>JALMGJ010000002.1:201572553-202772553 GCA_023362775.1 Charina bottae | reverse complement strand
AACATAAAGGGCTAAGAATTTTGGGTATAATATTATGCTTGAACAATGGGAGAATATGTGGAACAAAGGTATGAAATTTACTTTGAATTATAATTTGAAAGAGAATTTTTATAAAATTATGTACCGTTGGTATTTAACTCCAGATAAGCTGTCCAAAATGTATAATGGGGTATCAAATGTTTGTTGGAAATGTTTACAGGGTGAAGGAACTTTCTATCATTTATGGTGGACTTGTGGAAAAGCTAAGAAATTCTGTAATCAAATATGTATTATTATTCAAAAGATTCTCAAAGTGGACTTACATTTGAAACCGGAGCTGTTTCTCTTGGGTTTGATGTGCAAATGGCTAAACTGACAGCATTGATAAGAGAAAATACTGTAACTGGATTTGTTTCTATTTGGAAGCTGCTTTTGGATTATTTGCTTGTAACGGAAAAAAATGAAGTTTTGATTTTGGGTTTTGATGATTAAATGGTTAGATTTTAGAGAAATAATGTTACTAAATGTTTAATTAATAGCAAGAGATTAACATTTATGTACTTTTATATCTGTGTTGGAGAAGGTCAGAAGCCACCTGTCTTATATGTTTTTCTGTCTATTCTTGCACTGTTTTAGTTTCTTTTGTTTCTTTTTTAGACTTGTATTCTATATGTTCTATATTCTGTATTTTGCTCTATGAAAAAAAATGATGGCTATAAATAATCCTTTTGGGAAAAAATATTCCTTATTTTTTATTTGTATTTTAAGAATGTATTCCATTTTAAGGTTTAGTTTCTAAGTGTTGCTCTACCATCACAACTGCCTTCATGGGTAATATTTCCTGTATAGGTAACCACCTTAGTTTACAATGTAGTTTAAGGGTTTTTCCTGTGGATCAGGCACTCACTGTTGGTTTTTCGGTCTGATGTATGTACTCATAGCACATACATGCCTCACAACATAATTTATGGAATACATGTTCTTCCTGTAATAGCAATTAATGACTTATCTATTTTCCTGCAAGGAGGAAACCTACTGTAATTCAAAACCCAGCTAAACACATCTTTAACTATTTTTTACCGCAACCGTTCTAGTATTACTTTCATAAAGATATATTTCTATAGCTTTTGCAAAAAAGCAGCACTAGCAAAATTACAGCCCTGAGCCAGCTCTAATTATGTTCATTCAGACAGCCAATGTTATGGTTCCCAAATGGAAATTTCAACACTACTCCAAATGTGCTTCCAGCTGTATAAACTATATAATAGATACAGTATGAAGCAACTTACTCAGATGAGTCTTGGCATGGAATATACACCTCAAGAAATAAGATTTAACCAAAATGGGCCTATGCTAAAATTTATTTTATTTTATTATTTATTTTCTATCCCGCCTTTATTATTTCTTTTATAAATAACTCAAGGCGGCGAACATACCAAATACTCCTTCCTCCTCCTATTTTCCCTACAACAACAACCCTGTGAGGTGAGTTGGGCTGAGAGACAGAGACTGGCCCAAGGTCACCCAGCCAACTTTCATGCCTAAGGCGGGACTAGAACTCTCAGACTCCTGGTTTCCCATTGGCTCCTTCCTAGGGCTGAGAGAGAGAGCGACTGGCCCAAGGTCACCCAGCCGGCTTTCATGCCTCAGGCGGGACTAGAACTCTCAGTCTCCTGGTTTCTAGTCCATTGCCTTAACCACTAGACCAATGAATTCATGTGCATCTGAAAGAAGTTTTGGGATTTCAAAATCTAACATACACGTATTCTCTATCATTTTTTGCCTATGTACTCTTGTATTATAGAAACTCCCAAACACTCTGATGAGAATATTTTGAGTATAGAGGAGAGCCGTATGAAACCATTCTAAGAACTGCTTTGCGAAATCCTTAAAGCAGTCCTCCAAACTTGCTGCTTGAAGTGTTGAGGTGTTGTAATTTATTAAAGGTTCTGCACACAGTTGCTCTGAGGGTCTCCTGACATCATCTGAGCATGTGTATGCATGAAAGAAGACCCTTTGGTCAGCATTGTTTTCCATTTTGCTTCACTGATAATAACCTCAACAGAAGTGTCTTCTGTGCTTGCACATTTATGTTCAAATGTCATCAGGAGTCTTTCCTTGTGGTTGCATCAGGCCTTCTACAAGACACAGTGTTCAATGCTTCAAGCATTTAGGCTCACAAGGGTGCTTCAGTTGTTTCATGCACTGCACCCCTGTAAGTGCCCATCCATAAGACCAACTGGTGTCACTGTTTTCCATATGCCACTGGTTTCTGAGGCATGGCTGGTCACATTGCATGAGCTTATTTTATGTGGGAATGCCTTGTTATGTAGAATGACCTCCCCAAAGAGGTGAGTTGAGTAATCTCCCCTATTATTTAAATTCTGTCAGCATTTCAATATTTTTATTTTTAAACCAGCCTCTGATTCTTTGCTACTTAATTTCTTTATTGTCCATTCACCTCTGAGAGGCCCATTTTTAATGTCCCAACTAGACCTCACTATAATTTATATTTACATAATGGTTTACTCATAGGTTATTGTTTTTATGTTCAATTGCTTATTTTTATACTATCAATTTTCAGTGTTTCCCTATTGTAGAGAGAGAAATGGAATATTTTTTTGTATAGAAATATAAAATATTAGTACATCTCATTCATTTTTATTGGAGTCTGTGCAGATCAGACAGAAAGAAGGATGCTGAATTATACTAAGTTATATAATTCATATTTACCAGAAAAAATATTGGAATATCAGCTTAAAGTCCTAAGCTTTCAAGTATTCTATTATTATTTAGAAGCTCTGGCGTAGGCTGGTCCATGAAGTCACAAAGAGTCAGAAGTGACTGAACGAATAAACAAACAAAACAAATCAGGACCCATGTTCTTCAGTCTCAATTCTGCACCATCCCTGGCATGATAGGAATGAGAGGAAGCACTATATCAGTATTTATTTATTTATTTATTTAATAACGATACAGTCTAGTGTCTGTTTCTTCATTCAGGTCTATTCCTCTAAGTTTTCTGCATGTCACTTTAGGCAATCAAATCATGCCCTATGCAGGGCTCTGAAGCCGCCATGAATTTGCAGGAGTGAGTAACTGGGTGCCCTAATGCAGCCTTTCTCAACTGGGGTCCCATAGTACCCCAGGGCTCCATGAGAGGTTGCGAGGGGTTCTGCAAGCGATTATGATTGGGGGAAAAAACTTGTTTAATGTTTAATGTATCATGAGCTGCAGATATAATATTTTTTATGCAGGGGTTTCCTGAGACCTGAAAATTATTTCAAGTGTTCCTTAAGAGGAAAACGGTTGAGAAAGGCTGCCCTAATGGGATACATGGAAGGCATTGTTAGGCTGATGGATTTGTGAAAGGGAAATGGGTGAGAGGACTGTGAGAGCATCGCCCTATATCACAACAAAACTAATCTGCATCTTACAGGATAAAAATGCTGTACACAATGGGCAGCCCAAACCTCTCAGACTTATAAAAGGAAAGGTCTTGCCTGTCACGGTGATCTCTTCTCTTGTAACAAGAACTGAATTTCAAAACAACCTGAATAAAATCTGCCAACACCCCTTCTAGGGGTTCCATTGTATCTCCCCATTTTATGTGCACTTTACAAACAATATGTCTGAAAGACGTCAGTCAGGATAGCAAAATATTATCTAAAATCACATTCTTCCCTTACAGTGTCCAGGTGCGTCCTCTGGTGCTTGGCTCGGTCGCTGGAATTACTGAATGCTTTATGACAGCCTTGATGCTGGCAAAGGTAAGGCTTTTCTCCAGTGTGGCTCCTTAAGTGAATCTTCAGGTTTTCTAGTCTAGAAAAGGCCTTCTTGCAGCCTTCAAACTGGGAAACAAAATAAAATTTCTAAGATTGAAGGAAGGGAATTTTCTTCTCTTTTTTGCACACAAGCTGCCTACAGTATGTATTCATGTTAACAGTTTAAAAGTTAGTCTCTAGCCATTGCAGATGTTCAGTTAATGCATGTAATGAAGAAAACCCTGGCCATGTCTACAGTCCCTGCTTCTACACATTAATGGGTTCATCCATATTTCTGAAAAGAGCAGATATAAATGCAACTATGATCACTCCTAATTTCCCCACCTACAATCATTTACTGAGTGTCAGCATGGGGCTTATACTGCTGAATTTTCAGACAAATTCTTAAAGAGTATACTAGAGTCTGTTTTAGATAGGGGCAAAGAATATAGAAAGTCATTAACAATATAGTTATATATCTCTTTTCAGAAGTAAGTTCCATTAAGTTAAATAGAACTTACTCTCAGATAATTCAGCCAACTTACATCTCTGTGCATATATAACTATTGCATAGTACAGCATAGGATACAATTGTGGTCTAAGAAAATGAAGCAAAATAGAAATCTAACATGACCCAATGTTTTGTATAAAAGTAAAATTATGCTTTACCACCAATACATCTGCCTAAGAAATTAGTTTAATACATTAATGGAGCACTTAATATTTCTCTCCTGTGTAGAACAAAACATTTCTCTCTCTCTTTCTCCTTCCCCTCAATGCTGAATTTTTCTTGGAGTAGGTTCCTTTCCACAGGCATCTGCTACTAAATCCATGCTCCAATACAAGGGGTATTGGAGCATTTTCAAAAATAATCATAATACAAAAAAAAATTAGAATCATGCTTTTCTGAACATAACATGAATGGTTTCAGCTTAGTTTGCTTATTCCTTAATGAGCTATATTTAGGTGATGAAACAAGAAACCAAGTTTACTTCAGCCACATTTTCAAACTGAAATGTTAATAACTTATGAGTTATTAGACATAGGTTTGATGATCAAGTAACAACTTTTTCTGCAATTAGGCATTTTAATGCATGCCAACTTTTTGCTATTTATAAGACTTTAAGACAGAAGTAAGCCTGAGTCATCTAGACTTTATGGAAGTATTAAAATATAATAATAATAATAATAATAATAATAATAATAATAATAATAATAATTAATCCTTGAAAAGTTTTCCTAGTTATTATGCTGTCTTCAGTATTGTAATGTTCATATTGAATCTGTAACCTAATTCATAAGGGCAATTATTGGACCACTAAGAATACATTTTATTGTTCCTGTCAGTAAAAGTCAAATGGTGTGTGAAATATATTTACATGTAGAACTATTTCTTTTTATAAAGAAAATATGCAGTGATAGTTAATATTGAAGGTTTAGAAATATAAAAGCTTGTGTAAATTCTTATGAGCATGGGAAATATGAATTACTGTGTTAATTTTATTCTGAGAAGATGTGTGTGTATATAGAAGCTATGCAAACATTTGTATATTCATAATAAAATTAACATGATTCCTGTTTTGCTTCTGTGTACATTTTGCTACAAGCTCTCATACTTCTAAACCTCCAATTTCAATTACTGCGGGACAATCTGTTCTATAAATGCCTTGTCCTAACTGAGGGGAAATATAATTTATTTGTATTGTGCACAATATTTTATTCTGACTCCTTCCTTTTTCTACCAAATGCAGCTGCAGAGGATTCAATTTGTAGTAGTTGACCTCACTGGGTAAAGGTCTTAACCCTTTCCCTCCAGCTGTTTTTCAGCTAAAAATGCTTTTGTGAACCG
This sequence comes from Charina bottae, assembly GCA_023362775.1. NCBI lineage: Eukaryota > Metazoa > Chordata > Lepidosauria > Squamata > Charinaidae > Charina > Charina bottae. Next base: position 202,766,961 of record JALMGJ010000002.1, on the reverse strand, counting down.
AGAAAATATATGGATAAGGAAAAGGAGGGTGAGAGGAAGCAGATGGAGCTCTTTTGAGCAGAGAAACTGCCAGGAGGGGTTGAACCCCTTTCCTCTGAATGAAAAAGGTACACCTCAGTGGTTTGGGATTAAACACAAGATGTTAGCACCTGTACAGCCCTTTTCACATTCAGCTAACAAAGCATCTTTTGAATGTCCCCCAAAAACATGTTTAGGAAGGTGATGCAGGTTGTAAATATGAGTCCAACTGGCTGAAAACAGAGCAGTGCTCAAGTAGATAAGACTGATCTTATTTCATTCCTGATCCTCTCTTATTCATCACTGACTGAGTGAGTGCACTCAGTTCTTTCAAATAGCACCATTTTGGAATATTTCCACAAGCCTTCCATAAACACAAATCAGAAAGTTTTCATACATACAGTACATGGTTGAAGATAACTTGACTTGGACAAGTCTGAAAAACAGACCTGTCCTGTCAGTCACACACACACATAGCAAGGACTAGTTCATCACGAGTGAAACCAAATCAAGTCATGCGTGCAATGGAATGTAGACATATGGTATTGCCCCTGATCAATCACCCTCAAACAGATAAGCCAATTGTGAAAATCAAGGTCGGTTTATCCGTGGGTGGCATATTTTTCATGGTATTTTGGTTAAAAAATTTAGAGTTGGCTTATCCGTGAGTGAGTGAGTGAGTGAGTGAGTGAGTGAGTGAGTGAGTGATTTATTTATTTATTTATTTATTTATTTATTTATTTATTTATTTATTTTCCTGCCTGTAGTATTTTTATAAATAACTCAAGGTGGCGAACATAACCTAATGTTCCTTCCTCCTCCTATTTTCCCCACAACAACAAGCCTGTGAGGTGAGTTGGGCTGAGAGAGAGTGACTGGCCCAAGGTCACCCAGCCGGCTTTCATGCCTAAGGGGGACTAGAACTCACAGACTCCTTGCAATCTTTTCCATACGGCTAAGTTAAAATGTTAGCCATTATTCCTTGAGCCAGCAGAAAACTATACCATAGGAATGATATATATTAATTAAGGCTGAAAGAATTATGGATATTTACCAGGAAAAAAGATCCAGCTTAACTTTAGATAAGGACATTTGGGCAGGTTTTTACCTCTGTAACTGCACTCATGAGCTCATTTACCTGAGAAAAAAAACTCCCTTTCAGAACAATGGTGTTTACATCTGATTTTGCATAAACTTAAAGAGGATTGCCAAGCTTATGCATTATTTGCACTAGATGACCCTGCATAGACAAATTTCACATACACATACACAGACACACATAAACACACACAAATACATTCTGAGCTGTGAAAATGATTATCAAATTAACCTGTTTAGAACTGGGCTCCAATGAAACCTCCCAAATTTAGCCTTGACTGACTTAGCTGTTGTTTCTGTGAAGATAATTAATATTATAGCAAATTTCTTGGAAGAGAAATTCTTTCTGAATGCATCAGCTGCTAATAATTTCAAATCCATGTGGAGAGAAAGCAGTCAGAATGAAAAGAGAATTTGGAAATTAGTTCAGTAGCAAATATCTTATTAGGAAAAAATAGCTTTCAAGTTTTCTATTTTTTCCTGTCCTTCTACCTTTTATTTTATTTTTGTCTCATTTCTACTTAGAGTTAATATTATTGTCATAAGCTTCTAATGATATCCACCTAATGATGACATGCTACTCCAAAGGCTCATTATGTTCAACATTCAACATTGCATGCACAGACACTCATCCTAACATTCTTACATGGGAATAAATCTCATTGATCTCAATGAGTTTAGACTTTAGAGAATACTCTTAAGCATATCTGATGTTATTGTTGTTCAGTCACTTCTGAGTGTTTGTGACTTGACAAACAGTATTATGCCAGGATAGTCTGTTAGTAACTTCAGTCTTTCTGATGACCCAGTTTTCACAGCCCTATAATACAACAGGGATAACTATATTTTGATAATATATACTTTTGTTGTCTATAACTGTAGCGAGTAAAGAAGATGACCCTGATGGAGACAGGCAGGATCTGTTACCAAAGTGAGCAAGGGAAAAACATGAAGTCCAAAACAAGCAGAAAGTATGTGGAAGCAGCTCAGACAGACACCTCCCTAATACACATTGGTATAAGGGGAGGCGGTTCAGCACAATCAGACTTGCAAGATTCTGTTAGTATAGCCACTCTCATTAAAAGTAGTTTCAATTAGCAATAATTGCGCCTTGGATTAACCTCATTGGCTACGATGCTGCCACTGCGTAAAGCTTAGCCTACTTCCACATACTTTCTGCTTGTTTTGGACTTAAGATATGTTTTTCCCCTCATCACTTCGTAATGGATCTTGCCTATATCAGTCAAGGTCATCTTCCTTACTCTCTACAATAATACTGTCCTTCAGAACAAGTCAAATTAGCTGTTGGTGTTAACTGTATCTGTGGTGGGACCCAACTGATAATTTAAAAGTATTGGGAGGATTAGATGTGAGTAGATGATACTGGAGACGTTTGGCTCTAGGCTATTTTATGGATTTGATTTGATTTATATAGTTGCCCATCTCACAGATGTCAATCTAGGCATCTTACAATAGAAGATAAAATACATAATATAAAAATAAAAACACATAGGACCCGAACATCATAAAAACAACTATCAGCAAAGCCAAGGGAGGGGCTCCATCCGACACCCAGGGCCCTAGACTCAGGCACAAAACCAAGTTTTCAGGGCCTTGTGAAAGGCCAGCAGGGTCGGGGCTAGTCTATCAGCACCCAGAAGTACTGGAAGCCAATGAAGTTTGCAAAGCAGTGGTGTCCCATGCACCAAGTAGTCGGATGCCATTAACTGCCTGCACCACCTGAAGCTTCCGAATGCTCTTCAAGGGCAGCCCCATGTAGAGCACGTTGCAATAGTCCAGTCTGGAGGTCACGAGGGCATGAGTGACCATGAGCAGGGCCCCCCAGTAAGGTTTTATGTAGTATCATAAGTACCCTGAATTTGCCTAGGAAGGCAGTAAGCTACCAATGAAGGTATGTCTGTGCAATCTTCAAAATACAACATTTACCATCTGTGATGCCGTATCCAGGGCCATCTTCAATCCCCTAATCATCTTTAAGGACCATAGCTAACAATCACATGTTATAAGGACATTGTGGTGTCTGATGTGATGCAAGTACATAAATCACATCATTTGTATGATGATGTCATGATACAGGTATCATCATTTGCTGCCTTTGCTGCCCCCATGAATGTCCTTATTTAAGAGCTACCCCATGAAGTACTGTCATTTATTGTATTGTTGCGACCTGCACTATTTGGTGAACTTTATTTTCATCTGCAGTCCTGTGCACATTTGGAATGTTGTCTCATGGAATGCAATAGGAATTACTTCTACGTAATCAGGCAGAGTGCATTATATTTAAAAATAAAACTATTATTGTTTAGAAGAAAAGCAAGGAAAGGAAAGCAGCAATTTCTCCTTTTTGATCACTTAATAACATAGTATTTTTTAAAAAGCTAAAATGCATTAAAATCTCTGTAAACATGCACTTTATGACCAAACGCATCATTTGCCTAATGGAAGAGACAGCCCTTAAAATAAATGGTTATGTTTTAATGTCTTCAATATGTTTAGATAAATTAACACTGATTTTAATTACAACTTGAAGAGTTCTTACTAAAATGAAACATTGGGTTTAGTGTAATTGGCTGTTGAGTTATTTATTCTCAGTGACATTGGTTTTAAATGACTGGCATAGAAAATCAGAGTGTGAACAGATAGAAATATCTCCACTAAATTGAAATCTGTCTATTCAAACAGGAGAAACCAAAAATTAGCTTAGAAGCTTCACTAAATAAATTAGCAACAAGGTACATTCTTGTGCTTTTACATATCTGCATTTTTGCAGCTAAAAAAATAAAAACAGATGTGCCAGTGATAGATTTGAACTTCACATGAGCAGGGACACGTAATTTATAGAGGAGAAACTTAACTGAGAATGGGGTAGGTTATAGTAGTATGGAAATCTTGTTAGCATAACCTCTGTTTCTTCATTCAGGTCCATTCCTCTAAGTCTATCTATATCTCACTTCCAGGCAATCAAACCATGCCCTATGTAGGACTCTGCTCTTAGTTGAAGCAGCCATGCATTTGCAGGAGGAGTGAGCAACTGGATACCTTAATGTGACGCCTGGAAAAGCCTTGTTTAGATTGATGGGTTTGGGAAAAGGGAGGCGTGCTTGGACACAAGTAGTATATTAACATTGGAGGATTATGGGAGCATTGCCCAGTATCACAACAAAACTAGCCTCCATCTTACAACATGAAAATACACGATGGGCAGCCTCAGCCTCTTAGTCAGAGTTATAAGGGAAAATAAGATAGACTAGAAGTTTAACTGGGAGTGAAGTAAGTTACAGCAGTATGGTAGCCTTGTCAACTGACAAAATTGCATTCTTGTTTGGCACACAACTTGTTTGAAGCTGTTCTGTCCTGATCTACTCCTTGACTATTTAGAGATGTTTAACATGTTCTTGATTTCATAGATAAAACTATGCTCTGGCATCAAGCAGAGAACAGGAGGGGAAAGTAGGCTCTCCATGAATACAAATTCTGCGATGTCCCTCAAAAGGGGGCTTGACAGGCTTTTTCCTGGAGCCCAGAGCCTTTTCATTTGAAGAAAAAGCTCGGAATCACCCCATCTGTTCTCCTAAACGCCGTCTTGCAGCCAGAGAATCGCAGCGTTCGCGACGATCCAGTAAGGGACGACGGGAGGCGGGGGACGCCATCATTTCCTAGCCACGTTTGCAGCCGTAAAGGGACAGTAGGTTGGGCCACCCATTTCCAAATCACCCAGTTTATATATATTTTTAAGTTTATGTACCCCAAGAGAGGCTTTGTACATCAAGAAGAAGCAGACTCTCTTGGTGCTTATCGTTATTTCTGGATTAAATTTTTAATTTTTTTTAAAGTTTTGGCTTTTTTTCCTATTTAAAGAATAAGGACGACTGAGAACAATTGCCTTCCTGTAATTATTTTTGTACTGAATTTGAAGGATTGAGTATTTTCCTACACGCTGGATTTGTCGTTTTGAATCTTCAGCTTTCTGTTTACTTTCTTTGGGACCTGCTTGTTAGTGCACTTTCCCTTGCCAATTTCATTTGGATCTTTTCTATTAACCTATTAATTCCTCATCATGACCGTCTCCCACCCGGAAACCTATGCCCTCATTGTGGGAGGTTGTGCGGATCCAGAATTGGCCTTTATAGCCACTTGCGGATCCACCATTAAAATTTTACCTTTGGAAGACAATCTTACTCGGCTACGAGTGATCGCCAATGATGATGATGATAATGATAATTCCTATCTGTGTGAGTCAATTATCTAGGGGGCACCATAATCTACTGCCTGAAAAATGGAAGACTTCACGAGATTCTTTCAGAGCTCCGTTGTGAGCTTAAGCAGACTTTCAAAGAGACTCTCTCAGAGTGCCATCAAGCTATTCTGCAGAATATTCAGGACATTGGGGAAGAAATTATTTCTAAAGTGTGTCATCTAGCTGAAGATGTTATGGAAAAAGAAGGAGATTGTGGTAAAGGTGGTGTTTTTACTGACAGTGAGATCCAAGTAATGCCAGGCGAAGACTACATTTTGATGTTGAAGGGGTTAAAATGACAATCTGAGCTGCAGACTATACAGAAAGTTGTTTTTCTGGGAGATTGTTATGGCTTTCTGGGGGAATGTTATAGGAGAGAAGAGAACTTGCTTTGTGGGAGTTTTGAGAAGGCTGAATTTATAGGGGGGGGGGGCAGTTGGGCTGTTTGAGTCCTGTATGAAAAATGCCTTGTTTGTAAAATGGAGATATGTAAATGTTTTGACATCTTTCGAAGTGGGGTAAAAAATTAAGAATGCTTAATTGGATTGATAATGAGGGTTTTTATGATTTTATGTTTTTTTAATCATTTGGATTAAGATTTTGTGATGGAATGTGACTCTGAGGGGGAAGGTGATGTTATGGAGATCGCAGGTGAGGAAGGAGGGGGCACCTTCCGGGGGAAAAGCACGTTCTCAGTGTGGAGGACCTTGGGCGCCCAGCCAAGAGGGTCAGGCCGGATCCGCCTTGAGTTGCAGGAGTTTTTCCCTCAGAGCCTGTTGGCTTAGCTCAGATTGGCAAGACTTTCTGTATGCGTTAGATTCAATAAAGAACTAGAGCTTCATCTCGAGCTCAGTGTGGTTTCTTCGCCTAAACCCTGACAAATTTACTGGTTTCTTTATAAGGTTTGCTTGATTTTTAAGATTTATAAGGTATCTCTATAAGGTAAAATAATAATTGCTTGGTTTTAGATTTAATAAGGTTAACATTGCTGTAGTATTATCAATTATGAAAAAAAATATTTCAAAATGGGGTAAAAAACTTAAGAAGGCTTAATTGGATTGATAATAAGGTTTTATGATTTTATGTCTTTTCAATGATTTGGATTAAGATTTACTGGTTTCTTTATAAGGTTTGTTTGATTTTTAAGATTTATAAGGTATCTATAAGGTATAATAATAATTGCTTGGTTTTAGATTTAATAAGGTTAAGATTGTTGTAGTATCAATTATGAAGAAAACAATTAAGAAAATAATTGCTTGGTTTTAGGTTTAATAGAGTTAAAATTGTTGTAGTATTATTAATTATAAAAGTAGATAATTTATATATTTATTATAAGTTTATTATTTCCCCTTTGATAGTACAGTGTAAATCAATTCCTAAAAGACATAGTTCATTGTATCATGGCCTTTATGGATTTTCACAATTCAGAATTTATGTTCAGTATTCCTAAAATCCCCTTCATGGATCACTGCCTTGTCGTGGCGAAGGGGCTTGCGTAACTCAATGAAGTCAGGTCAAGAAGAACAGGTCATGATGGAGAGTTCTGACAAAACGTGGTCCACTGGAGGAGGGAATGGCAAACCACTCCAGTATCCTTGCCAAGAAAACCCATGGACAGTATCAAAAGGCTAAAAGATATGACGCCGGAAGATGAGCCCCTCAGGTCGGAAGGTGTCCAAAATGCTACTGGGGAAGAGCGGAGGGCAATTCCGAGTAGCTCCAGAAAGTGTGAAACGGCTGGGCCAAAGCCGAAAGGACGCTCAGTTGTGGATGTGTCTGGAAGTGGAACGAAAGTCCGATGCTGCAAAGAACAATATTGCATAGGAACCTGGAATGTAAGAACTATGAATCAAGGTAAGCTGGATGTGGTCAAACATGAGATGACAAGATTGAACATCGACATCTTGGGAATCAGCGAACTAAAATGGACAGGAATGGGCGAATTTAATTCAGGAGACCATTATATATACTACTGTGGGCAAGAATCCCTTAGAAGAAATGGAGTAGCTCTCATAGTCAATAAAAGAGTGGGAAAGGCAGTACTGGGGTACAACCTCAAAAACGACAGAATGCTTTCAGTTCGAATCCAAGGCAAACCATTCAACATCACAGTGATCCAAGTCTATGCCCCAACCACTGATGCCGAAGAAGCTGAAGTTGACCGGTTCTATGAAGACCTACAACACCTTCTAGAACTAACACCAAAAAAAGATGTCCTTTTCATCATAGGGGACTGGAATGCTAAGGTAGGAAGTCAAAAAATAACCGGAATAACAGGCAAGTTCGGCCTCGGAGTACAAAATGAAGCAGGGCAAAGGCTAATAGAGTTTTGTCAAGAGAACACGCTGGTCATAGCAAACACTCTTTTCCAACAACACAAGAGACGACTCTACACATGGACATCACCAGATGGTCAATACCGAAATCAGATTGATTATATACTTTGCAGCCAAAGATGGAGAAGCTCTATACAATCAGCAAAAACAAGACCTGGAGCTGACTGTGGCTCAGATCATGAGCTTCTTATTGCAAAATTTAGGCTTAAATTGAAGAACGTAGAGAAAACCACTAGACCAATCAGGTATGACCTAAATCATATCCCTTATGAATATACAGTGGAGGTGAGGAATAGATTTAAAGGATTAGATCTGGTAGACAGAGTGCCTGAAGAACTATGGATGGAGGTTCGTAACATTGTACAGGAGGCAGCAGCTAAAACCATCCCAAAGAAAAAGAAATGCAAGAAAGCAAAGTGGCTGACTGATGAGGCTTTACAAATAGCTGAGGAAAGAAGGGAAGCAAAAGGCAAGGGAGAAAGGGAAAGATATAAACAACTGAATGCAGAATTCCAGAGAATAGCAAGGAGAGATAAGAAGGCCTTCTTAAATGAACAATGCAAAGAAATCGAGGAAAACAATAGAATGGGGAAGACTAGAGATCTCTTCAAGAAAATCGGAGATATCAAGGGAACGTTTTGTGCAAAGATGGGCATGATAAAGGACAAAAAAGGCAGGGACCTAACAGAAGCAGAAGAGATTAAGAAGAGGTGGCAAGAATACACAGAAGAACTATACAAGAAAGATCTTAATATCCCTGATAAATACGATGGTGTGGTCACTGACCTTGAGCCGGACATCCTAGAGAGTGAAGTCAAGTGGGCCTTAGGAAGCATTACTAACAACAAAGCTAGCGGAGAAGACAGTATCCCAGCTGAGCTATTTAAAATCCTAAAAGATGATGCTGTTAAAGTGCTGCACTCAATATGCCAACAAATTTGGAAAACTCAACAGTGGCCACAGGATTGGAAAAGGTCAGTTTACGTTCCAATTCCAAAGAAAGGCAATGCCAAAGAATGTTCAAACTACCGTACAATTGCGCTCATTTCACATGCCAGCAAGGTTATGCTCAAAATCCTACAAGCTAGGCTTCAGCAGCATGTGAACCGAGAACTACCAGAAGTGCAAGCTGGGTTTCGAAGAGGCAGAGGAACTAGAGATCAGATTGCCAACATTCGCTGGATCATGGAAAAAGCAAGAGAGTTCCAGAAAAACATCTACTTCTGCTTCATTGACTACGCTAAAGCCTTTGATTGTGTGGATCACAACAAACTGTGGCAAAGTCTTAAAGAGATGGGAGTACCAGACCACCTTACCTGTCTCCTGAGAAACCTGTATGTGGGTCAAGAAGCAACAGTTAGAACCGGACATGGAACAACCGACTGGTTCAAAATTGGGAAAGGAGTACGACAAGGCTGTATATTATCACCCTGCTTATTTAACTTATATGCAGAGTACATCATGAGAAATGCCGGGCTGGATGAATCACAAGCCGGAGTTAAGATTGCCGGGAAAAATATCAACAACCTCAGATATGCAGACGATACCACCCTAATGGCAGAAAGTGAAGAGGAACTAAAGAGCCTCTTGATGAGGGTGAAAGAGGAGAGTGCAAAAGCTGGCTTGAAACTCAACATTAAAAAAACCCAGATCATGGCATCTGGTCCCATCACTTCCTGGCAAATAGAAGGGGAAGAAATGGAAGCAGTGACAGATTTTATTTTCTTGGGCTCCAAGATCACCACAGACGGTGACTGCAGCCATGAAATTAAAAGACGCTTGCTCCTTGGAAGGAAAGCTATGGCAAACCTAGACAGCATATTAAAAAGCAGAGACATCACCTTGCCGACAAAGGTCCGTATAGTTAAAGCTATGGTTTTTCCAGTAGCAATGTATGGCTGTGAGAGTTGGACCATAAGGAAGGCTGAGCGCCGAAGAATTGATGCTTTCGAGCTGTGGTGCTGGAGAAGACTCTTGAGAGTCCCTTGGACTGCAAGGAGGTCAAACCAGTCAATCCTAAAGGAAATCAACCCTGACTGCTCATTGGAAGGACAGATGCTGAAGCTGAAGCTCAAATACTTTGGCCACCTAATGAGAAGAGAGGACTCACTGGAAAAGACCCTGATGCTGGGAAAGACTGAGGGCAAAAGGAGAAGGGGACGGCAGAGGATGAGATGGTTAGATAGCATCACCGATGTAATGAACATGAATTTGAGTAAACTCCGAGAGACAGTGGAGGACAGGAAGGCCTGGCGTGCTATGGTCCATGAGGTCACGAAGAGTCGGACACGACTGAATGACTGAACAACAACAATTCCTAAAATGAATTTTTACATCTTGCAGAGGACTCTATACTATGTTAAACAACATTTATAATTACAATCCTTATAAAAACAGGGTTTTTTTTTCTGAGCAGGAATTCAACACTGAACAGGTGGCTCTCTACATGATGCTATTATTTGATTCAACTATATTAGCATTTCACATCTTTTTCTTTTATGTAATAATCCAATCTGGAAAACATTCTGCATTTTCATCAGAAGCACTCTCACATTCATTCAAATATCTTAGTTGAAAAGAAATTGAATTAATATAGCCTAATTTTTAAAATCTAGACAGTCTCCTTTCATAATTAGTTATTTTAATTCTTTTTTTGCTTAGTGTGAAGTACAAAAAAAATAGAATATTCAGTTAGTGATTTGAGAGAAAGATTGCCAAAAAGAACAGTTGGATTAAAAGAAAATGCAAGGAAGTTTTATTTCAATGTTCAATCAGTATTTCAGTCAGTGGGAGTCCATCAGAGTAGCAAACAGGCCCAGAATGTTTCTACTTCTCTCTCCACAAGTAAATCATATGCAAATGTATTGCAAAATTTTAGTATGCACTTTGTTGCTCAGTAAACATTTTCTATTCTTTTTTGCTTAGCTGCCTCAGCTTTTTCCAATTAGATATTTTTTATTTAGAAAAGAATTATGATTTGTATTCTATGGGTAAGAATATAATCTAGAAATATACCAGAAGTTCTTTTCAAATCTAAGATTGCATTTTGCTATTAAGTGTAACAAACAAATCGGGAAAGGAAACTTTGTTTGGCTTAATTTTGTTCACCAGCAGATACAGTTTTCAATATCTGGAATAGCATCCTAAACTCATGATAAATGAGACAAGTTTCTCATATATTATAAGCTGCTTTTTCCATCTAGAGATTTAAAACAACTATATTTTCTTAGTAGCACAGATCCACCATGAGTTGCACAACTCTCTGTTCCAATGAAATGGAGTAGGGAAAAAATGCTTCCTTGTGATGAACGGAGAGATTAATCATTGCGGCCTTACTTGCAATTAACTCTATAAAAAGAAAGAGGCCTGGTTACCACAACCCTATCCATTTAAAAAAAAACAAATTGTTTTTTTAAAAATAATAATTAATATTACACACTATTGTGCTGCTTAAATCTATTTTTTTCTTAAATTATATTCTGAAGCCATAGTAGTAGATTACAAATTAACAGAATAGAGTAAATGTAGAACTGATGCTGTCTTTCACATATACATGATTTACTTTGATATGATATTGTGTTGTCAGTTTTAAAAGCTAAGCTTAACAGGACATTTTCACTAGCATGCAAAAACCCCTGACAATTTTCAAATTATCATAATTCTAAATGCTATACATACAGCCAACTTCCTCATTACAATCTGCTTAACTGTTGGTTGAAAGCTTTGATTGTTCCTCTCAAAGTCTTGCCAGATAAAATAGAGTGGCTTGAAAAAAAGGCTGTTGATACTTTTGTATGCTTTAAAAAGCTGATGGCAACCTTCTACCTCACCTCTGCTGAATGGTAAAATTGACCTGCCAGAGAGAATTTGGGATTTTTAACACATTCCCTGTTTGGCTGAGCTAACCAATTATTCTGTACTTGCTATCAAGGCTGCAGACTTTTCTTCCTGAGGTCATTAAGCTTGTCAGAACCAATTTGTCACCACAACTGCTGACCCTCATTGCCTCTGACAGCAGCACAAATTCAGGCTAAACAGTTGCCTAAGAAGGATGTAAATGGCGGATCAGAGCCTCGTAGTATGTTTTCATGTATGGTGTACAGTGGCCTTCTGACCTTACAAAAGGAGGCAACTGTATCAGTGAAGTTACTTGGGTCAAAAAAACCATGAAGCAATCTTTGGGGAGGGTACTAGCTGTCATGTAGATTTTAATTTCTGTGGGGCAGTTTTCTTTCCCAGCCCTTGGAACCATATACCTATAGTTCCTAACATAGGGATTTCAGTATAGTTTGGAGCTCTTTAAAAAAAATGATGAAAGCATCACTATGGATATATCCATGTAGTCACAAAATGAACTTGGCCCGTAGTCCAAATATAACCAACCCCCCTCCACAACACACACACACACACACACACACACAAGCACTAGCTTTAAAACAATTCAGACACATAACATGTATTCACTCAGTTCTCATATTGCCTGAATTTGCTGGTGATGCTTAAGCAAAGACATGCTATGCAGGTGAATACATTTCAATGTATTTATTCTCTGGAAATAGTAACCTCTAAAACACAGAATCACCTGGTCAGTCTGTTTGTGTGTAGGTACAGTAAGCCCCATATACTGTATATACTGTATATAGGGGGTGTGATGGCTCAGCAGGTAAGATGCCAGGAGATCAGAAGATCGCAAGTTCGGAGGTTCGAATCCCTAGCCCTGCATGACGGAGAGAGCTCCCGCACTAGCCCCAGCTCTTCCCAACCTAGCAATTCGAAAGCATACAAATGCAAGTAGATGAATAGGTACCACTTCGGTGGGTAGGTAACAGCGTTCCACGTGCGTCATGCAGCCACATGACCGTGGAAGCGTCTTCGGACAGCGCTGGCTCTTTGGCTAACAAACGGAGATGAGCACCGGCCCCTAGAGTCGGCCACGACTGCACAAATGTGCGGGGGGAACCTTTACCTTTTTTTAAAGCCCCACATCTCTTTCTGTCGACCGTGATGAGTCTCCTGCCTGCGCACTCTAAACGTACTGAGTGCATTGTATGCTCATGGCTCACAGCAATATTACTAGATTAAGATCACCTGACATTTCATTTGATGCAGGATGGTCAGGATGGCATTGCCTTTGAGGCAGTGAGGAGTGATCTATGTTAGCACCCAGCTGTTTAGCACAGCGCTCAACCACATTGCAGGTATGTCTGGTGGCATCATGGCATTGGGCTTGCCAGACTACAACAGCAGTGTTGAGCCAAAGTTTGTTCCTGGTCTGCCAAAATGTATTCAAAAAAGTTTGATTAGTTCATTGTTTATCTTTCTGGTAATCTTTTAAAATAATAGTATACTTGCTAAGAAACAACTGAAAAGCAAAGGAAGAAATGTGTGTAGGTGGGAAAGGAGAACACAAAACTCTACTATATGGAACTCCCAAGGGTGATGCTCAATGTTAATTATGTCCTTCTGCCTTATATCTTCCATGACACAGAGTTTTCCTTTTCTTCCCTCTCCTCAACAAGACAGGCTGCCAAATATCTTGGCAAACTTCAAGTTAACAAAATGCAATTTCACAAGCTGAAGGCTGGATAGGAATTTTAACCTGTTCCTTTCCCGGTTACATAGAAGAGTTGCTATACTGTATATTAAAAATACTAAATCAAATTGATTTTAAAATAACAAATATATCCAATTTTAAAAAAATAGAATTTGGGACTTTTGCTCATGCAGTGGGATACTCTTTCCCTTCCCCTTTATGCACCTTCCCACATATTCCCAAATCTTCTTAAAGATACAGTATCTCAGATGCAACCCCATCCTCCAGATCAAATTTGGGGCAGACAGGGCTGCCAAAGGACAGAGGAATCCAATCTGTTTGTTCTGCTGGCAATTAAACAGTCCATTTTAAGAGGGAAGGTTTTGTATGTTTTATTTGTTTAGGAACTTTTGCAAAATGATATTTTTAGAATTTCTCCAAAGAAACTTTAGAAAAGGACCAAAGTTGGGATTCAACAGGCTGTGAATGGAATGAAGGACACCATTCATTCATTAATTATTGTTTAGGTTTTCATGTTGTACACCTAATTAGCTGCATGAAACAAATTTTTCTTGCATAACAAAAAGTTCCAGATCCTGGTCCAAAACATTTGCAAATTTCAGCATTGTGTGTCTTTCTTATACTTGATTAGGGAAACCTCATGTCCCCCTTTTCCTGTTTATTTAATGATTATCAGTGATTTTCAGTTAGCCTGCATGATTCATTTACAGTGAGGCAAAAAAGTATTTAGTCAGCCACCAATTGTGCAAGTTCTCCCACTTAAAAAGATGAGAGAGGCCTGTAATTGACATCATAGGTAGACCTCAACTATGAGAGACAAAATGAGAAAACAAATCCAGACAATCACATTGTCTGATTCGGAAAGAATTTATTTGCAAATTATGGTGGAAAATAAGTATTTGGTCAATATCAAAAGTTCATCTCAATACTTTGTGATATATCCTTTGTTGGCAATGACAGAGGTCAAACGTTTTCTGTAAGTCTTCACAAGGTTGGCACACACTGTTGCTGGTATGTTGGCCCATTCCTCCATGCAGATCTCCTCTAGAGCAGTGATGTTTTGGGGCTGTCGCTGGGCAACACGGACTTTCAACTCCCTCCAAAGGTTTTCTATGGGGTTGAGATCTGGAGACTGGCTAGGCCACTCCAGGACCTTGAAATGCTTCTTACGAAGCCACTCCTTCGTTGCCCGGGCGGTGTGTTTGGGATCATTGTCATGCTGAAAGACCCAGCCACGTTTCATCTTCAATGCCCTTGCTGATGGAAGGAGGTTTGCACTCAAAATCTCACAATACATGGCCCCATTCATTCTTTCCTGTACACGGAACAGTCGTCCTGGTCCCTTTGCAGAGAAACAACCCCAAAGCATGATGTTGCCACCCCCATGCTTCACAGTAGGTATGGTGTTCTTTGGATGCAACTCAGCATTCTCTCTCCTCCAAACACGACGAGTTGTGTTTCTACCAAACAGTTCTACTTTGGTTTCATCTGACCATATGACATTCTCCCAATCCTCTTCTGGATCATCCAAATGCTCTCTAGCAAACTTCAGACGGGCCCGGACATGTACTGGCTTAAGCAGGGGGACACGTCTGGCACTGCAGGATCTGAGTCCCTGGCGGCGTAGTGTGTTACTGATGGTAGCCTTTGTTACGTTGGTCCCAGCTCTCTGCAGGTCATTCACTAGGTCCCCCCGTGTGGTTCTGGGATTTCTGCTCACCGTTCTTGTGATCATTTTGACCCCACGGGGTGAGATCTTGCGTGGAGCCCCAGATCGAGGGAGATTATCAGTGGTCTTGTATGTTTTCCATTTTCTAATTATTGCTCCCACAGTTGATTTCTTCACACCAAGCTGCTTGCCTATTGCAGATTCAGTCTTCCCAGCCTGGTGCAGGTCTACAATTTTGTTTCTGGTGTCCTTTGACAGCTCTTTGGTCTTCACCATAGTGGAGTTTGGAGTGTGACTGTTTGAGGTTGTGGACAGGTGTCTTTTATACTGATAACAAGTTCAAACAGGTGCCATTACTACAGGTAATGAGTGGAGGACAGAGGAGCCTCTTAAAGAAGAAGTTACAGGTCTGTGAGAGCCAGAAGTCTTGCTTGTTTGTAGGTGACCAAATACTTATTTTTCACCATAATTTGCAAATAAATTCTTTCCGAATCAGACAATGTGATTGTCTGGATTTGTTTTCTCATTTTGTCTCTCATAGTTGAGGTCTACCTATGATGTCAATTACAGGCCTCTCTCATCTTTTTAAGTGGAAGAACTTGCACAATTGGTGGCTGACTAAATACTTTTTTGCCCCACTGTATGTCTGGTACTCAATACAATTGAAGTTCTAAACAGATTTATATAGAGTACTGTATCTTAAATATTAAACAGTTTTTATTTGAGAATTCACATATAGAATTAACATACAAACTCAGTTTTATAAAGGAAATAATGGACCTAATTCTGCAAGTAAAAATAATGGGACTGATTATTCAAAGACTTAGACTATATTAATGGAAGCACATTCCCTTATTCATTTACAATTTACTAACGTTCCTATGCTACTAAATTCCCATAGATTCTAAGCAGCTTCCAAAATGCAAAATGAAGGTTAAAATAAAAATAAAAAAACAGCTTATATGTGCATTCTAGATAATTATTCTAATTCTGGTTATATATTAGATTTAGAGAAAATATTTGTTGGAAATGGATGTCATTATGAATGTGGCCTAGTTCAGATGTACAGGAAACCATGGTTTATCAGTATGTGAACTGAGGTCCAGGCTTTTCTGCTTCCCCTTCTTTTGTTCCCTGTGGGGAGATACCAGAAGATGCATGGACAGGGGTACAAACAAATGGTTGCAGCTACCATCTTGACTTTTTTTTATGGAAGGCTCATGGGTTACCTGAAATCTACTTTTAATCAGGAACAGCTGGATGTAGCATCCAAGAAAATACTGTTCAGCTCAAAATACTTTAAGTACATTAATGTAGTTGATGAAAAATGACATTTTTGTTAGTATATGGCAGATTAGCCACTCTCAAGAACTCACTTAGTACAAGCAAATCTTTTGGATAAGCTATTTTTTTCCAGTAATAGAAATCTTAGAACACTTAGGTAGGGATTCAAACAAAAAAAACTGTAAGTTTAAAAGAAAGGTCTGAAAAGGTTTTATTAATACCTGTGAAGTATGTAAAAGCTGCAACT
Organism: Charina bottae; assembly: GCA_023362775.1. Lineage (NCBI taxonomy): Eukaryota > Metazoa > Chordata > Lepidosauria > Squamata > Charinaidae > Charina > Charina bottae. The sequence continues at coordinate 202,750,497 of JALMGJ010000002.1, read as the reverse complement.
GAATGAAAGCTTAGATTCCACATTTGCAGTATTATAAGATAGAATAAAAGCTACAGAAAAGTGAAAGGAAAATAAAGGAATTTACTGAGGCTATTTCAGATTCTTAGATGAAATTAAATTACTCACTAGCATCAATTCACTTCCATTAAGTATTTTCAAGAGTTCATGGATCAAGAGCATTAGGAACAACTACTGTATTTGAAAATAGGCTAAGTCAATGTTCGCTAAAGGCAAAACAAAATATTTGAAAGTCTTTAACATTTGCTTGTATTAAAAGGGAAAAATAGAAAGTCAGTTCAACAGAGGCTAAACAGCCTATGGGTAGGGTTGAAATGAAAGTTATATGACTAAAGTAATTTTATCTGTTATCAGTTCTTGGCAGTAACACTAATTATATAAAATAGTTGAAAGCAATTATCTATTTTAAAGATGAACTTTAACTACATAAAATACATTGCTGATCAAGAACAAATACTGATTCAGACATTTTAACTCAAAAGCCCCCTATTTATTCAATAAATTAATTTGGTGACAGATACAGTAGATAATCTATTTGTTCTACAAAATCCAGTATAATAGATAAACATTCCAAAACAACTACAGTTGGTATACACTAATTAAAAGGAATAATGTTATCTCTAAAATATAGTAGGGCTCCATCAAGCTGCAGAAGTTCCATCCTTTGGAGTGTGTATGGGCAGGAGGGGGGTTTATAATTAAAATGGTTCCTTGCTGTACCTTAAATGTGCAAGATTTTGGTCTGAAGTCAAAGATGGCTTGCAAAAGTTAAATGGCCTGCAGCCCCTCATGGGCATTATTGAGAGTCCTTCAACTCACAGCTTTTCAAGAAATATCAAGAGCTGCAGTAAAGAGGAGAGACCAGAAAACTACATTATGTAGGGGCAACTGCTGTCATTTAGTTTTTCCATTGCACAATGATCTGGAAGTTCTGTCATTCCACAGAACTATGGAAAAATAATTATAACAACAGATAGAACTTTAAGATATTACATTTCGGGAGAACTACAATATCACCTATACCCACAGCTACTCACCGCTAGCTATATATACTCTTATCAGTTCACTGTGTGCTCATTGCTGATTTTAAATTTGCTTCAGCCAGTTTCATTAGGTGATTCAAGCTCAAGAATAAAGAGAAGTTTCACTCTTCCTAATCTCTGAAGTTCATGACTTCCACAAATTAGTATCTTTCAGTAATATGCTTAGTATTATGCTTAGTAACCACTTAGTAACCACCCAGAGTCACTTTTATAGTGAGATGGGTGGTATATAAATTTAAGAAATCATCATCATCATCATCATCATCCCTGTTTTATAAAAAAAATATTTTCCTTTGTAAGGAAGGTGTGCTAACTTTTAATTACTTATTCTGTATCTTCCCCATATCAATTGTGGTTGAATAACTACAACAGTACACAGTATTCCAAATGTGAATGCACCATAAACTTACTGTTTTGTTTACAATACCTCTCTATTTCCGGATGACAACTTTGTACTCTTCTACAGCTCTTACACCTTTTAATGGAATACATGTTGCAAACGTGGCACCTGGCACCATTAAAAATTGTCATGTTAATTGGACCTTATTTAGTTGACTACGCAACTCTTGACTGAAGCAAAAACTCTTTTGAATTGGCTTAGGTTATGTGTTCCCTATTAGAACAGCACAATTTAATTCCTTTTGTTATTCTTGCTGTTGCCATGCTTTTATATTTATTTGCAAATGCAAAAAAGAAAAAACAACAGGACATTTCCAAACTAGAATTCTTTTCCCAGGAGTTGCTTTGCAGCTTATGTGAGTGCAGGTTGAGTCTTTAAAACAACACATATAACAAAAGTAAACCATTTTAAAAGTTATATGAATTGATGAAAACAATTGTATAAAAATTGCAGATGATGTTGAAACAAAACATCTGCAAACACTGTCATAAAAGCCAGGAATGTGTGTGCCAGTCAGTTTTAAATAATTTCAATTAGAGTAAGATATAGATGCTAACTGGCTGGTTTTCACTACTGTTTACAAACCCATTGCTCTTCAATAATATCCCACAAGGAAATATAAATGCCATTCTTTCTCTCTTTAGATGAGGTTGACACTATTTATTACACAAGACAACAAAAACTAGCCTTTTCCATTCTGTTTTTTAAGTCCTTTGTTGTCTCCTCTGTTGTTCAAAATCATTATATTTCCATCACCAAGTGACTGAGAATCACTACCCTGTACATAGTTAAATGTTTAAAGAAATGATTGCTGTGAACCTAATGTACAACGAGCACCGTTGTATGTGAGAACTGCTGTTAAAAAAAAAAGCCTCCTCCTTAGGAAGTACCAGGCTATTCCACAGACTATATCTCAAGCTTTAGAAGTAGCATGTTGTTTTGAACAGTGTGCAATCTGCTTATTTTTGGTATCAATCCCAACCTCCCTTTCAAAATACTAAAAGCTCCAAAAAAGTGACATTATGTAAACAAAGAATATTATTGACCTGCTTTCTTTTGACTTACTCTTGCTTGCCAAAGTTCTGTAGCTTAGAGAAAGTGGAACTAAACTCTGTTATTTTGTTTTATCATTTAAATATAATCAAGTAGATGCAATTAAATAACTGTACAAGCCTTAGCACACGCAACTGGAACCTAAATCCAGGAAATGTGAGCCTAATGAGGTGAGCTGAGGTATGATTTGAGGTTGAGAAAGGTAAGAAAGAAGAAAAACACTACATAGGATTGATGGAGCTATGAATGTCTGTCTTCTCTTCCTCTTCTCTTCTCTTTATTTCTCCTCTACATGCGGTATTACAGGCAGGAAAATCAGTACATACACTTGCCCCTTTTTAATTCTACTTGAGTTCCAAAAGACCCTAAATATTTAGTACTCCACATTTCTATTCAGATGTTACTAAATCTGGAGAATTTAACAGGTGAGCATGTGCCTTCAACATTCTTCAAGATGCCAAGGTTCTTAAGACAACCACACATTCAATCCACATTGACAGTGTGGATGTCTACAGGAGGAAACTCAAATGATGGTATGTATGAGACAGGAACTAGCTCACATGGAAACCAATGAAGGTAAATATATTTACCTTCTAGCTCACATGGAAACCTAAATATATTATTGATGCAGACATCTTTGCTGCTCACATAATAGCATCTATTTTTAAAGCCAGAATAGTGATGGAAGCTGCCAGCAAGCAATGTAGATTGCCAACAGGATGTTGCCATCATCCCACCCCCACCTCAGTATTCTAAGATTACATTATGTGAAAAGAGCTTGGGCATGTATGTGGTGTGGTGTTAAATATGTTGGACTAGAATTATGGGACCCAGGTTTAAGTTCAAACTCAGCAATGGAAGCTCACTGGGCCTCTTTAATCCAGGTAGTATCTGTCAGCAAAACATATCACAAGGTTGTTGTGGGGAAACCTAGAGGACAGAGTACTTCACCTTTAACTCCTGAAAGAAAGCTGGGATATAGTAAGTAAGTAAATAGATCTCTGATAGGAAAATATGCCTTTTTTCTTTTCCTGAAACAATGATAAACAAATAATTGCAGAACTCTGTTATTTCCCAGCCAACATGCCATATTTCCACAAGTTAAAGAGTAATTTGCTCACTTTCATGACATTTAATATTTTAATGAATCAAGACTATGAAACTGGGAATGCTCCAAGATTTTCAATAGTAAATCATGGAGATAGAAGAATAATACATTAAGCAAGGGCATTCTTTCTGGGGTGAGCAATACCCAGTCATTTTTCAGTTAGGCATTTCAAAAGTGTTATCCCTTAAATGATTGTTTCTTCTAAAGCTTTTCAGAAAGAATTGCACAATGTGTCACCACACAATAAAAATTCTTGTTACTGACATACATGAAAACCTCTCATTATATGAATCACTGTTGTTCCAGCCATTTCACCACCATTGTACTTTACCAAATTAACTAAATTGGGAAAAAAATGTCCACAAAATTACAATGGCTGCATCACAACGTAGTAGGAAAGGCTCTCACATATTATCTTAGGTGACATTATAAGATTTTCAAAGGTCTTCACAAACTGAACCAATTAACCACTTTCAGCTTAACCGCTATTCTGAAAGAAATACTGTGAATATAATTTCACTGAGGGACAAGCTAAAGCTGAGGGACAGGTCATTTCCCATCGGTGGGAACTCTTGCTTTGCATTAGCTCCTGATACAAGGTAAGAGGACAGTTTGGTGTAGTGGTTAAGGCACCAGGCTAGAAACTGAGACTGTGAGTTCTACTCCCACCTTAGTCACGAAGCCAACTGGGTGACTTTGGGCCAGTCACCCACTCTTAGCCCTAGGAAGAAGGCAATGGCAAACCACTTCTGAAATCTTGCAAAGAAAACTGCAAGGATTTGTCCAGGCAGTCACCCGGAGTCAACACTGACTCAAAGGCACGCACACACACATGCACACAAACAAGGTACAGCAGCATATTGCACCATTCTCCCCTCACATTGTTTTGGAGTAATTGGAGGAACAGCTCTGCTTCTACCGCACATAGTCCCCATTTTTAAAAATTTCTCCCACTATGAAAGCAAATCCAGTAAGGAAGCAAAGAAAATGGGAAGATGGGTACTGGCTGGAGCACTGATTTTTCCTATATCTCAGTGGCCAACTGGATTACTTTTCTACCCTCTCCTTCCTTTTCCTCCCCAGCCCTAGAGAAGAATAGTGAGGACACTCAGATCACAGCATCAAATCAATTCAATCCAATCATTAAGTTGCTTAGAAGAAAATGTACATCTGAGAGATTTAAAGTGGAATATCTCTATAGCAACTTTAGAAGATGATATTAAGAGGAATTAGTGGTATAATCATTTTTTAAAAATCAGATCTGTCATGCTTTACATTTACTATAAAACTAATTATATACTTCCATACACTTACAAATATATATGAACTTCTAATGTCATATCACTTTCCAAGTCTGTAATTATGTTGTCAAAATGATTATTCTGAAACATTGTTCTTTCAAAGCATTGTTTCATAATTTTTTACCAAATAACATTTTTCAATGAAAGTATGCCAGAAAAGATTTGTAAAATCCTGGAATTTATACTATTTTGCAGAATTTATTTACTGTCTACAGGCAAAAATAAATCAATGATACACACAACTAAGAATGTTTGAGAATTTCATTTGGTCTGTATTTAATTGACCTAATTCACCTTTCTAGACTACCATATGAACTGTAATAGTTTTTCTTTAGATTTGAACTTCCATATATGCCGTGATGCAGTTTTGACTTGCTTCTAGAATTATAAAGTACCTCATCAACAAAACAGAGTGCTAGAAAATTATTAACCTTTAGCAGTTTTTCTAGAAACATATTAGTGTTTTACAACATCATGAATTTAGACTGAGTCAGAACAGAAAAATGTAATGGTTTCCTTAAATTGGCTGTTATCTATGGTGTAAATGTTTCTTACTTTGCAAACTACTGACTTATTAAATCAATACCAGAGGTCAGAAATACCAGAGGTTACAAATATTTGCTTAAACACAGTTACTCTGCACATTTTAAATAATCAGCTGTATTTTACACTCTTAAACAAAAGACAGTTAATATTAATATACCAATCCTAGTAACCAATCAGAACAACATTTAGAATCCTTCCTTTCAGAACTTTTGTTTTTCTGCTTCACTGTGTCCTGAGACAAGTCATGTAGCCACCCAATACAGCACCACCCAAGACATTCTGCCAACCATTCTGCCAACCATTCTGCCAACCATCCATTGCTTCCTTGCCTTTCCATACTGCCAACAGCACTGCCTCAAGTCTTGCAAAGCTTTGCTAAAATTCAATATACTTTTGGGGAAATGTCACAAAACCTAGCCCAACAAGATTTGGGGAAACCTATATAAGGCTTCTCCCCATGTGTACTAGCCTTAATTTGTGGACAGCTGCTGCTTACTCTAAGGCTCCAGCTGCTGTTTTTCCAAATGAGATGCCAGTGGCTATGGACTGATATCCGTTTACTCTTTGGTTGGAAAAGCTATTGCACTTATAGTGCCATTCTTCCCAATCTACCACCTGATAAACAGGCTCTATGGATTTCATGGTAGAACTATGCAGTAAGTATCAGTATGTCATCTCTTTTGCATCCGTAAGATATTTACATAACAGGGAATATTAAATTCTTCTTAAACTAAATGTCCATTAGTTCGTTGGAGAAAGACATGAGATAACATGAGATACAGAAATACTGCTGGAGAATGGGTATGTCAAATAAGGCAGTTTACATATAAAGCATAGCGTATATTTGCTTCCTTCACTGTTGATGGGCCCTGCATGCATATTTTGAATAAAAAGTTGTGATTCTGGTTTAAAAAACTAGATTGGGATCATTATGCTACTTATATTACTTGTGCTATTATTTAAATAATAATAATAATAATAATAATAATAATAATAATAATAATATATTATTACTATTAAAATATATACTTGCCATTTTAGGGTTACAGTAATTATGATTATCCCGAGAAAACCTTGATTTCTCCAATATTTTAAATGACTGAAAACCAAACTTAATATTAATTTGGATTCATGAAAGCAGGAAAGCAAGTTCAGATAGTTTCAACATTTACATAAATAAAATAAACAATAGGAAGATATGTAAATAATTCAAATAATCAGATTCAATCTCAAATGCAGAATAACCCTATGAAGGTTCACCAGATACAAAGCCCGCTAAAATCAATCAGACTTTTTCTTTTGGAAACTATTTACTTCTATCCTATTGATCCCAAAGAGTCATTTATGCATACAAAAAGACATGGGATAGTTCAGCTTGAGTGTTGTTTGCATATTGCTTCATTTATGCAATGAAGAATAAAGTATTTTCTTTTCCTGTGACATCACTATCAGGATTATTTCACCTAATCTGTCATAATATCTTCTAATCTTCTCCTTAATGAGGGGTGCTTCTTTTCTTTCTCTTAGATTCTACTGTCATTTTTATGGAAGTGTGACAAATTTGTAGACTTAAAAAAGAACTAAACAGATTTATTGATTCCTCTTTTTTTCAAATTTTGCAACACATTTCAGAATTTGAAAAATATACCCAAAATGAACATAAAAAGGTAAAGGTTCCCCCCGCACATTTGTGCAGTCGTGTCCGACTCTAGGGGCCGGTGCTCATCTCCGTTTGTTAGCCGAAGAGCCAGCGTTGTCTGAAGACGCTTCCACAGTCATGTGGCCACATGACGAACGCGGAACGCTCTTACCTACCCACCGAAGTGGTACCTATTCATCTACTTGCATTTGCATGCTTTCAAATTGCTAGGTTGGCAAGAGCTGGAGCTAGTGCGGGAGCTCACTCCGTCACGCGGGGCTAGGGATTCGAACCTCCGAACTTGCGATTGACAAGCCTGGCGTCTTACCCACTGAGCCACCATGCCCCCAAAATGAACATATTACAGAACAATTCATGTAAAAAATACATACAGTAGAAAAAGGTAGGTGTAACACATATTTCCAAGATCACTTTCTGGCCTTCCTTTGGTTATCTTGCAAATAGTAGAGGCAGAAGAAGCAACCCCAGCAGCATGTAGATTAAAGAGAAGGCCCCCAGATTAGTGGCACAGCCAATGCTTTGCATTCAGAAGCTCTTAGGTAAACCCTTGAAATCTCAGGTTTTCCCTTCCTTTCTTCTTCTTCCACCGTTTGCAAGAGAAGTGAAGGAAAAGTGAAAATGACTGTGATGTGGATGTGGAACTATCTGGACAGGCTTTAGGGCAGGGCTTTCCAAACGGTGTGTCGCGACACACAAGTGTCTCACCTGGGGGGCCCAGGTGTGTCGCGTGAAAACCCGGAAGCGCTGATGGCGCACCACTGCCGCGCACGGGCCATCAGTGCTTCCGGCGACATGATGCCGCCACCGCAGCGCACGGTGGGGGCGGTGGGGGAAACCTGGAAGCGCCGCCAGCACTTCTGGGTTTCCCGTGCGCCGCCACAGCGGCGGTGCTTCCGGGTTTCCCGCGTGCCGGCCATTGGTGTGTCGCCAACGGCAAAAGTTTGGAAAGTTCTGCTTTAGGGGAACTGATCTAGCTTTGTAAAAACAATAGAAATTGGGAGAACTAACCTCTAAGGATATAATTATTTAAGCTGGATGATACTGAACTTTGTAATGTCATATTAGTCTCCTTGTAATACTACTTCCCACTAAATTGGCACACTATTATGTTGTTGCGTTGTCAATTAAGAAACTTTTAGTTTATATGGTTTTTCGAAATCAAATGGCAAATACTGCAAATGAACAGCTCCACTGCCTTCTAAATAATTTCCTCATTTGTCTTATATTTATTCCCACACTGGATGCATGCTATGGGAAACACGTATCAAAATGCATTCTCCCACAGTAAAGTTTGCTAATGTTTCTTTGAACTTCATTGTAGATACACCTTAAAAGGTGACTAACCTTATGTTTATACTAATACCATGGGCCCTATTGATTTTCAGTTCCATTTTTAAAGTAGCCAATCTCTAAAGGTTAAACACAGCTATATCCGTAGTTTAATAATAACCAGCTCTTAATGTGATACCTTGAACATCTGCTCTCTTGTCATGTTGGTCTATGACTGTAATAAAGATTAGATATGATTTGATTTGATTTGATTTGAACATCTGCTCAATAGTAGGGTTCATATGAACTAATAATATGAAACAAATTGTACAAAGTGTTTTTCTGGCACCAGAAATCTTGGATTTGTTGATAAGGGTTTTCAGACAAAAGATACAAGTCTTGACCAGTTTTGGTCCTGCCTAGTTAGAAAATTAATATTAACAATGCCATTATTAGGAGGAGATGGTCACCAGATCTCAAAATCTTCAGTGAATAACATTAAGATGCTTCAAATTTGTACTTGTGTGGTAGCTACTTATAAATTATACTATATTTAAAATTAATCTACCTACATATACATTAGGGCAGGGGTGGGGAACCGTTTTTATGCCAAGGGCCATTTTGATATTTATAATATCACTCGAGGGCTGGGGGGTGGGATTTGCGGGTGGGAGCCAATCTCGCGGGAGGGGGAGGCGTTTGCGGGCGGGAGCCAACCGCGTGGACTGGGGGCCGCTGCACCTGCTGCCGCCGCACCCACCACCGCTAGGCCCGCTGCAGCACCCGCTGCCACCACGCCCACCGCTGTGCCCACCACCGCCACCATGCCTGCCGCCGTGTCTGCCCCATCTGCCACTGCACCCACTGCTGCCGCGCCCGCCACCGCTGCGCCTGCTTTTGCCATGCCTGCCTGTGCCTGCTGCCGCCCCGCCTGCCATGCCCGCCACCGCCACGCCCGCCGCCACGCCCGCTGCCACTCCTGCCTCCTCCACATCCGCCGCTGCGCCCGCTGCCGCCATGCCCGCCCCTGCTTCCGCGGGCCAGACCAATTGCTTTCACGGGCCTTATACGGCCCCCGGGCCTGACGTTGCCCATCCCTGCATTAGGGCTGTATAAACATTTATTTATTTATTTGAATTAGATCTGTACTTCCTTCAGGAACTCAAGGTGCAGTACATAGCCCTCCCTCCTCCAATTTCTACCACAGCAAACTCACCATTTGGAGTTTATGAGTAGAAACCTGCTATGAAATAATGATGGTGATGTTTTTTTTTCTATACTAGTTTTTCTCCCAAAGGAGCTCAGACCAGTACATGAAAGAACAAAATATTATAAAATAAAAACAATTAAATGAGCAATCAACAATCTAACCACAAATCTTGAAGCAAAACAATAATATACAATAATTAAAAGCAATTTCATTTTACAGAAGCAATATAAACAGCAATCAAAATCTAGAGAAGTTATCCTACAAATGCATCGAGGACATGCATATCCTGTTTGTTTAAAAATATTTAAAAGCCACCTCTATCCATATGGAGTTGGGTTGAGGCTGTCTGTACTGTATGTATAAGGTGTCCCATAAGTGGGGGCCACCGCCAAGAAGACTTCATGAATTTTGAAAGGAGGGAGGAACCTCAGCAGGCCAACCCTAGATGTCCAAACCAGATAAGCAGAATCTATTTTGGCAAGGGATTGCCTGATATAACCAGGTGCTATGCCACAAAGAGCTTTAAGTTGATGACCAGCAACTGAACTGGGCCCAATGCAACAACTTCAATATCAGTATACTTCTAGTATGACAAGGGAGTCCTGTCAGCAGTCTTGCCTCTGATCCTGTACCAGTTGCAACTTCTTGGTTATCTCCAAAGGCAGTCCCAGGTAGAAAGTGTTGCAATACTCTGACTGGATGATGATCAGGGCATGAATAACTGTCACCAAGACATCCTGGTGAGGCAGGGTTTCAGCAGGAGCTGAGAGTCCAGGAGGACCATTAAGTCATGAACCAATAACAGGGATCTCTGTAATTGCATTGCCCAGATGCTTACTGAAAAACAGCAACACTGTTCTTGGAAGGCCTTAATCTGAATTTGCTTTTCCCCACCCAGATCCTCACACTCCAGGCATCATTTCAGGACATCCACGGCATCTCTGGCTCAGCCCAGGTTGGCAATGTATAGCTGTGTACTGTATCATCTACTGTACATAATTATGACACCTCACCCAAACGGATGGATGACATCCCATAATGGTTTCATGTAGCTGTTAAATAACATGAAAGAGGATCAAGCCCTGGAGAGTGCCATATTGCAGTTCACAATTTTTTGATTGCTGCCCGCCATGACAAACAACTGAACAACTCACTTGGATAGGAATGGAACCTCCTAAGGATGGTGTCCCCAACTTCCAAACTTTTCAAGCAGTCCAGAAGGATACCATGGGTGATGCTACTGAAATCCAGTAAGAGGACCAAGAGGGGTGCACTTCCCATATCAAAGTCCAGACATATGTCATCTGTTTCTGTCCTGTGACCAGGCCTGAATCCTGACTGAAAAGCATCCAGCTATTCCTTTTTCTTTAGGATTGGTTTAACACCACCTCCTTGAAAATCTTCCATAGAAAGGGAAAGATGGAAAATGGGTGGACATTATCAAACACTACTGGATCCAGGGAAGGCTTTTTCAAGAGAGTACACACCACTGCCTCCTTCAAAGCAGGTAGTACTCAGTAAAGCATTGACAAACTCTTGGATGCAGCCACTCCTACCCTGGCTGGCACCTGGAGGAGCCAGAAAGGGCATGGATCAAGTCTACAGGTGGTAGTGTTCAGCTACTAAACACTCTATCCACTTCCTCATGCTGGAGAAGCTCAGAAGAATCTTAGATTACCACACAAGACAAGCTTCACTCATCACCACAGAATCTGTTTAAAACAACATCAGGACCATATGTATTTCTCAGAAGATAACAGTTCCATAGTTGTGGTATCAGTGCTATCAAGAAGGTCCTATTCTTGGCTACTGAACTGTGAGCCCAAACCATTGGTAAGACTGTAAGTAGAGCCTTCACAACTGATTTCAGCACCTGGATTGGGATTCTGAGAAGCTAGTTCCCCTTGTTCAGGTAGGATGGTGCATCAATCAGATCTAGGGAGGCATCAGTGCCTCTAGTGTTAATCTGAAATGAAAGCTAGCACTTAAGGTATATAACTTTAGAGCAGGGCTTTCCAAAGTTTTCCTGCGGCAACACACCAACCGCCGTTGGTGTGTCGCCGCGGGAAAACCCGGAAGTGCCGCCGTTGCGGCAGCGCACAAAAACCAGGAAGCGCTGCTGCCGCTTTCGGGTTTTTACGCGCCACCGTTGGTGTGTCGCCGTGGGAAAACCCGGAAGCGCTGATGATGATCAGCGCTTCCGGGTTGTGTGGCGACACACCAGACTGTGTGTGGCGACACACTTTTGTGTCGCAACACACAGTTTGGAAAGCTCTGCTTTAGAGGGAAAGCCATCTCCTTCAAGACATAAAAAGTCATGTCCGACTCTAGGGGCCAGTGCTCATCTCCGTTTGTTAGCCGAAGAGCCAGCGTTGTCCGAAGACACTTCCGCGGTCATGTGGCCGGCATGACACGCATGGAACACTGTTAAGACGTGGAACCTTCAAGACATACCCCCTTCCTAATTTCAAGACCTGAGATGCCTATCTACAACACCTCTGTCTTATATGGGTCCCATTTCAGGTTTTTCACCTTTATCCAGTCTATTTATTTTTATTATTTAAATTTATATCACCGCCCATCTCCCCCAACTGGGGGACTCTGGGCAGTTTACAATAAAATCAGTAGTTAAAAATATAAACATGAAATTACAATAACCAGTATAAATAGAATAAATAAGTATAAAATCCAAGGGCTAATAGATCTCAAATAATAGGGAGGGCACTATGGCACCAGCCACCCGCAGGAGGAGCTATTGCCTTTCCCATCCCAGGCAAGGCGGCAGAACCTGGTCTTCAAATTCTTCCAGAAGGCCGGGAGCGAGGAAACCCGCCTCATCTCTGGGGGCAAGATGTTCCAAAGGGCGGGCGCCACTGCAGAGAAGGCACGCCTCCTGGACCCCGCTAGATGGAATTCCTTTGCTGATGGGGTCCGTAGCATGGCCTCTCTGCATGACCGGGTGGGGTGGGACAATGTTATGGGGATGAGACAGTCCCTCAGGTTACCTGGTCCCATGCCATGTAGGGCTTTAAAGGTGATAACCAACACCTTGAATTGGACCCGGAAGCAAACTGGTACCCAATGCAGCTCACGCAGCAGTGGTGTCATGTGTGACGATTTTATGGCACCAATAACTGTCCGCACGGCTGCTTTCTGGACCAGCTGAAGCTTCTGGATACTCTTCAAGGGTAGCCCCATGTAGAACGCATTGCAGTAGTCTATATGGGAGATGACATATTGCTCTCTAAGCAATTGTCAATCTTTCCTTTCTCAGATAGAAAGTAGAGAAAGAGTTGAATGTCCTTTGCATACTGAAGACACTGTATTTCAGATCTTCAGATGATCATCCCCAATAGCTTCATGTAGATAATGAACACCATGAGAAAAATAACAGAACCCTGTGGGTCTCCAGAATAAAAAAAGACATGGGGCCAGTTAAGTCTCCCACTGCAGTTCTCTAATGGTGGTCTTGCAAGTAGGAATGGAATCACTCGAACATATTGCTTAAATTTCCAACTCACCACGCTGCTTCAGCAATATTCTATAAGCAATTATATCAAAGACTCCTGAGAGATCCAGGAGAACCAACATAGTAGCAATACCTCTCTATCTTTTGTGATAGAGTAATCAGACAGGACAACCAGGGCTCTTTCAGTATTAAATTCAAGGAAGCCACACTGAAATAGATTGAGATAAATAGATCTATATACTCTCATCAGTGGGGGGGAAAACTCTGGATCCCACCCTTTACCAGTCTCTATCTTTCATTTGTCACCTACCAGTCAATTCCTTGAAAAAAGAAAGACTCTTACACTCTCAGCTAATGCAACTGACTATTTTTGTTCTTTAGACACAGAAAATTAGTATCATTCAGAAACATGATCTCAAAGGCTAAGCTTACCGTTGCCTTCTGCAAGTAGACATTCACTGACATTGATTTTCGCATTCCATAGGCTCTTCACATGCTGTTGTGTATATGCAAAGTAATTCATATTTATATTCTCACAACAGAATATAACAATAACTTATTCTTTAGAATTGGAATGTGCCTTTTTCAATCCCTTCCTCTTTTTTTTTTGCTCCCCCACAACCATCTCTCTGTGGATTCAGAGTTGTAATTAATACCTTCTTGGCTCCTAAAATATGTTAAGCAATTAAAACTGGCCTACTCATCATAATCAGGGTATGGCTAACCTTAAAACTTTATTCATTATTCATGTTGGAAAATACAAAACTAATTTTAGATGTCATTCATATGGTAATATCGCTTTACTGTTAGAGACATGAGCTTAATGTGGGTAAGTGCTATATAGAAAAAAGTGCAGTAACTCATTAGGGTCTTCTTGTGTCATACAAGACATGGGAAAATCAATTGCTTTCATGATTAAAAAAAGAAATGTTTAAGGGGAACTGTCATTTTAACAACTTATTTAATGATACTTTGTTAATATCTGCAGAAATCCTTCTGTGTTTGGCTTTAGGCTATTTTTCTTTTCTAACGTGTAATCTTTCTCTCTCTATTTTCCCTTATTCTATCTGAAGCTTATACCTTACTCCAATCTTTCATACCTATTGTCTTTAAAACCTCCTGCTGTGTATCTGGAGTAACCTAATAGCTTGCTTTTGATTATGAAACACAATTTTATTTATTATCTGACAGTTCTGAAAGAATGTCATCCAAGAAATTCAGATGCTCTGGCAAGCCAAAACAGGAGTGCAAACATTAATGCACTGAAATCTTCACTACAGATGCAGTTCAAGGGAACAAGTAGCCGGATGATTCTCTTTGGTGGAGATAGAGAACATTTATATATAAAAAAAGAATAAACTCCATGATGAATGCCCCCATTTCTTTTATTACTTTAACTTTCCTGAATAGATATTGAAGCACTTTACAAATATTTAAACCTACACGAATTGAGAAAATGAAAAATGGTCCAGAAAAAGTGACAGTATGTCCTTCAGAGAATTGTAAGTGAAGACAGAAATAGCATTTCTATATGCTCAATGGTACCTACAGAAAGGAACAAGTAAACTCATTGTTCTCACAGAACAATAATAGATGGCTCCTTCCACATGCATGAAGGTACAGATAGGAAGAAAAGCATTTTTGGAATTATTCTATTTACTGAAAAAGAAGACAATTCTAAGATGACTCCCCATCCCCCATTCTCACCAAAATGAAGAGTATATAGAAACAAATGTAATAAAGAAAACTTGTATGCAATGCAAGTTTTCCTACCTTGTCACCTTGGGTTGACAACCCCAGTTGAAATCGAACCTGGAGATCTCTCCTCCCAATAAATGTGTGCATTTATGTATATGTATGAAGTGGAATAGAAATCAAATATATAAATAAGTGTGTGTGTATATATATATATCTAGCTTTAAAACTATATAAGGAAAAAGGCAGAATAAAAATACATTTATATTAAGTGAATTAATAACTGAAATAAGGTACCCCATTTGCTCATTGGAAGGACAGATACTGAAGATGAAGCTCAAATACTTTGGCCACCTAATGCGAAGAGAGGACTCACTGGAAAAGACCCTGATGCTGGGAAAGACTGAGCGCAAAAGGAGAAGGGGACGGCAGAGGATGAGATGGTTAGATAGCATCACCGATGTAATGAACATGAATTTGAGTAAACTCCGGGAGACAGTGGAGGACAGGAAGGCCTGCCGTGCTATGGTCCATGGGGTCACGAAGAGTCGGACACGACTAAACGACTGAACAACAAAAATTTATAAAATTAATTATCTTCCATCGGTGTACATCAGTCATTCTTTGTCATGTACAAATCACTCTCACATGCAGAATTACACCACATACACACATTCCCACCCCTCATTCCAGCAGAAACAGCAAAATAGAAGAAGAAAATATGGCAAGCTGAAGAGACAACTGGAGGGAAGAAAAGGAAGAAGCCCCATTTAGGCATTTTGGAAGTCTTAAATTCACCCACCAGGAAGCCCCTTCCAAATAGTGTCTATGTTCAGGCTAATCCTGATTCAGATGTTAATCTCTGGTTACTTTAGCTGCTTGTTCTGGTAGGAAGAGTAAGGTACTTATAATCGAGCCATGTATACTACATGATGATGCTCCTTGTGAAATATAAGCCAGAATTCTCTAACCCAGAGCTTTCCAAACTATGTGTCGGGACACGTTAGTGTGTCGGCTGCAGTGTCTGGGTGTGTCGCGGCTGCTGCTGCCTCCGAGCCCTGCCAGGATTCCATGCAGGTCCTAGTGCCTGCTTTGTGCCTTGCTGCCTCCAAACCTGCCCTGCCAGGATTCCACGCAGGTCCTAGTGCCTGCCTTGTGCCTTGCTGCCTCCAAACCTGCTGTGATTCCGTGCAGGTCCTAGTGCCTGCCTTGTGCCCTGCTGTAAGAGTGTGTCGCAAAATGATGCCCTGCTGTAAGAGTGTGTCGTGAAATGATGCATGTCTAAAAAGTGTGTCACCAACATGAAAAGTTTGGAAAGCTCTGCTCTAACCCTTGGCTCTGCCTTTAAATGCAAATGCATGTTTTCTAAATCCAAGTGAGACAGTGGCCTCATTGGTAGTGATAATTCAGTACTGTAGCAAGAAAGCAAGAAGTGGCTCCAAGTTCCAACCTGAATATTACCCTTATATCAGATATAATAACAATACCCAGTATCAGGTATTATGCATCTATTGTCCTGTTGGACACATTGCTTTATTCAATCATTGTAATTAGCTGCTTGGCACACAATAGCCATGGCTATAACAATTACTATGAATTCCATTATTTAAAAGCACTGCATGTCTTTGTTATATGTTCAGCTCTATTTGGGCAATCACAATACCTTCTTTTTTAATGGATAGCTTAAACTGTTTGTATAGCTAAAATCGCCATGAGAATTTAAAATGTAATTAATCACCCTTAAAATAAAAGGGCTGATTTAGGCATTCTTATAACCAAAGAGATTGATATTTACCTACAGTTCAATGAAAGCAAATAATACAGAAAAAGTTTGCCAATGTTATTGACTTTGGCATAAGCAGAAGCAGCAGTACTACACAGACACTCAAAAAAGGCCTTTTATTATTTTTTCTCTACTATGGACAAAAATATTCAAGAAATAATACATATAACACCTTATTACTATGGTGACAAATGTGTTATCTTGAACTTCTTTCTGAACAAGCTCCAAAGCTCTTTTGGAAGCATGTATATACCGCAAAGGGGCGTAGTGGCTCAGCGGGTAAGACGCCAGGCTTGTTGATCGGAAGATCGCAAGTTCGGAGGTTCGAATCCCTAGCCCTGCTTGCAGAGTGAGCTCCCGCACTCGCCCCAGCTCTTGCCAACCTAGCAATTCAAAAGCATGCAAATGCAAGTAGATGAATAGGTACCACTTCGGTGGGTAGGTAACAGCGTTCCGCGCGCGTCATGCAACCACATGACCGTGGAAGCGTCTTCGGGCAACGCTGGCTCTTCGGCTAACAAACGGAGATGAGCACCGGCCCCTAGAGTCGGACACAACTGCACAAATGTGCGGGGGGAACCTTTACCTTTTTTTTATATACCGCAAAGGGTATATACCTTTATAGAAGGGGCGTGGTGGCTCAGCGGGTAAGATGCCAGGCTTGTCGATCGGAAGATCGCAAGTTCGGAGGTTCGAATCCCTAGCCCCATGTGACGGAGTGAGCTCCCGCACTCGCCCCAGCTCTTGATAACCTAACAATTCGAAAGCATGCAAATGCAAGTAGATAAATAGGTACCACTTCATTGGGTAGTTAACAGCGTTCCTTGTGCGTCATGCCGGCCACATAACCCTGGAAGCGTCTTTGGACAATGCTGGCTCTTTGGCTAACAAACGGAGATGAGCACTGTCCCCTAGAGTCGGACACGACTGCACAAATGTGCGGAGGGAACCTTTACCTTTTTTATACACCGCAAAGCTGTGTATTTCCACCCCAAGCAGTAGATAGCTGCATCAGATGTTTGTGAAACTGACAATTTGACAAGTCTAACTAGGCAAAGATGCTATCCAGCCAGTTTGGTCCAGCTTGTGTCAGCCGGTTGTTAAAAAGAAAGTCTGATAAACTTTAATAGGACATGTTGGGAAACATAGATGTAGTGACAGCCCACCAAGTTAGACCAAACTAAGAATCCAATGCAAGAGAAAATTATTTTATTAATAACATTAACAAAAATAAAAATTCTTTTCAGAAGAGAATATCTATGTAATTAGTGCAGGATGAAATGAAAGTTCTAAATGATTACATAGAAGCAAGCAAAGAGAGGATGTTAGTACATGTCTGCAAGGAAAACATTTTGAATGTGACAGAATCAAAGGCAGTATACAAAACTGAACAGTTACAATCACAACTGAAAAATTGGAAAGATAAACTTCTGCATGCAGTTCTGTCATGTTGTGAATATGCCATGCTTGGACAATACAGTACTGTTCCATTATGTTTCTGCTGTTTACCATTTCTTTTGTCCTGAATCTCTCTTCCCTAAGGTGTCCTACATTTTCTGCACTGTGTCTTCTGAATTCTCACTTCTATATTTTGACTTAATCTTCACTTAGGGTACCTACCTCCACTGGGTCTTGAACATATCTTTTTGTACTCTAGTCATTACATAAGTTCCTGGCCTCCAATATGATGTGTCCCTGGAACAGTAAGATGCCAAAGAAGTTGCTTCTTTTTTATGACTACTATATCTGGGCTGAAAAATTTCAAATGACCACTAGATGGCAGCAAAGAGATACCGAAAACCCTTTGCTACTGTCTAATGGTGGTTTGGGTATTTGCAGCACAGATACAGCAACCCTATTCTTTTTTGTCTCTCTCTATTGAAATTTAAACAATACTACTTTAAGGTAAGATGTACTACACATTTTAGTCATCAACCACCAGAAGTATTAAGCTTACTTCAGTTTAACAGTTATAAAAAGCCTGCCCTGCCTTTATTTTGTGCAAAAGATCATAGTATCTGGAAACAATATTCATTTAAAAAGAAGTAACAAACATTGCTTTTACGAATGCATGCAAAATATTATTCATGCCCATTAATTTTGGCAAAGTCTTTTGTGAACTTCATTACATTGGAAACTGCTGCTCCATTATCAACTTACTTAGAATCTGAGTAAGTATCCTCAGACTTTGGGCTAAATCTATATTCTTTTTCAAAAGAGTTATAAATAAATGAACAGCTCAGGCTGCAGTAGCAGAATGTCCCCAAATACACATATAAAACAAGTATCAACATGTAGGACTGAGCTACCGGAGCAGAACTTGGCGCTCACGGGACTAGAACTTTGGCATATGAATTGCCCAAAAGCATTAGAGGGGGTGGGGGAGGGGAGAGAAGATGATGTATTTCAGTAGGCAAGCATTTCAGGCTTTTGCAAAACAAAAGCAGCTTTGTCCTTCCATTATGTCATGAATCCTAATTAGCAGTAAATGATATTCCATTGTTGGTTCAGATAAGTTTGTTTGCTTAGCAGTATGTTCTTAATACATTCTTAAATGTAACTAGGAAAATATTAGACAAGAGAATTATTACCATATTGGTCGCACAAAAGGAAAGACAGATGAGATAAAAATAATATTTTATCTACAAGTTAGATTTGTCCACTGAAAGCTTATACAAAAATGTGGTTTTAATACTACATACAGAAAGACTGTATAAATTTAAATTGATGGATTACTTGAAATCACCAGTTCAGGAACAAAAGAAAGCCACAGTACAACAACAAAGGAAAGTAAGGAAAATGTTTTTAAGGGGAGATTAAGGGACAAAAACACATTTCCTTCGTAATATAAGATGGATCACATCTATTTATTAGCAGAAAAAAAGGAACTGTATACAGTAGACATTTATCTCATTCCTCTGTGCTAGTTTGTTTTTGTTAAAAATGGCCTCAAAGTGGCTTTCTTTTGCCCCAAAAATGCTTGCTACTAAAAATAGCACATTAGCAATGACCTGTGCCAGATGTGAGATAATATTTTTATTGAACTATGATTAACAAACATTATCAAGTAACTAAATAACATAAATCCAAGATGCGTAGAGAAAAAAGATATAGAAAATACAAAAACAAATCTACTAAAAAGTCAGTAAAGAGACAGTTACTGCAAACATACAAATTTACCATATATATAAAATATTGCCAATATTGTCAATTGCTATTGAGATAAACTATAAAATCCATCCAAATTTCATAGAACTGTGGTTCTATGATGTTTCATTATTTTAACTTTGTGATTTTTTCTAACGTAGCCGTTGAAGATGCCTTGTTAATCAGTTGTTACATTATCTAGAGTTTTCCAATGTTGGACATTTATTATTTTAGCTGCTAAAATTAAATAGAGAATAAGTTCCTTATTTTTAAGATTGAGATTTAATCCTGTAAATAAATGCAGTAAGCCTAACTCTAGGGAGTATTCAGTTCTTTGTTTAGTATTAATACTTATCTCCCCAAAAATTGTATGCCAAAAAGATTTAGCTTTATCACATGACCTGTGACAGATGAAGGCAAGAGATCAGAGGGTGTACACACTGCCAATCAGTCATACTGCCAATTTCTTTCCCGTTATCTTGGTTGGTTTATTATATGTATTTTATTTATTTTGTGCCTTTGAATCAGTGTTGACTCCCAACAACTGCCTGCCCTAGTCCCTGCAGTTTTCTTGGCAACGTTTTTCAAAAGTGGTTTGCCATTGCCTCCTTCTTAGGGGTGAGAAAGAGTGACTGGCCCAAGGTCACCCAGATGGCTTTGCGTCCAAGGCAGGACTAGAGCTCACAGTCTCCCAATTTCTAGCCTGGTGCCTTAACCACATTTTATTTTATTTTATTTTATTTTATTTTATTTTATTTTATTTTTTTATTTTATTTTATTTTATTTTATTTTATTTTATTTTATTTTATTATTTTATTTATTTTATTTTATTTTATTTTATTTATTTTATTTTATTTTATTTTATTTTATTTATTTTATTTTATTTTATTTTATTTTATTTTATTTATTTTATTTTATTATTTATTTTATTTTATTTTATTTTATTATTTTATTTTATTTTATTTTACTATTTTAATTTAATTTTATTATTTTAATTTAATTTTATTATTTTATTTTATTTTATTTTATTTTATTTTATTTTATTATTTCATTTCATTTCATTTCATTTCATTTCATTTCATTTTATTATTTTATTTTATTTTATCATTTCATTTCATTTCATTTCATTTCATTTCATATTTTATTTTATTTTATTTTATTTTATTTTATTTTATTTTATTATTTTATTTCATTTCATTTCATTTCATTTCATTTCATTTCATTTCATTTCATTTATTAAATTTATATAACCGCCCATCTCCCCCAACGGGGAACTCTACTACACCAAGCTGGCTCTCTTGTTAAATGTAGGTGGCTCTTTTTATGACACTACATAGGTCGTTTCCCCTGAGTTAACTTTTCACAATTTAGATAATTCTGTAAAATACCTGCATATTATTCAACTTTGTATATACCTTTTAATCCTTAAACTAGCAATTGACAAGTGACAGTCTGCATGCTGACCAGTCCCCACTCTTTTCTCTGGCATGTCTGAGAGAAAGTAAGAGAAACAATGATGACATGAGTAATAAATAAATAATAAATCACTATCCATCTGCACTTGCTCTTCAGTCTGAACATCATTCTGTCAACAGACACTGCAGAATTCTCATTCGTTCACAAACTCAAAAATTGGAAACATACTCACAAATGAAAAAGAGCATGTTAAAATCTTAGGTAAATATTCCTAAAATATACTAAAAGTTATCCATCACTATTCTGAAAATCTCTTGTCCAGCCATTTATTTTAGAACAGGACTGTAGTATAAGAAGTGTATATATTGCTCTGCTACTAGTCACTCTCCTGGTGGTGGTTGTATAAGATCTTACAGTACTTCAATCAACACCTAGGATAATGAAGTCAAAATCGATTGTAAAAATATTTGCATAATGACTTGCTTAAATGGAATAAAAGTACTAAATATGATATTTGCACAAGGATGAAAATATGGTAAAGAGATCTTGGTTTGCAGAATTATGTCATTGAATTTTAAAACAATGTTAGAGAATCCAGAGTTTTTTTCTTGTTTCTTATTAGATTCTCTTGGCACTTAGCATTCTCCTTCTCATCTTGCAATAAGTAAATATAGGCAGTTCCAGCCAATGTGATTCTAATCAGTAAATAGGAGAAGGAAAAGCCAATATATTATGCAGCAAGGAAAAGTCCAAAAACTCAAAAGAACAAAAATAATTAGCTGGAGAGTAAGACCTGTTGGATTGTAAACATGTCCTTATGTTTACAATCCAACAGACCTTCCATTAGGAAAAACTATTAGGCTATGGAATTTAATCCATTTATATAATTCTGTTATTTAAATAAACTAAATTACTGTTGTTTAAGTGAAAGCGTGAGGCCATTTTATAAAGCACTTGCAACTATTGATCAAAAGGAATTGTGCAACTATTCCATCTCTTCCTCTTTCCTGGAAGTGAAGGAAAAACACAGGATAATTATAAATGGAAGTTGTTCACATCTCTCCTCATCCCACACAAACCCCTTGTCTGAAGCAGGGTGAGCATGCAATAAAAGCCTCATTCTTTGAAAACTCATTTTATGGCAAATGATAAACTCAATAATATAATAAAAACATTTGTTTGTTCAGCACTACTAAGTATATACAACTGAATCAGCCACACTGAATGTACAGTTTGCAACAATAATGTATGTTTTGTATCTTGGGACATCTCGGGGCATTTAATTTTATCATTAATTCAATTTATATTATCTCAGAACTGTAAGTTTATCATTCAGTACCCTCATTAATATTATGAAGATGTTATTCAATGGATAATGGTATTAGACTTTGTAAAGCACTGGAAATCAGTTGATTATGGCACTATATAAAAGTAATCAGTCGCAACATTTTAAAAATAATCTACATTTAAAAAATATACTGCTGCCAACTAAATATTTGAAGATCATTCTCCTACATTAAAATAAAGAAGGTAGTTAAACAATATACTGCTGTTTATGAAAATGTGAACAGATACTGTATCTTCAAATATATCTAGAATAGACTTCTCACCTGGTAGCTTCTATATGTGCTAGACTACAATTCCCATCCAAGTGAGCTAGAATGGGCAAGGAAGTATATTTCAAAATATCTAGTATGATTTTTAAAATATTTTATGTATTACTATATTTTATTTTTACATTGTGAGATACTTTGATCAGAAATTCCTTTGTAGACAGTTAAAATGTAATCTTATCTATTTTTAAACAACAACAACAAAATCCAAGACATTTTGGTGCTTGAGAGCAAATTTTAAAAAATATAGTAATATATTTAATAACTTGGCCATTTGCTGCCCTTTAGAGCACCCAGAAATATAATTCACCACACACTCCGTAATCTTTCTCATGACAAAAAGCTTTTTACTCCAGTCACGGTAAAGGTTCCCCCACACAGTCGTGTCTGACTCTAGGGGCCGGTGCTCATCTCCGTTTGTTAGCCGAGGAGCCAGCGTTGTCCGAAGATGCTTCCGCAGTCATGTGGCCAGCATGACGCACGCGGAACGCTGTTACCTTCCCACCGAAGTGGTACCTATTTATCTACTTGCATTTGCATGCTTTCGAATTGCTAGGTTGGCAAGAGCTGGGGCGAGTGTGGGAGCTCACTCCGTCACGTGGGGCTAGGGTCTCGAACCTCCGAACTTGCAACCTTCCGATCGACAAGCCTGGCGTCTTAACCGCTGAGCCATTGTGCCTCCGAGAGAGCTTACGTATATCCAAAGGCTCTATATCAGAGATGGGCAACCCATGGTATGCAACCCTCGTACCCCATCTATAGGCCAAAACTCACCAGAGTAGGCAGCAGTGACTGATCTGGATCCATTTTACGGGGATGGGGGGTTAAGGATAAATTATACACCAAAAAAAGAAAAGAAAAAAAAGAACCTGACACCTTCCCCCCCCCCCAAAAAAAAAATCAGGCCATTTTTCCCCCCTAATTCACCTAATTCACTGAGGAACTTTTTCAACCAAAAATAATTTTCAGGATCTGAACCAAAGCAATCATAAGCAAAAGATGAATTATTTGCTTGACTGTGCTCTAATAGCTCAAGTTAAAACATGTTTCTCCCCATCTATGCACACATTTCCATTCATTCACTCATTTTCCTTAATGAATGTAAACAAATCTCATTTCCCTTTTTATCAAGATATTTTACTAAGAAAACACCAGCACAGCCCTGAAAAGTAGATTTCCTGGATCTTTTGTATGCGATAAACATCATTTTAGACTTACCGTGCATTTGTTTGGCTTCTCCCCTGAATGCACTCTCATGTGGATAAGCAATTTGTAACGGGCATTAAACGGTTTGTATCTTCGAGGGCATCCAGCCCAGAAACAAGTGAAATCTTCCCCTTTCCTCTGGTCTATGTGAATTTTTTCTATATGCCGCACAAGTTCTTCTTGCTGATCATAGGTAGCACTGCAGTCTATCCAACGACAGTAGTGCTTGCCACTGAAATCATCGAGTTCACTGTCTTCATCTAAAAAACAGTTCTGGATAGATGGAGGCAAGGAAAGTGGACGGGAATGATTTATGAGTGCATGCTGATGTGCATGATAGGGGGGTGGTGGACCATGTGGAGGAGGAAGAACAGGGGGAGCCAGTGGAGATGCAGAGAGTATGCCATTTGTGTTTCCAGAAAAAATATCCCCATGTCCACCCTTCACAATGCCCATAGGTTGGCTCTCTGCTAGACATGTACTTTGTTGAACCATCATATTATTTGTGACCAATGGCTGTAGATTGTTTTGTTCCAAATGTTGCATGCGCTGATATTCACTGTTTCCACTTTCACTGTAGTCTGGAGGGGTAGCAGTGTAATTAGCCATAAGAAGCCTTTTTTGAGGATTTGGTATAGAGCAAGTTTGGGGAATACAACTTCCCTTTATTCCTAAGAAATGCCCATAAACTTCAGGTTGAGGAGAGATGTTGCATGGAGATGTTCTTGAACCATTTATATATGCAACTAGAGAAGTAGGGGATGTACGGATGATTGTATTGAAGTCAATCCCAATTCCATCAGACAAAGGGGACAGGGACAGTGCCCTTTTTTTTGCTGAATGAGATCTGGCTGAGGAATGGTGAGGACTAGAATAAGGTGGGTGGGTGTTTTCCATACTGAACAAGTAAGATGGCAATGACGTGGAAAAGTTGTTGGACATGGATATCCCAGATGTAGCATTTGTGACATCACCTAATTCATTGCTATTTTGTGAACACTGATTGGATGGAAGAGAAGGGTAAATTCTATAACCATGAAACCACTCTTGTTTGACACTCTGTATTGACTGGCTTTCTGACAGGCTCAAGGTTGTGGATGCCAAAGACTCACGTGATATAAGGGATCTGTAGTAAAGACAAGAAATGAAAGAACAATGTAATCTTAGCAATTTAAGTCCAGATCTCGGTAATTTTATGGATCAGTTGGCATACAAAGCTCAGTTACTTATTTTTTATAATTAAAAATAAAACTTTAAATCTTGATCTTTGCATATTAAAATGAGCACTAACAAAGCCGTGACATGTCTAATGCTGTACCACCACAAGAATTTCTGCAAAAAGAATTAGTCTTTCACCACACTGGAAGTCCTGTGTACATCTCAGAAGTTTCTGAGGCCCTCATGAAAGACCAGTAATGTAAGGTAGGCAGTCCTTCAAATCTTTTATCTACAGCTTCTTGAGTGCTCTTTGCCTATTGCTAAAACTAATTTCTAATGTAATAACAATAATAATAATAATACAACTTCCCCATAAAATATGAAAGTAGTGAAAAACTCTGCCAAGTTTGTATTACACATTCATTCATTACACATGTCAGCCCTCCAAAGAACATTAACTACATGTCTATGAAGGTTCTCAGTCATCCAGGTGGAATTGTCTGTAGCTTGAATCATGTCAACTGGATTTCTATTTTCTCAGTGGAAACGTTTCGCTCCTTATCCAAGGAGCTTCTTCAGTCTGAGCAAAGTTAGTAAGGGAATCCTTCAATATGTTTCTAGGTGGCTGTGTGACCTTGCACCTGGGGCTAGGTCATGGTTATTTTGAGATGTTCATTTCTAAGTCCCTTTATCATCTAAAGGAGGATCGTTAAGATCACCATGCTGCTGTTGAGCTTGCGAAATGGTCTTAATCTTCCTAGGCACAGAAGACAAAGCAGGGAGGAAGATGGGGGAAAGATTGTGCCTGAGGCCCCCACCTCTATTCAAGGAAGGATTTTCCAAGTTGGCATAAATGGATTCCTTGACCCCTCTCTCAAACCACCTATCTTCTCTGTCTAAAATGTGAACATTAATGTCCTCAAAAAAGGAAAAAGGACACTCATTTGAGGACATTAATGTTCACATTTTAGACAGAGAAGATAGGTGGTTTGAGAGAGGGGTCAAGGAATCCATTTATGCCAACTTGGAAAATCCTTCCTTGAATAGAGGTGGGGGCCTCAGGCACAATCTTTCCCCCATCTTCCTCCCTGCTTTGTCTTCTGTGCCTAGGAAGATTAAGACCATTTCACAAGCTCAACAGCAGCATGGTGATCTTAACGATCCTCCTTTAGATGATAAAGGGACTTAGAAACAACATCTCAAAATAACCATGACCTAGCCCCAGGTGTAAGGTCACACAGCCACCTAGAAACATATTGAAGGATTCCCTTACTAACTTTGCTCAGACTGAAGAAGCTCCTTGGATAAGGAGCGAAACGTTTCCACTGAGAAAATAGAAACCCAGTTGACATGATTCAAGCTACAGACAACATTAACTACAGTTCTTTGCCATAAGAGATTAGATATCACTGCCTTACATATTAGATAATATTTAATGATAAATTAATCCAGTTACTGACCAAAATAAATTTAACTATTAGTATCCTATATATATTTGCTAAAGTTTATTTAAAGTTTATTTAAATTTATTTAAAGTTCACTAGCATTACTGTACCACATAATTCCAATATCCTGGAAGTAAACTCAGAGGAATCATTGACATGTAGAAAACTGACAACTGGCAATAAATTCAAAATGCTGTAAGGATGAGAGTATGATGGTCACATCGATTCTAGATTGCAATGCTCCTTGTTAAGTGGTATGCACCAGGAAAGATAATTCAAAACTGAATGATGTAAAATACTGTTCTGATGGTGCAGATAGTGAAGAAAGAAGAAACAGAATGCAAGACCTTGTATCAGGTGGTATATCTGGATTTGCCATATTCATAGCCCTCTGTAAACTAGGGCTGATTTGGTTGCATGCTGTTGAGACCTGCTGAGCAGGAGATAGAGGTCCCAGTCTCTGAACCACCATTGGACTGCTGGTGATTATCAAATTGTTGCAGCTGTTTTTTCCAATGGACTTGCACTGAGGTCCGTAGACAAAGGCTCCTAAAAATAAGAAGTCAGATAGATGGTTAAATTATTTTTTCAAATGACACAGTGAAGTAATCTCTAGTATGTTTTCGCCCATCCATGCAACATTAAGGAAAAATTGATTAGTTTTTGTTTGTACCATGCTAGCTTCTTTTTGTAAAGTACATGCAAAAAAAGTGAATCAGCCAGTCACAGAGGCAGATCTATTTATAAAATAGAAAAGAGCAGGAATTAGGAATACATGAATATAGTTTGCCAAATTGAAAACATAACTATAGCTGTTAGATAAGTTCCAATTCTTTTTCTCTTTTTATGTCACCATTGTTTTTTTTTTAAATGATTTAACTGGGAATTCCAAATTCAATTACTCCAAATTAGAATCCAAAACAAAAAAATGCCTTTATGAGATTAGTTTTAATGATGTGGCTTTAAAACAAAATAACGTGGAGATCGCTTCCGGGTGCTGAAGACGCTGGTGCGCTGAACCGAGCACTCCTGGCTCGGCTCCACTGTTTGCCTGCTTGCAGCAGTTTTTAAAGAAATAAAACTGCTGAAATCTCCCCTTTGAAGAAAAGGGGATCAGAAGATAAACCACAAGGGTCGCCGGAACCGTCGCTCTTTCCCAATTCCCGTTTTTCCACCACGGGAAAAAGGAAATTGAAGCGACGAAAGTGACTGGAAGGACCATCGTTATTGCTCTGCAGGAAACAGCGAAATCTTTTCAGATAAGTAGCACCTAAATTCAGCACTTTTAGTCACTGTTTTATATTTGTGTTTATTTTAATTTTATATATTATCTGCTAAGATCCTTCTATGGACATGATCGATGCTGCTGGTGCTTGTGTAACTTTCTTGCTAAAGAAGACTTGAGAAATGGTGGGAGCTTAAAGAACAATGACTTTACTTGGAAGTGAAATGGAGTGACATTGACTATTGACGAATGGCTTATTTACTGAAGTGGGACTAATCTATTTTCCTCTCTGGATTTTGAATTCAAATGGGTTAACGGTCTGCCTTTTATCTTATTTTTTTGCTTTTCTGCTTTTCATCTTGAGATGGTATTTTTTTCCCCCTTTTTTTTCTGTAATGTGTTTGGAAATTATTTGGACTATAATGGGTATTTTTGGAATATTTTTGTTTTGAACAGTTTTGGGAATTTCCTTATTATATGGGATTTTAGTGGACTTTCTTGTTGCTTTTTGTCTTGGAGAGTGAAGACATTTGGAGTTGGGGCTTTCTCCTTTCCCCCCCCCCCTTTTTTTTTTTTTTTTTCTTCTCTCTCTCCTCTTTGGGACTTGTGATTATAAGCTTGCCTGAGAACTGGATTGTTATTACGTTTTCAAGGATATTTTGACTACAGCTAAAGGACTTACCCGTTGTACTCTTATCTTTTATTTTTTTTCATGTGAGAATCGTTGATTTTACCAAAGTACATTTTGCCCTTTTTTTTATGCAACATCTATTAAGAAAAAGCAGTATTATTTTTATTTTTTTTAATTTTTTATTGTATCTGGATTTTTTTTTCCCTCTCTTCCCCCCTTTTTTTCTTTTGAATCTTTAATAATTTTTTATCCCTCTTCTTCCCTTTTTCTTTTTTTTATTGTTTATAGTGGTTCTCTTTTGTCTTTTGTTATTTTTCTTTTCTCTTTACAGGAATATTATATACAACCTGGTTACTGCGGTTGCAAGAGTGAAGAGGGATAGAGATAAGGAAATGGAGTCCATGGCTGCACCTTCAGAAGTACCAACATCAGATATGGAAAAAATATTGGATGCAATTACAGCACTGAATCAAAAAATAGATGATTCAACTACTACCTTGGAGGAAAAGATGGATATTTTAACTGTTACCTTGGAGAAAAAGATGGATGACTTAATTACTTCTTTAGATATAAAAATAGACAAAAAATTGGACAATATTCTAGATCAACAAGTAGAAGAGAAAATGGAAGTGATGAAGGAAGACTCAAAAAAAGAATTTAGAAATGAAATACAGATTGTCAAAGAAATTGCAAATATTTTTCCAGGGGATTTTAAAGAGACACAAGGCCAGGTTAAGAAATTGGAGATTAAATCAGATTCTATTACTATGGAATATAATTTAGATGCTATTGTATTAGCAGAAATGAGAGAAGAAGAATTTATTTTGAGTCTGAGAGGAGCCCTGGAAAAATTAGATGAGAATATGAGAAAATATATAGTTGATACTTTAGTTCAATATTTAGAGATAGAAGAAGAAGACATGGACTCTGAGATAGATAAAATTTTCAGAGTTGACTCACGTTACGTTAGAGATAAGAAATTGTCAAGATATTTTGTGAGAAAAGTTACAAAAGAGCAAAATCTGAAGAAATATTATAGTGAGAGATCAAAAACAGTAGGGTTGGGTATAACTTAAAAGAATTAAATCAGAATTTTTTCTTTTTTGTTTGGAATCTGGGTTGCATAAATAGAAAAATTCTTTTCTTTTTATTTCTATATGCATAGTATAATAGTATGGTTGGGTATAAATTAAAAGACTTAAACTAGAATTTTTTCTTTTTATCTGGAATTTGGGATGCACAAATAGAAAAAAATTTTTCTCTTTACTTACATATGTATAGTTTTGGAAAAATTAAAGTGTACCAACAATACAGGAATGGATGTTGAAACTACTAGAAATGGCAGAAAATGACAAATTGATTTGCCTACTAAAAGAAAATTTTAATTATTATTCTTTAATGAGTGGAAATTTTTGATGGACTATTTGGAAAAAGCAGGAGGAGTAAAGCTAAATATGGGGTTTTGATGATTAGATTATAGATAAATAGTATATAATAGACAAGGAAAAATATATGAATGTTATATGAATAGCCAGCATGTTAAAACAAACTATCTACTTTATTCTTATGACCATAGACGGATCGGAGGTTATCCAATTTCTATGTATGTCTTTTTCTTTACTTTTTTTTTCTTTACTGCACTTTTCCTTTTCTTTTCTTTTAATTTGTATTTCTTTTTCCGTTTCATCTTTAACTTTTAGCTTTGTATATTTAAAAACCTAATAAAACTTATGTAAAAACAAAAACAAAAACAAAATAACGTTTGTGTCTTTTTATTTTCTTGTCCTTAAGGCCAATTAATAAATTACATTTTAAAAAGGCATTTGCAGAAATGGCAGGTATAACCACTCTTTCATTAAATGTAGTCATGTCATGTGTGAAGTTGTAATGTATTGATTACATTAGTGAGAGATCACATTATATATATATATATATATATATATATATATATATATATATATATATTAATGAAGAGAAATGTGGGGTTGCAACTTATTTTATTTTATTTACCTTGGTTTCTATGCCATGCAATTCCCACAGATTCTGAGTAATTATAGTAATCAGCATAGGAAAGGGTTAAAAACAGAACAAAACTATAAAGCCACTCACAGCCAACAATTTAATGTAGCGTTGTTCAGGGTAGAATACAGCAATACCCATTTGTCCCCAAATATTGTCCTGAAGAGCCATGTTGTCACAGCTCCTTGGAAGAAACTAGAGGAGTTGGTCTGAGTCTTTGGGAGTAAGTAGATCCACAAGGGGGGGCCATCATGGAAAGGGGTTGATAATGGGGTATCTATAGATGACATTTTGGGGGTAGAGAGGGATTCCCAAATTGTATGCCAGCTCAAACCAGGGGAAATATAATTCCATCCAGAGCTAATATTTGACTCAGTCAGCTTTCTAATTCATACTTACTCTGTCTTGCTGGGATTCAGCCTAAACCTGTTTTTCCACATCCAGACCCTGTGTGAATCCAGGCGACAATTTCCACTGCATTTCCTGCCCAGTGCAGGGTGGAGGTACAGAGCTGAGTTGTTGTAATTGTTCCTAGCATTTGTCCTACTTTATTGTAGTATCGACTTGTTTTGCACTACACTTGCTGCAGATCACATAGTGAAGCTACCAGCACTCGACACAACAGATACAGACTTAAGTATCTTCCACCCCATGCCAATGGATGATCTCTTCCAGGAACTTCATGTAGCAGGGAAGAAAGGGCTTAGCCCTGTGGCAATGCAATGCTCATGAATACAACCTCTTTCCCCTCACTCACTGCAATTGGCCACTCAGAAAAAAACCCCCATTGCAAACAGGGCCCTCCACTCTCAACCCTCACAGCTGGCCCAGAAGGATGTCCTGTTCAATGGTATTGAAGGCAACTGAGAGATCAAGCAGGACCTTGATTGTACCTCTCCTATCCTGGTTCCACCAAAGGTCTTCAACAAGAGCAACCAATGTAGTTTCGGTCTCATACACAGGCCTGCATCCCAACTGCCAAGGGTCCAGATAATCCATTTCCTCCAGAGTTCTTTGTAACTTCAGCCCTGATACCATCTCAACAGGAGAAGGTTGATAATTACACAAGATAGCTGAGATAAGCTATGACTTTTTCAGAAGGGGTCATAGTTACTACAAGAAACATTTAGTTACTGAGAGAGTAAGGAAGATGACCGTGACAGAAATAGGCCAGATCTGTTACCAAAGGGACAAGGGGAAAAACATGGCTTAAGTCCAAAACAGAAGAAGTATGTGCAAGTGACTCAGGCAGACACCTCCCTAATTCACATGAGTATAAGGGGCGTGGTGGCTCAGCGGGTAAGATGCCAGGCTTGTAGATCGCAAGTTCGGAGGTTCGAATCCCTAGCCCTGCGTGCGGAGTGAGCTCCCGCACTAGCTCCAGCTCTTGCCAACCTAGCAATTCGAAAGCATGCAAATGCAAGTAGATGAATAGGTACCATTTCGGTGGGTAGGTAACAGCGTTCCATGCGCGTCATGCCAGCCACATGACCGTGGAAGCGTCTTCGGACAACGCTGGCTCTTCGGCTAACAAACGGAGATGAGCACCGGCCCCTAGAGTCGGACACGACTGCACAAATGTGCGGGGGGAACCTTTACCTTATAAGGGGGGAAGGGGTGTAAAGCACATCAAACTTGCAAGATTCTGTTACTATAGCCAATATTAATAAAAGTAGTTTTTTCCTATGGAGTTGATTTCTTGGATTGGTCTACATAGTAGGGCTGACAATTACAATCCAGAGGAAGCTTCCATGCTGCACTGCTCTCGGGGATATGGTATGGTAATCCCTTTGTGTCACTGTTAACTCCTGGTGAATTCATTGACATCTCTGTAGTTTTTGCAGCAAGAATATAGAAACAATTTGCCACTGCCTTCTTATAATATGTTTTGTCAACTTCCCATTGCCCTGACATTCCTGGCAGTCTCTCATTCAAAGTACTGATCCAATCCTGCTTAGTTTTCTGCAAGCAGCCAAGGTTGGGTGGGTGTGGCTATTTAAAAGTATGCCCAGATGGAGACAACTCTAATGTTGTTGGCAATTATGGGACCTGTAGTTCAACACACCTGTAGGGCTCTAGATTGGGGAAGATCAGTTCAAGATACAGTACCAATTCTAATTGCTTTATTCAAAGTCTGATTTGAAAGATATTAGGACAATTTTTTTGCCTTGCAAAGCTCTTAACCTTCTTGTAGAATTTTCAGGTATTTCTTTTAATACTTTTATTCAACAAATAATTTTTACTCTATAATATTATTAGACATGGTTTTGGAATTCTTCATGCAAATACTGCATAATAATACAGTTGTTTATTCTGCCTGCTTAATCACTTACACTTAAAACTGGGTAAAAGTTATTAGTAAAGGTAAAGGTTCCCCCAACACATTTGTGCAGTCGTGTCCGACTCTAGGGGCTGGTGCTCATCTCCGTTTGTTAGCCGAAGAGCCAGCATTGTCCGAAGACGCTTCCACGGTCATGTGGCCGCATGATCTGCGCGGAACGCTGTTACCTATGCACCGAAGTGGTACCTATTAATCTACTTGCATTTGCATGCTTTCGAATTGCTAGGTTGGCAAGAGCTGGAGCTAGTGCGGGAGCTCACTCTGCACGCAGGGCTAGGAGGTTCGAATCCCTATCCCTGTGTGCGGAGTGAGCTCCCGCACTAGCTCCAGCTCTTGCCAACCTGAAACACTATATTAATGGTCCTGCATTTTAGTAACGTGAGAAAAACATAAAGAAGGATTGAAGAACAAGCCTCATGGTAAAAACATATGCCTGAATCTATTTCCCAGGGTGATAAATTATTTGAAAAGGCTGCGCCACAGAAGATGAAGTTTAACTTTTGCCCAATTTGGAGCAAGCTTCCTTTGGAAGAAACTAACTGCCATTTGATAATATTAAAAAGTTCTGAAAATTAAATACACTTCGTAGAAACTGAAAGGAAAAAATAGAGGTTTAGGGATTTGAAAATGAAGAAATGTATATAAAGTATCTCTAAAGACACAGGAAATAAAAACAAAAGACATAGCAATGAAAAGAACAATTTTATCTCAAAATCCTAGCAAACAAAAATAGAAACTTTCCCATGCCTTACATGATAAAACTGTCCCATTTACAAGAACATTCATTTGACTTGAACTCAAAGCATTTATTCAATGACAGTAAGTTTATCAGGTTTCTTTTAGGGATGGTGATACCATTACAATGCCTAAGTGTTCAAACTGAACATTTGAAACCATATAATTAGACAGTTTGGACCTGAT
This sequence comes from Charina bottae, assembly GCA_023362775.1. Lineage (NCBI taxonomy): Eukaryota > Metazoa > Chordata > Lepidosauria > Squamata > Charinaidae > Charina > Charina bottae. The sequence continues at coordinate 202,716,820 of JALMGJ010000002.1, read as the reverse complement.
TAAACATGAGCTCATCAGGAGTTAAATGAGAAAATATAAAAAATGCTAGGCTTCAGAAAACATTTACACAGGCACATAATACCCAAAATTTTGAATATAATCTTGCAAATCCTTCAATATCCAGGAGTTTAAAGATAGGTGATACATAAATAGTAGCAGGAAGTTTATTTCTAGAACTGGGAACATGTGAGGATTAGTCCACATCTGTACCAATTTTGCATCTTTTTTTAATAAAAAAAACCTTCCTGCCAACTAACTTACCAGATTTCACAAAAATGTCTATACATTTGTGTGTGCATATATGTGTATTTATACATACAAATTCATACATACAACACTGAATGTATTTGGAAAGATAATGGTTAAAAGTCCCAAAGAAAAGTTGGTCACAGAGAACCCAACAAGATATAAACTTTTTCCAACACTTTTCACAAATCAGCTTTAATAATTAAATTAGGCCTCAGATATTCATCTCTGTTTTAAAGCCTAGACTGAGAGGCTTTAAAACCTAAACTCTCAGGCAACTTTGTAAAACTGTACCAATTATGCACTGAAACTGCCCTCAAATTAAACACACCTTAAAGGCATCATCCATTCTCAAAGCTACATACAAAGATAATTTATTTTATTTATTTATTATTTAAATTTGTATCACCGCCCATCTCCTCCACACCTCCTCCACAATAAGAATGCTGCCATACCTGGTTTGCATGTTAGATAGAAGCACCCAGCCAAGCAGTTCACAATACCTTCCTTGTCATAACCTTCAACATATAACAAGACAGCAACAAACATACTTTCCTATCCCAATCAATTACAGGACTGGCCTTATCCAAGGGAAAATGAGGAATGCCTCGGGTGGCAGATGGTGGGGAATCAGAAGCAGCAACAAGGCACTTAAGAATAATGCCATCACTGCTTCCTTACTTAATGTGTACTTTTATGATGAAGAAAGCACTAAGAAAGTTGCTCAATGGAGAGACAATAATCTGTTTAGATTACAAAATATTAACAGGACAGAATTAAGGTCTCTCAAGTCTTTTGCTACACGTTGCTCTTCCATACTCAATTGGTTCTAATACTCTAGGCTCTAATGCTGGAAATGTGGAAGGAAAGAGAAGAAGAGGGCAACCAGCAGCAAGATGGATGGACTCAGTTACAATTACAATTACAATGGTGATGGGTGCACTGTTGGAGGACTGAAAGACCAGGTTAGGGACAGATCATCATGGAGAAAATCTATCTATGTGATCACTAAGAGTTGACAATGGTTTGATGCCACATAATCAATCAAACAAACAAACAAACAAACAAACAAACATTACTCCAGTTATGATTACCAAAATGAGTAACTCTTTTTTCCTTGAAATGCTGGAAATGTAATGAAGAGATTGGATCTTTCTTCCATATGTGATGGCAATGTTGCAAAGCTCAACAATACTGGAAATTAATTCATCATACAATGAAAGTTTTGAAAGTTGTAATCCCATTTCAACCTGAGATTTTTATTAAACATGACTAAGCCATACATTTCTTCAAAATATCCTGAACTAGCATTATATATGAATCCTGCAAGGATTTTATACTCTCTTTATTGGAAAAGATAAGATCTCTATGAAAGAATGGTTAATTAAACTGGGGGATTATGCCTCAATGTCTGGAATAACTTCCCACCTAAAAGTAAATCTGATATAGAATTTAATTTTATTTGGAAACCATTTGTGGATTACAATTTCATACATGGAATTGTGGCACATCCCAAATTTGGATTCTAGAGTTCATGTTTTAATCTGACGTATAGTCTAAAATTCTTTACAGTAATTTTTCAATATATTGTTTGGACCTGATTAAACATGAGCTCTTTATATTTTTTAATATTTTCCTTTTTTCTCTTATTGATTTTAATTGCACTAATAAAATATTTTCACATCTTAATGAAGATATGTTAGGTAAGAAATGTATGCAACACACTAAGTCATTAATGTTGTATTAGAACATACTAACCATATGATGATTCAGATTTGCTGGTTATTCAAGTATTGCTAGTTATCCACCTATATTTTATTCTTATATTAGGGGTTTCCCCCCCTTTTTTCCTTATATTTTCTATATCCTTTTAAAATCTGTATTTTCTTATTTGCATTTGTATCTATATCTGTATTATTTCTCTACTTTTTTCTTCAAAATTATAATAGAAATAAATAAATAAATAAATAATTCAAAATAATGCTGTCCATATATCATAGTTTACCCTATGTTCTTCAACTAGTTTGATGTCCTCAAGTGCAGATGAATACTATTGTCAATATTAAGTTCAATGACCAGTTCAGTTGGTGCCTTTGTATATGGAATGAGGTGGAGGTAACATATAATCTTTAACCTCAAGCCACTGATGTCTTGATTCAGTCTTGACTAAAGATACAACTTTTCCAGAAAATGTTAAGCAACGGAAAAAAATTGTTCAAGAAAAATTACAATATATGTAACAAATTAACACCCTTCATAGATAGAAATTTACTTTGATACTTTATAAAATGCATCATGTAAAAATTTGTTCCTAGGGACACTTAAATCAATCAAGATCCTATCTGAATTTGCAATTCAATCCAAAAAGTCAATTCATTTGAATTTTCTAGTTCAATTATCAAAGTGATTCAGTTCAGAGATCTGATTTGATAAAAGTATGTATAAAAAGGTAAAGGTTCCCCCCCGCACATTTGTGCAGTCGTGTCTGACTCTAGGGGCCGGTGCTCATTTCCATTTGTTAGCCGAAGAGCCAGCCTTGTCCAAAGACGCTTCCACGGTCACGTGGCCGGCATGACGCATGCGGAACGCTGGTACCTACCCACCAAAGTGGTCCTATTCATCTACTTGCATTTGCATGCTTTCAAATTGCTAGGTTGGCAAGAGCTGGGGCGAGTGTGGGAGCTCACTCCGTCACGCGGGGCTAGGGATTCCAACCTCCGAACTTGCGATCTACTGATCGACAAGCCTGGCGTCTTACCCGCTGAGCCACCACGCCCCTACAAAAAAAAAGTATGCATACATATGGACAAAAATCCACTGAATCTTGATGGGATGATTTGATCAAATACCCTTTGAAACTTCCCTAGAAGCTATAAGCTGCTGAGCTCTAAACGACATAGTATCTCTTCATTTTTGCTTATTCATGAGAGGTAGGCAAAAATTAACACTGAAAACAGAAGAAACCATAATCATTCTAGAAAATAATATATGCTAGAGGTGCTCTCTGTTATAGCAAACATATATAAAAAATTCCTGGAAGAGAGGAAAAGAACATGAAGGGCAATTGCCCGGTTGTGGCTGCTTTCCTTTCAAGTCATATTTAAAGCATGCCCCATTTGATTATAGAGGAAATGGGCACCCACTGATAGCCCTAATGCTGTTTTAAAAATACCTCAATTGTTGGCAATCACCACATCTGGTATCAAGGAACTGAATTTTCTTATGGCATCTTATGCTAGCTATGGCAGCCATCAGTTACTTTTATCTATGTTATCATTCCAGGGAAAGCACAGGACATCAGAAAACAAAGAGGTGGCAAGCCCACAACAACAAACAACAACAACAACAACAACAACAACAACAACAACAACCCTTTTTATAGCCTTTAGCCCAGAAAATACTACATAGAAACTCAGCCTACAACACCTGGTTTCTCAGGGGTCACTGTTGCTGCTGCTAACACTTTTTTTGAGATTGGCACAGCATTGCAGAGGGGAAACATTCTTGCCACTGGAGATACTGGCAAGCTTGATTCCTAGAAAAACAAGAATAATGTGCCATTTTATAATAGTGTGAATAGTTTGATAATGAACCCAGCAGCTGCTTTGCAAAAGGCAAATTCTGTGTTTGGGATCATTAGGAAAAGAAACAGGACACTCAGAGTGGTACATTTTATTCCAGCAAGTGGTCTGAAGTCTACTGTAGAGCTTGAAAATGGATAACCCAAGTTATCCCAATTAAGGAACTATTATAATGTAACATTATGATAAGGAGGGCTTTTTAGTTAGAAAAAAATGAGTGAGGGGCAACATGATAGTAAAGAGGTAGTGGGTAGAGTTTTCTCACTTCTTTGTTATACCTGGATTATCTAATAAAGCTGAATAGAAGCATTTCTTTCTATAATGCATAGTTAAACTACAGAATTTGCTACTGTAAGACCTAGCAAGGGCCACGAATTTGAATACCTTGAAAACAAATTAAAGGAGGACAAGACTATCAACAACTTATAATCACGATGGCTAGAAATTGCCTCCAGCACTAGAAGCAATAAAACTCTTAATATCAGTTGCTGGGGGCAATAAAAGGTAAAGGTTCCCCCCGCACATTTGTGCAGTCATGTCCGACTCTAGGGGCCAGTGCTCATCTCCGTTTGTTAGCCGAAGAGCCAGCGTTGTCCAAAGACGCTTCCACGGTCATGTGGCCAGCATGACACATGCGGAACGCTGTTACCTACCCACCGAAGTGGTACCTATTAATCTACTTGCATTTGCATGTTTTCGAATTGCTAGGTTGGCAACCTAGCTGGGGACAATATGGGGCACTATTATAAGCATAGCCTGTTTCAGTTTTTCAGTTTCCCATAGGGCATGGGGTCTCAAATGTGGGTTGAGAGCCCTCAGAAGGTCATAATTTAGGCTTCTGCAAGTACAGCAGAAGCCTGGACAAACCCATAGGAAGCTTGCACAGGCTAACAAGGAGCAAATCCTGAAACTAGTTTTGAGAGATGGCTAAACCAATGGGTCTAGTTAAGTTTTATTTATGAGGAGGGTCACACAAATTCATTTAACATTTTAGGGGTCAAGGTATTGCAAACTTTGAGAAATCTTATGTTAGTCTTGTAAATGGAATACTAGGTCAGACCGGCTTTTGATCATATCCAGAGTAACTTAGAGTATCTTACGTATCTGAGCAACATAAAAGTTCTGGCCAAGTAGCAGTCTCCAGTGGTGGTAAAGTGTTACTATACTGGCAAAGATTTATTTCACCAGTGTAACTGAGACTGCATCCCCTCCCAGCATTCATAATGAAGATCAAGCTGTTAATTGTGGTACGCCGCCCAGAGTCGCTTTGTGTGGGATGGGCAGCCATATAACTATGATTAATAGATAAATAAATAAAAATAAAGCTGATAGCAAGCATTCTGTTCCTTTTATTTCAGTGGGATTTACAGCTAGAACACATTATAATGATCATTCAAAAATTTCTCAAAAAGTCCATATTGAACTGTTAACCGGAGTTTAATATGGACAATCTTCGTATCACATCGCATCATTCTGGAACCTAAATCTGCCTTATTCACAATCTGCCTTATTCTAGAAGTGATATACTGAATGGATGTCCGTCCCTAAGGCTCCATTTCATTTCATATTGTATGTTCTTTATAACAAACTACTTTTCATACATCTAATGAAAAAGAAATGTGGAAAAATGTCATTGTGGATTTGTCTTAGTGTAGAACTGCTGCTTTTTTAAGTCGGCCTGAAATAAAAAGGATTAACTTCCTGGCATGGTGTAATTAGGTCCACAGCTATAGGTCCACAGCTGTTGATTATAGCAGTTTTTCATCATTCCAATTTTTTTAAAGGTAACGCTGTATCTCAGCCATGCCAGAACTATTCAGGTGCGCCACCTTTATGATGTCAACAAGAACATATTACAAGAACTTGCAAATGAAGCAGCTGAAAATAAGGTTCAGAAGTTTCAATTTTATGTTTCCACATATAAATCAAAACTGCCTTTATCAATAATTAAGCATTAATAATTAACATGAGCAAACACCAAAATACTTTATAGAAATGTTAATCTGTCCAGTTCCTCATTCTTCTGCCTGCCTATTTTGCTGTTTCTCCTCTTTAGTTAGTTAATAGCTAAGCCTCCGTCATCTCTGACATGCAACTAAATTCCCCAATGTGATTTTCAAAGAATGCGACTTTTATAGAGTTTTTTGTTTTGTTTATTGCTCTAATTTAAGACATTCCTTTCATTTTGTTCCCCCTCAAAATATTTTATATCTTACAGAAAGGTTTTGCTGTAAATCTATTGAACTTTTGCCATTGTGAGTAAACTTTAGATATTAGAATATCTTTCTCACATCCTGTTATGAACTTAGCCATAAAGTGTGTCATTCATTTATGGTGGGGAAAAGTTTTGATAATGGAGGGATTTAGTATTGATTTAAAAAGAGCCAAGTATTACACACAGCAGACTTTAAAAGGCCTTTATAAATGACACATTTTTTTCCACTATTCCAGTCATGGATTTCTAAAATTCCACAAAATACTACTCATGGCCCTGAAAACTGAATTTGATTGTGACTGGCACATTGAAAACAGAAATATTTAAGTTGATTGTAGTAAAATTACTTTATTAATTTCAATGGAATCACTGTAACACTATGCTTGCTATTTCAGTGTAACATTTCATTATTCTGCTTATTGAATCTTTTTTGTCTTATTTGACTTTAGGGATATATTCTCTGCTTATTTTTATAGCAGACTGTTTTGATACCATTTCTGATAATTATTTTAGAAAGTCAGCGCATAAATAAAAGAATAACAACAACACTAACTATAGCTGGTTCTGAGAACCAAGCTACACATTACACTTAATATGTGCTGTTTAACTATGCCTTTGTTTCCTTGATTAATTAGTTACAGGGATACCAAATGGAACTGCTATTGTAAAGGCATTACATCCCAAGGCAAGGTTACTTCATTTCACAGCTATCTTTGGAATGGAATGGGAATGCCCTCTGCCCCCTCCTATGCAACCAAGGGCTTCAAAAAAGAAGTTCCTATTGGTACCAGTCGTGTAAAGCCAGACAAAATTTTAAAACACACATGCCTAGTAAAAGAAGTAAAAAAGCTGGGTCTGAACTGTACTACCTCAGCTGGTGGATAAGGAGTTGTATGACTGAAGATCTTGCCATATACGTACATAAGCTTTCTTTTAGAGATACAATTTAGGCAGTGAGTCTGAGAATCTGGAAATCTACTGCAGAGTTAGCAGTGCTGAACTGGATGATGAGACTCGGTATTAGACTTATGGCCAATCTACAAAAGTTTGCTGGGCAGTTGAGGCAATTTTTATTAGGGAGGCTAAGGGAGGCTTTGTGCTTAGGTTAAGAATAGTGACCCAGAGGATAGGGAGGAAAGGATATTAAAGGAAGAATTAAGAAGGCAAGGGAGAAGAAATTGGGTGGATTTGGGCACCGGCTCAGACCTCAATAATCCTGCTCTAATAGAGGATCTAATGAACAAAGCAGCTGTAGTGGATAGTGCTCAGAAACACACGTACACACTTAATGATGGCTTTTCCACCAATTGGACATTGAAATAGATACTATGTGGAGCAAAGCATAAGATTCACTTGTAGTCTATTTGGTTGGCGGTATTTCCTATCTTCCCTTTTGCCTATAGTAGGGGGTGGACAATTCTTCAAGCAGAGACACTATTTTTTTAAAAAAATGCAGCCTTCCAAGGGCTGCAAAGGGGATATCTGATGACAGAATACACACCTGTAGGCAGGACCCACATTTTTGCCCACTTTAATGCTTTTTTTTTTCAGGCGAGTGGATGTACACAAATATGTTATGCCATGCAGAAGTTTATAACACTTATTTTGCATCTTTGGGTGTGTTACTTAAAATTGGTGGTAAGATCTGTGAATACTTCATGAGTACTCACAAAGTGCAGACTCAGGGGTTGTGTGCAGCCTGCAGCACACAAATTGCCCACCAGAGAAGATAGCTGTTATGTGGACCTCTATATTCCTTGAATGGATTTAGCAAAACTGAATCAACTGAAGTGTAAAATGCTATAGGTGGTTAGATTTATGTAACCGTTCAAGCAAAATTATCCTAAACTTGCAACCATCCCAAGTTTGCAATTATATGTCTTGATATGTAGCTCATGCTTGTATTACCACCATGGTGGATACTTTGCTTTATTCATTCCCATATATCTAATCGATAGCTGCTGCAACTAGAGCAGAAACTGCTAAGAGTGATGATGTGCAAAGGAGAAGACTTCAGGGGAGATCCTGTGTTAAAGCATAATTCTGTATGGATCCTATATAAGTAACTTCACTGTTTGCATTAAGGGTGAGCAATCTGTATAAAATTCCCCACTCCATTTTTGCACCGTTTGGAACTGCTGAAATTCAACACAAAAACAAACAACTTACGTTAATGTGATTTTTTATGTTTAAAAATAAATAAGAAGTTTTAAAAAGTGTATAAATTTCCACTAAGTTTACGTTTATTCTAAGGTAAAAGGTAAAGGTTCCCCCCGCACATTTGTGCAGTCATCTCCGACTCGAGGGGCCGGTGCTCATCTCTGTTTGTTAGCCGAAGAGCCAGCGTTGTCCGAAGACGCTTCCACGGTCATGTGGCCGCATGACACGCACGGAACGCTGTTACCTACCCACCGAAGTGGTACCTATTAATCTACTTGCATTGGCATGCTTTCAAATTGCTAGGTTGGCAAGAGCTGGGGTGAGTGCGGGAGCTCACTCCGACACACGGGGCTAGGGATTCGAACCTCCGAACTTGCGATCTTCCGATCGACAAGCCTGGCGTCTTACCCGCTGAGCCACCACGCCCCTAAAAGTTTATTCTACTGGAGGGGGGAAAAAATCAAACTCCTCCAAGTTCAAAAAGGGGAATGAAACTTCTGGCCTTGCTTCCTCACAAAGCATGACTGCATCCCCACCTTGCCCTCTGAGATCCTGAGCAGCCTAAAAATTAAAAGTATGTCTAGAAAAATGTCACCCACCATTGTGCGTGCTTCTTTTCTCCGTGTAAGAATGGAGTGTAAAATTGGCTGTTGAAATATTAAATTACTTTTTAACATTTAGGTGTCAGATTATTTTTATTCTCTCCAGCATTTAATGATTTAGCATTTTTTAAAAATGAACTGGAAGGATGTTATAGTTTAAAAAGTAGAGATCTCTGCTGTTTTAATTATAATTGCAATTGTGTATTAAACTAATTGTATTAACTTATTTGCTTTTAATTCTATATCATCTTCTTCTTCTTAATTAAATTGTAAACTGCCTAGGATAAAGGGTAATAAATAAAATATCTTCAGTAATATAAATGGTGTTAACTCTCATATCCAGTGAAACAATGTAGTATCCAGAAACAGGGTTATCTTCTTACCCACTGAATAATGCAATGAGTAGTATAACCCCACAATTTCAATCCTCTTCTGAGTAGTCATGACACAGAAAAAGCAGTACAGGTAGTTCTCATTTAGCAACTACCTCATTTAGTGACCGTTCACAGTTATGACTGTGATGAAAAAGTAACTTTATGACCAATCCTCACATTTATGACCTTCACAGGTTTGTAAAGCAAAGGAAAGCTGAAGTAAGATCATAAGCATAGTCGCAGTTTCACTTAGCAACCACTTCGCTTAACAACCGAGTTGCCGGTACCAATTGTGGTTGCTAAACGAGGACAATCTGTATTTGTCTATTTTGCAGAGCCAGTGTTGCAAAATTGTCCCCTATGCACATCTTTGCAGATATCGGATTCTTTGTTTCTCCTGCAGAATGCGAAGTACAAGGAATAGTACATGCCACAAGCCTTGTGCCAGATTCATTTAGGTGTCCTTATTTAGGTTCCACTTTGCTGATTAGAATTGGATCTCAGGCTGTGATGAAATAGGTTTCATATACTTTATTTTTATATCTATTTAAAAATAATAATCTCCGTTATACCAAACGTCCTTTTGTCTGCACTGAATCATAATGAAAAACTTCCTTACAGGGTTCCATAAGTAAAATTTCTGAATACGATGCTTGCAAAAGTCCATGACTTTGCCCTGCATGGGCTATGATATACAGGTGCTACACATCACTTTCAGAATTACAATTTTGGACAGACAGATAGAAAAAGAAGTGACAGAATTAATACACACAGTCAAGAGTACAATAGAATAAATAATCTGTTGCCTTATTCAAAAGAAAGGTCCATGGTAGTCTAATAGAGGAGCAAAATCAATCAGGGTGGTTTTTTTTTAGTTTTCAGATAAATATAATATAAAAATACACCTCAGCATCTGAGGTAGTTCACAAGAAGTCATGACTATACAAGCATAGAAGCCAAAAAATGTTATTAGATCTAGATCAAATGTTTGATGACCAATAAAGATACTTGAATGATATACTGCCAGCATCATATGAATCACTTCTTTTCATCTCTCATACATAAGAAATTGAATTTAATGGATCATTAATTTGATCTGAAAGAAGCAAAGTTTATAGTATTATTTTTGTTATGGAAAGTGGTATGCCCATCGAGGAACCTGAGATTCCCAGTGCGTCATCTTGGGCTACAGAAGCTGCTTTAGCATTTTTCTCTCCAAAGCATTCTTAGTAAACTAGACAGACTGCTTGCAGTTCAGCGCCATGAGGTAATCAGCCATATACTTTCAACAGTGCCTGTAAGAAACTGACAAAGCAGCATAAAGAACAATGTCTCTCTTCAAGTGGAACTAGGGTAAGAAATTACCCAGCACTGACCAGGGCAAACAATTCTGTGCAGGTAATTAACTTGGCTGGTTCAAAGCGGACAGAAATGAGATCACCACCTTCTATGGAAATGCAATTTAGTTGCTGAGTTGAGACATACGAAAACAATGAGGTTTCTAAGGACTAAAACAAGAATGCCTAATGAAATACGTAGGCAAAAAGTCAAAGGATTGAAACCGGAATGCCTAATAAAACATGTAGGTAAAAACAGAAAGGAGGGGAAATCTTGCATGTTAAAATCCGGTGTTTGTATTTAACGATTAAATGTGTATAAGAAGATAAAGAAAATAATATTCAGGCTTAAAAGACACCCTCCTTAATCTAAGTGATATTAAAAGTTCATTCAAACATAAAATAAGAAAGGAGCACAACTATAGGCCTATGTAATCACACTACAGGCCTATATAATTAACCTTTTTGCAAATGCATAGCTTATCAAGAAAACTGTACTCTCCTCCCAAGGCACATGCTTGGGATGTGATGGACAGGCTCCCATTGACAAGTATCCCTTCCTCCTGGTCCGCATTGGAACAAATGACACTGCAAGCATGCTATGCAGATGGTGCCAACAGGAACATTTAATGGGCCACATTTCCAAGACAGGGGACCCCTGACAAGACTTCACAAGAACTTCACAAGAACCATGAAAAATGTGTTGGGAAGGCATGTTGTAAGTCTTTTCCAAAGAGTTTTAAATGAAATTCTGTGAGAGAGAGGAAAGAGAGCACAGAAAATAGTGCAGCACCAATTACTGGAAACAGGACTGGGAAGGGTATGCAGGATGTGGAGGCACTTAATAATGAACACATAAATACAAGACAGAATAGGTTACATTACATGGTCAAGGATTCTAGTGTCTCTACACAAATGAACAGAGTATACAGGAAGAAACAGAAGCCTTAATGCAGAAAGCCAAATATTACTTAGTGGGCATTATTGAAATCTGGTGGAATGAAACTCATGAAAGGAATGTGAGGATGGAAGGGTACAATTTATTCAAAAGGAAAAGCCCAGAGAAAAGACATGGTGGAGTGGGGCTGCATGTGAAGGAAGTGCACATTTGTATTAAGGATCAAGAATTTAAGTACGAGAGTCAAGTTGAGTAGGCAATGGAGGAGAAATAACAAGATGGTAAGACAGTAATATGTGATAGGGAGGGGCCAGAACTTCTCAACTCCTACTTTGACTCAGCTTTTCCTTCAAGGGGAACATGTTCAAATGGATCTAAACCGAACAATTTACAAATGGAGGGAGTGATAACTCCAAGGTAAGTAAAAAGATGGTTAGGAAGTATCTGACAACTATAAATGAATTTGGGTCTCCAAGATCAGACTAATTACATGCAATGGTAGTAACTGAAATAACTGTGGATGTCATCTTGGGTGGCTTTCTGTGCTCATTGAGAGCTCATGGAGGACAGGCATAGGGAACTGGAAAAGGCTAATGTTCTTCCTATTTTCAAAAATGGGAAAATGAGGACCCAGGTAACTACAGAATGGTGAGATCAATACTAGCAAAACTCTAGAACATATTATTAAGCAGCCAGTTTGTGAGCATTTAGAAGCATTTTTGCTTCAACGTCTTTTTCTACTGACAATCCTGCAGCTAGTGTCCCTCTGCCTACAGCAACTATGTCTCTTGTGCAAAGTTATCCCACACCTAGTTTGGACCAAGACAGTGAAATTAATATCCTGAGGGCCTTCCAACCTTCTCTTTGTTTCTTCTTGTGTTTCTTATTTCTGCTAAATTAATCTGGATATACACAAACCAAAAAGACATAATAAGTTGCATAGGAACTAATGAGCTAAATCGGAATAAAACAAGAAAATAAAAGTGACAATGGGCAATGTCAAAGGCTCACTATTATAGGATGATTTCAGAGATAATGTTATAGAAGAAAACAATATCCATCTTAAGGAGTGAATATTATAAAAATTAAACAAAGGAATACAAAATCTTCTTTCAGGGATTTTTGTAAATATTTATTTAAAAGTGATGGAAAGTTATTTTATACAGCAAACTAAATGATGAGTTACTGGTAAATATTCTACGGGGGAAAAGTCAGGTTGGCCAGCTATAGCATTTTACCTCCCACATTACCTCCCTAGCAATATTCCCCATTTACATTGCACATCTCTGCTCTTCTTAAGATAAGGAATGCATTCTTTACATATCACATTAAATTCCTCAGTTTTGTCATTAATCTTATAATGCTAACATGAAGTGGTTATTAGTGCCAGCATCTTGGGATGTCACAAGTATGTTTTCATATTGCAAAAATTATTGCTGGTACAACCACAGACAGTTGTAAATAATCTTCCCACTCCCTTGCCACAAGGCTCCAATTTATTAGTATATCCAGATATAATAACAATGGGTTCAAATCCAGTCAGGATTTATAATAAGATGTTTTTTTATTTAGCACAATTGCCTAATTTGATATTGCATGTGGTGTTTTGATTCCTGACAATCTCTTACCATGAATTTTCTTTTTGTAAAAAATAGTTTTAGCTCTTAATAGTGCTGGAATATCTCATGGGAAAAACAACTGTTAAGAGTTACATGAGTATTCCAGGTAGTTTAAATCAGAGTTTTGATCATAAGACATTTGTTGTAGCGTATTGCTTTGAATTAGCTAGTGGTTGGGAACTGCAGCTATTATTGCATACACTGAAGATATTGCTCTTGTATCAGCAGTATAAGGGTAGAAAGTTCTTGTTTAGCATGCCCACAAGGGAAATTAGGCCACTTTAAAGATTTCAATACAAGCTATCTAATGTTGAGATTTTAATTTTGTTTTATTTATCGCAGTAATGTTCTATGTATCCTCTAATGAGCTCAGGGCAATATTTATGGTCTTCCACCCTATTTTGTTCTTATAGCAGTCTATCAAATACGTGTGGCTAACAGATAGGGCTGGTCTATAGTAATCCAGTGAGTTTCCTGGATTACTAACCTTAGCCCCAACATTCTAATCCAAAACCATGGACTCTTTCTTGCATATCCCCAAGATTAGATGGTGGTGGTGGTAGTGGTGATAATGATGGGCTAAAAACTTATTTATATAGCCAGAACAATAAGGCAGAGAATTTTATTTTATTACATGAATTGTTATTCTACCTAGCACTGCATTCCATCAATTGACATATATGAAGTGGTGCAATTATTACACAAAGCTATAACTATTTATTTATTTTATTTATTTAATTAAATTTATATAACCGCCCATCTCCCCCAATGGGGAACTCTGGGAGGTTTACAATAAAATGGATTAAAACAGAATATAAAACATCAATGTACAGCATATAAATTAATAGATAATTATAAATCCAGATGGAGATGGAATTAAAATGAAGGACAATAAATTAAGGAATTAACCACCCCCATGAGGAACTATCCTTTCCTCCTTCCCATGCTAGGCGGCAGAACCAGGTCTTCAGTTCTTTCCTAAAGGTCGGGAGGGAGGAGATCTGCCTCAACTCTGGGGGCAAGATGTTCCACAATGTGGGCGCTACCACAGAGAAGGCCCGCCTTCTCGACCCCATCAGATGACATTCTTTAATTGATGGGGTTCGTAGCAGGCCCTCTCTGAATGACCTGGTGGGGCGGGTCGATAAAATGGGGATAAGACGGTCCTTCAGGTATTCTGGCCCCATGCCATGTAGGGCTTTAAAGGTGATAACCAACACCTTGAATTGTACCCGGAAGCAGACCGGCACCCAATGCAGCTCGCGGAGCAAAGGTGTTATATGTGCAGATTTTGGTGCACCCAAAATTGCTCGCGCGGCCGCATTCTGCACCAGCTGAAGCTTCCGGATAGTCTTCAAGGGTAGCCCCATGTAGAGCGCATTGCAATAATCTACATGGGAGATGACGAGAGCATGAGTGGCTGTTCGGAGGGTGTCGCGATCCAGGAATGGGCGTAACTGGCGCACTAACCGAAGTTGTGCGAAAGCCCTCCTAGCCACGACTGCCACCTGCTCTTCGAGCAGGAGTCATGAGTCTAGAAGGACCCCCAAGTTCCGCACCGGTTCCGAATGGGGCAGTGCTACCCCACCAAGAACCAAAGATGATAATTTCCCAGAAGACGCTAGGCCATCAATCCACAGCCACTCGGTCTTGCTAGGGTTCAATTGTAGCCTGTTGTTCCCCATCCAGGCCCTCACAGCCCCCAGGCACTGGGACAGGGTGGTCACTGAATCACTTACCTCACCAGGGATGGAGATGTACAATTGAGTATCATCCGCATACTGATGATACCTCATCCCATGGTGTCGGATGACCTCGCCCAGCAGTTTCATGTAGATGTTAAATAGGAGAGGAGAGAGAACCGAACCCTGCGGCACCCCACACAAGAGGGGCCGAGGGTCAGATCTCTCCTCTCCTATTTCCACCAACTGGGAGCGGCCTTGGAGGAAGGAGGTGAACCAGCGCAAAACTACGCCGCCCACCCCCAACTCCCCAAGCCGCCCCAACAGGATACTATGGTCGATGGTATCGAATGCCGCTGAGAGATCCAAGAGAGCAAGGATGGATGCACTACCACCATCCCGCTCCCACCAGAGATCATCCATAAGCGCGACCAATGCAGTTTCCGTCCCATATCCCGGCCTGAAACCTGACTGAAAAGGGTCTAGATAATCCGCTTCATCCAGGATCCTTTGAAGTTGCAACGCCACCACTTTCTCAACCACCTTTCCCAAAAAGGGGAGGTGGGAGACTGGACGAAAATTGTCCAGGATGGTAGGGTCCAGGGCTGGCTTCTTGAGGAGGGGGTGCACCAGTGCCTCTTTAAAGGCAGTTGGAACCACCCCCTCCACCAAGGATGTATTAATCATGGCCTGGACCCATCCACATGTCACCTCCCTGGCTGATTTCACCAGCCAGGAAGGGCAGGGATCTAAATCACATGTGGTGGAATTAACAATTTGAAGGATCCTGTCCACTTCCTCAGGTCCAACAGGATCAAATCGTTCCCAGATAACAGGGCAAGACCATTCTCCCGGCATCTCCCCAGACTGCATTTCACGCATGGAGTCCAACTTAGACCGAATCCGAGCGATTTTATCCTGCAGATGCTCAGCAAATTCTTCCGCACGGCCCTGCAGGTGGGTGGTCGATACCACCCTACCCAAGAGAGATTGAGTAATCTTGAATAGGGCCATCGGACGGCATTCTGAGGATGCAATAAGGGCGGAGAAATATTCCCGTTTTGCCGCTCTTACCGCCACAAGGTAGGCCTTAATAGCGGCTCTAGATTGTGTTAGGTCCGATTCCGCCTTAGTTTTTCTCCAGCGGCGCTCTAGACGTCTCTTCACCCTCTTCAAGACCCTCAACTCCTCCGTAAACCACGGGGAGTGACGGGTCGAATGGGGTTGGAGAGGTCGCATCGGCGCGGTCCTGTCCAAGGCACCGGCTGCCTCCCTGTTCCAGGCTGCAGCCAATGCCTCCGCTGGACCGTGCAGCAGATCTTCCGGTATTACCCCCCAGCTCCCTCTGAAACCTCATTGGGTCCATAAGTCGCCGGGGGTGGACCAATCGAATAGGTCCTGCCTCCCTGCGGAGTGGGGCGGCATAAGAGAATCTTAAGAAAATCAGGACGTGATCTGACCATGACAACGGGGATAGTTGTAACTTTCCCCTCAGATCACTTTGCCATTGCTCTGACAAGAAAACCAAATCCGGGGTGAGTCCACTGTCTCGAGTCGGGTCCCGAATAATCTGGGACAGGCCCATGGCTGCCATGGTAGTCATGAACTTCCGGGCCGCTTCCGAGGTATGCCCCAGGGACGGCAAGTTAAAATCCCCCAGGACCATAAGCCTGGGGAACTCCACCGCCAACCCCGAGACGGCCTCCAGCAGCTCAGGCAGGGAGGTTGCTACGCAGCAGGGAGGCTGGTACAATAGCAACACTCCCAACTGTTCTCGGGCATCCAACTTGAAAAACAGGGTCTCACATCCAGATACTTGTGGAGCAAGGCCCCTGAAAGCCATCAAAGACTCTCTGATGATAACTGCCACCCCTCCTCCCCTGCCCCGGTCTCTCGGCTGGTGCCACACCTGAAATCCGGCTGGGCACATTTCCGAGAGGGCTACCCCTCCCTCTGGGCCCAGCCAGGTCTCAGTAATACACGCCAGGTCAGCCCCTCTCTCCGTGATTAATTCACTTATGAGAGGGGCTTTGTTGTTTGCTGACCTGGCGTTGAGTAGCAGCAGCCGAAAACCGGAGCCCACGAGGATCTGCTGACCAGAGCCTGGGGTTGAACTCAGAGCCTGGGGTTGAACTCAGAGGACCGGAACGCGCCACCGATACTAAACATCGGGGGCGCCTTCCCCGAAGATGGCCTGTCCTCTGGTTCCCGTCATAATATCTCCTGCCCGTCACCACCTCAATTGAATTACCCACATTACCATCCCCAGAGTTCCCTGGTCCGGTCGCCTCCACTCCCGAAACCCTCGAAAACCTGGATCTAAGCGGGGATCTCTTCCATTCATCCATCCTTTCACTCTCAATCTTCCTGGGGAGTCGTAGGCCACCAGCGCAACCAGCAAAAGCGCTCGGCGCTGGAAAGCCTCAACTAGGGATTCAAGACAGTGAAAGTAAACTTGTTGGCAGAGATTCTATCCTCTGTCATCTTTTATCAACAACATGTGATCTATTAACATCTCTGATACTCATCACCTAGCAATCAAAAAAGTCCAACTGAATTACTGTGGTCCAGTACAACATCACTATTGCAAAGTAAATATTCACAAGCAAATTAAAATAGTCCATAAAACATAGCTAATGGAAAGAGGGAGGCTGCAAGTTGTAGCATCAAAAGAACTGTTGAAACCAGCTCCATGCTGCATGTAAATAGAAATGCAAATAACTTGAAGTAACATGAAAATCCCTGTCATGGTTTGCTTCCCAAATCAAATGCATTATGAAAGGATCGTAAATTAAAGTCTGATGTGCTTGACTTAAATATGCCATCCAAGCTTGCTGGAATTATAAATAAGTTTTTCTTTTCTATTCCAATATTAAGGGGGAAAGGAAGAGATTTAACACTGTCTTTTTGAAAAGCTTACATGAGAATTTTATCCTGGATGTCAATTTAATCAGGCAGAAATAATAAGTATACAGCCCACACAGCGTATTTATTCTGAAAGACTTAAAGTTCCATTAATTAGTTTAGCTATTGCTTTCACGGTGCATTTGAAAGCTTTATGCTTCATTAAATATCAATACATTTTACCTCATTACCTTTACAGAAAAATACACAACTGTTTCTTCAAGTCAAATGCTTGTTAACAGATATGTACATTTCAAGTATGTGCTCTTTGAGTGAGATGGGCGGCGATGAAATTAGAAATATTGAAAACAACTGAAGACAGAATTTCTATTGCAGCTGTAGACTAAAACATTATGTAAACCTTGTTCTGTTATAAAAGGAACTTAAGAGAAATGTATAACTTGGGGGTCAAAATAAAAATACAATCATTTTTATATTAAATTTCATAGAATTAAGCATTCTTAATCTACTGGACTACATAACTTCTGTATTTGGGCTGTAGAATTATTATCTTTATCTAGGAAAGACAACTTGGCACTCCAGATCCTTAACTTTTGTTCTGATAAATTTACCTACCTGCATTTTAAAGCTGTGTTTTGTGTTAATGGACTCATAAACAATAATTTTGTAGTTATGCACGTTGTTGATTTATTTGTTGGTTTATTTATTTGCAATATTATAAACTGCCCCAATCATGAGATTCTGCGAAGTGTATAACAAAGCAAGAGAATAAAACAGTAAAATCAATAGTAAAATTAAACAGAATGAACACCAACACTAAAACAACATACACACAAAGATAGAAGTTCCACAACCAATCAATTCACTTATGGCTGAATATGTAGTGAAACATGCATGTTTTCACTGCCTTTCTGAAAAGAAGAAAGAACAGTGTTACATAGATATCAGGGAGAAACATATTCCAAAGCATGGGGGACACTACTAAAAAGACCTGTTGTCCCACCCATATCTCCTGTACTTCCTGGGGAGGGTAGACTTTCAGTGGGCATTATTGAGATATCTGGGCCAAATGAGCAGAATAAACTTTGACAAAGTAGTGCCTAATCTAACTGGGTGGTGTACCATAAAGGGGGCTGTAGGTAACAATCAGTACTTTGAATTTTCAGAAAGCTTATCAGAAACCAGTGCAGTGACTTCAATATTGGTGTTCCCCTGCAATGGCATTTTGGGCCAACTGCAGCTTCCAAATCCTCTTCAAAGGCTGCCCCATATGAAACACACTGCAGTAGTCCATACTTAATCTGATTGCACAAATTACTGCTGCTGGTCCAGGGATGGTCACAATTGGCACAGGTGGTTTAAATGCACCCAAAATCTCTTACCCTAATCACTTAGGATTATCAGACAATTCTCTTCTCACAGTGAAGAAAATAAAGGCTTCTGCTACACTAACAGAGACAGTTACACAGCACATTGCAGCACTGTCCTAGCAGTAGAGTTTTTCCTCTAAGAAAAGCCCATACAATCCTAGAAACAGCTATATCAGAATAATAATTCACAAGATTAAGATGGTGCCTGGAGAAGATCACAGGCAAGACAATGGGCATCCCCAAAGGGAGCAAACAACAACAAATACATAATGACATCATAATGAAAATGACATAACTTGCATAAATTATGGCATATAATGTCATTACATGATGTCATTTGCAGGATGATGTCATGAGCCATGTGCTATTTTGATGTCATCAAAGTCTGTTATGGACACCATTAGATAAGACAACTTTGGGTTTCCTTTCTCACACAAATCAGTGCAGGCATACTACACTTGTAAATTGGGGGAGATAAGAAATATTAATTATGCATCAATAAAGGCACATTTAGGACCAATGCAATTTTATCCTATCCAACTGTAGTTGGGAATGTTATCATTTAGATAAGATAAAATACATCCTAAATACATATACTAAATCCTATTATTTATTGCAGAATACTGTTGGTGTTTGAGAAGTGTTCCAAAATACTATTTAATTCTCGTTGCAATTAATCTTACAGTAGCTGACGTTTAGCTGTACCACACAATAAAAAATCATTTAAAAAATGAAATGCCTCTTCCTTTCTATTTCTTTTGTGAGCCTAAGGGAAAGCCTAGATTTATTCAATAATCTTATAAACAAGGGTTCAGAGTTATCTTTCCAAACGTGGCCCTTTACACTTAGAGAAACAACTTATAGTAAAATAATACAAATAACTCCAAATAGTTTTTAAAACTGCATTGTTCATACATACACTTAGTCAACTATTTTCTTTGAACGCTATTATGTCACAGTCCAAAGCATTTTAATTAATTGAAATTTTCCAGGACTGTTGTCCCTGCAATCTGCTGCAACAGCAGGAGGAATTCATTTCTTCATGTTGAAGTAGACCAATCTACCATTGACAAAGCCAGTGAAAATAAGAAGAAGGATTAAAACCATTTGAATGCCATGGACACTATAAAGACTACTTCAGTTCCCGGCCTCAGCCTTCATCCTTGCCAGAACTTATTTATGTGAATGACATCTTAACCACAGCTTTTATTTTTCTCAAAGAAGATGCTGTTGACTGAGGGCCATTCTCAATGAGTTGCTATTCACACAATTAGCAACTGCACGAATGGCTTTTTAAAAGTGAATTACAGGCATGCCCCCCTGATTCAGATCAACATCATGTATGTGAAGAGAGGTCTTAACTATTTTCCACTGCTGCAATCTAGGTCTGATTTAGACTTCCTATAGTTACAATATGCATTAGGAAAAAAAAAAATTTGCTCCAGTAGACACTCGCCCAGTCCCAATGCAAACAGCAGGTGAGATAAGACCAGTCTGGATCAGTGGGCTAAATTCCCTCTCCTATGCAACAGTCCTGATCTGATACATATTTTTTTTCTCAAGACCTACAATTTTTTTTAATATAATTGATATTTATATGTAAGAAAAAAAGAGAAGGGAAAAAGCTGGAAAAACCCCACTTCTCTTAAGTAACAGACAAAAACTAGTTCTTCATATTATACTTATTAACAATGGAGTTAGTTCACTAATAGAAAAAAAGGGGAAATTAGTCTGTGCAATCCAAATTTCTACACAATCCTCCAAAGAGGACTCCCAGCAGTAAACACTTGATCCAGTACTGAAAGAGAGGTGAGCTTTTTAGACACTTGCGTAATTGATGGAAAATAAGTGACTTTGTAGTCATTCATTTTTCATCATTGGCGATCACTCGTAGCCGAGTAAGATTGTCTTTCAAAGGTAAAATTTTAACGGTGGATCCGTAAGTGGCTATAAAGGCCAATTCTGGATCCGCACAACCTCCCACAATGAGGGCATAGGTTTCCAGGTGGGAGACGGTCATGATGAGGGTTTGCCTGACGTGCCTTCCTTTTAGCTCTTTTCTCCTTTTCGCCCTGTACTCGTGCTTCTTCAAAGTCCATAGCGCCATTAATAAAGGATGACCTCCAATTGAAACGCTCATGAGTTAGGGCTTCCCAGTTCTCAATGCTGATATTACATATTTTTTTTTAGTATCAATCTGTTGGTCCCATTAAAGTGTGCAGTGTATATTTCTGGTATCCCTCAAGATGATTTATTGTTTAAAAGACACTTACAAAGTTGCTACTTAAGTTAATGTCATCACATCTGGTTTGATCCTAAACTGGAACAATCTGAAATCTGATATTGACTTTTAAATTTTTTAATTTTTTAAAAAAACAATTGGTTCCTTCAAGTCAGTGTTGACTCCTGGCGACTGCCTGGGCAAATCCCTGCAGTTTTCTTGGCAAGGTTTTTCAGAAGTGGTTTGCAATTGCCTCCTTCTTCCTAGGGCTGAGAGAGAGGGGCTAGCCCAAGGTCACCCAGCTGGCTTTGTGCCTAAGGTGAGACAAAAACTCACAGTCTCCCAGTTTCTAGCCTGCCTTAACCACCACACCAAACTAGCTCTCTGATATTGATCCTTAACAATTTCTCATAACATCTGATATATGGGAATATGGGAAGAATAAATCTACTTCATGACACAGAATATAACAGGGGATTATGTTGGTTGATTTCCATTCTTCTGAAGACCTTTGTGTCCCTTGTAGACTTCTCTAGAAGAAAGTTGGGAGGGAAGATTCAAAAGCAGGACAGAAAATGGTACAAGAGATGCAGAGGGAAACTGCCAAGATCCCCTCTAACATTTAGTTCACAGAAGCCAAATTGGATTGCAATCCCTTCTACAAACAGAAGTAACCATTTCATTCATTAAAAATATGCAGGACCTAATATAAAATTTCCTTTGCTTTATTAATTTTTTAATTTTATTTATTTACTTATTCATCAAATTTTGCCACCGCCCATTTCCCCCCAGAGGAGAGACTCTGGGTGATTTATTAATTAATAATTAAAAGAATGGACTGAAATATGCTTCCCTCGAATAACATTTTAAAGATCCATTAAGGGGATACCCAGATCTGACACCATTTTTGAAGCAGGCTATTCATTAATAGAGTATTGTAAAGTTGTTGGAATATTGGAACAAAATATTGCTTAAAATGGAAAAATGCATAAACACTGAGAATCTTATTTTTAAATACTTTAAATTGCAACAGAAGACAATTATTTTGAACATTTTAATTTTTACAGTACTACAATCCTTGATCACACCCATTTATCAGAAGATAGAATTATTGTTAGAACACTATTCAATCATATGCTCAGAGCAGATAAAAAAGTAAGAAGGGATAAGATGTAAGTAAGCCAAAAGTTTTACTAAAGGAATTTCTGATTTGCCTTTCGATAGATTAAAATATATACCATTATTTTTCATGTAGGCATATCAAATTTATTTTTTTAGCAATGCAATGTGGAAATATAATAGGAAATCTTTTAAATAATTCAGTGTTCGGGAATGCACAATAAAATCTCAATTATCTTTAAAAACCTAAGAACCATCACACTGCAGGTTGTACAATGTTCTATCATCACAATTAGATTCACAAGAAAGCTACAAAAATCAGTGCCTGCTTTGAAGACAATTTGTGCAATGTGTCCATTAGACAAGTGTAATACTCAGCCAGATGTTATGCAAATAATGTCAAATATCTGTATAATAGCTGTGATACTTCCATGCAATCCATTTCCATAGAGGCTTTTCAGCAATCTGTACACTTTTACCATATGGCTATTAGGCATAATATGCATAGTACTAAACTATTTGTGTGGGCTCAGAATTGCAAAAATCACAGAAAAAGAAACACTATGTCCCATAAAAATGTACAAAAAGAAAAAACTGAACATGAGTATCTGAAATTGGGTAATACAGTATCTTTTATAATACCTTATGCTGTATTATCTATTATTTGATTATAATAATAAATCCAAGTAGCATGATAACAGTATTACTGGATAATATTGAGAAACTTAAGAATAAAGTACAGTCAATCAATTACCGGGGGGGGGGGAACAAAGTGAAAGAGGCTTATTTGGTTTTGTTTATTTAAAAGTAATCTAGAATTGATGTCCCCTAGAACAAGATGATTTAATAATTAAAATGTTAGAAGAAAAATGGAGGAAACTATATGAAAGTCTTATAGGAAACAACTCTTGATCTTACTTTTATCTGCATCTTTTTGGCAGACAGAATGCTGCAGCAGAATATCATCAGTACCAATCCTTGAAGACCCTTGGGCAAAAAAACCTTCAGTGGCCTCAATCCTTTCCACTTGTCACTGCCATCCATTTAACCTGGTCCTTTGGCCTTAATGTGCATTGCTGCCAGAAGGAAAGAACAAGAGACGTTGAGGCTCCTGCCCCTTCTCTGTTCCTTTGCTTCTGCCTGCAGTTTTGAAGAGGCCAGATAAACACCCTGTAACAGCAAGGAAAACAGCATGGGGATCACCAAGATGGCTGTTTATGGGTTGCTGTGGTTCTTCAGTCATTCATTAGTTGCTTCTGACTCTTTGTGACCTGATAGATATCATTTTGCCAGGACTGTCTGTCAGTCACTGCTTCTCTGAGTTCTTCTAAGGTCATGCATGTCTCATCAGTGATGCTCTCTAAAAAGGTAAAGGTTCCCCCCGCACAGTTGTGCAGTCGTGTCTGACTCTAGGGGCCAGTGCTCATCTCCATTTGTTAGCCAAAGAGCCAGCGTTGTCCGAAGACACTTCCACGGTCATGTGGCCGGCATGATGCGCGCAGAACGCTGTTACTTTCCCACCGAAGTAGTACCTATTCATCTACTTGCATTTGCATGCTCTCGAATTGCTAGGTTGGCAAGAGCTGGGGCGAGTGCGGGAGCTCACTCCATCATGCAGGGCTAGGGATTCGAACCTCCGAACTTACAATCTTCCGATCAACAAGCCTGGTGTCTTACCCGCTGAGCCACCATGCCCCTTGATGCTCTCTAGCCACCTTGTTTTATGTCAACTTTTTTGTTTGTCTTTGGTTTTTCCAATGACTCTTCCCTTCACATTATGTGCCTAAAATATGGAAGCTTTAGCTTCATTATTAGTGCTTTCATTGAACTGCCTGGTTTTACTGTGTCTGGTATTGAATGACTTGTTCTGCTTGCAATCAAAGGTATTCTCAACCATTTTCTTCAGCTCCAAAATTCGAAGGCATCTATTTTTATTAATTCAGCCTCTTTGATGGCCCAACTTTCACAGCCATATATTCTGACATTTTCTTTCTTCTAGTCCAGCATTTCTTATGGCATATTATGCATATAGGTTAAATACAAAAGGAAATGGTATAGAACCTTGGCACACTCCTTTTCCAAAGTTGAACCATTTAGTTGATTCATATTCTATTCTAGCTGTTGCTTTCTGATAACATTCTTCAGTAGGCAGATCTGGTGACTCAGTGCACCCATGTTTTTAACAGATAACTACAATTTGTTGCAGTCTAAACAGCATCTGTCACTGAAGAAAGGTTAGAGGTAGATCTTGGCAAATGCCCTACAATGTGGTCCCTGCCACTGGCCCTAGAAATTCTAATTTTATTATTTTTGTTTGTTATATAGTAAATGAGTAAAGTGTTTGGTTAAAGTCCCAAATGGCTTTGGTAAATGGATAAATTCTGTCAACTGTTTTTTGGTAAAACCATACAACATTAAAGAAATGTTGCATATGGGTGAAAATTATCTATGAATCATAAAATCCCCAGTTTCCCACATAATCTCTGCTCTGAGTACAGGGGAGAGTTATGTGCAGTATAGTTTGCCTGCAACTATATTGTACTGCAGGAGGCGTGGTGGCTCAGCGGGTAAGACGCCAGGCTTGTCGATCGGAAGATCGCAAGTTCAGAGGTTTGAATCCCTAGCCCTGCGTGCGGAGTGAGCTCCCGCACTAGCCCCAGCTCTTGCCAACCTAGCAATTCGAAAGCATGCAAATGCAAGTAGATGAATAGGTACCACTTCGGTGGGTAGGTAACAGCGTTCCGCGTGCATCATGCCGGCCCCATGACCGCGGAAGCGTCTTCGGACAACGCTGGCTTTTCGGCTAACAAACGGAGATGAGCACCGGCCCCTAGAGTCAGACACGACTGCACAAATGTGCGGGGGGAACCTTTACCTTTACCTATATTGTACTGCATCTATATTGCAGTATAGATTGTCTTCTAATCTGCCCCTTTTGTTTAGTGGACATTGTTTCCACTTTGGCAATGTTGAAGATTTAACTACCAGAACAGATTTTGCCATAGAACAAGAGAAGAGATACCTAGGCCTAGGTCAGGTTAATGCTATTACTATATGTTATATATTTCCTCAAAAATTCAGGTTATAACATTAAGGCATAAGTATTATACAAGCCACCAGCCTACTCCTTGAACAAGTCTTCTAGGTCAATTTCTTTCTCCATGTATCATTACAAACTCTCAACAGTTTAACTCTGCTATCTGGCTTTTGCCATTCAGTTTATTCTAGAATGCTAGAAAGTGTTTCTTAATTGTATTGGCTCAACTTTTTTTGCATATGTTATAGGTAGAGAAGAAGATGGAATCTTCTATAATATTGGCAAAACATACGGGTTTTCTAGTGTTCATAAATAACTAATGTCAGGTACTACTGCCACAAAATTCTATAGTCCCAGCACTCTTGATTGCCCCTTTTGGAGTTGAATGATCCAATCAAGTAGAAGTGAAGACCTTTCCTGAAACTGCCTTTTATGTAACGTTTATTACAAATCTTAATGAAATGCATCTGAATTGAAGGGATTGCTCTAAACATGATACTGACTATGTAGAACTCTTGACAACTGTAGCAAAAGCTTGCAAAAATTACACAGAGCTTCCCAGGTTATACCCTTCCTTGATTAAGAGACCAATGCTAAATTGGAATTTTTAAGACATATTTTATTCTGACAATACAGTTTAATGAGAAATCTGGTTATCAGTTACATGTAAGGCAACTATTTGCCAACATATATTTCAATAGTAACTTCCATAAATATACTCTAGATCAGATATTCTTAAGCACTAGTCTGGAGGTGAAAGCCTATTTTCAAAAGGCAATTTGTAATACATTGTTGACAAAATAAATTTCTCCTTGTCATTGTCTCAAAATGATAGACAGCACAACAGTATTTCTATGGCTTTTCCTGCAAGTTATCTTTGACCAAAATCTCATACAGATCATTTGTTTAGTTCTACTGAATGAAATAGAATGGGCAGAGCAATCCTGTTCTTCAGATGAAGTATTTCAGCCATGAAGCACCCCAAAATTTCTAGTACTGTATGTAAATTCTGTTTGGATTGCAGACCAGCAGAGTAGAAGTAAGAATGGAGAGACCTTTGCATCTCTCCATCTCCTTCCTGGTAGGTTTTAGAAATATCTTTCCCTTTTATTATTCTGAAAGCCCTCGTGCTGTTCTAAATATTTCTAAGGGCCAGAGAAGTGGTTGAAAACTGACAGCCACTGAATGCAGTAGATCTATAGCAGTTTCTAGAACATTTCTTCTAAATTTTCAGGCTTTCAAAGATCCAGAAGCTGATGGAGATGTAAAAGGAGAAATTGAATGCTGTACCTTACCATGAACTGGAACAAAATAGAGAAACGCTAGAAAATATTTCAGGTAATTAGAGAATGTAACTCCATCTGGGCTGTTTTTATTTTTTGCAGGCTTTTTTTTAACTTGTATGTTCTGTTTCATAATACTGTAAAACAGAAGTCACAAATTGTTGTTCTTCAGGGGTATTTTAAACGCACCAGGGTACATAAATCTATATTTAATAGTTTCTGTACCTGTCTAGGCTTCTACTATGCATAAAAAAAGCAAGAGTTCATAGCTGACATTTTAAAATTGATTTTGCTGACAGTATATGAAACATTCAGTGTCCTCTGCAGGATTTATGCTGACAATGCCTCAGTAGTTACATGTGGAATACAATCAATATGCTATTTAAAAAGAAAGGAAAAGTTCTCTAAGAAACCTATGCCAAAGAACATCTTACAACAATAGCATAAATGCTTCCCTTTAAACAGAAATTAAGGGAAATAAATGCAAAGCACACTCTTCTGCCTGTGGTTTCACTAAGTTTGTAATACACACACAATACAGGAATTTAGTCTACAGACTATTATGTACTAAATTCTGTTCTTTTGGCAAGAGGCACAAATACTGGAGGAATTCATCCAAATCTATTTCTATTGGCTTCAAGTGACTCCCTCAGCCAATTGCTATAAGTCTCCATTTGTGATCCCCTTGTGATTTCAATGATGCTTTGTTTCTGAGTTTTGTTTAACCATTACAAAGCTGCTGGAATGCATGATTCTGAAAAGAAGTAGTCTTGTGTGTTGAATACAAACTTATGCATTTATCATTTAATCACTTTAGTGCTAAATATCGTCAATAGTCAGGCCTACTGAGCTACTGGAAACTGATTAAAAGCAGCAAATGAGAACAAAAACAAATGAAGATGGAATCCAGCTTTCGGTGCAAAGTCCCATAGCATACTGATGAACTTCTTTTTCAAAACAAGCCAAGTGACAGATGAAAAAACAATGGTCCTAAAGAGTAAAATAATAAGTAAAAAAGATTTCAAGTGTGGCTCAAGCTGCTTACTGATTAACATTTTTGCTCGTAACATTCTTCAGAGTTATGCCACTGTTATTCAAATTAAAAGTTTTCTTGACAGTTACAAAACAATGACACAGCATACATGCAGATATGCATGTGTTTGCACTTGTATTCCACATTGAAGAAATAGACACATACACAAAGTTACTGGAAGTTATGAGCAGGTTTAGAAGGATGAAGATAGGTTTTTAGCACACCACACAAAAATAGGAATATAATTCTAGCTACATTTCCCTGTATTCTACTTCCTTTTCATAAAGTCAGCTTTGGAAGTATAACAACTGCAGTTTAGTATGTTCCTTATGAATAAACAAAAGTGAAAAGCAACATAGAGATAAGAAAACTCATGGGATTTTTTTTTTCATTTTAAAAATGAAGTAGAAATAAAATGGCCATCTGTATTATTCTGTATCTGTTTATGCAAGAGATTCTACATGACACAAAGTTCTAATTGGCAATTTATTCACCAGTTTTCATGGCTCCACTTGTGGAGATTATACATGTGCTGCACAAATAAAAGATCCTTGTTGGATATTGTTTGATTTTTCTTCTGTGGCAACCTTTGCATAGAGTAGACCAGCTCTTCTAATCTGTGCATACACAAGGCCAACCGAGGTCATACCTGCACTGTGCCCATAAGCTGCTCTTGTCCTTTGCTCATGTGGCTTGACTCTAAGTCATCTTAAGAAAATCCTGTCCAGACTAAGATGCTTTGGCAACAGCTTCAAGGTATTCAGTCCAGATTGCAGACTGTTAAACCCTCCCATTGGATAATTCCCCAGCAGCTGTGCCCTTTCATCTTTGTATCACAAGAAAGCAAATGCCAATTGCTCTCCTTCCAGGACATACACATATGTGTACACGTACATATACAGTTGCATTAAATTTATACGTACAGAGTTAAAGCATCACAACAACCAGCTTTAAAATAAACATTCCTTTCTTGCAGTTTCCTTGCTTTTCCTGAATAGCATATCCTGCTCTGTTATAGTAGGTTTTCTTTACTAAAACAATGGTTATCACAATTGCCTTGCCTTACATGCTGAATATCCCTGGATCAAAACTGGCAGAATTCTTTTTTAATTACTGATTTTTTCCCCCTGAGCTATCTACTTTTCCACTGAACTGTTTTTAAAAAATTAGTTTAGTGGTATTTTTATTTTTTATTTAAAAAGAAAAAAAAACAGCTCTGCAAAAAGAAGGTAGCTCAGGGAAAGAAAAATAGTACTTAAAAAAAAAGCCCACCCATTCCTGTTCAAACTGGGATGTTCTTCATGTAAGGCAAGTGTTATAACCATTAAGTAAGGAAGAATCTACAACAAGCTTGTCCAGGAAAAACAGGGGAAACATGGCAAGAAGGTGTTCCCGCCTCTGCAAATAAGCCAAAGTTCAGTGATTGGTCTAGAAGAAAGAAAAATGCAGCAAACAAAACAGACAGTAGCACTTGAGCCAATAAAAGCATCTGTTTTCCTGCAGATGTTTCATTATCAGGCTAGGTAACATCATCAGCACATGGGAGAGTGTGTTTGTTTATATACAATAACTTGCCTTATCAGTCTTGGTTGGGGTGTGGTTTCCTCCTTGATAGTTTTATGATTAGAGTATTGTTTGGCATCACTGTAGCACCCAAACCAAAGTAATTCATCCAAACATCTTAAGCAAACCCAGACCCAGTAACCAAAGAAAGAACAATAGTTATCTACAACATACAATGGAAGAACTGTAATAGCCACTATGTAGATCAAGACAGGTAGAAGATTGGCAGAATGCAACCATGAACATCAACTATCAGTCAAAAGACATGAGGAAACCACAGTTTCAACTGGGAAACTGTTGACATTTCAAATCAAGCCAAATCCAAAAATGCTGGGGAATTCATGTTAGCTTGGTCTGGCAAATCAGCCATCAACAAACACGTAGAGATAAACCCTACTTATATGCCATTTAAAAGACATAACCAAAAGTCAAGGAAGGAAACCAACAACCTAGAGCACATCCTCCCCAGCAACCAGCACCCAGATGAGCAGGAAAGAGCACCAGATAAACAATCAGGGGGAAAAAACTATCCTAATCAAGGAATCATCAAGGAAGAAACCACACCCCAGCCAAGATTGGCAAGGCAAGGCCAGGAAATTTCACTCCCATATACTGATGATGTTACCTAGCCTGGTAACAAAACATCTGCATGAAATTAACCAAGCTCAGAGAACCCAAGAACCCAACAGTTCATCCATAAGGTACATATATTTTCTACTATTGGAGAAAAAGCTCTTCATATAAAGTATCAATAAACTGTGGGATTAATTACTGCCAGATATAAGATGGCCACTAAATTGGACAGCTTGAAAAGTAGATAAAATGTATTAAAAGTGGACAAAGCTGTGAACAATCAATGAAAGGGAGAACAAGATATACAGTATGTTGGATATCAGAGACAAAATGTTTTTCAACACCTGTCTCTGGGAGGGTCCATGTTCTGCTTTTGAATTTCTCCCATAGGCTTCTTGTTAGATACTGTGAGGACAAAATGCATGACTATAGGCCTTTGGTCTGATCTAAACGTTGTGCTTTTGTAGTTTTGGAACTTGCACATAAAACTTGAGCTGCCCTAAGTGATGCCATCAAAACTGGGCAATAAAGATGAGAGCTTTCCCACAATAAACACTTGATCAGGAGCAAATGTTGTTGTTGCTATGCTATTATACCCCATTTTCTTTTAATAACAATTCTGTGTAATAGAGAATCTGTTTTACACCTCTGCTCATATGAAACAGTCTATCTAGATCAGGGGTCCCCAACCTGTGGGCCGCAGCCTGTTAGGAAGTGGGCCGCGGGGCTCCCTCCTACAAACCCTGCCCCCCAATGCGTGCGATTACCCCACCCCCAGTGCGCGCGATTGGCTCCCACCTGCAAACCCCGCCCCCCGTGTCTGTGGAAACATTTTCTTCCACGACCGGTCCCTGGTGCCAGAAAGGTTGGGGACCGCTGATCCAGACTGTTTGTTATAGTTTTCTCTGAAAATAGTTTTGTGCTCAAATTAGAAAAAGGAACCCAAAATATTTCCTATGCTTCTTTTGGGGTATCAAGAGTAGTATATACAATAATTGTTGTCATGGTAATGGCAGTTACAGAAGATAGATCTTAACAGGAGAATGTTGTATAGATTTTATGAATTTTACAGATTCATAAACTCATTTTATGATCAAATTAAGGTTGAAGAATTAGAACTTCAGAAACATTACCTGTTTGGTTCATCTATCAATATCTTAGTTGAGGCCAATTCAAATTTATTTACTTCATGTGAGGGCTACAAAAACACTTTCCAGTTGATGGCAGATATTGTTTACATGAGGATTACCATTTAAGTTATGTGAAGAACATACCTCCAGCACAGTCTCCTTGTGACGTTTGAAACTGCTATGAAAATGAAGCAGTAAGCACCTTTCAGGTTGAATTGCCATGCTCTAGTTTTCTGTTGTCCTGATATTTCACCAATACCTGTGGCTGGCATCTTTAGAGGCAGAGTGAGCTGCTTTGTGGTGTACTTCTTGGAAGCTCATAGACAACTGAACAGAGGTTGATTGGGGTCTCGTATTTGAACCTGTCAACGTGATCTCTGATTGGTCCATGTCATGGGACTGCAAGTAAACTGATTCCAGATTGGTTTAAGAAAGCCTACACCAGTATAATGCTGTGAAAATGTTAGAGGTGGTCAGGTTGACTTACACCATACAACCTGGTGTTATGCTTTTAGCCTACTGTTCAAAAGAATTTGGGATAATTGTCAAAAGAATGGTCTCTAAACCCAACACTAAATTAGTTTCGAGCACTAGAACTTCAAGTTCATAAAACAATGGCATTACATTTAGTACTTATTCACAATGAACAGAAAAATCTGCTCTACGAAACTGTCACACTGCATGCTTTTCTAGCTTGGCAGGAATTTATAACTGAATTATCATGTTACCATCTACTGTAGCCAAAGCATGAAACACTATTTCTAAGACAATAAGATTACATGAAAACCTCAGCTTAGATTCTCACGGTTGTTGACACACAGGAGAAAATATGAGTAATAATGGAAAATATATTTATTTGATTTGTAAATCTAATACATACATTACTTCTAAGCAACAGAACTAGCAAGGCAAAATTAATATAGAATTTGAAGTTTTCATTAAAAAATTCCTCTGCCGACAAAGGATCTACCACTGCCAACAATCAACACAATACTTTGGAACTCCTGATGCAATGCAGCTGGAGAGGGAAGATTCAATCCTCCTCATGATAGCCCTGATACATCTCAAGACCTTATTCACTTCCCCGATAAAAAGTTGAAAATTGAATGAATGGGCATTTCAGGGAAGTTAATGGAAATTACAGGTCAGTTTATACTGATGTTAACTCATAAGTAGTATTAGATTAGAATTAATCTGGTGGTGCTGCAGGCTTTTTTTTAACAGACTAAAAATAAGTTAGAAACAATGGATTCATGCATGTAACTACGTAACTCAAAAAGTGCTCGGAGGATATAATTAAAAAGATAAAAGTAGTTTGACACTCAAGCTTTGAGCGAGCAGAACGTTGATGAAACAAGCAACAGGTTTATAAATCAGGGGCAAGTGTGGAAAATTAAAACAATCAGCATGCAAGGAAGAGAGCAAAAGAGTGTTTTGCTAGGGAAAGTGATATTCCCAGGAACAAATTCTGGGATAGCATCAATCAATGGCTTCCAGTTGCAGTGAGGGAACTGCTTTGGAAAGATTCTCCATACTTCCACTCACATCACCATCCATCTGCCCATAATAAATAGCAGAAGCCTAAAGCAACACCAGCACTGAAGTGATGCTACATATGATTCATATTCCTAGCTGAAACAGCCCTCTTCCCAGGGGGTGCTGTAGTTATTATACATTTCTAGAACATGTACTTTAAAGCACCAGTGAGAAGACAGGATTTTATTTGCTACATGGAAATAAAACTATAGTCCTGTAACATACAGAACAGAGCAGGCAATCTTTTTTGCGTGGGGATCATGTTTCCACTTTTGGATTTGCTTTGGAGTAAAGTGGGTTGTGTGTAGCTGATAATGGTGTGACATCACTAGAGGGAGTAATATCAAATGTTTCAAATCCATACGTTTTAATGTTTTTAGGCTTTGAGGGGCAAATTTTTGCCTCTCAGAGTTCCACATATAAAGAGAAAATTATGACGAAACAACAACAAAAGTCCAAAAGATTTGGCCCTGTCCATCAGAGGGAGAGTTAGAGGTACTAGGAGCACAAATGTAGTATTTGGGCACATGCAACTTGAAGGCAACGGATTGCTGACCTCTAATATAAAGGATATAAGATTCCTTTTTCAGACCTTAGCTGGTTTTGTTTGGATCATCCATGGAAATGAATGCTGGTGCCCACTTTTGGCTCTGCTCACTAGCAGAATGTAGTCCTGATAAATTGCCATTGAAAAAGGGGGTTAAGAGGAAAAAATGGTTTCCCACTCTTAGCTTATATTATAATGGCTGTAGAAAGTAATGATATTATTTGAACAACAATGCACTAATTGCTACTATAAGAATAGGACTTGAAATAATTATTGGGAAGCATACATCAAACATAAAATTGTTCAGTATTAATCAGAAAAAAAATGCAAAGTCCTGTTTGAAGTAATTTCCTGTTATTCAAATCCTTCTAAAAAAATATGAATTGATATGCACAACATGGTTATGGTAAAACACATTTATAGTTCATCATACACGATCATTGCACAATCAGGATTTAACATGTACTAGGTAATATAATATTAACCAAAACCAGGAGCTATACGATTATTCTTGTTCAGGCTTGTCCATCTCAATTGAAGTGTGAAGAAGAAAAATACTGCTCATTATCTGTTCTAAATTTCCACCAATAATAGATTACAAGTTACCTGCTAGGATTGTAGTCAAGACTATAGTGCTCAAATCAAACACATAGAGGAAGCCCAAAACAAGTACATCTGCAAAGATAATTACATGACTGAATTGCCCCCAAAATATGTTGCCTTGTCTTGGTTATGTCCATACATACTCTTACAGAAAGAACAGGATTTTTTTTATCCACAAGGCCCTCAATTCATCTTTAACCACAGTCCCTTAAAATCTCCCCTTTTGCCATAGTAGCAAAAAGGGAAAAGTTACAGTTGCCCAGTATATTCTTGATCAGCATTAAAAGTACAGAATCTATGAATACCAAATTGAGACATAAATTTACAGAGCTTACTTAGGTGGGAAAAGGGAGGGATGCTTTCAGAACAGGCAATTACTATGCTAGCCAGCTCTCCAATCTCTATCCCAGCAGGAAGCAAACTTCTGGAATAATAATGAATGATATATGTTATATTTTTTAGAAAGGTATTACATGTTTATACCTGGGCTGAGCATGCACATGGACACAGTCGGGTACAGCAGCTGTGCAAGCCTGGAAAAAGAGGACAGTGCTTTAACCAAGCACCTCTCACACTTTGTGCACACGCCTACATGTGAAGTACTGCTTTCTAAGAATTTGAACAGCCCTAGTTCAAAAAGTTCACAATGTGAAGTTCAAGTGCAAATTACTATCCACCCATCTTGGAAGTGACAAAACAACGCTGGCATGAAATCTGTTGTCCCCATTGCTGATCCCTATCTTGCCTCTACTGCCTCTGTTCCCAGTTACTGCTGGTCACCTGTTTTTTATTCAAGATTATGGGTATCTAAGCCTAACATAGATCACATACAGTATCTTGAAACTACACTTGGATGGTATTAAAATAAATACTGCTTTATCACTAGTATAGCTAAAGATAACTTATGCCACATAGGTAGTGGGCAAGATGAAAGCATCATTATGGGAATACAACAGGAAAAAATACATTTCAAAGGTATATTTGTGCTGTGGTTAGGTGCAAATGGCCACATGAGCTGTAAGTATGTCAGAAAATAATTGCCACTTGGACTAAATATGTTATAGCTATGTGGTTTTAATATTTTTAATAGGCAGCAATTTTAATCAACAGTGGAAAATATCCCTCTATAAAGAAAACAATTCCACATTTTAAGTTTTAGAAACAGGATATATTCTCCATTTCACTCAACCTTCTGTTACTTCCCTATACTGAGGACAGGAATAATGATCCTTGATTTGCAACATTATTCAGGCAGTATTTTAGTCTTACAACAATCTTCCTCAACCATTTTAATTTGGTTATTTGTTATTTGATTTGTTTGATTTCTATCCTATTTTTCCTCTAAGAAGTCAAGAAGGTTTATATGAAGGTTACTTCATTTTTTCCCCACAACTCTTTGATTAGGCTCATAAGAATCACTAAGTAGAACATGAACACATAACTGTGATCAGATATAAATGTATGTGTGATATATAAAATTGTTAGTACTTTCAACTTCTTCAAAACTGAAAGGGGATTAATGAACCAGAACTAGAAAGGTCATTCTTACTTAAAATTAATTTCATGCACATTTTATCAACTACTGAGTCCTATAGCTTCTACGGGAAATGAGGCTTCATTTCATTAAGTGAAAGTGCAAACTGAAATATATTTAGAACTCTTCTTGATACATTTTTATTAACTACAAGCCTACTACAATAAGAAGTTGTTGGCCTATTGAGATTTTTATATTCAGAAGCTATATGGGTCACAAAAACACTCACAGAGATATGAGAAGCTAATATATATGGGCAAGAGGTTTTTTAATGTATTATTACATATAAGCAAGCTTGGAAACTCAGTACTAACATCGAATAGATAAAACATGTTTGGCATATTAAGTCTAACACATGTATGTTAGGCTTTTACAGAAATCAAAGGAAGAGCAAAGTAAGGAAGCCACTTGCTTAACAATCAGGGCTGAAAATAGCTTTCCTTTCTATCCTGCCCAAGACACTTGTGCAATAAATTATATAAGAGAAAGTTAACAAAATAGATCCGTAAGAACCTGCATTGAGTAGGGGGTTGTACTCAATGACCAAAATGGTTCCTTCTAATTCTGTGATCTGTGAATCAAAATATGTTACTTTAAACCAAGGATACACCAAGGAAAGTGAGTAATAACACCTGTGCAGAACTAATGAAGGTGAATTAATATTAACATGGTGGTATATCAAGACCTAGAAAGCCAATCCAACCTGACATTTGGCCTGAACCATGCATTATGTAAATAGTGTTATATGCCAAAATGGAGTGGGAATATTGTATTTTGCCTTTGGTGAGCCCTTGATGATTTGGGGAAAGTTTGGAGTGTTTGGAGAGGAAAAACTTCACTTTGGGGAAATGGATTTGCTTGTATTTGTGGATCCAGATTACTATCCACAAACTGGGTTTCAGGAAAACTGATCAGCATAAATTATGTATTTCATATGTATTCTGTGTTCTGTATGTGTTTTAAATAATAAAATACTTTTTATTGTTTCTCAGCCATTTCATATAGACAGCACTTACACTGAACGTCTCCCAGTTCCATGTCTATGTCAGAGTTTATGTCTACCTGTGCAGTAGTGTGTAGGAGGCTGTCCCAACCAACTAAAGGTAAGATTTCCCCCTCTCTACATATGTCATGGTGAAGTATAGGCACAAAAGAAGCAATATTTGTGGCATTGCCACTATAATCATTAGCTAATATTTAGATAGCATTCATTCCAGAACCTGAACTTTGTCTAGTTCTTCAAAAATTCAGCTACTATTCTTTTATTTCCAGCTGATTTAAACTTTCTTTGAAATAACAACTCTTTGAATAAAACACATGTATGCCTATACGGCCAATTATACCCACACTAAAAAGCAAGATATTTGTAAGAAGAGTCTGGTTGACATGATGCTAAACAATGGTGTAGAATTATGTACATTAACAGGAAGGTGTTTTTGCACAGCCTTCAGCTCACGCATTTCCCAGTACTACATACAGTATAACCTGCGGGTGGGGGTGGGGAACATGCAATAAATAAGGATTTGGCTTCATTCTAGCAGATTTCTGGCTTGTTGTTTCATAGGAAAAGCTCTGTTGGCTCCAACAAAAGTTATATCTAATCCAGTTTTGTGTTCCCACAATAATGAAACCAGATGCTTCTTGGGAAATTCATAAGCAGGATATGAGTGCAATAGCTCTTTGCTTCTCATATTCCTTGGCACCTGGCACACTCAGAGGTATGCTGCTTCTGACACTGAAGATAATATATAGCCATGAAAGCTCAGAATCATAGTTTAAAATAAAATCTTGTCAATTGCTAAATGAGCTAAAAGCAAATCTTAGCAAATTTAGCAATCTTGAATTTATTTTAACCCACTGTGTACTTTAAAACCATAATGTTACATGCACATGATACAGGTAGTCCTCAGGTTACGATGGCAATTGGCACCAGAATTTCTGTTGCTAAGCGATGCAGTCGTAAAGCGCAATGTCACATGATTGCATCACTTAGCAATGGCAATCCCGGTTGCTGTTGTAACCCCAGGACCACACGGGTCATTAAACGAGGACCTCATGTGACCGCGACATGGGAAGAGGCAGCAAGCAGGCCGGCAGGTGAAAGCTGCAGGTGAGAGCTACGGGCAGGTGGGCGAGTGCCGCAGGCAGGTGCTACGGAGCACGGGGGGGTGCATGGGTGCCGTGGGTGGGCAGATGCCACGGGCAAGCACAACAGAGTGTGGGTGGGTGCCACGGGCAGGCTCTACAGCAGAGCTTTCCAAACTGTGTGTCGCAACACAAAAGTGTGTCGCCACACACAGTCTGGTGTGTCGCCACACAACCCGGAAGCGCTGATCATCATCAGCGCTTCCGGGTTTTCCCGCGGCGACACACCAACGGCGTCGCACAAAAATCCGAAAGCGGCAGCAGCGCTTCCGGGTTTTGCGTGCTGCCGCAACGGCAGCACTTCTGGGTTTTCCCGCGGCGACACACCAACGGCGCCGCACAAAAACCCGAAAGCGGCAGCAGCGCTTCCGGGTTTTGTGTGCTGCCGCAACGGCGGCACTTCTGGGTTTTCCTGTGGCGACACACCAACGGCGGTTGGTGTGTCACCGCGGGAAAACTTTGGAAAGCCCTGCTCTACAGAATGGAGGCAGGAGGGCAGGTGCCGGGGGCAGTCACTATGGAGCACGGACAGGGGGGTGGGTGCCACGGGTAGGCGAAAAAGCAGGAGGAGCAGGAGCAACTTGAGACCTCCTGCCAGTTTCCCCATTGATTTTGCTGTGGGAAGCTGGCAGGGAAGGTCACAAATGGCAATCACGTGACCATGGGATGCTGCAACTGTTCTAATTGTGAGCTGGTTGCCAACTGCCCAAATCACAATCACATAACCGCAGGGACGCTGCGACAGCCGCAACTTTGTGCAGCTGTCATAAGCCCCCCTAATTCAGCACTATCGAAACTTTGAACGGTCACTGAACAAGTGGTCATAAACTGAGGACTACTTCTAACAAGCCAAAAATCTGCAACAATGTATTCATATTGCAAAAGGAAGAGATATTTATGCAGTCTTCTTTCCATTTGTACAGATAATAGTAAATTATGATTCACTATTAGAAATGACTACAACCTATGTATAAAACGTAATTCTTACCGTTGTCCCACCCACTGTTAGCAGCCTCAGTACAATTTCTTCAGTAAACCTCAAGCAGAAGGTTTAGCTAGAACAGAGGTGGGCAGACTGCAGTCTGTGTTCCACATCTCTGCTCCCAGCATCGATTTTAGTCCCTAGAGTACCTCCAAAGCTGACAGGGCCAAAATTTTGGTCTCAGAGTTTTCAGAGGTTAAGTGGCAAAATAGAAACCTTAGGCTTTGCAGAAACTTGAGGCACCCCTTTTACCCTAGAAAAACTCCTGATGCCCCCAGTAATTATCATTTTTGCCTTGGAGGAGTTTAAGGAATCCCTAAATTCCCCCAAGTATGAGCCTCCCAAATGGATCCAAAATATTAGCTCAATTCACTCTGTTGATATTTTGAGTTTGCTAGTTACACCCGCAGTGGCCCTAGGCAGCTAAATAGTAATAATAAAAAAGTGCAACTCTTGGCCACAAATAATTGCCTCCCTCCCAATTCAAAATAGTTTCTGACAACCCCCACCCCCATGCTAGAATTCTGTAAAATCTTCAATGAGACAAGTCGGAGGACTTGTAAGAAATGGTGGACAACAGTGGAAAATGGGAGCAAAGAACCAATGCGCACAGGAATATTTACAGAAAGAAACATGACTCTTATACAAAATATATTACTGGAAGTAGGATATGTGGTATTGAGAATCCTCCTCACATGTTATTTATATTGCTTAAGGGAAAACATATTTGTAATGTTTAAAGGGCTCTGGCAACATAGAAGCACCCATATTTCTTCATAATACTACCACCAAATGTGTAAGAAAGCAAAATGAAACACTGTTATTAAAATGACTCCTACCTTTCACTGTGCTTGTAGTGAATTTATTTCCAAATTCTTGCTCCTTTGGCTTCAAAAACTGTGGAGCTGTTACCCCTGGAGGTTGTGGGATGTGGAATAAAGGCTTTCCGTTTGTCACCATCTGTCTTCTGGGACTTAAAGCAGGAAAGTGAATATTACAGGCAATCGCATTGCTCTGAGGAGCTACCCCTCCTCCAAGAGAGGCCTTTAAATGGGAGGTAGTAGGTAGGTTCCCAATAGCAGGGCCCAGGGTGCTACTATTAGAAGAAGCAGAAGGAGTTTCTATATGCAGTTTAATAGATGGGATCTGCTGTGCATTTACCATCCCCGGCCTGTGAGGAGGGCATGTTGTCCGGTGGCTCATACTGCATGCCCTGACATTCATTGCCAAAGGATTCTTCTCCTAAAGATCCCCAGATGTTGAAGACATCGGTCAGCAGTCAGTGACTGATCCATAGTGCATTACGCCTGTTATAAGGGAGGGGAGACAATAAAATAACTTATACTGTAATAAAGCGCAAGACTTCAGAGCCGCACTTGGTGTTAACTGTAGGAGGCAGAACTATTGATTGTGTGAACATCAAAGTAGAAGCAATTACAGAGAAAAACCTCTGGGGATAAGGACAAATGATTACTGAGAACTATAATGAAGAGAAATAGTGCCCTTAAAAGCAGAAGTTAACAGTAAGGTCAGCTACCTTTGTACTAGTTAACCAGCCATGAAATGGAATGAACACTAAGCAAATGAACAAAGCCAGGACAAAGTAAAACCCAACTATAAGTGGAAACTATGCTTAAGAAGAGCTTCTTTTTTTTAATTGTACCTTGTGATAATTTTAAAAAGGGGATGCTAAAACATGTCCAACGATTAAGCAGTATTGAGCCCAAGAATATGATATCATTGCTAGTCTACACTTTCAGGACGAGGAATACAATAAGATAGAAATCAGAACAGCATGCATACTGCAATGTACCAGCATGGGAGAAAGGTACGGAAAGAATAAAATACTTTAAATAAAATATAGTGCATGCATTTCCAAAAAGTATGTGTTATTTAACACTTAATGCACATTAAAGCTGTGCATGCATCAAAAAGGATTCAGAGGAATGCTTCAGACCCTGGACAACTGTAGCACCTCCCTGCTATTCATGAAAGCAGCCTCACTTTTTCAGAATTACGTAAGAGTCTGAAAAAAAGAAGATGTTGTTTTAAGGAGTCCACTTATGTAACTTGCTATGAAGGTTATATTCTATTATTTTGTTACCGCATTATTTATTTTAATCTTAATTACCATGAGAAGGAATTGTAAGTCTGGTCAATCTGAGTGGCTGAGTGGCAATCAACTATTAAAGTCAAACTGCTTTAATGAACATCAGAGAGGCATTCACATGATGTCCAAAGCACTTCTTCTGAATCATTTTTGCAGCATGTACATCCCTAAAGTGCAATAACTGCAATTAATATAGGCCATGAAGTCTCAGCTGTGTTCGTAGTATCATGCTTGGTGTAGTAAGGTTGTTTTCCTTAACTATCCATATGTATGGACATCTAAATTTGTAAGTAGAAGCTGTAGGGGAGAAATTAAGCAGATTTTAAACAAAATGAAAATCAGAAATTCAGAGAAGTTTTCTGAATCTGTATGCACAACTCGGTTATTCAAATTGCCTTTAATGCCTCATTCAGTTGCTCAAATTTCAAAGGCAGGGGCATCTACAGGGATGGTCGTTGGTTTCAAAAATTGGGTGTGACCAGGCAAAGTCCTGCACCTTTTTAACATACAGGCATATTTGCATGCATGTAAAAAAAGGACAAGGGGGCGTGGTGGCTCAGCGGGTAAGACGCCAGGCTTGTCGATCGGAAGATCGCAAGTTCGGAGGTTCGAATCCCTAGCCCTGCGTGCGGAGTGAGCTCCCGCACTAGCCCCAGCTCTTGCCAACCTAGCAATTCGAAAGCATGCAAATGCAAGTAGATTAATAGGTACCACTTCAGTGGGAAGGTAACAGCGTTCCGCGTGCGTCATGCGGCCACATGACCGTGGAAGCATCTTCGGACAGCGCTGGCTCTTCAGCTAACAAATGGAGATGAGCACCGGCCCCTAGAGTCGGACACGACTGCACAAATGTGCGGGGGGAACCTTTACCTTTTTATCTAAAAAAGGACAGGCCTTCAATCACTCACTTATGCCAGCAAGTCTAGAACCAGTGACCATCGCTGCAGACACCCTTGTTTAGAGGTGCAGAGGAAGCCAGGATTCCCTCCCTTTTGTGTCAGTCCATTTACTACTCAATGGTTATGGGAGATCGTGATTTGGTTAAGCCTGGGAGGAGTCAGAATGTGGTTTGTTGATTTCATTAACAATTCCCCTGTATCTTCACGTTTATAATTTGAGTGCTGCTGCTCTATTTATTTGCATGTATAGATTATTGTAGCTCAGCCTAATATCTATCTATCTATCTATCTATCTATCTATCTATCTATCTATCTATCTATCTATCACATTTGTATAGCCACCCATCTCACAAGTGTGTCTCTGGGTGGCTTACAACAATTAAAACAATAACAGAAACAATAAAAATATAAGCACAACATACAACTATACTAAAACCATAAATAAAAATGCAATCAAACATAGTCACAGTGGGCACTACAAAAGAAATACATCAACATACTTTGTCATCTAAAGAGTACATACTGTATGAGGATCCAAATGCAAAACAAATATGGGAAGGGTGAATGGATTAAAAGTAAGGGGAAGACCAATAAAGTCAAGATTGGATGGAGTTGGTACAATCCTCAAAAAGGGAGAAGTGGGAAGTTTAATGAACAAAAGGCAATGTGTGGAGTGATGCGCTTATTGGAAACAAGAGTGAATTGGATGGATAGAAAAGTATACAGAGGTATAATGTATCATGTCAGTGTGACCTACAGTATATTCAGCTATATTTCATTCATTTTCTTTTTATTACCTAATGTCTTAATGTTTTTTGACATGCTGTTTCTTTCTTGTTTTCTGTTCTTTGTATAATACTGCTTACCCCAAAAGGGAGTAGTAATATGGATATGTATATAGGTACATTTTTAGCTGAGAAATGTTGCAACATTGAGCTTTTTCCAGTGCTGACTGGCAATTACATGACTGAAGTGATTACATGAACTATAATCACTGAATTATATACCTGAAAGACTAAGGAAAAGATTTACCAAATGGGCTCCCCTCTAAAATAAACATAAACAGAGGCAAAAGCAGAAGCACACAAAATCAAGGACACCCGTACACACTTTCATTCTTCCCCTCTCTTCTCACACTTGCTACATCTACTGTCTCCACCATCTACATCAGAGCTTTCCAAACTTTTCATGTTGGTGACACACTTTTTAGACATGCATCATTTCGCGACACACTCTTACAGCAGGGCATCATTTCACGACACACTCTTACAGCAGGGCACAAGGCAGGCACTAGGACTGCGCGGAATCACAGCAGGTTTGGCGGCAGCAAGGCACAAGGCAGGCACTAGGACCTGTGTGGAATCCTGGCAGGGCTCAGAGGCAGCAGCAGCCGGGACACACCCAGACACTGCAGCCGACACACTAACGTGTCCCGACACACAGTTTGGAAAGCTCTGATCTACATATTTTTAAGAACTAATAGCCTTATGCTACTTACATTAAAAAGAACAGTAAGTTTACTACTGCAAACTCTGGGAAGTCACAAGCCCCAGTTCAATTTATTTAACTGAAAAAAATAAATGTTAAATTGTTCTTTTACACTGTTCAAGCTGTAGGTTGCAGGAACATTTATTGATTAAAAGCAATATCATTTATTTTCAGGGCTGGCTGCAACATAAATCACAGTGTGCAGTTCAAGCAGGGACAGATGCGGCTAAGCATTCTTAGATTCCCAGGGTTTGTTTTAGTAAAGCAGAATGTACCTTGCCCTAACACAGGTGACTGGCTCTCAAATAAAAGAGCATGAAAACAAAGAGGGGTTATTCTATTGGCAAAACTGTGTGCTATACAACATCATAAATCAATAGCAAATCAAAATGATTATTTTCTGTAGTTTTAAAGTACATTAGAAAAGAACTAAGACAGCAAACAAGACATTACATTTTGCAGATTCATTGAGTTTTGTTCAGAAACAATGTGCTTTGATTACATGGCAGAGGTATATTTATATGCAATGCGGAAGATTATGTTACAGTAAGAAAGAAAATTAATGACAGGAATCCACTGCTTCGACAGTAAAACAAGAAAGTAGAGTGCCATTCTTATTAGCAATTGTTTGTTTGCATAACATTACCTGATGTACCCCACTTTTACTGCTGATCTCCTGATAATGCCTCACTTTCCCAACCCCTTCAATTGCTTTCCAGTGCAGTCAATAATTCCCATAATTGTTTCTTTTCAGAAGTTCATTTGGGGATAGTTCATATATAGGAAAAGATGTGAACCCACAATGGAAAACCAAAGCTCAAAAAATGGCTATATATTAAAAAATAAAAGAAAAGAAAATGGTGTAGATTGAATCAAGTGCATCCTTACCAACAACTGTGAAGATCAGATGATATTTGGGTGATTTCCCCTAACACGCAGTTTCCTATAAAAGAATAATAATTTGGTTGATCAAAGATCTCAGCAACACCCTTTATTTTAAACTTTATTGCACACGTCATACAATTATGTATGTGTGTTCAATTATATAATCAAAATATATAAACATATATAATCTAACCTAAATTCCAAGCAAGTATTTCTAAAGTATTTTTATTATAAAGACCTAGGAAATGCTTAGCCCACTCACATCCTCCCCAAGGCTATATAAAATGTAAGTGTTAAATAAAAGAGACATCTGTCTCAAAATTACAAACTTTGGTATATACACTTCTATACATATATACATTTCTATATCTAGCTAGATTTTCCCCTTAGTTTAGAATATCCTGGCAAAGGTTTTAATAAAATTAGAGCTGTAATTAGCAGAGCTTTAGAGCCAGACTGGAGAAAATGCATACTTAAACCAGGGTGACAAAAATGTAATTTTTATACCTAAGTTACATCTTAATCTGTATTTCAAAGAGATAAATATGAGATAAGGCCATTTTACAGAGTTCTAGAAATGGGGATTAACCTTGAATTTCTAGTCCTAGAACAACAGACAGGATTTGATATTTAAAGTCTATGGGGTGGGGTTTTTTTTGTTTTTTGTTTTGATGCCTTCAAGTCAGTGTTGACTCCTGGTGACTGTCTGGACTAGTCCCTGCAGTTTTCTTGGCAAGATTTCAGAAGTGGCTTGCCATTGTCTTCTTCCTAGGGCTGAGAGAGAGAGTGACTGGCCCAAGGTCACCCAACTGGCTTCGTGCCTAAGGCAGGACTAGAACTCACGTTCTGCCTGGTGCCTTAACCACTACACCAAACTGGTTCTCTTAAAGTATCTAGC
Organism: Charina bottae; assembly: GCA_023362775.1. Taxonomy (NCBI): domain Eukaryota; kingdom Metazoa; phylum Chordata; class Lepidosauria; order Squamata; family Charinaidae; genus Charina; species Charina bottae. Next base: position 202,672,285 of record JALMGJ010000002.1, on the reverse strand, counting down.
AGTTGTTAATTTATTCAGTTTATAGTTTCCCTTTAAAACTATAGTAAAATAAGATGCAAATGCCAGTCTTTGTGGTGTAGCCTAATTTTGAGACTTTTTCAGTTTCTTACTATTTATACAATATTAGCCTGATTTACAATGTGAAAAATTGCACACTCCTTTGTTCCATCTTGGTTAATCACAATCAGTGAACCATTCAGCTATAATTTTGGATTCATCCTCCCCAGGTCCATTCATACCTATGTTTGTTTTTTATCAAATCAATATGGAGTGAAGCAACTGCTCCTCCACTTATCCAAATGTACTCACTAGTTGCAAACCTCACAAGTTCAGAGAAGAATTCTATGAACATTTATTATTGAACAGATTTCAGTTCAAAATAACCATCATCAATAAAAATATTATTTTTATAAAACAGATTCAGTTCTATGTCAGCATACTTACCTTTGACTTACTTAATTGCCTTTGAAAAACATCTAAAGCTATAGGCCATTTATATGATGAAAATATGTTTGCATTTATTCAGTAAAATCTTATAACTCTTTCAAATATTTAACTATGCTCAAAGGCTTGTACTGCTTAGAGTTTATGTCAATCTGTTGATGTGGATAACTGCAAGTAATTACTGTATTTGTTTTATAGCTCACTTTATTCCAAGTAGTCTGTGTGGGTAGCAACTTTTTTAATTACAAAGCCCCAGTTAGCAGGGATTAGAGCCTTAGCTTACTCAAACTCAGTTGCCCACTAGCAAAACCAATTTCAGTAATGATGCCATAAAAGTAACTTCTAAAGTTACATTAGATATGTGCTGTCAAGGGTGAACTGCAGTATGAAGGTGGGACTTACTCATGTCTGCATTTTTTTGCTAAAATACATCTATTTGCTGATTAAAAGCAGATCAACAGGAAAAGAAAACCCTAACTATTCAAAATCAAACTTGATTTAAGACTCCTGACACCTCATCCAAAATATTTGAACATTATTATTATACCCTTCTAAGTTAGTATAGCAAAATGTTCTGAGAGATTCCTTCCAACCATATAATACATTCCTTCCAATCATTTATTTGCTATCACAGCAAGATTTAGAACTGTGTCCAATAATTCCACTGACTTACAGTAGTGCTTAAACTTCTTATCCAAGAAGCTTCTTCAGTCTGAGCAAAGTTTGTAAGGGAATCCTTAAATATGTTTCTAGGGTGGCTGTGTGACCTTGCACCTGGGGCTAGGTCATGGTTATTTTGAGATGTTTATTTCTAAGTCCCTTTATCATCCAAAGGAGGATTGTTAAGATTACCTTGCTGTTGTTGAGATTGAGATTGAGCAAGGTAATCTTAACGATCCTCCTTTGGATGATAAAGGGACTTAGAAATAAACATCTCAAATAACCATGACCTAGCCCCAGGTGCAAGGTCACACAGCCACCCTAGAAACATATTTAAGGATTCCCTTACAAACTTTGCTCAGACTGAAGAAGCTTCTTGGATAAGGAGCGAAACGTTTCCACTGAGAAAATAGAAATCCAGTTGACATGATTCAAGCTACAGACAATTCCACCTGGATGACTGAGAACCTTCATTGACAGCAGTGCTTAAAAGTTTGTGAACGCTTTTGAGTTTTCAATATTTCTGCATAAATATAAACTAAAATGATCTGTTCTCCACACAAGTCCTAAAACTAGATAAATAGAACCTAATTAAACAAATGAGTCAAAAACATTATATTTTTTTGATTTATTGAGGAAAATTATCCAAACCTACATATTTGTGTGTGACAAAAGCATGTGAACCTTTGCGTTCAGTAACTGATGTGCCCCCCTTAGGCAGCAATAACTGCAACTAAACATTTCTGATAACTGTTGATCAGTCCTGCACATTGGCTTGGAGGAATTTTAGCCCATTCCTCCTTATAGAACAGCTTCAATTTAGGGATGTTGCTGGGCATCCTCGCATGAACTGCCCGCTTCAGGTTCTTCCACATTTCTATAGGATTAAGGTCAGGACTTTGACTTGGCCATTCCAAAACATTAACTTTCTTCTACTTTAACCATTCTTTGGTATTGTGGGTGTTGGGTCGTTGTCTTACTGCATGACCCACTTTCTCTTGAGCTTCCATTCATGGACAGATACTCTGAAATTTTCCTGCAGAATTTGCTGGTACAATTCAGAACTCATAGTTCCATCAATGATGGCAAGCTGTCCTGGTCCAGACACAGCAAAGCAGGCCCAAACCATGATACTGCCAGCACCATGTTTCTTATGCTGGAATGCAGAGTTTGCCTTTCACCAAACATAACACTTTTCATTCTAACCAAAAAATTCTATTTTGGTCTCATCTGTCCATAGAACATTCTTCCAATAGCCTTCTGGCTTATCCACGTGGTCTTTCGCAAACTGCAGACAGGCAGCAATGTTCTTTTTGGAGAGTAGTGGCTTTCTCCTTGCAACCCTGCCATGTACACCATTGTTGTTCAGTGTTCTCTTGATGGTGGTTTCATGAACACTGACATTCACCATTACAAGAAAGGCCTTTACTTCCTTAGACCAGGGCTTTCCAAAGTTTTCCCACGGCGACACACCAACCACCGTTGGTGTGTCACCGCGGGAAAACCCGGAAGTGCCACCGTTGCAGCAGCGCGCAAAAACCCGGAAGCGCTGCTGCTGCTTTCGGTTTTTGCGCGCCACCGTTGGTGTGTCGCCGCGGGAAAACCCGGAAGCGCTGATGATGATCAGCGCTTCCAGGTTGTGTGGCGACACACCAGACTGTGTGTGGCGACACACTTTTGTGTCGCGACACACAGTTTGGAAAGCTCTGCCTTAGACACTACCCTAGGGTTTTTGGAGATCTCCTGGAGTATTGCTCCACCTTGTTCTCAGTGTGAACTTGGTTTGACGACTACTCCTGGGGAGGGTAACAATGGTGTTGAATTGCCTCCATATGAACACAATCTGCCTGACAGTGGACTGGTGGTGTCCAAATTCTTTGGAAATAGTTTTGTAACCTTTTCCAGCCTGGTCAGCATCAACACGTTTTTCCGAGGTCCTCAGAAATCTCCTTTGTTTGAGCCATGACATACTTCCACATACCTGTGTTGTAAAGATCAGACTTTGATAGTGAATATCCAGAATTCTGTTCTTTAAATAAGGCAGGACCTCCCACACTCACACCTGATTATCATCCTGTTGATTGAAACACCTGACTCTAATTTCCCCTTCAAATGAACTGATAATCCTAGAGGTCCACATACTTTTGCCACACACAAATATATAGCTTTGGATTGTTTTCCTCAATAAATCAATGAACAAGTATAATGTTTTTTACTCATTTGTTTAATTGGGTTATCTTTATCTAGTTTTAGGACTTGTGTGGAGAACAGATCACATTTTAGGTCATATTTATGCAGAAATATCAAAAACTCAAAAGGGCTCACAAACTTTTAAGCAACACTGTCAATGTGATGCTTATTTTGCTAATTTCAGGGTTCCACTTTAACTGAATTATAAATTCAAACTATTAGATATTAGTAGAAAAAACATATCAGGAGGACATAATGTAAAAATCAGTTGTGTCTGAGAATTCAGCACTGAAACGTGTTAAAAAATTCTGATAGAAGGCACTTTACTTAGCACTTTACTTAGAAGTGCTAAGTAAAGCCATTTTCCCATGTTTTACTGAGATGTTTTCCAGAAACCTACTAGTTCTTTATGCGTAGGAATATTCTGGAGAAGGGGAAAAAAACTACTTAATTTGAACCGAACAGAATATAAAATAATATTCAGCTAGAAGGGACTGGACTTACTAACTTTGGTAGTGTGATTTGGTTAGCATAATTTGAGATGCATGTCAGCCAAATACAAAAATGAGGATGTGTCTATGAAGGTTCTCAGTCATCCAGGTGGAATTGTCTGTAGCTTGAATCATGTCAACTGGATTTCTATTTTCTCAGTGGAAACGTTTCGCTCCTTATCCAAGGAGCTTCTTCAGTCTGAGCAAAGTTAGTAAGGGAATCCTAAATATGTTTCTAGGTAGCTGTGTTACCTAGACACACAGTGTTAACAGTGTGCTAACAGGTAGTTAGAACTAACAGGTAGTGTGCTAACAGGTAGTTAGAAACATAGCTACCTAGAAACATATTTAGGATTCCCTTACTAACTTTGCTCAGACTGAAGAAGCTTCTTGGATAAGGAGCAAAACGTTTCCACTGAGAAAATAGAAATCCAGTTGACATGATTCAAGCTACAGACAAAAATGAGGATGCTTTTCACTATTACATCACTTTAAAAATGTATTACCAGAAATGCTGATTTATTTTATTTAGTCAAGCATACAGGCTGCCTCAATGCAGCTACAGCTCTAGGCATCTTACAAATCCTAAAAGATTAAAAATAAATAAATAAGAAAGAATTACCAAGTTCCGCATTGGGGAAACAACAAAACCAATTACAGCATTGTAGAAGACATACAGTATATCAAGAGCAAAATCGCAATTCACTCTGCCCCAGATCTGCTGAAGCAGTTGTCTTCAAAGCTTTACGGAAACACAAGAGTTGGGGTTTCTTGTATGTGCATGTATATCTATAGATAGCAAAATTTATACCCCAAATAATGTTCTTTAGTATATTAATTCTGTATTCACATTTATAAATCATCACAATTAAACTCCATGGGCTTATTAGTAGAAGGCAATTTTTATACATGTTCTTGAGACCCTTTACAGATGCATTTGAGTCCTTCAAGCATTATTAAGTTAAGCACTAAGGCCCAAACCACAAAAGCAAAGAAACTATTTTTCCAAATTGTATTCCTTCTCCTATTGGATAACATCATGCCATTACACATTTTAAGACAATTCATCATGAAATGTCTGCGTTAATGAGTATGTAAAAATTCCACAGCCTCACCACTTTTACTCATAGCTAAACTCAATTTAGATGCTTTCCCTTTTGACACACTATAATGACTCAGGCAACGAATCAGACTACATGATGCATTCAGGTCATATGGTGAACTAAATTCAGAAGGTCTTATATGTTAGCAAGGCTAATACAAATTTCAAAGAGATAGATATGTAGGCCTTGCACTAAAACCAAGAGTTCTGTATCATGTGAAAGACAAACAGATGTTTGATGACATAAACTTTTGTGGCATGTATTTGCTGCAAATGCAGCAAAATACTTGACAAAGTCCCCCAACACATTCTGATTAGTAAGTTTGTTTGTTTGTTTATTTATTTATTTATTTCTCAAATTTATATGACCGCCCATCTCCCCCAACGGGGGAGTTAGTTAGATAAGCATGAGCTGGATGGCTATTAGATGGATCCACACTAGCTTAGAAACGGAACTCAGAGTGTGCTAATCAATAATTCCTCAAACTGGAGCAAGGTATCAAGTAGGGCACAATCAACCCTGACTGCTCACTGGAAGGACAGATACTGAAGCTGAAGCTCAAATACTTTGGCCACCTAATGAGAAGAGAGGACTCACTGGAAAAGACCCTGATGCTGGGAAAGACTGAAGGCAAAAGGAGAAGGGGACGGCAGAGGATGAGATGGTTAGATAGCATCACCGATGTAACGAACATGAATTTGAGTAAACTCCGGGAGACAGTGGAGGACAGGAAGGCCTGGCGTGCTATGGTCCATGAGGTCACGAAGAGTTGGACACGACTAAATGACTGAACAACAACAAGGGCACAATGCTTCAATATTTGTACTCTTCCACGTTTTCAGGAAGAAACATTTAAACAGCTCTTGATAGGTTAGAGATGTGGAATGAAAAAGAAGAAAATGAAATTTGCCACAGACAAATAGAAAGTTCTTCATTTAGGAGGGGGAAAACTCACGTGCAAATGTGTAGGATAGGGGCTACCTGACTTGTAGTAAGACATGTGAAAAGGATTTTGGAAGTGTAGTTGATCACAGGCTGAATATGTGTCAGCAGTGTAACAAGGTGGTTGGCCCATTCTGGCCACATTGTAAGGAGGATTCTGAAACTGGGAGAGGTGTGCAAAAGGGCAATTAAGGACTGAAAATAAGTGCTACAAACATGGACTGAGTGAACTGGACTTATTTTGTCTTAAGAAAAGATGATTCAGTGGAAATATGGTAGGATTTTTCATGAACCCGAAACACTGTCACCCGGAAAGTCCAGTAAAGACCACGTTGACATAGAGCGCAGGACACAACACTATAGTCTTAGTTACAGGAAGTCAGATTTGTGTTAAAGTTTAGCAAAATTATCATAACAGTAAAAACAATTTGTTAGTGAAACCAATTACCAAAGAAAGTGGTGAGATCTCCTGGGCTGAATGTATTTAAGCAGCTGGACATCTGTCCAGGATGCTTTAATTTGGATAAAAAGGGAAAAGGTAGAGCCAAAAGACCACAATTATAAGAATTACACAAATGACTGCAGATAGCATTGCTAAAAACATGGATTCCTCTGAAGATCAACATGAAAATTAGTCATTGCTTTGTAGAAGTTGCTCACCTGTTGAATTTTTTTTAAAGGTGCCTAATTGAGGATTTGTTTTTCTTTGCTTCCTTGTTCAGCTATTTTTTCCCACTTGCTTCATCTACATCAGCTTTGTACCCTCCTTTCTCTTTCCTTCCCTTCCCAGTGCAGCTATTCCCTCCCTTTAATGAATTCCCTAATTTTCCTTCCTATCTCTGCTGGTCATGCATTTTTGTAAGTTTCTATGTGTGAGAATGGTTTGTGTGTGTGAACATAGCTGATATGTTGATGGATAGCAGATCAGCTAAGTCATAGACAGGTTACTTATTTTATGGCAATAAATTTAAGTTTAAGCTATTTAAATTTAAGTTCTTAAGTCAAGGAATGTAATTTTCTTCTATCTACCTTTCCTCAGGAGAGGTTATCTTAACTCCAGAGTTATTTTCTTTCAAGTAAATACAGTAATCTTCTAAACTTTACTATGTCCAGTAGAGAGAGAAAAAACCTTATCTTGACTGAGTCTTAAACACGTAGAATCAAATGATGGAATTAGATTGATTAAACTATAGCTTAGCTTAATGTTGATTCTTGTATTTTATGTTTACTTTAAATTTTGGAAATGTATTTCTGAAAAAAGTTATAGGATTGGGGAGAGAAGATCAATTACTTGGGTAGAGTAGAAATGCACTAAATACAGTAAATAAATAAAGCAGCATGGAATGATGGCTCAAAACTGTTAGGAAAACATATTTTCCTCTATTTCCAAAACCCAAAAGCAGGTTTAAGATTTAAGGGGTAAAGAAGTATTATCTAGAGAAAAGGATCAAAAGCTAATTTTTGAAGCTAATCTTTGGATACAGAGGAAACACCAAAACGACTTAGTGGGCTCAAAACTTCTTGAGCTTTGGTTCTGAAGTCAGAGACTTTTCCTATGCAGGCTTGTAGGGTCCTAAGGGGGGGAAAAATCACTACTTGCATGTTTTTAATCTTCTGTTACAAAAGAAGAATATAAATGACAAAGCAATTTAGATTTATTAGTGTGAACAGTGATTTTATTTCATCTACATAAGCCTTTCTATTATTGCTCATCAATTAGTAATTAGAATTACTAACACTGTATTAAGAATTAGACGTTAGGAATTACACGTACACAAAAATGGAACAATCAGAATATTAGTGGAAATATAAACAAGATTCCTTGATGTAATAAAGCTGCCAGCAAAACCACCATCTGCAACTTCTACCCACCGCTGACTGTGGCTCCTAATCATAGGACCACTAAAGCAGAGATCCTTTAGAGTATTTGTACCTTCTTTTTTCCACTCTTGCCCATTCAAGAACTTTTAAGTATCTAAAAGTAGCACTCAACCGTATCAAAAAGCTTGGTTTACGAAAGTAAAAATTCAATTGGATATTGATATACATTATTAAAAATCTACAATGCCCTTATTTATATTTATATTTATATAGTTTTTAAGTACTGGATTAAAATAGTATGGGGGGGGGGCAGATTTCTTTCAGATTTCATTTTCCAGTTGTGTTTTTTCCATCCTTTTTTCTGTACCAAGTTGTGATTTTTAAAAGTCTGCATCAAAATGTTTACAAATTCCCTTACATTTTCCCCAACATATGCATTTACAGGAAATGTGTATATTTTATATGAAATATAACCTTTTTTTCTGTGCATTGTTCAAGAAATGTGAAGATAAATGACTTTCTTCCTTTTCCATACTCATTTAATTCACATTTCAGGATGAACATACCTAATTCACATATGTAAAAAACTGTACATTAATACTAACATCTTCACAAATATGATGGTATACTTTTCCAGTAAAAAATAATGTTATGGAAAAGCCCCACAAAAAAAAGCATTTTAGGGGAAAATACAAACACAAGTTCTATAGAGAAAACTGCTTGTAAAATAAATGGTTATTAGGAAAGGCACATATAAAATTTATAACTTAAGTTAAACATGCAACTTTTGTGCAGATTTTAATTTATTTATTAAATTCACATCCCTCCCTTTCTTCAGCTCAGATGGTTTACACAGCACTCCTCTCTTTTCCAAACTTTCCCCACAACAACAACCCTGTGAGGTAGGTTGAGCTAAGAGAGGCCCAGAGTCATCCAGTGACTTTTCATGGCTGTGGATGGAATTGAACTAGGGCCCACCCATCCTAGTCCAGTCTCTTAACTACTAGTCACATTGATTCTCACTCTTTTTTTTCCAGAAAAGTGATATACAACTTATCCTAATACAGGTTAAAAGAAATTTAATATCTGACAAAATAAGAAATTAAACCAATTTGAACTTAATGCCTTTGTTAGGCTGACCATATTTCCTTGAGACAAAAACAGGACATTGGGATGGAAAAAATGGGACAGTGGTCCCCGCCCCCTGGGTCTACATGATTGGCTCCTGCCTGCAAACTCACCCCCGATCCGCGTGATTGGCTCCCGCCTGCAAACTCCGCCCCTAGTCCGTGCGATTGGCTCCCGCCTGCAAACTCCGCCCCCTGGTCCGTGCGATTGGCTCCCGCCTGCAAACTCCACCCCCTGGTCCGTGCGATTGGCTCCCACCTGCAAACTCCGCCCCCTGGTCCTTGCGATTGGCTCCCACCTGCAAATCCCGCCTCCTGGTCCACGCAATTGGCTCCTGCCTGCAAACCCCACCCCCATCCATGCGATTGGCTCCTGCCAGCAAACCCTGCCCTCGGTCCACCCAATTGGCTCCTGCCTGCAAACCCCGCCCCCCAGTCCATGTGATTGGCTCCCACCTGCAAACCCTGCCCCCGTTATGCGTGATTGGCTCCCGCCTGCAAACCCCGCCCCCCCAGTCCGTGGAAAAATTGTCTTCCATGAAACTGGTCCCTCGTGCCAAAAAGTTTGGGTACCCCTGCTTAAATAGATTACTGTTTATATAAAAAGACTTGCGATCACCCACAAGGTCTGGGTCAAGGTTCCCTTTTGCAATAGGGTGAGACTGGAAATATATATATTGACTGTCAAAGGGAACCTTGACCCAGACCTTGCCCTGCTGCCAATTGGTCCTATATTTCTAGTCTTGCCATATTGTCAAAGTTTGACAATAGGGCAAGACTAGAAATATAGGACAAGGTCTAACTAAGGCACACTGGAGTTTGATATCCTAACATGTTATTGACTGCAGATCTCATCAGCTGCGTCTATTCAGGCGGGAAGGGGCGCCCAGCCCACCGTGGCCCCAACGGTAGACTGTGCCTGTCCAGAGGGGTTCTCCCGCCAGCACCAGCTCCAGCACCGCAGACGTGAACATCGCCTCCCCCGCGCCTGTTCCGAAGGGACAGAACAGGATGTAGCTGGCCCCACCGCCATCCTGCATACCTCCAGCGAGGGCTGGCATCACCAGCAGCAGAAGCAGCTCCAGGAGGCGGAGGCAGCTCCGTACCCGGAGGGGCTGCATCCCACCACGTAGCTTGGCGGTGCCCCGGCCAACCGGTTCCCTGGCTTGCTCTGGCTGGGACGGTTCCTCTTGCCCGGTGTGGACAGGTGGTGAGAGCGCTCTCCTCCCATCCCGGGGCCCACTGCTGCTACTGGGGTGGAGGAGCTCAGAGTGCCATGCCAGGAGGCTTCCTGCCGTGCCTCGCTCAGTCCTCCCAGGGACCCGGGACAGCTCAGCTCAGCAGTGCTGCTGAAAGAGGAACTTCTTCGCCTGGCCGGAAGTTTGGAAAGGGTGTGTGAGTGCACGTAAGCTAGGCTGGCTGCCGGGGCGGAAGGACTGGGGGCCGTGAGGCTCGGCTCGGCTGCAAGAGTAGTGGCGAGGCGAGGCGGCAAGACTGGAGTGCACGAATTGGGCAAAAGCGGCAGAGAGCCCAGCGGATTCCAGGGGGGAAGGCTGAGTGGGCGTTTGGACGCCGGCTTCTTGGCAGCGAGGCAAGGCTTGGCAGCGGAACTCCCGGCAGAGAGGCAGGGATGGGATTCAGGGACCGGATCTTTGGTCAGGAGGCAAGGCTCAGGGTCAGGACTCACCACTGCAGGGCTTCGGAGCATGCGGCACCGACAGGATCAGGTAAGGAGGCAGGAATGGGGTGGACTGTGGTGCTAGTTCTGGCGATGGGCTCGCACATGGCGAAACAACCGGGCTTCCAGGACAGCGTAGAAGACCGGTGTAGACGGGTGTCTCCGGCAGCGCATGTTGGCTGTGCTGCCCCTTTTATTATTCACATTTCGCGCCATTTGTGCGTCTTGGCCAATCGGGCCTCACACTGCTTGGCCCGCCTCTCCACCCTCCTTTGCTGCGCGCTGATAGGCGGGAGGGCTTCATTTTCCAGGCTGTCTCCCAAAACGGGACAATACTGAGATTTTTGTCAAAAAGACGGTACGGTTCAAAAATGCTAAAATAACGGGACTGTCCCGTTCAAAACGGGACGTATGGTCACCCTAGCCTTTGTCCATCTCTGCTAGCTATTACTTTTAGCTATAGATACAATTATGGTTATCATTCCAACAGAAGTTGGTATCTTGTCAACCTTGGCTGATACTGAAAAAGCTAAGCAAGATTGGATCTGATTAGTACTTGATGGGAGACCAGCGGGACACTGGAAAACATCCTGGGAGAAGGCAATGGCAAGCCACTTCTGCACTGTTGCCAAGAAAACACATGAATGTGTCATTGTAATCTCCAGGAGTTTGCACTCAACTGGAGGTGGACATTATTTACTTTTATGTACCATTCTCGGCAGAGAGAAAGAAAAATGAAATATCACTTTTCTAATTCTTAGGTAAAGGTAAAGATTCCCCCCGCACATTTGTGCAGTCGTGTCCGACTCTAGGGGCCGGTGCTCATCTCCGTTTGTTAGCCGAAGAGCCAGCGTTGTCCAAAGACGCTTCCACGGTCATGTGGCCGCATGACACACGTGGAACGCTGTTACCTACCCACCGAAGTGGTACCTATTAATCTACTTGCATTTGCATGCTTTCGAATTGCTAGGTTGGCAAGAGCTGGAGCTAGTGCAGGAGCTTACTCTGTCACGCGGGGCTAGGGATTCGAACCTCCGAACTTGCGATCTTCCGATCGACAAGCCTGGCATCTTACCCGCTGAGCCACCACGCCCCTTCTAATTCTTACAACAGTGGAAACATGAAATAACTGTTCACCACCTTGTGTTATTTATAAATAATAATAATAATAATAATAATAATAATAATAATAATAATAATGGCGGGATTAAAAAAAACAAACTACTATGTCCTTGCACACAAAAGACTGATGGTGGCTTCATAAAAAATAACTCAGTAGTAAGGCATACACTTTGCATGGGGAAGGTCCTCACATCGATTGCTAGCATCGCCAGTTAAGCACAAGTGGTATGAACATCTTCTCTCTAGCTGAGAACCCCAAAAGCTACTGCTAATCAGGGTAACAAACAGAACAAGTAAATTTTCTGATCTGATATAATACAGCTTCCTAATTTGGGGTAGTGGGGGGAGGAAAGAGTCTATGTGTTAGTGATTGAGCAACTCTTCATGTGCTACATACTTTTTTGACCCAGTTACTGGTTTCTGTGACTCAGCAGGAACCATGTTAACTTGAAACCCAAGCCATTCAGTTTTACCACTTCGTAAAAGATTTGCCGATAATATCCAAGTTAAATCAGTTGTTAACACTCCTTTCTGGCATTTTAGTATTATTACAGTATATATATTTTGCTGAAATTACTTTTCTTACACGTATTTCACTCATATGTATCAGAGAGTCAAAGTAGACATGACATGGGAGCTAAGTGATTAGATCTTCCTTTAAAAAGCCAAAACTAGTCAGCAGTCACATGTGACTGCTTTAGGAAAATGCTACTCCAAAAAAAAAGATGTTTAACTCTTTCATTTCATGTCCTTTCTTCAGTATTATCCTATACTCAAAGCTGATCTTAGCCATGAAGTCAGGAAGTCAGAGACAGCCTCTGAAGACAGAGTGAATATCAGCTTTCGCAGAATGTGATTTACATAACTAAAAAGATATACAGTAAATGAAAAGGATCAACATTGTCCCCCTGATCACCATATATCTGACTTCCCTAAAGTCAGGGATAAAAAACAATATTGCTAAAGAAGATTTAAATAAACTCTTGCAGTACATAAAAACATCATATTATAATTCTTTTAATGGCGATATTAATTTTAGGTCAATTTTGAATATAAGCCACTCTGCAATGATCAGCTTTGGATACATTGCAGCAGCAATGCTAAACTAATGCTGAAAACTACCTCCCAGTTTAAATGGTTGGAAATAAGCTTCATCTCCTCTTTTCCCCCAATTTTAGCTAAGTCATGGTCCTGTGGTTTTCCTGAAAACAGGGGAAGCTTTAGAAGGGAAGGGCAGCGATCCCCAAATGCAGCCCCCTTAAGATCCAGCAATTCAGTACCCCTCCCTTTCTCTGGGGCCACTGAAACACAAAGTAGCCACAGGATGCAGCTTCAGATATCGCCATGTGATTTGGGAGCCAATCACAGTTTCTTGACCTGGTGCAAATGTTTTTATTCCAGAGTGGCCTTTTTTTGCAAGAAAAGAAGGGCTTCAGATGCATTTCCCACTATCTTGTACTATAAATGGAACTTCCTATCTGTGTACAATAGGGGTGCCCGGACTTTTGCCAGGCCCACGTGCAGCAGCTCTCCAGAGACCGTCATACTGCTGCTGAATTATCATTTGTAATATGGCAAAAGAGGAAAAGTATTAAGGAGTATTTACATTCACTGTGTTTCATCAGATCTGATTAATTTGAATTTAATTAGCTCAAGTTTAGTTTTTTATTCTAAGCCTATCCACTTTTTGGGAATGTAGTACCAAGGGTGGTTCTCAGTGGCAAATGTGGCCCTCAGCCCTCCAACAAGATTGCATGTTCTTGCTCTACAGCAGCCTTTTTCAACCTTTTTACCCCGGAGGGGCCCGTGAAATAATTGTCAGGTCTCAAGGAACTCCTGCAGAAAAATCACCAAAAAATGCAAGAACTTCGCAATACAATACAATTCTAACCTACACAATCCATATTTTACAACATTTAGGACGACAGCAAAGCAGCAGGCTGGCAGCTGAGTTGCGGTGTGTAAAAATTCCCACCCTGTGAGTGCAGTGCACAAAGTTTAAAAAATGATTTTTTTTTCAACCACAGTATCTTGCAGAACCCCTATTGACTTCTTGCAGAATCCTCCTGTGGAACCCCAGTTGAGAAAGGCTGCTCTAGAGAATATCACCATCGCTGTAACTTTTTTTTGAAAGGAATGGAACTTGCTCAATTTCTAAAATATGGTTCAGAACAGATTAACGCTTATGCACCCTGACTTAGAACTATTTCTCAAAGCAACTTGTGGAACTGTAAGGATGACAAGTGGTTAGAAGAGAAGGACACTCTAGACATGTTCTAAGGCACTCTCACTTAGAATCTCTTCACATTCCAAGATTTTGAAACCTGGAGCTCAGTTGAGGGAAATTATTTAGAATCTAGGACAAGATTAAGACAGCTGTGTCTGTGGTCTCACTGCTGCATATCTGAAAAAGAACTGCAAGGAAGATAAAATAACAGCAACTTTTTTTCCTTACTGAACACACAAAGCCAACGCCAGTCACCCCTGTGACCAGGTCACATTACAGGAGACATTTGGGCTCCGAAAAAAAGATTGCTTCTTTAATCTGGTGCCTCCCTAAGTGTTCAGTCAGCTACAACATCCAAATCAGAATATGCAGAGGAGGGCACCAAGTTGGGGAAGGCTGAGTGACACATGTTTTATTACCTCCAGGTTTCCAACCCTGGAATTCTTTCCTCCATTAGTTACAGAATAGGGAGATTGCAGCGAAACATCTATAATCCGGTCCTGGTAGTTTACAATTCAGTATTGAATGTACAGAAAATGGGACAGTAAGAGTTAGAGATACAGACATACACTCACAGAAATGGAAAAGTCTATCAACCAGTCCGTACTTCTAGAGCGGGCAGCAACCGAGTGCTCCGCTCCAGCAGAAACAAAGCCAGAGAAGAGGGGAGAAATCAAGCGCTCGTAGATCTAACTCAGTTTAATCATCAACAAGATGACAAACCTCCCGAAGGGAATATTTGTCTCAACTTTTTCAGACGCCGTTCTCTCTCCTCCCAATTCCCCGGCAGGGCTTTGGATAACTTGAGAGAGAAAGGGAGGGAACGAGACACCGGCAGGAAAGAGAGATCTGGAGGCCAGTCTGCCGCTTCCTTCCCCAACCAATCGAACGGAAGGCGTCGGTGGAAAAGAGGAACGCAGGATTGTGGAGAGGGGAGAGGGAAAAGTCGATTGAGAGGGAAAGAGCGAGGAGAGCGAGTCGTTCCTCCTGGAAGCCCTCCCTGGGTCACAGATACACTCCAAATGCACAGTCCGACGCGTTCAAACTGCAGAGAAAGACGCGTCCCTTTCATTTTCTGTACCCAGAAAAAGGAATGCTCTGTTGTACTTACATCAAAACTTATTATTTCCCGTTAGAGCAAAATAGAACAAACTGCGCTGGCTCTTTGTTGTGTTTGAAAACACTATCACGCGCCTCCAGACGACCGCACGCCGTCAATAAACCGCCCCCTTCCCGTAAAACCAAGCGAGGGCTGCCCCACCGCCTTCCGAGGCTCAAGACGCAACCGGCCACTCGCCCGGGGCGCGGGGAGGGAGATGGCTCGTTCCCGCCGACACCCCCCTCAAAGATACGTACGCTGCCTTACGCCATGGCCCTCCTCGGATGCCTTGCTCCGGCTCGGGAGCTGGCCGGCGACGAAGGCGCACACGCTTTCCCGGAGTTTCGCGAAGCCCCCTGAGGAAGCGGCGCGTCCAAATCCTAGGTCTTCTGCGACTGCTGCGACGGGGGTATCTCTGACGGGCGTCCCTGTGCTGCGGCGCGCCAAGTCAGACCCCGCTTTTTCTTTATGGCCCGCGAGCAAAGTTCCCAGGGCAGCAGCAGCAGCAGCAGCAGCATCCACTGACCAGGTAACCAGGTTTTCCACAACAAACCTCCAGGTGCACGTCTCTTCGGCCAGGCACAGCGCCCCCGCCCCACCCCTCTTTCGTAGACGCGAGGAGAGCAGCTACAGGCGAAGGGAGATTTGCGCACTAAAGCAGATCACTTCGGGGCTCCCACCTTTCCAGACCGCTGGGAAGAAGTTCTCCGTTGGAGTAATTTGAAAGAGAAACAGAGGGAGGTGTTCGAAGGTGGGACTTGGAGCTTATTCTATTTTTCACATACACAGAGACGACTTTTTCCCCCCGAAGTCCCAGGTGGGGATGCAGCCGTTTTGGTCGGTCTGAAAGGATGCTCCCCCGCCCTAACGCAGAGGCTGCCTCCTGCCTGCCTTGGAGGAAGGGAAATGTTGCCGTCTGGAGGGCGGACGGGGAGGTTTGCCTCCTAATTCCCGGGCGGGGCGGGGGGAGAGATGAAGGCTGGCGTCCGCAGGCACCCTCAGCTGCGGCGCCCGCGCTTTTCTGAGGGCTGCGGCTGCTTCAGCGCTGGTGCGGACTGCCGGGGAAGGGGAGGGAAAGGCCACTGGGCAGCGGAGCCTATAGGGCGAGCGAGGGCGCGTGAGGGCTGCCAGCAGCCAGCCGAATGCCAGATCCTTAGGGGAGGGAGAACAGGGCGGGAAACGATTAGTCAATAGGGGGCCTCGAGAACGCCAAACCCGAGCGTGATTCCCCCCCCCTCGTATCGACACTGGCCTGGCACACGAGTCACCGGGGTAGCCAGGAAAGCCAGCGGCAGCGGCCTCGTGGTGTGACACCTCCTCGTCCTTCCCAGCGATTTGCTTCTAAAGTCCTCTGTCACAGGAATGTTAAAGCCAAATGCCCCACGTCTTGCGTAATTTCTCTCCTTCTCCTCTGTCTGCTCCCATTATTGCTAAACAGACTAGAATGAAGTCTCTCCCGCAGGCCCCGAAAAGAGACACGTCATAAAGTTCATTTCAAATATTGTAGCCTGCTCAGACTGAAGCTCTAGGGCAGGAGGTGGGGGGGGGAATTGAAAGGAAGGGTTGTGAAATCAGGGTTGGGATTTTTCCCCACTGTCCTCATCCCTGAAACAAAGCAAACATCTGGGATGATGGGTTCTGTAATCCAGCACAATTCTCTAGATTAGGCCAAATGGTTGAACCAGCATCTGTCTCTTGAGTTATTACAGAATACGAGATCCAAGCCTATAGCTCTTTGCTCAGGCAGGAATCAGATTCATTCTAATGGATCGTGCTTCCAAAGAAGAGCGAGTAGGATTATAGAGTTACAGTAATATTCTATACAGGATGTGTACAAGTGGAAGAATCAATAGTGATTACTCTCACAATTTAATAATTAATAGATTAATAAGTGGTATGGGACAATAGTGTTGTGTATCTGTTTAGAGTTTAGAGCAGATTTATAGCTCTTCCCTTAAAGTGCTGGGAACATTTTCTTTCTCTAATTTGAATATGAGGAGAAAGGTAAGAAGCCCTTATGAAATCCATAAGGTATATTTGAATTCCATGCAATTTGTCCACCTGGTCTGAATTTTAGCCAAATCTGTACCCTACCCTACTTCAAAATGTATATATGAGGAAGTAACAAGGGTGGTGGGTAAGGGATCTGGGCCCCTCTGGCTTCTTTGAAATTCAAGTACAGTATAGTTTGAGAACTAATGCTGCCATAAATTACAGTGGTACAATTAACAAAATACCACTGTGCTTGTGGAGAAATATATGTTTAAATTGCAGAAATTTAAGATGCTTGTATGGGTTACCTCTGTGACAATAAGAAATTACAATGTATAAAATATATCTTTGGCAGATGATAGATTTCAGCCATAAAGTTATTTGATAATAAAAACCTTTGGTGGGGCATGAGAAAGATTAACATTTGCTATTTTTCCTCCCAAATTTTAAATTAGAGTTGCCAGATTTATTCTTGGAAAACCTCCTATGATATCTACAACTATATGACAAGCACAGAATCAGCAATGAATCTTTATATGAAGATGGGGAAAATAAAGCTGCTCTAATTCATACCAAAGAATCATCTAGTCCAGTATTCTGTTAACAACACTAGCCAAGCAGATGCCTCTCTGAAGCCATGGTCAACAACGATTTTGTCACATGGATTGTAATACGTATTCTAAGCAGACATTTTCATGCTGAATTCCAAAATGAAATCAGATTTTTTTTTAGCAAGATTAGTTTCCTTGTGACCCCATCTCCATTATTCTGTTCAAGTAATGACATTATATCAATTAATCAATTATATTCAATTAATGACATTATTATATATATTATTTTAACTATAGTAGCATATTTGTAACAATCGTTGACAAAATCTGGTGGTTATTATTGTCCTCTAGCACAAATAACCTCAAGACAAAGCTAGAAGGCATGACAACTACCACGGGACAGCACGCTGTGCAGGTTGAATCACGTTTGGGCATGTCTGACATGAGCCCGGTCTCTTCCTCTTCCTTGTTGGTCTGGTGCCAGAGCTCACAGTATAAACAGTTGGAGTGTATATTCTCTGTATTCAAAGTAAATATTAATTGATTGTAATAGTGTTGTGCTTACCCACATACTGTTATCATGAAATGAAACGGCTGATACTTTCTGCTACGTCTGTAGTGAGTTAACATTTGAATCTCAGAAACAAAACTTCACCCCACTTGTTAAAAGATGCTGTGAGCTTTATTTTGGTTGTAAGTTGGGTGACCGTGATAAGAATTGGGCCACTCACATTTGTTGTGTGACATGTGTTAGATGGTTCGCACCATATGCAGTTTGCCATTCCTATGGTGTGGAGGGAGCCAAAAGACCTTTAATCCGAGTGTTATTTCTGCCTAACAAACACAACAGGGATCAGCTCCAAAAGTAAGCATACTGTGAAATATCCTGATTTACCATTTGCAATAAGGCCAGTTCCACATACTAAGGAGTTGCCTGTACCAAAGCCTCCAGAAATGTGATGCTTTGTGACAATGAATCTAGTGGTGGTGATAGTGCCTACGCAGAGCAGAAAAAGAAAAACATTAATTCTCACCCAACATTTCAAGTTATCTGCTCTTCAAATGAGCCACATTTGTTGACACAAGAGGATCTGAATGATCTTGTTCATGATTTGAACTTGTCTTAAGATGCAGGCTGAACGTTTAGGTTCAAGATTAAAAGGCTGGAATCTTCTCGCCATGATAAAAAGGTAAAGGTTCCCCCGCACATTTGTGCAGTCGTGTCCGACTCTAGGGGCCGGTGCTCATCTCCGTTTGTTAGCCGAAGAGCCAGCGTTGTCCGAAGACGCTTCCATGGTCATGTGGCCGGCATGACGCGTGCAGAACGCTGTTACCTACCCACCGAAGTGGTACCTATTCATCTACTTGCATTGCATGCTTTCGAATTGCTAGGTTGGCAAGAGCTGGGGCGAGTGCGGGAGCTCACTCCGCATGCAGGGCTAGGGATTCGAACCTCCGAACTTGTGATCTTCTGATCAACAAGCCTGGCGTCTTACCCGCTGAGCCACCACGCCATGATACTTAAGGGTTTTTTTCATGGCTGCTGCTGAAATTCTTCTCCCAAGTAGATGGACTATAGTAGTGTTTTGTGAAGATGTTTGTTCAGTTATGGAGGCTCTTGGCCACGAACACAATGTAAGTGAGTGGAATTTGTTCATTGACTCCTCGAAAGTTAGCTTGAAAGCTGTCTTTCTTCATAATGGAAATAAATTACTGTTTGTACAATTAGCCCATGCTGCTAACATGAAAGAGTCATGTAAGAACATGAAACTACTTTGGGAAAAGATCCAGTATAAAAAATATAAATGGAATATCTGCACAGATCTGAAGGTCACTGCACTTTTGCTCGGCCTGCAGCTTGGATACACAAAGTACTGTTGTTTTTGTAGGAGTGGGACAGTAGGAACAAAAAAAAACCCTTTACATTAAAAAAGAATGGCCAAAACATAACTCACTTGTGCCAGGAAAAAAATGCGACAAATACTCCACTTGTCATCCTGAAAAGGTTTTCCTTCCTCCTTTTCACATCAAATTTGGACTTATGAAGAACATTTTTATTTATTTATTTATTTATTTATTTATTTATTTATTTATTATTTCAATTTATTCCCCGCCCATCTAAAGTGATGGATAAAATAAAAACTAGATTCATATATCTGAAGACTAAATTTTCTTAAGATTAGTGATGCTAAGATTAAGGAAGGTATTTTTGTAGGTCCTCAGCTAAGAGAATTGATAAAAGATGACAAATTTAATCAAGAGTTAAGTGTAGCTGAAAAAGCTGCGTGGCAATCATTTAAAAGCATCTGCAAAAACTTTTTGGGAAATCATTAAGCAAGAAATTATTATGAAATAGTGATCTCCTGAAATCATAACAAGCTATGGGTTGTAACTTGTCGTTGAAAGTTCATTTCTTGCTCTCAATTAGATTTTTTCCCTGACAACCTTGCAATCAGTGATGAGCTTGGTGAACAATTTCACCGAGACATTTCAAACATGGAAAAGCGGTACCAGGGCAAGTGGGGTCCCAGTGTGCTGGCTGATTACTGCTGGACCCTTAGGAGAGATGTTCCTGAGGTAAAATTCAGCAGAAAATCAAACACAGCTTCTTTTTAGGTAACACTTTTGTGCTTTTAATTAACTTGTAAATACAGGCTAATACCAAAGTAAAGCTGCATGTCACTCAAAAGCCATTCCTGATAAATTCTGAAAACGTATTTGAATAAGATTAATTAGTATTTGTTTGTGTGACACACACAAATTTTTTGTTCCCCATTAACGTAGACACAGTTTGTTACAGAGATTTTTTGTCCTCCATTGTTGTTTCTTGGGATTTCATATTAACAACTTGGATATGGATAAAGTACAGTATGTTTTGTTAGTTGTTTACATGCTATAATTCTGTGGGGAAGCTTACATTAACAAAGATATCCAGTTGGATTAGAACTGTAGGATTGTTTCTATCACTTCTGAAAATTATTTAACATCAAATGGTGAGAGTTGCATAAATAAAATCATTGGCAGTGAACAGTATCTTTTACTGGTAGTTGTCTTTCAATTATGGTTTATAAGCATTTCTATTTGCATGCACTTTTGCATTTTTTAAAATAAATTGGAAGCTGTATTATCAGTGTACTGTACATAGGTTGTTCTCTGCGTACCAGTGACGGATGGTGTGTTACTATCAACTATAAATCCATGTCAAAAATGTAATTCATGTTGATGTTTATTGATATTTCTTAAGATTTTAAGAGACTGATGAACAGTCTTAGGTTTACTGTATCAGTAAAACTGAAGGCCAAGTTTATGTTTTCAATATATATCATATATCATCTTCACTTTCATCATTTACAAAGGTTGTCTTGTAAACATCTAAAGTTTTCCATAAAAGGGCAGTGCATGCTTCTAAAGTGTTTTCAATTAAGTGCTCTGGACTTTCCATGTGTGTAAGCTCAGCATACCTCAGTGTTCATTAAAACACTCCATCTTTTTTTCAAGCTTCTTTGTGAACCTGAAAACAGATGCTGCTGCTTTAATGAATCAAATCATCAAAGCAGTATGCCTTTAACAAGAGTAAATCAGTAGCATTATTTCTTAGGCTTGTCCTTAGGGTTGCCTAAAAAATGGCAATTTTTAATAAATAATGGAAGGGTGCTGGGGTCATGCCAGATCCAAAACATTTCTTCTGAATCATTTTCTAAGTGCGCACTGCCCTACTCTGAGGATTTTTTCATGGTAGAATTTTTTACTAGTAGATGAATTCCTGATTCTTACCATAACATTCAGGCATGTCCAGTATGGGGGGCTAAGGAAGCCACAGATCAAGGGCTTCAGTTCATGGTTGCACCCGCCATTTTACCCCCCTCTACCCACTACAAAATGCCTCTGATAACACCTGGATTAGGAAGGAAGGGTGGATCTGTTCTTAAGTAAGAAAAAGAATCTACAATGACCAGTTGGTTATTACAATTTTGATTTGCAAGCTAAATTCACCTTTTACATGAAATTGATTAAGTAAATAATGCATAGCTTTCCAAACTGTGTGTTGTGACACGACAAAACCCGGAAGTGCTGATGGTGCGTCACCGCCGCCCCTGCAGTGGCGCGCACGGCAACGGCGGTGGTACGCACAGCGGCAGTGGCAGCAGCGGCGCACCATCAGCGCTTCCGGGTTTTAGCGCGAAACACGAGGCCGCTGCTACTGCTGTGCACGTCCCTGCACCGCCGCCGTGCACGCCCTTGCACCGCTGCCACCACCGGTGTGTCGCCAATGGCGGGACTTTGGAAAGCACTGAAATAATGACTTGTTTTTGTGTAGACTGAAAGACAAGAAATGCAATTTTGCCTTACTGGTAGGCTTATTTAATAGCACCTGAAAAGTAGGAATAGCATGTGGGTGGAATTATGTGTTCTCTGTATCTAAGCTACTCATTTCTAAAAAGGAAATAGTTAGTTGCTTTAATATCTTGACACCAGGCAAATATTTTTGACAACTAAATTAGAGTCCCTGGAAATAATTTTGAGCAATTATGTATTACAACATGAACTCTAAACAGATGTCTTCATATACTAGGTACTGGTATTGAAAATGTCTTCAATATGTAAATGGGGACAACACAAATTTAATTCTGCTTTCACCTTAACATTGGTATGATAGGTTCCACCTTTGAGATTTACCCTCTTTATCGTGCTAACAGATCAACAAAAGAACCATGAATATTAAGAGAGATTTATATGGAATGGTAATTATTCATTGACAGACGTATATACAAGAACAAATGTAGACAAACCACAGGACCTTTTCTAACCTCTGCTATTTAGCATGTATAAATTAATTATAATGTGGATAATTTTACACCCTGTTGTTGCATCAGAACACCACCCTAAGGTACTCAGATGGATTTGGGGGTCCTGAGGTTGGGAGACAGTGATTGTCCCAAAGCTATGCAGTGAGGAGACCAGTTAAAATTCTTGTTCTAAGCTTGTATTTTAAGGATTGGATCAGTTCAATTAAGTTGTTTGATATTTAATTAAAATATTTAAGTGGTATTATGGTCATCTTACATTGGAGCAGCAACAGTAATCTTTTTCAGGTCTTACAGCTAGTTATGGCATCATTGCCCACATTAGAGCATAAGGCGTGACAAGTCCCAAATGTCTTCTTTGATCTAACAGTACCCACCAGCTAGCAATCCCTGCTTTAGTAGATGTGTTGTCATGTTTGCAGTGAATTCACAACATTTAGAAATATACTCCTTACATTCCTATATGTTAAAAACTGGGAATGTGGCTAATTTAAAATCTTCCAGGCAGATGCTTTCTTCCAAGAGTATCCAAATAAAAGATACTTATGATAGGCTGTCACTAGTCAGGCTAAACCTCCAGATTCCTTCTTATCTGTCCATTGGAAAGTTCTTAGCCCTTCTCACCAGGATTTCTCTCTTCAGCTCTAGAAAAATAGAATTGAGGGTGTTTTGTATTTTCCTACTGAAAGCACATAACTACAAACCTGAAACATAAGAGGTACTGTAGCAATGTAAATATATAATATTACATATACTGTAGGTAAGATTTTAAAGAGAAATTTCTTATTAAACTAATGGAACCAAATCTCTAGGTATAAAAAGGTTTTTTGGGAAGAGGTATATACAGGGAAAACAGGAAAGACCACATAGAGTTCCCTAAATAGAATCAATACAGTTGACCTAGCTAAACTAGGTATTTACTACCTCAAATAAGCTCTTGGATTTCAGCACATGTTCAGAGTTTATTGAGGAGAGGATGGTTGGAGAGAGATGAGGCTCTCCTTGCTTCTATCTTCATCTTTAATCTTCTTTTTTGAGCAATATCCTCTGCTTTATAGAAAGTGGAGGGTAACTGATAGCCAATTTCTTCGGGAGACTGTGTTGCTTTGTCGTATATAGTGAGAACATCAAGCAAACATTTTTCTCCTGTCTGTCTGAATCCTTACTTTGGATCATATGCATTTTATTGAGAACGTTAGGTATATATCCATATTTCAGAAAGGTACAAGCTTAATTATACTCTTTGCCCCATTATTTTAGTAAACTTTGATGAAGAGTAAATGATTTTTCTTGTCAATAAACCAGAACTTGGGTGGGGGAAGGGTGTCACAAAATGTATCTTACTTAGATTAAAGTGGATAAAATCACTTAAATGATACAGAGAAAGTGTTATCTGCAGCATGTTCTTTCAACTAAATAATGGTTTGTGAGTGCATTTTGACACTGATAACTAAAATTAAGATTACAAATGAACATTATAGTTTCACATAGGCATTGCTGAATATGAGCACAATATTAATTTTGAACTGGAAATGATAGGCATATTAATTTGATGTTTCAGACAGGGTCCCAGCTTTGTGCAAAAATGAGGAACTGTTTTTCTTAATTTATCAACTTGATTTGATAATGCAGAAAAGGTGTGTTCAGTGTTATATTCATCTATTTTCCTCATGAGTATAATATGGGCTGTATTTTCAGCCATTCCTTGAAAATCTTAGTGGTGAAATTAACAAGGACAAGTGTGATTATAAAAGCCATAATAAGACTCCCATTCTAAATATATATATAGTAGGATTATTTCCAATTATTTTAATTCTAAATACTGTATAGATACAATCCTAACACAGTCAGAAATAAGACCCACTGAATGTGATGAGATTTACTTCCAGATAAAGGTGTATAACTAAATTTTAAGTACTGACACATTTACCTTAACACAAGTTAAAGGTCCAAATCTAAAGGAAGCAATGCTCTTAAATCCTACTGCTTTCTGTTCAATTTCAGCAAGTTGCAATTAACATTTTCAATCAGTTTCAAGAGGACATAGGTATAACTAACTTTTTTTAGGACTGGAGCCACCGTGTTACACAACACTCATAATATTACTAATATGCATGTTTCATCACTAAGGTAGATAAAATGAAATGTATTAGGAAATGTGATTTTATTGCAGCAGTTATTTGTACTTTATGTTATCTCTTTAAAACTGTCAACAATGATGGAGGACAATTTTATACATGGTTTTTATTTGCTGATCCAATAAATTACATTATCTTTATTGACTACACTTTCATTATTACTATATGTTCAAAAGTTCCAAACAGATATATCATGATCACATGCCATTACTTAAATTGCAGGAAGACTGATAAACATGCACCACCCTTTTTGAGTTTTATTACAGCCAATATGATGAAAAAGCAGGGTAACAGCATGTTACTTTTATTATTGATCTATTCAGATAAATACGTCTATTAAAAAAATATTTTGCTAATTGCAAGCTAATGTATTTAGAAGTTGTATCAGCTTTATATAACATTAAATTAATACTGAAGGAAAAAGCATTTCATTATGCAAGCACTTCAAGCGAATTCTTGTGATATGCAAAACTGTCATTTTTATTCCACAAAGCTGACCTAGGTAAGTAAAGGTAAAGGTTCCCCATGCACAGTTGTGCAGTTGTGTCTGACTCTAGGGGCCGGTGCTCATCTCCCTTTGTTAGCCAAAGAGCCAGCGTTGTCCGAAGACGCTTCCGCGGTCATGTGGCCGGCAAGATGTGGTATTCTCAGCATAGGTATAATACTTCTCCCGTTTATGGTGGTCCTAAAAAAACAAGAAGCTTCTTTACTGTGGAAGGAGAACTTGCTATTGCAGCTATGGAATAAGCAGGCTAAAATCAAGCTGGGGAGGATACATCGAGGAGATCTAGTAGAGGAATAAAGAGTGGAGCTACTGTGTCTGGGTGGCACAAATCCACACAGAGGTTTACACATCTCTTTGCTACCATTTGGTACTGATTGAGACTTTTGCAGCCCATATGGGACAGGGTTCAGTGGTCTACCCATCTGCAGCTTATCTGACATACTCTTTCACACATCATGGCATGGTTGTGCTGCCAATTTATTAACAAGAGGCTTACTTGCAAAATGTAGGCATCTCAGTAAATTACATCCCAAGAAGACTCTCATGGGATATGTGTCATCTTATGTAAGGGGGTGAGGGAGAGGTTCTGCTACCACATGGAGAATTAGGTGGTTTAGGATGGAATAAAAGTTGGAGTACCCCCTCCCTCCCTCCCTCCCTCCCTCCCACCCTCCCTCCCTCTTTCATAACAGCTGAATGGACCTGGATTTTTCTCTGCAGAAATATCTGGAGCATCTTCTTGAAGCCACTGGAGTTCAGAATGCTGCACCCCAGGCTCGGCTCAGCTCCCCCAGGCTGGCTAAGGGGTGCCAGGGGCTGAAGCCTTATCATCTGTTCTTCTCCGGTCCGCTCCCACACAAACCTGCCTGCATATGCTGTGGAAGCTGTTGTTCTGTCACCACCACACCTGACACTTTGGGTCTTGCTGTTCAACACAGGGGCCAAGCACTTGCCCCTTTGCCTCCAAGCCCAGGCATGAAGGGGGGATCAGATCTGCAGAGTGCAGTCAAAATGGAGCTTATAGGTCCCACTGAGAGGATAGACTGGGCATATGCCACATAGTGTCCCTCTAGGGCAGTGTTTTTCAAACTTGGCAAGACACTCTGCTTGAGCAAATTTCCTTTTCTTTTCAAAATGAGCCATGGAGGCCTCTGCTTTCTTCTTCTTCCTGAAAGGAATTAGGAAGGAAAGTTCAAATGGAGAGGGCCAAGGTGGAAAGAAATGGGTGAAGTGGAAACAGGCTGGAGATCAGAAGGGAAGGAGCATGTCCGTGCCTCCCAATCCTCCCAAAACATCTCTGATCACACCCACGTTTGTTCAGCTGACTTAATCTCCAAGGTAATGAAAAAAAGAAAAATTTCTTTATGGCACTGAAACTTCATTGACAGTGTTCTGCCACCCATTAAAACATTTTCAAATATTTGCCATCTAATTGTTTGATTTTACTGATGTTTATGGTTTTACCTTTTCCCAAATGGGCTGATGATTGCAGAAGTAGATTATGCACGTTTAAAGTTAGCCAGGGTGAGGGGTGGCAAATCCCAGATACACTTGAAACTGAATTTGACCGGGCTATTTCTTTCTATGTTCTAGGAAAGTTGACTTGGGAGTAGCAATACCAGCATGTGTGCCTGCTTGCTCACTATCTGCAAAATTAAAGATGCATGATAAAAGTTATATCTTCCTTACTCTTTTTACCTTCCAAAGGGAATTGGACATCCTCCCATTTGGGGAAGTGCTAGTCTCGCTTGGGCATCATTTCAATAAACTATCATTTTTAGGTGCATAGCATGCCTTTCTATGGAAACAGAAAGATATCAAAGTCTTTGCCAAAAAAATAAACCTTCCCTGACTTAGTTTTCAGATTCCAAAAACTGAATATTTTGTTCTGCATCATGTAGAGCAATTGAGTCAGAAACTATTCTTAGCACAGTTTTGTTACATTAACGTGCAATTCTAAACACACCTATCTGGTAGTAAGACTCTTTGAAATCAATGTGACCCAGGATAGGATCATACTGAACATTTATAGTATAACTAAATATAACAAGACTGGGTTTTCACTTCATCTGGAATGAATCATAACTTGAATTGCAATCACATTTAGTTTTATTTAACTGTGTTTTTTTTTCTCCTCAGTCTTAACTCTTGACATATTTCACTTGGAATATAGCAATTCTTATATATTACTGTAAGACACTCTACATGGGGCTACCCTTGAAGAATATCCGGAAGCTACAGCTGGTACAGAATGCAGCCACGCGGGCAGTTTTAGGTGCACCAAGATCGACACACATAACACCTCTGCTCCGTGAGCTGCGTTGGGTGCCAGTTTGCTTCTGGGTCCAATTCAAGGTGTTGGTCATTACCTTTAAAGTCCTACATGGCATGGGCCCAGGTTATCTGAGGGACCGCCTCATCCCCATTAGCTCATCCCGTCCCACCCAATCTTGCAGAGAGGGCATGCTGCGGACCCCCTCTGTAAAGGAATTCCATCTAGCGGGGTCTCGGAGGCGAGCCTTCTCTGCAGCGGCACCTGCCCTATGGAACATCCTTCCTGCAGAGATAAGACAGGCCCCTTCACTCCTGGACTTCAGGAAAAAATTAAAAACTTGGCTCTGTGATCTCACCTGGGGCAAGAGGGAAAGTGGTCAAGCTTGGGGATGGCTGATTTCTTAGAGCTGCCTCAAATATTTTAAATATGTTTAGCTTCACTGTATGAACCACCTGACACTTGGTTTTTATTGTATTTATTGTATTTATATTTTTATTGTATTTTAATGGTGTTATTGTAGCTGTGAACCGCCCAGAGTCCCTCCTTGAAGGGGAAATGGGCAGTCATAGAAATTTAATTAATAAATAAATAAATAAATAAATAAATAAATTCATTCTTATATATTGAAAATAGTATTGCAGCTAACTAACTAACTAACATTTGTCGCTCTTTTGGAAAGCAAGGGAAGTAATTGCTTTTAAATGTCTAAATACCTTAGAAATAAGATGTGAAATCAACCAACTAGTATTTGTTTGCCCTATATCAAGATTTCTAGATATTAATATCAATCGCTTGTTAAGCCTAAGCCCTTGTAGCTCAAGATTGAACAGCAGATAAGCACCATGCTAAAACTCACTTTTCTTGTTTCCTAGCACCAGCTTTATTGAAATCAGCCTAGCGGCATGCATACAATTTCAAGCTTTCTTTCATTTTCTTGTTCTTCATTATATTCTCCATTTGAGGTTGGAGAGTGAGTGGACATAGTCGTTTTTTCTGTTGTTCATCTGATGTTAATCTATTAACAGACACACACGTGTGTGTGTGTGTGTGTGTGTGTGTGTATCCCTAAGAAACAAATCTCTTGTAGAATAGGAAAGAATCTTAAAACTCTGGTGCCAGAACCTGATATATAGGAATACTACTGTATATTATTTTAAATGAAATCCTTAGCATTTCCATCATCACATGCCACCTTGCACACAATTGTAATTGTTAACAGATAGTTTAAGTATAATGATTGGTGTCCTCTAAACCCACCCATTGGGAATCACTTATAGCAACCAGTAATTTCACCACTGTAAAATGGAGCATTTTGATACTACTTTCTCTATGCCAGAGTTTTTATTCCATCGCAGGTATTTAAATCTAATTAAGAGACGGGCCAGCAGTATACTGCAAACTTGGAATTATTCATTATCTAAGTTTGGCCAGGGGAATTTGGTTTTCCAGACAGTAGGCATTTGCTGCATCTAATTTTATAATGTGATAAATGTTAGCTTCCCACAGTGGGTTAGCTGCCTTTATTAGAGAATTCATTGCTTCTAGGTATGCTGAACTACATAATTATTAGTTTACTGCTGCCACTGATTAAAGTGGATATTTGTGTAAGAATAGCTACCTTTTGACTTAAATGTATCAGGGATAGCATTAAATATTAAATCATTTGTTTATTTTAAATACCAGTCATACTGTGTTAAACTGTTAGCTTATGATAGACCAGACCTAGCCAACGTCTGGCCCACAGGCCACATGTGGTCCACCAAGCAGCCTTATGTGGCCCACAGGCATTTTTTAAAAAGTCAATAAATTCGTTACCACCACCCCAAAAAGACTTGCTGCCGAGCACCTCCAAAACCCCAAAACCTCACCACCAACTTCAGCACTGCCACTGTTGTGCTAGCCACCCAACAGCTGATTGGCGCACCAGGTATTCCTTTGCAGCCCAGGATGATTTTTAATTTATCAATGTGGCCTTTCTCCTCTACAAGTTGTGCAGACCAGCGATAGACATTCCCTATTGGCTCCTGGAGTTAAGTAATAGCCTGAATTAACCAACGAAATCTATGACAGTTGATGTTAGAAATAAGGTTCCCATATTTAGACTAATGATATCTGCAACAATTCCATGAATAATTTAACACAATGCAATTCAGCTAGAAAGAACAACGGCTTCTTATAAGCCTCACATAAAGTTTGACCATGACAATCTATGGAGAACCCTAGCAGCCACTACATTTAGTGAAGCTGATGAAATCACTGTATGTAAATCAGGAAGCCACTGTACAAACTCAATATGGTGACACTGATTGGTTCAAGATCGAGAAAAGTGTGCAACAAGGTTGCATTCTGTCACTTTTCTTATTCAATTTGTACGCTGAAGTGATCATCAGGAAATTGGAGCTAGACAAATCAGAAATTGGGGTAAAAATTGGCGGAAGAAACATCAATAACCTTAGATACGCAGATGATACAACCCTCATCTCAGAAACCCAGGAAGACCTAAAACACTTAATCATGAGACTCAAAGAAGAAAGCGAGAAGTTTGGCCTCTTTCTGAATATCAAAAAGACCAAATTCATGACAACGGCAAAGAATGGAAAAATCAAAATAGTAATTGATGGAGATGAGGTGGAATGTTTGGAATTCACCTTTTTAGGATCAGTGGTCAATCATAATGGCGATTGTAGCCAAGAAATTAAATGCCAAATCATGCTGAGTCATACAGCAATGATGAGTATGAATCAAATTTGGAAAAGCAAGAATGTCAGCTTGACGACTAAGTGTAGACTAGTCCGCACTATCGTGTTCCCCCTAACTACTTATGGCTGTGAAAGTTGGATGATGAAAAAGTTGGATAGAAGGAAAATTGATTCTTTTGAAGGAGGTTGTTGGAGGAGGCTCTTGCAAATCCCTTGAACTGCAAAGATAACGAATAAAGAAGTGTTGAAGCGCATAAAACCAGACATGTCACTAGAAGGAAAAATAACAAAACTTAGACTTAGTTACTTCGGTCATGTCATGAGATCAACATCGCTGGAAAAAGACGTTGTGCTTGGAACAGTCAGTGGCAAAAGACGACGAGGACACCAAAGAACGCGCTGGTTGGATGTAATCAAAGCAGACACAGGCCAAAATTTAAAGCAACTGAAAGAAGCTGTACAAGATCAGAAATCATGGAGAGAGCTGGCTTATGGAATCGCCAAGGGTCGGATACGACTGAATGGATAATTCGATTTGATTATAGAGTTCCACTGGGTAGATAGGCGGCTTTAGAAATTTGTTAAATAAATAATTTTAAGGTACACTTACAAATTGTTTTTTGGTAAAAAAAAAGACTGCTTTTTTTAACCAGAATTTTATTTTTAAAATGTCCAGTAGTTGAACTGATCTATTTTCCTCTCTCGTACTCTCTTCCATTTTACATTAAGTCTGTAACACGTACATAGAAAAAAATACACACACGCACACATTCTAAGCACCAGTTTCATAGGACTTGAGCAAGGTGTCCAAAGTTGTCCTTTTGCAGGTGCTGTTGCTACAGCACACTCAACTGAGCCAGTGGGAGCCCAGCCAATCTCCCAAGTAGCCCAAAATAGATCCACAGCAATTTAAAAGTAACTCTACCAGTCAGTGTGTATTGCAGAAACATCTAAACTCAGTCAATTAACCCACATTGCTTACTTAGTTCCCCCCAAGAAAAAAACTGGAGAGAAAGCACAGCTGAAAAAAGGTCTCTTCATTCCTGTAAAAAGTAGGTTACAGTGACTAAGCTCGGCTTGCTATTATCTGCATGTTCAAAGGGGAGGAAGCTAATAATGTCATGAAGCTTTGCCATTACTTTCCTAGTATAAAAGCAATACCAAACAGTTCCTGGAAAGAGTGTGCTTCTGTAATGATTCTTGCCTATTTCCTTCAAGGCCACCTCTTGACTCTCTACACCCCGCTAATCTCCTGAGGAGAGAGAATCCACAGCATCTGACCCCCGAACAGATTGAATGAAATGGGCAGATTCCATCGGGAGGACTCAGTCCTGAATGTAATCTGATCCCATGCTATATACTGTAGCAGTGTTTCTCAAGCTTAGCAACTTTAAGGTGCGTGGACTTCAACCCCTCCGCTTGGTTGGCTGGGGAATTCTGGGAGTTGAAGTCCACACACCTTAAAGTTGCTAAGCTTGAGAAACGCTGCAATATAGGGTCTTATAAATTAACCTTCAGTTGTTGTTGGAATAATATTGTAATCAGTTATGTCAAAACAGACATAATGCTCCTTAAGCAGCACTCACCTGCCCACGTGCAGGCTGCTGCAACCTGTACCAGTTCTGCACCAGATAGTCTTAAAAGCAGCCACACACACTGAATGTTTTGCTAGAATTTTGCAAGTCCAGTCTCAAGTAATGAGGGTATGAGAACAGTTGTTAAGGCCTTCCACTTTAAAAAGGGTTGCTACTGGTAGACCAGATAAAGCTGGGCAAAGGTCAGCTGTTCTGCCTCTATTCCAGTAAGAGCTGTGGATCCAGGAGAACCCCCAAGTTGTAAACCTGCTTCTTTAGGAGTGCCAAGATCAAGGAAGCAAGAGTTACACAGACTTCGAGTAAATACAAAATCTCTGAAACTGAAAAAGGAATTTCTAATCCTCATTTATTAATGAGTTCATTAAGGCAGGGAGTCTCAGAACATTGTGAACCGTTTCTTCCCAGGTTTCTTGCCATCTCCCAATCTCCCTGTAATTTCTCAGAAGTATGAGTGCATCGCCATCCAGAGGTAGCACGGAGGCCACCAGAGAACCTGAAGGTTTCTGGACAAACAATCCCATCCTGCTGAGATTCAATTACTGGTTGGTTCTTCCCACCCAATCCCCTAAAAGAGCCAAGGTCAATAATGTATTTCTTTGAGCCGATACTAAACACAAAGTGAGAAATACAACTGAAGAAAAGAGAATCATATGGCAGATGTATTTGTGAATAATAATTTCAAATGAAATCCTATTAACATTTGAAAAGTAGAGATAATTCTCCATACTAATTCTTAATTTTACTCTTCAGAATGATAGAATGGAAGTTTTTCACTACAGAAGAAAGCAGTAGAAAATAATGATAACTGAAATATTCAGTATATTTTAACCAAGAACATTCACTTCCTTGCTTGTCTGTATTTCTCGCTAAACTCCTTGATCTTTTTTTCCATTTTATTTCACCTACTGGCATCTTGCTAATCACCCCAAAAATCACCAAACTGAAATGGAGAAAGAAATGTGAAATCTACTGTTTGGAGCTATCTTTTAAACCCCTGTATGTATGTTTAATCATAATAAAGTAATATTTCAATTGTAATCCATTTTATCATACAGCATGATCAGAAAAGATGAGAGATCCAAAGTCATACAAACAAAGCCTTTTCATCATTCTGAGTAATTGAATTGTGGTCACCACTGGGAAAAGCATTTGGAACAGAAAGGACATGAATATACAAAGACTGTGGTTCAAATAAACCACAAAAAGTTTTTGTGTTTGTTTGTTTTTATTTTCAAGGACACTAGGAAGCAGCTAGCAAGCTGCTTCAGCAAGCTGCGAAGACTGAAAAGAAATACTTTATGAAGGAAAAATCCATTCCTCTTTTATAGGACTGGAGCCAAAATGGTGGCAGCAAGCTACCACTGTTAATCAAAGTAATATTAGGTATACCATAGTTTCACTGGGAGCCAGTTTGCTGTAGTGGTTAAGGCATTGGGCTAGAAACCAGGAGACCGTGAGTTCTAGTCCCGCCTTAGGCACAGCCAGCTGGGTGACCTTGGGCCAGTCAATCTCTCTCAGCCCTAGGAAGGAGGCAATGGCAAACCACTTCTGAAAAACCTTGCCAAGAAAACCACAGCGACTTGTCCAGGCAGCCTCCGAGAATTGGACACGATTGAACGGATTAAAAAAAAAGTTTCCCTGGGACTGGAAGGAGAGATTTAGGGCTTCTTGTTTGAGCCTGCAAGGATGAGCCAATTACTGTTTCAGGAGGGCAGAAAAAGATGA
This sequence comes from Charina bottae, assembly GCA_023362775.1. Classification (NCBI taxonomy): domain Eukaryota; kingdom Metazoa; phylum Chordata; class Lepidosauria; order Squamata; family Charinaidae; genus Charina; species Charina bottae. The sequence goes on along the minus strand of JALMGJ010000002.1, from coordinate 202,639,096 downwards.
TGTCATCCTCAATGGCACATTGCTTGCTGGAAAGGCAACCTCTACCTACATCTACAACAGCAGCAGTGCAGTCTTCCTGCTGAACGTTATTCCATCTTACACAAACGATTCGTTCCAATTGGTGTGTGCGTTGCTGGATATGCCCTCCCCGCAAGTCCCTGCTCCCTGCCTTTAGTGGTCATTTGGTTCAGGCTTTCTGCATGACACCATCCCCCTTTTTTAAAAAAAGTTCAATAGGAGAACTGAAATGCTGGCTATTTCTTTGTTGTTATTTTTTTAAGTGGGTGAAACTAACAAGAGTCCTGCCAAGTTTCCTCTTCTAGACCAAGTGACAGGAAGGACTGTAAAATTGTTCTTTTTTCCCCTCAAAGCACATGCCCACAGAAGGGAAAGCAATTGGGGCTTGCTTTCCTGGCATGGATAGGAAGGAAAAGACGCAGGGGAGTCTACCAGTCGGGGGGCAACATTCAATGCAGTCCAGGCAGAATACTATCATTATGGCCAAAGCAGAGGAAGAGGGTAAACTGTGAATCCTTGGTGCTCTCTGAGCCTTGTTGTTTTCTTGCAGACATTTCATTGCCAGGCTAGGCAACATCTTCAGTGCGAAAAGGGAGTGGGACTTGCTCTCTGTTTATATGCCATGTCCTGTGTTGGGATAAATTAAGATCACTGCCCGCCTGCATGTTGTCTCCCCCCAGAACACTGTCTGCCTTCATGTTGTCTCCTTCCCCCAGAACAGGTAAAAGGAAGCCCAATTGTTAAAAGGTTACAAAATAGCATAAGAGTTTGATATTGCCAGAGATTAAGATGGAAAAGGAAGCCCAACTACTCAGACAAAGGGTTCCCTTCCGATTCAATTGGAAAGCTTGACACACAAAAGGTCTGTTAAAGTTATTTGTTAAAGTTATTCTATGTAGGTTTAAACGAATGGATTCCTACACTGAAAAAACATTGGGTTTTTTCCATTTCCCTGCTGTAAGCACTTTCCCATAACAAAAAGTAAGTAAACAACAGGTGTGCTTTTCTCTAGTCAAAACAATGGTGGTGATAACAGCCTTTTCCCATGAGAACAGCGTCCCGAGGGAAAGCCAATATGCAACACCGCCATCCCATGGCGGTTTATAGTAAGTACAACTGTTACTAAAATGTTAAGCTGAAAAATGGCCTAGCCAATCAGAATGTTGAACCATGGGTATAATTCAACTATGAACTATGGGTACTCATCTCACTCATGTTTTTTCTATGCTTCCTTTGACTGCTATCTACATGTACTTTGTATCTGAACTGTAACTACGCCTGGTCTTTGCACAGACCATGATTTTTTCTTTCCTCACTTCTGTTGATGGAACTCTGCGTATGCTTTGTTTTTTCCTTTTTGCAATAATGCACCATACACCCATTATTGCCTTATGCTATCAATAAAGATATTGTTAGCCTTAAAACACGTTGTTTGGATTACTCTGCGCCTGGAACCCCAATAGCCAGCAACACCCCACAAGGTCAGCTCATTCACAGAAATTAACCAGCCCATTCAGGTAGACCTTCTTCCTCAGCCAAACAGATCTCCATAATAAAATAACAATAGACTTCTTCCAAGTAAGTGGACAAAGCCACGGCCTGCAGGGAACACAGACAGGAAACACAAACAGCAGGGGGCCCAACCACAGAGCGCCTCCTCTCTGAAATCCGGCAAATTACACTTCTCTCAGGTTCCTAGGGGGCGTGAACACCTTTGCATAGCAACGACCAAGCCTATATAAATGGCCTGTGGGGGAAATACAGGTGTGGCCACCTTCCAACCAGCATACTCTGTACTTTGTACTCTGCATATGCTCTTGGGAATAAACCTGCAAACCTCTGTTCCAGAAACTGCCTGCATGTCTATTCATTCCCGGCTTGGGACAAACCTTGGTAAGATTACCCTCTAACAGCTGCTTGTGTTGGTGGATGTGTTGTTCTCTCCTTAGGAGTTCCTTGATTGGGCTGTTGTTTGCTTAGTTGATTGACTGAGTTAATAGTTCCTTGATTAGGGTATATTGTGCTGTTTGATTGTTCCTCTGGTGCTAATCCTGGTGTTAATCTTTGCATATCTGGGTGTTGATTGCTGGCAAGGAGGTGTTCTGGTCTTCTGGCTTTTCTATTGTCTCTTATGAATGGTACATAAATGTTGTTTATCTCTATGTGTCTGTTGATGGCTGCTTTGTCTGAGTGCCAAGCTTCCAGGAATTCTCTAGCATTTTTGGATTTGGCTTGGTTTAAGATGCTCACAGTTTCCCAGTTGAAAGCATGATTGAGTCTGTCCATGTGTTGTGAGATTAAGGAGTTTTCATTGTGTCTTCTGACTGCTAGTTGGTGTTCGTGGATGCGTTCTGCTAGTCTTCTGCCCGTCTGTCCTACATAGTGGCTGCTACAGTCCTTACACTGTATGTTGTAGATAACTCCCGTTTTTTCCTCTTGGGCTACTGGGTCTTTTGGGTTACTTACAATGTTCTGAAGGGTTTTGGTTGGTTTATGTGCTACGGTGATACCATGTGGTTGTAACAGTCTATTAGTAGTTTCTGAGATGTTTCTAATGTATGGCAATGTAATCCTTTTCATAGCTTCTGTTGGTTTTGCTGTGGTGGGTTGAGTGGTCAGGCACTTTTTGTTAAAGTTGTGTGGGTATCCTTTTTGCTGGAAGATGCTATATAAGTGGTCTGTTTCCTTTTTCTGGTGTTCTGGGTTCCTGCAGTGCATTTGTGCTCATCTGAATAATGTTTTTACACAGCTCTTCTTGTGGGAGGTTGGGTTATTGCTTTGGTAAGAGGGTAAAATCTAAAGACAGCTTCATTTCCAGCTGGTTTATGCACAAAAGCCCTTAATACTTTCCTTGCTAGCTATCCAACTGAAAATTGCATCCCTCTGTCCTGCAATTACAAAAGCAGTTCCCTTTGGTACCAATTGCATGACAGAGGTGGTTTTTATTGGGATTGTGGCTGGCAAGGGAAGGATTAAACTTTCTCTCTACTTCCACCCAAGTTGTTATCATTTTTTTTAAAAAAAAGGTATTTAAGTCTAATATCAATTTGTAACAATTTAAACCAGCGTTTCTCAACCTTGGCAACTTTAAGCTGTGTGGACTTCAACTCCCAGAATTCTGGGAGTTGAGAGTTGAAGTCCACACAGCCTAAAGTTGCCAAGGTTGAGAAACACTGATTTAAAGTATTATTTTAATAATACATTTGTTTTAGAATAAGGAATTCTAAACAAGAGAGATTTACAGTATGTGGGAAATATTCTCTCCAGAGTTGTGATTTATTTGAAGATACTCCCCACAATGGCATACATGATTTTTATGAATATAAAACCATTAAAATTTGGATCCCTTTAGTCTAGCCCTTTCCAGCTTCTCCAGCTTTTCAGGTTGGAAGAGGCTGTTCTAAATGCAGGTCTTTCAAGTAAACATTTTTACTATCATAAGTCTGATGATCTGTGTATTATAATGAAGATTAACTACACAAATATATTAAAGCGCAGTCCTACTAATTTATCTTTTCCACCAGGATTACACAAGGAAGCATTTCCTAGATCATTGTTTCTCAACCTCAGCAACATGCTGGCTGGGGAATTCTGGGAGTTGAAGTCCACACATCTTAAAGTTGCTGAGGTTGAGAAACACTGTCCTAGATGATCTGTGAATTTCTACCTACACATTTTTCACCTGCAACTGAGAGCCAGATTTTTTTTCCTTTGAAAAGAATCAAAGACTACAAAGCTATATATAACAAGGGACAAATATTCCCAAAATAACTCAGGGAACCACATGTTTTCAAGGTCAAAATTAGGTATTTGAGTATAATGATGAGGAATGTAAAGAGAACTATCTTTTTGAAAATATATGTTCCTTAAATTTTCCACCCAGCATTTTTCTTTTAGTCATCTGAACATGAAGCACAATAAACTTATTGATTGTAACTTATACTACGCTCATACATATTATGAAGAGAGTTTTTCACATAAGGTTACGTAGATCTTTGTCCTTGTACATATCTAAATGAGCATTTGCAGATGAGCATTCAACACAGCCTTTTAATCTTTTTTTTTAGCATTTCAGGTTTAATTGCTTTGAAAAGCTTATCTACTTTATAGGAATATTTGTGGAGAATCTCTGAAAATCAGATTCACTTTAAAAAGGAAGAAATATGTAAAGTAACAGGAATGGCCTGATTCTAATTTCAAGTCCAGGGTTAAAGAACAAAATGTAGAATAACCTGCAAAACACCAGAATCTGGTTTTCAGTTAACATTTTGGGCTAATAATTTGCTGCTACGTTTACATTACATCTTTTTATGCATAGTAAATAACATTTTTATTTGTCGCTTTACAAACAGATATGAGTTACAGAAGGAATGAAAACTCCATACTGGCAGATAAGAATGTTTGAATCTACAAGCACTATTGAATCTATTGCAGAAATGTTATTTCTACAAATTAGAAATCATAATATTACCAAAAAAAGTTTATTGTGGTGTTATTGAAAATGTGCGAGATATAAACATGTTTTTTAACATTACATATTCAAGGTGATGTAGTCAAAATCATGACAATGGGGGAAACGATAAACTTGCATAATTTCAGGGTCAAACAAGTATTGCTTTATTTTACAATAATGATCATACAATTCTATGGCTTTATTTTCAGATCATGTAAATCCTCTGAGTTCAATTAAATTTTTGCAACTAAATGCATCTAAGATTCTATTATGTACAATTCTATAGGTACATAACTGAGAGTAAGCTTCAACACTGTAACAGGATTTTCTGCAAAGTAAATTTGTATGAAACTGCAGCTAAACCGCCCAGAGTCCCCTTGTGGGGGGAGATGGGCGGTGATATAAGTTAGAAATAATAAATAAATAAATAATAAACGTCCTTGATGATCGATGCATTTTGTATGAATTCAGGGGAATTTTAGAGTTATTCTTTATTAATTTATTTCTAAAATGTATTTGTACCTCTCTGGCCCTTTCCACAACAGTGATAGCATCTTATAGTGATCCTTAGATGCCGTATCGCTATTGAATAAATTATTTATACCATTATAGAAATGACATTAGGAGATGCTATAAATCAGTTTCCAAATATACTACTCAATGTGGAGCTTGGAAGAATCAAGTGGAGCCCGCAAGAATATCAGATTTGAAATCTTATGAGTTACTATATTAGAGAAGAATATATATAATTTCTAATAAATAGAAAAATTATTTGGGGGTATTAGTCCAAAAAATAAATCCATATCCTAAAATATATAGAAATATGTTTCCTGTTTTCTTCCTCTAAACTGTCAGTGCTATTATCTTTTATAACCTTGACTGGGAAAGAAAGGGGGGGAAACTGTATTCAGAACCTTTGTTTGAGCTTCTCAAGGCCAATAAGCAAATATTCTTGCTGCTGATGGCTTTTTTCTCCTAAAGGAGAAGCCAATGTTTTGATGGCACACCTTGAAGCAGGGCTTTCCAAAGTTTTCCCGCGGCGACACACCAACCGTCGTTGGTGTGTCGCCGCGGGAAAACCCGGAAGCGCTGATGATGATCAGCGCTTCCGGGTTGTGTGACAACACACCAGACTGTGTGTGGCGACACACAGTTTGGAAAGCTCTGCCTTGAAGCCTTGCCAGGCCCCCAAATGCCTCCATACCCTTAACAAGTATTACAGGAGTTCTATACTGTCCTTGGAAAGTCAACAGTACCAACAGATCTATAAATATAAAGAAGTCTACACCAGCCCATTTCTAATAGTCTAGTAAGATTGGATATTATATTTTGATTTTTGTAAATTAAAAAAAAACTCAAAATCAGGCAACTTGGTCACCACAGTATATATTTGTTAGGCTTGACTTAATATTTTGTCAGTATGTTAACATTCATCAGAGATACATAATTTAATAAAAGAATATTAATAGATTTGGTAGCATAGTGATGAAATTCTATCTTAATAAGAAATATTGTGGGGTAACATTAGTAAGATTACCCTGATACCAGAGATAATTATAGTTTTGCTTTCAAAGTATACAGTCAAAATAGTACTCAGTTTTAAAATATTCTTAGGTGTGAAACAAAATATGCAACTTTGGTACAGTCATTTTCTCTGTCTAATGTATCTCGAAAAGTTATTGAGATAAAATTACAGTGGAAGACAGCAATATACATCACCCAATTCTCCTTTGGCAACTGGTAGGTAAGAGTAAGGGGCACAATGGCTCAGTGGTTAAGATGCCAGGCTTGTCGATCAGAAGGTCGGTGGTTCAAGACCCGAGCGCCACGTGATGGAGTGAGCTCCCGCACTCACCCCAGCTCTTGCCAACCTAGCAATTCGAAAGGATGCAAATGCAAGTAGATAAATAGGCACCACTTCGGTGGGATAGTAACAGCGTTCCGCGCGTGTCATGCCGGCCACATGACTGTGGAAGCGTCTTCGGACAATGCTGGCTCTTCGGCTAACAAACAGAGATGAGCACTGGCCCCTAGAGTCGGACACGACTGTGCAAGGGAAAACCTTTACCTTTACTTTACCTTAGGTAAGAGGGTATTAAAAAAAAAAGACATGTGTAAATAAACATGGGTGAATGCAAAGCTTATGTGCAAACTCATTATTGCAGTTATGATAATGATTACAAGAGAACAAGACATAAACACTTCCAGGCAGCTTGACACTCTGGGATTTTATATTTATTTATTAATTTACATAATTGTGTTCATATATGACAGAGAAAAATACAGACCCAATTTTTTATTAGAGGTTTGGCCATCTTTTTATATTATCAAAAATTTAAGATAACATCAAATTGTACAAAATCCTTTAATTTTTATGAATTTATGTTATAACATGATGACATGTAGAATTCCATTGTCCTAAATGTTAAAAAAGAAAAACATGCCATTTCTTGCTCAGTAGCAAGTTTCTAGTGCCCTCTAAAGGGCAGTCCAAAAAATTGACTCACTCACAAATCTTGGTACATGTAGGTAACTGAGGAGGTGATGCATTATGCAAAAATCCAAAAGTAGCAATAGAGTAATAGTTCTATTTGGATCAACTAAAATGTCAGAATGTCATAAACAAGCTTTTGAGACACTTGGAAATCTCTGTCATGCTGCATGAAGTAGTAAGCAAGCCTAGCTTCAATTACAATTGTGATTACTAGATACTTGAAAAATAATGTGCAATTGAATATGAGTGTGTATTTTCATACTAGAAGTGTAATTCTACTTGGTGAATAAACAATATTGAAATCAATCAATAACAATATGCATAATCTCTTAATGAAAGTTACTGCTATGTAAACATAAAATGTACCTTAAAACATTTCCAAACACTTGTACCTAATGAAGAGTTAATAGCTTCCTATCACAACGTGGTCCCCAATTCTAACTCATTCTTTGCCTCTTTTTTAAAAAAATCTTGTAGCTGGGTTTATGTTACTCTTCTGATGTTTTCACATTTTGTATCTTGCTGACTTTTCCCAACACCATTAACAGAAAAGCTTATGCTCTGCTTCACTAAGATTTTTTTTTTCATGTCAGAAGCACCAAAGTGCTTTTTGTAGTGAAAGGATTTGCCGGTGACATCACCGTTGCCCGGGGGACACCCAAAGAGGCTCCTTTCATGTCCCTGTGATTTTTCCCACCAAAGTGGTACCTATTTATCTACTTGCATTTGCATGCTTTTGAACTGCTAGGTTGGCAGGAGCTGGGACAAATTGCCGGGAGCTCACTCCGGCACGTGGCTCACGCTCTTGGGATTCGAACTGCCGAGCTGTCAGCCTTAATGGCCTCGGACTCAGTGTCTTAACCACTTAGCCACCGCAGTCCCTCTTCACTAAGATGCTTTGTGTCCCTTCAATGTCTCATCCAGTAACTCTGATAGTTGCTTCCAGTAGCTGTCAAGAAGAGGCAGGAGAGGGTTCTGTGTGTAGTCCACACGCCATATGCAGAATTATGGAGTCTTGAAGGTTAATAAAAGAACTTCAAGCAGCTAACAACAATCTTGCAAAGTAGAAGTGTGAACCAGAAGGGACTTGCACATTACACTTAATTACGTTCAGAAATAAATTCAGTCTTCACATAGTAGTTAGATGAAGAAAAATAGAGATAGCTTACATTTATTCAGTAGAACTGGATACAAGTAGATTCATAGTAGATCTGTGTGCAATCGAGATGAAAAGGACGAGAGCTGCATCTTGCAGCACCTCCTGCTTGCAGGTGTGCCTAAAGAGTAATAGAGATTCTTAATCCCCCAAACTCAAGAAGAAGAAGGAAGTGGAAATCAGGTGACCCATGTGACATCCTACAAGCACAATAGAGATGTGCTTACTAGAAAGGACCCCCCTTATGCTTATGAGACAATGCTGAGTTGACCCCTGATAAGTCCAACACAGTAGCTGCCAAGAAGAGGCAGGAGAGGCTTCTGTGTCCACACACGCAGTCCATACACCATATGCAGAAGACTCTTCTGGCTTCTGAATTGTTAGATGATGCCTCAAAGCAAAGCCACATGGCCACTTCGCTTTGCCCTTCAAAGATTTCCTTATCACAAGCCTTAAATTATATATTCCCTGGGCTCCTCTTGAAGTAATTCCATCACCATCCTCTTTGCAATCAAAGAGAATTGTGCTTTTTTCCCTTATAGACTATGCCAGTCCATACTCTGTTTCCTGATCTCCAGTGGACAAGACTCAGAAGATGATGTTGCAGAAGCTTCTGAATCTGTCAGCGTTGCTATTACTAAACCTGAAAATGTGTTGTTTGTTGTTTTATAACAATTTAGTCCTGGGTGTCCAATATGGCACCCAGAAGTGCACAAGCACCCACAGACCATTTCCTTTCACCATGTGGACCACATACAGTACATTTTCTTAGAACAGTGCTTTCCAAAGTCCTGCCATTGGCGACACACCAACAGCGGCAGCGGCGTGGGGGCACGCACGGCAGCAGCACAGGGGCATGTGCGGCGGCAGTGTGCACGGCGGCAGCCTTGTTTTCACGCTAAAACCCGGAAGTGCTGATGGTGCGCCACTGCTGTCGCCGCTGCCACCGCACGGACCACCATCATTGCCGCGCGTGCCACCACAGGGATGGTGGTGACATGCCATCAGCACTTCCGGGTTTTGTCGCAACACACTAAAGTGTCACAACACACAGTTCGTAAAGCTATGTCTTAGAAGATAAATATGATGAGAGGCTGCTACCTACCGCACGGTTTGGAAATACATCTACCTTCTCCCACAGAACAAATATCAGCAGAGGTAACATAAAACCAGAATATTTTCCTATGGTTACCATTTTGTTAAACAGCAAGCTGCCTCAGAAACCTCTTACAAGAGCATCCAAAAATTCCAAATGTGCCCACCAGCCTAAAAACAGACCCCTGTTTTAGTCAGCTTCATTAAAGGTATAATCCCAACATAACATCACTGCAGGCAAACCATCAAGCAGAAAACAATACCCTAATCAAGGAACTACCAAATGACACAAGCAGATGGTAGGTACACAATCTCTCTGTGTGTCGATCCCTGTTTTCACTTTTTGATAGCCTTTCCTCTCTCCCCAAATGGTAGGCAGGGAAGAGATACATAGTTCTAACAGAGATCTAAATGTATCATTGTGATGATGTTTTAAAATTAGGCAGTAGCCAATGTAGCCATGGCATCACAAGTTATCCATCCCTTTTTCAGGGGAAAAGAGAGCACCTTGATTACGCCAAGAAGCCATTTCTTGATTCTTCATCTCTCATCTGATGCAGAAGACCTGCTACCACTGAAGTGCAAAAGAAATAAGTATATAAGTATGTCACAAGAATTATAATAAAACATATAATCCAGAATACATCAGATATATTTTAAACAATTTAAACAACCATTAAGAACAACTGAAAGCAACTAATAGTAAGTAAGTATTAGAAAAAGTAATAGAAAATGAAGAAGCTAAATTACTCTGGGATTTTAAAATTCAAACAGACAAGCATCTGCCACACAACACCCCAGACTTAACAATTGTTGATAAGAAAGACAAAAAAGTCTGAATAGTGGATGGACATTGCAATACCTGGAGACAGCAGAAGAGAAGAGAAAGAATGGGAGAAAACCACAAAATATAAAGACCTGCAAATAGAAGTAGAACAACTGTGGCAAAAGAAAGCAAAGATAGTACCAATAGTAATAGGCACCTTGGGTGCAATTCCAAAACATCTGGAGCACCACTTGAACACCATCGGCATTGACAAAATCACCACCAGTCAATTGCAAAAGGCAGCTTTCCTTGGAACAGCTTACATCCTGCGACGATACCTTTAACACCATCAAACAACAACATATGCCTATCCCAGGTCCTTGGGAAGGACTCGATAGGTGGACAAAAATGCCAAATCCAGTCTAAATATCTGGCTGACTGTTCAACCAACCATAATAACAATGTATTAAACTTGTATGACTGTCAGGGAGACTCAAGAGAGCAGGGAAGAGGGCTGGGCGATAGATAAGAAGCAAGCACGCAGCTTGGAGAGCCTGGCCTATTTCCCCAAGCGTCAGAAGAAAGCTCCGCCCTAGGTTGAGCTGATATACTGGGGAATCTTCAGGCACTGTTAGTTTAGCAGGATTTCTGCTTGTAGGTATGCAATAAACACTTGAGACTAGATTCCTGGCCTCGGCGTGTTATTTCTGCATCTACACACGACATCAATCCTGCTAAACCTAAACTCCCATCGAAAGAGGGAGGAAGACATAAACCAGAAGAATGGCTTCTCAGACGCAGGAATTGCAGCAGGCCATAATCCAGCTAGCAGCGGCCTTGACACAACACCAGCAACAAGTTGACGACCAGATTAACAACTTACAGGCGGCGATGCTTCAGCAGATGCAACAACCAGCTCCAGGAGCACAGCAGCCGGCACCAGTGGCACCACCCCCACCAGTCGTTCTGCGATCCCCAGGGTGTTTACCAGAGAAATTTGGGGGAGAGACGGCACAGCTCAGGACCTTCGTCGCCCAGTGCACCATGTTTTTCGACAGCAGACCTGCTGAGTTCCCGACGGAGAGGTCCAGAGTCACATTCATTTTATGTTTGCTGAAAGGCTCAGCCGCAAGATGGTCCATCCCCATGGTGGAAGCTAACGACCCAATTCTGGACAACTACCAGAATTTTATGGCCCATTTCAGAGCCCATTTTGATGATCCAATCAGAGAAGTCACTGCCAGCCGAGAGATCCGACGGCTCCGACAGGGGAACAGGAGAGTAGGACCGTACATCGCAGATTTCAAACTGCTGGCAGGAGATTTGGGTTGGAATGAGGTGGCATTGAAAGATCAGTTTAAACAAGGACTGGACGAAGAGATTAAGATGGAGTTGGTGCGGCAGGGCACTCCAGCTACATTGGAAGACCTATACCAGTTAACAGTCGTCATAGATGCTCGATTGGAAGAGTTAAGGCAGCTTCGACCAGGGAGAAACAGGGCAGGAACCCGACCGGCTTTTCCAGGTTTTGCTACCCCCTCTAACACGTTTGTTCCCCTGAGCGCAGAGGAACCCATGCAGATAGGGGCCATAAGACGGGGGCTCTCTGAAGCCGAGAAGCAAAGGAGAAGGGACAATGCACTTTGTTTTTTTTGCGGGGGGCCAAGGCACATTGCAAGGGCGTGCCCAACCAGACGCCAGGCAACCCCGGCAAGATTTACAACCCAAGGCACAGAGCAGGCCCACATACCAGCCGCTTCTTCTCAGCAGTTAAACTCCAACGGCCCCCCTTGTCAGAGCCCCGTAGGGAGGCCATCCAGCAATTAAGAAGGGCTCAGGCGGCAGATCACAACCAAGATTTTTATATTGTTCCAGCCACGCTGACTACGGATTCCAAGCAACTATTGCCGGTAAATGTAATGATTGATTCCGGGGCGACAACCAATTTTATAGATGGGGAAGCGGTGGAAAAGTTTCACATTTCAACTATTGCACTACCAAGCCCCATGCAGGTTGAAACCATCGACGGGCAACCTCTCAAGGCAGGTGCTATCGAACGCTGCACCCTGCCAATTCAGCTATCCATCGCAGATCACACGGAGTGGATCCAACTGTACGTTACTGCTTCCTTGCAGGTTCCAGTCATTCTTGGGGCACCTTGGTTGAGACTTCACAACCCCAATTTGGACTGGACGACCGGAGCAGTTTCCTTTCCCTCTCAAGACTGTCGGCACCACAAATTGCAGGGCATTACCCAAGCCCAACCGGCAGCTGCAAGCCGGGAAGCAGGGAAGGCTCCCCTACCAACAAAGTATGGAGATTATGCTGACATCTTCGGAGAGCAAGAGGCCACAGTGTTGCCCCCCAATAGATCTTTTGACTGTACAATAGATTTGAAGCCTGGAGCCAAGATCCCAGCGGCACGGCATTATACAATGTCCCCAAAGGAGCTAGCTATACTGAAGGAATATTTGGATACCAACCTAAAAAAGGGTTTCATTCGGCCATCGACATCACCGGCATCTGCCCCTACCTTCTTCGTGCCAAAAAAGCCCGATCCTTTCGCCCCGGCGGCACAAGCTGGCGAGAAGGGACCCCCCCATGCACACGGTGCATGACTACAGCGCACTCAACACAGTCACCGTTAGAGACCACTACCCTCTTCCAGTGATATCGGAATTGCTAGATCGCCTACAAAGGGCCCGTATTTTTACCAAGCTAGACCTCAGGAATGCCTACAATTTGATCAGAATAAAGCCAGGCCATGAATACTTAACGGCTTTTAACACCAGATATGGTAAGTTTGAATATTTAGTCATGCCTTTTGGACTAAGTAATTGTGGGGCAGTATTTTCCAGGTTCATGAACCACATTTTCTCAGACTTATTAGATAAATATGTCATCGTGTATCTTGATGACATTCTGATTTATTCTGAGGACCCCACCTCCCACATAACTCATGTGCGAAACGTTCTGCAGAGGCTGAGGGAGAACAAGCTGTTTGCTAAACTAGAGAAATGTGCTTTTGACTTAACGCAATTAGATTATCTGGGATACAGAATTTCCACAGAGGGCGTAGCCGTGGATCCTGCGAAGGTCCAAGCAATTATGTCATAGAAGCCTCCCCGTAACGTCAAGGAGCTCCAACAATTTCTGGGGTATGCGAATTTCCTTCACAAGTTCATTGCCTCGTATGCGGAGAAAGTGCGCCCCCTTACTCAGCTTTTAAAGAAAAACAGACGCTTTTGCTGGGGGGAACAGCAGCAAGCGGCCTTTCAGGAATTTAAACAGCTATTTACCTCCCCACCACTCCTGAGGCACCCGAACCCTTTAAAACAGTTCCACGTCCAGTGTGACGCATCTAACTTTGCCGTCGCCGCCATTTTGCTCCAAGCGGCGGACGAAAGGGGGGAAGATTTATTACCTTGTGCCTATTTCTCTCGCACGCTGTCACCAGCAGAGAGGAATTACGATGTCTTCAACAAGGAACTGCTTGCCATAAAATCAGCCTTTCAAGAATGGAGGCATTGGTTAGAGGGAGCAGCTTTGCCAATCAAGGTTTACACAGACCATAAAAACTTAGCGCTTTTGCAGAGCTCAGGATCCCTCACCCCCCGTCAGGTCAGATGGAGTCAATTTTTTTCACGCTTCGATTTCGTCATCTCGTATTTGCCAGGCAAACAAAACAAGCTGGCTGACACGTTGTCTAGGCAGCCGCAGGAAAAAGCAGAACCTGACCAAGCCACCCAAGCCACGATCTTGCAACCTCAAAATTTTGAGAAGCCTCCCGTAGGGGACCAAGTAGAGGCCTTGGCAGCAGTCAGACTAGCAGACGACCTCCTTGTAAGAATCAAGGCGCAGCAGCAACTAGACCCCTACGCACGGGCTAGGCTGGAGGACCTAGCAGGGGCCCAGAGTGGAACACCGTCCCCTTTCACAGTGGAGGCAGGGACCCTTTGGCATAGTGGGCGGCTTTATGTTCCCAAGACCCTGAGGGAAGAAGTCCTGCAACTCTGTCATGATAGCCCAATGGCAGGACACGGGGGGGTGTTCAAAACGCTGCACAGAACACTCAGAGATTTCTGGTGGCCCAAGATGGCAGCACACATTAAGACTTACGTGGCCTCTTGCCACACATGTAGACACGCTAAAACTGTTCCAGGGAAACCAGCAGGCCTTTTACAACCCCTACCCACACACACCCAACCTTGGGACACTGTCTCCATGGATTTTATCACTGACTTGCCACAGGCACAGGGTTTCACTTCCATCCTGGTGGTGGTAGACTGCTTTACAAAAATAGCGCATTTCATTCCCTGTAAGGGCCTACCAACAGCACAAACCACAGCACAGCTCTTTTTGGACAATGTCTTCCGATATAGAGGTATGGTTAACCACTTGATCTCAGATCGCGCTTCGCAATTTACATCCAGGTTCTGGGGGGCGCTCTTCCAGACGTTGGGGGTCAAAATACACTTGTCCTCTGCGAATCATCCTTGCAGTAATGGCGAAGCTGAGAAAACTAACCAGTTACTGCAGCAATAGCTCAGATGTTACATTAACTACCGGCAGGACAATTGGCCAGAACTTCTCCCCATGGCAGAGTTCGCTTACAACAATTTGGTACATGCCTCAACCAAGATGTCCCCTTTCCAGGCTCTCTATGGCACAAACCCGAGAGTGTTGCCTCTCTCCTCACAACAAACAGCTGTTCCTGCAGCCACGGATTTCCTGGCAGAAAGACAGGCAGCCCATCAGCTGTTAGTGGAGCAGCTGGATCTAGCAAAGGCAGCCTATAAACGGAACGCAGATGAGCACAGACAGGAAGGACCCCCCATCTCACTGGGAGACAAGGTCTGGCTCTCCACGAAGCTCCTGGTCTCCTGTCCTCCACTGTCTCTCGGAGTTTACTCAAATTCATGTTCATTACATTGGTGATGCTATCTAACCATCTCATCCTCTGCCGTCCCTTCTCCTTTTGCCTTCAGTCTTTCCCAGCATCAGGGTCTTTTCCAGTGAGTCCTCTCTTCGCATTAGGTGGCCAAAGTATTTGAGCTTCAGCTTCAGTATCTGTCCTTCCAATGAGCAGTCAGTATGGTATATTATAGTCCTCTTAATACTACCAAAAATGCCCAGTTGACAGTGCAACTTTACCCTAGTCTTTGGAGCAAAGAATTTCCCTCTAACTGATCTCAATGGGAGTGGAAAACATTTAAAATGCTTCAGTTCCTAGGTGCAGTTCTTTCAACAACTGGACATCGCATATGGCGCAAACCCAACCTTTAGACCAGAATATAACTCTTGCTATGCTCAGCATAACTACATGACAGACAACAGAATTAAGGGCTCAGTTCTTTGTGGCCTCATGTTATGCACACAAAAATGGAGAACTGTGGTGACGGGGAAATTGCATATTATGTAAAACAGAAACACTTTGCAGATTGCACAAAACATCCTGGCCTTGGTACCTAAATGGGACCACATTGCTGATCTTTCTCTGCCAACCATTATCCCATAACACAAAACATCTTTGCTCAATCTTCTCCATCTCTCCTAATGATGAATGCTGTTTTATTTTAGGTTTTTTCCCCCTGAATTATACAGTCAAATACAACTATATAAGGCAATTCCCCACAAAAGCATAGAGCAGTGTGTCCCATAGATAGAAGAGGCAGTCATTTTTGCACATAGATAAGCTTTTTTATGTGGACAGGCATGTCACCATAACCATTATGACTTTTTCCAAAACATTGATGAGATTTATGCCTTACAGGATCATAGCCCATATACATGAAATACAAGAAGCTGTCCCTAAATCCAGAGAGATTCACAATGGTCCTCAAGAGAGAACTGTGAATGCTCACAGTCACTGTTGTCTCACAATTTTCTCCTCTTAGGAGATACTCATTAGTGAAATACTCTGTGGTAACACATTTTCTTCCCTCTTAATGCTCTCAAAAAAAGTCTGCTCCCATGAGCAGATCCTTTCTAGAGCCTGTTTCATGTAGGCCAGAGGAAGGCTCATCCCATTTTTGCAAGCTCCACAATTTATGCAGCAGATGGTGGTCCTAATACAGAGTAGGTGCCAGAAGAGCAGCACTGCTGTCTATAGATCCACTGCCCAGAGTAAACGATGCTTTTGGGACCATAAAAGCAAGAAATTTGATGAGCATACACTCCAAAGTGTTCCAAATTACAAAAGATCAAGTTTAGAAGCACATGCAATTTATAGCTGCGGAAACTTTAGAAAAGACCTCATGTCTCCACTGATGAAATTAACCATAAAATATTTTTAATAGTAAAGCTGTTATTTGTAAATTCAATATAACCTCGGTTACTTACAGAAGACTGAAAAGCATGTATCCTTGTTGAAATACAGTGTGTGTTTCTGGGTGTAAGAAAGAGTTCTACATCTTAGCAGGTCTAGCAGGATGAAAGTTCCAGTTAAGTTAATTTACCACAAGATGTCCTCACAGCCAAATTAAAGGGAACTCGAGAAGCTAGAATTATTATTTAAAAGCTGCCCTGTGCTGGCCTGACACATACATGACATGTATATCCTAGAACTAAAATTATCTATGTCAAGAGCACAAACCCACAGATGAAATGATTAAATTCAGCTCAAATAAATCCAATTCAAATAAAACTAAAAGACTGAGTTCTATCATTATGTGGTTACTGTTGTTTATAAAAAGCAGCTGTTATAGAAAACTTTTAAATTGCCTAAACTGTAAATTGATTTGTTCTTACCAGTTTAAAAGCTCATGATTTTATATGGAAATACACATACCTACACACACACACACACACACACTATTGTGAGGAAATAATCAGAAGCATCTTTATTGTCCAATTCAAAAATGGATCTCACCTTTCTGATGCTTCTATAAAAGTAAAATTTATTTCAAGTTCAGCTTGATTCCTAGTGATTTAACGGATTGATCCATGCAATTTTCTTGACGACAGGATGGAAATAGCTTCCTCTTGACGTCTTCCAGGATACTTTTCAGGGGCTGAAACTGAAACATTAAGATTGCTTTCAATGACCTCACCTAGGTATCTTTGCCATCAGGGATGAAGTAGGTGGTGAGTACAGACAGCCTGTTTCAGTTGTCATGTGGGAAACAACTGGGCAGTTGGTGGGTTGGACAAAGGGTTTCCCTGGTTTTTTTTTTTCTTTTAAGACTGTTTCTTTATTGTTGTTTTTTAGGATGCTTTGATATGGAACACTCTAACTCAGTGTTTCTCAACCTTGTCAACTTTAAGATGTGTGGACTTCAACTCCCAGAATTCCCCAGCCAGCATGTTGACAAGGTTGACAAGGTTGAGAAACACTGCTAACTCTTCTCACTTTTCATTCTCTCCAATCCAAGAGACTGTTGGAAAGAAATTAAGTAAAGAAGCTTCAGACTCTTGTTTATCTATCCATCATCAATAAGCTTTTTAAAAACTGAACAGAATGGGATCAAATTTCGTATAGCAGGAGAAGCCAGAAAAAGAAAGATCAAGTTCAAA
Source organism: Charina bottae (assembly GCA_023362775.1). Taxonomy (NCBI): domain Eukaryota; kingdom Metazoa; phylum Chordata; class Lepidosauria; order Squamata; family Charinaidae; genus Charina; species Charina bottae. Next base: position 202,621,599 of record JALMGJ010000002.1, on the reverse strand, counting down.
AATGGGAGGAATCCAGGCCAAAATTCGGCCTATGGGACAGCACAGCAGAGGCTCAGAATGTTCCTGACTATTCTATGCCCTTGTCCTTCTTCGCTTCTGGTCATGTGACCCAGAGCGAGGCCTATGCAGTTTGTGTTGTGCTTCCCAGTGTGCACATACACATCACAGACGCAATACAAGAGGAAAGCAGAAACACACCGAGGCAACATATATGCGTTCATCCTGATCAGTCTCAAAGAGAAAGTGCATTGCGCACACATGCATAGACGCATCACATTACTTTATTATAGTGAAGAAAACATAAGACACCTCCTATAGCCATTGCTGGTAAAGGAATTGGAAAGAATTCCAAAAACAACTTGCTTTGCCATGCTTTCCTAACTTGTTATTTCACAACTATAAACCAATTCCAAATGGGAAAGAAGTGTGATGCTGAACTATAATAATACCTTCCTAAAGTGGAAAATAAAATAAAGATAGACTAAGATTTGAAGAGGTGTATGCTGTATATGCAGAGAAGGAAAAGGCGGTCTAAATACCCAACATTTCAAATCAGCTATTAAGCAGATGGCTGGAGCTGTAGTAAAATACAGGACTCACAAGACCCAATATGTATGGCAGCCTGCAGATGTTTTGGGACAAGTCCCAGAATGCTCAGCCAAGATGGCCTTTTTGTCAGATTTTAGATGTATTTTGCAATTTCTAGACTTGATTATTCCATGTGGGGCTACTCTTTAGGGTGTTTCTCAAGTGCAAAATGCTGCTTCATGTCTTCTAACACTTCCAGGAAGTAATGAATATGTAAAGCCAATATATCAAGGCTGATTCAAAATGCAGCTTCTTGCCTTAAAATTTATTCAGAGCTTGGGACCTACATATCTCAGAGACTGTAGGATTCATATAACAGAGATTGTTTGGTTTGGGCTTAGGATTGTGCATGAAATGGGCCACTGTGCCTTGTTCTTAACAAACTATTGTTAAAATAAACCATGGTTTAGTGCAAAAAGTGAACTCAACCTGACTTTTCTAGTATCAGGATATAGATAGTTCTGATCATCCACACAGAACCTTGTTTGTCATCCCTTTATAATGAAGTAAAAACTGCTAAAAGCAGAACTTTTGTGTCAATTGCCCTAAGACTGTGGATTATCTCTTTTCTAATGTACAAAGTGCAGCACTGGGGATCCACAATGATTACTGGGTTTCCAGCTGGATCTTGGACCTTGCCTTGTCACGTCCAGGACAGATAATGAATGAGGCAGAAATTTAAGGGCTATAAATCGGGGTTGGCTGTATGAAGTGACTTTTTATCTATCATTGCTTGGGAAGAGGCTAAACCCATATAAGTATCTATATTTATGAAGAATGCTTCCTGTAAGAAGTAGTAGATATAAGGTTCATTTGACTTTTCTGACAAATCTCTGGGATTTCTGTTGTATATCAGATAAGGATTTCCAATTCCCAAAGCAGCAAGAAAATGACTCTCCCTGTCCTAAATTATACTGCTGAAATGAAATAAGCAGTTGGGTAAGCAGTTGTAGATATTTTAATTCCTGGCCTCAGAATTATTTAATTCTAAGAGTATATTTCCCCCACCCCCATGCCTCATTGTGGTGGTGTGTGAGTGGGGGGATGAGCTAAGAATGCCAGAAGTGTATATAGAAGAGTATACACTCCCAGCAGGGTCACCCAAGGCGTGAAGGTCATCCCAGCTGCCCAGCTAAAGCAAACAGGGACGCGGTGGCTCAGCGAGTTAAACCGCTGAAGCTGTAGGGCTGCCGGTTGGAAGGTCGGCAGTTCGAATCCCTGCGCAACAAGGTGAGCTCTCGTTGCTAGTCCCAGCTCCTGTCGACCCAAACAGTTCGAAAGCTAGTGAGTAGATAAATTGGGTACCACCTTAAAGTGGGAAAATATGCTGGCGTCCTGTCGGGGGTCGGTATCCACCAGACGGAAGATCTCTTCGAATGGCGGCGGTTACGACAGATCCCGGAAGCAACAACATCTACAGGACGTCAGCAGTTGGCTCTGACGCAAGGCACCCTGGGACATGTAGTCCAGAAGCCAGGAAGGGTCAGTTCCCTTACCCCCTCCCCTTGCGCGCAGATTAGAAAAACATTGTATAATTGAATTGAAATGTATAAACGATGTATGTAAGCTGCCCAGAGTCCTCCGCTAGGGAGGAAACGGGCGGGGTATAAATACAAGTATAAATAAAATAAAAAAATAAACAGGCACCTATACTGCGCAGCAGTTATATAGGAAGATGCTGGAGGCAGATGATCACTGTAGTGACAATGGCAAAGGCATAATTACATAATGTGTGTGAGAAGGCAATGATAAACCTCTCCTGTATTTTAAAAGAAAACCACATGGCTAGAACAGTGATTGTTGATATAATGCCAGATGATGGGCCCCTCAGGTTGGATGGCATTCAGTGTACCTGAGGAAGACCTGAGGATCTTTAAGAGTACTGTTAGAAGGTACTAACAGTGTTTATGACACAGCTAGATTAAAGTCTTCGAGATGTCTAGTTCCTGATGTTGTCACACACAAAGAAGAAAATCCAAAGCTGCAAAGATAGAATTACAGTGGGAACATGGAATGAAAGAAGCATGACCATGGGAAAGATGAAATGAATCAGTTACACATTGATGTCTTGGCATGAGCAAATTGAAATGAACTATCTACTATTCATGCTGTCAAATCATGCTACCTACTACTGTACTCATGCTGTAGACAGATCACACAAAAAATGAAGGAGGAACAGTGTTGCTTTCATAGACAGAAAGGATATAGGAATGACAGTACTTAGGTACAATGCAGGCTATGACTGAATAATATCAATTAGACTATTTGGACACCCCTTTAATTTGAAAGTTATGCAAGTTTGTGCTCCAACCACTGATGCACAAAAGGAAGTTGACAAGTTTCACAGTCAACTTCAGTCTGAAATTGATAGAACCTGCAAGCAAGATATGCTGCTTATGGTTGGAATGCTGAAGTTGGAAATAGTCAATAGACAATAGACAAAAACTTAGTTGGATTGTATGGCCTAGGAAATGTCAAGCTATATTTTTGGTAGCTGAACTGAATGGCACATATGCTTACTTTTATCTGGATACAGAGACTTATTGAGAGTGTACTGGGTGCAAACTAAACTAGAAATTATCCAACAGCAGTAACATGAAATATATGTAGCTGTGTTTGTCCAATGTTTCCTTATTTTCTGATCATACCTTCACAGGTCAATTAGGCATGACCAGGGGTCTAAAGTCCATTTATCCTTTGAAATTAGCCCCAGTCACGGCAGGCTCACATAGTGCCTCCAGTTTGTTCTTTATCCCACTGCGCGCTAATAAAAGGCAACTCATCAATTGCTTTTTTTTTTTTTTTTGCCAGCAGGGAACAGTCACTTCCAGCTTGTGTATTACCTGGCAAGTGGGTTTCCTAGCAGCTTTCACAATGAGCATTATGCAAAGTATCTTAAAGCTATTGGTTGCCAGAGAGAGAAAACAAATACTAAGATAGGGAGTCTACATGAACACTTACTATTCTGTGCACAAAAGAAGAGGACCACCTTTCAAAAACACAACTGCTAAATCTGTGCTGTCCGCAGTCTGTTATTTGTTGTGCCATTTTATAAATTTCTAGTATGAAAAATGTTATTGTGAATTTAAGGGGAATCCCTGCTTAGTGATTGTAGTCTTGCTTATTTAAAACAGAAATATTAGAAACATAAACAAAAACCGCCTATGGAATCAATATTTAACCACTCCTTATCTTCCAGCAATGAAAACAATTTGTTTCCGCTGCGATGCCTGTGACCCTGGCAGCTTGCCATCTGAGAAGACGCTGGGACTTTGACGGTGGCTTGGCGGGGGGAATAACAGTAGAGTGGCAGGCTACTGGGGATTCTCCCTCACCACGGAGGCCATTCTGTCTTTTCTTTTGCCAGTCCCGAAGAAGTAGATTTTTACTGACCATTTTGGTGTGGACTCCATCTACCGGCTAAGTTGCCTATGATTGTGGACTGTGGGTTTCCCACTGTAGCCTGATTCCCCCCTCTGGGTGAGAGCCCGTGGGGGGGGGGGATTGGTGGGGCTGGGGGTGAATGGACGGGAGCCCTTAACCAGCTGGTGAGAGCAGTGAGGGAGGGGCCCTGTGAGTGAGAGTGTCTGTGGCTGGAGTGGGGCGGTGGTTGCTGGGGATCCTGATGGTGCTGAGAGTTAGTGAAGCTAAAGTGCCTCAGGATGCCTGGCTTCCCCTCCCTAGGATGAATGAGCAGAGAAGAGCAATAGGTCCCCCACCTCCAGAATTGGGGGGCCTAGAATGGGGGATGGTGCTGCCTTTGAGGGGGGTAGAGCCGGGCCAAAGTATTATGGTGGTGACGGACATGGGGAGATATGATGGGAGACAAGGAGTGGGCTGTTCTCGGGGAACGTGGGGCCATTGTCCTATACCAGTTTCAATTCCAGATCCCTGGTCTCAGCCCCTTTACCTAGTCCACAGAACTTCAGAGGCCCTGGCTTTCGACTGCTGCTTCTAAATGCCAGGTCAGTCTGTAATAAGGCATCCCTCATCTGTGACTTAATCATAGATGAGAAGGCCGACCTGGCATGCATTACCGAGACCTGGCTGGGCCTGGAAGTGGGAGTGACCCTTTCGGAGATATGCCCAGCTGGGTTTCGGGTGTGGCACCAGCTGAGATCCCAGGCAGGGGTGGAGGTGTGGCAATTGTCATACAGGAATCTCTTACGGCTTTCAGGGGTGCTGCACCACAGGTTACCAGATGTGACACCCTCTTCATTAAGTTGGGCTCTAGGGATCAGTTGGGATTGTTGCTGTTGTACCAGCCTCCCTGCTGCACAGTAACCTCCCTGCCTGAGCTCCTTGACTCCATTTCTGGGTTGTTGGTGGAGTTCCCCAGACTTATGATCTTGGGGGACTTCAATCTGCCTTCTCCCGGAGTGGGGTCTGAGGCACCTCGGGAGTTCATGGCCACCATGATGGCCATGGGCCTATCCCAGATCATCCAGAGCCCAACATGGGACAGTAGTCACACACCAGTTCTCATGTTCCTGTTGGAGCAGTGGCTATGTGATCTGAAATTGGGGGAGCTTTTGGTGTCTCCCTTGTCTTGGTCAGATCACGCCCTGATCGTCATGGGATTCTCTAGCTCCACTATCCACTGCAGGGAGGCTTGACCCATTAGATTGATGGACCTGGATGGGTTTCAAAGGGAGCTGGGGACTGTTCCTGCTGGTCTGCAGCACGCCCATCTGAAGCCTTGGTCACCGCTTGGAATAGGGGGTTGGCTGAGGCTTTGGATCAGTTTGCACCCATGCGACCTCTCCCCTCTCATGGATCCCATCACTCCCAGTGATTCACGGATGAGTTGAGGGAGAAGAAGTGAGAGAAGAGACGTCTAGAGCATAGCTGGTGCTCAACAAGGGACAAATTCAACCGAACATGGGTTAGAGCCGCTATTAAGGCCTACCTTGTGGCGGTAAGGGCGGTGAAGCACCAGTACTTCTCCGCCCTTATTGCATCTGCAGTTAGGTGTCCCACAGCCCTGTTTTAGGTGACATATGCCCTCTTGGATGTGGGGGCTCAGAGAACCTCTTGCAGAAGAATTTGTTCAATATCTGTTGGACAAAGTCACTTGAATTTGCTTGCAGTTGGACACCAACCTTTTTGCAGGTCTGGAGGAGATGCCTAGGGAAGAGTCTTGCCGGGTTATCTGGGGTGGTTTGAACCCATTGGGTCTGAAAAAGTGGACAGGGTCCTTAGGACTATGAGCTCAGCCACCTGCTCCTTAGATCCATGCCCCTCCTGGTTTGTTAAAGTGGCCTGCGGGGTGTCCTGTGAGTGGGTTCTAGCAGTGGTGAATTCTTTGAGTGAGGGAGTTGTTCCTTTACCTCTTAAGGAGGCCTTGGTTTGCCCCCTCCTCAAGAAGCCATCACTGGACCCCACTATACTGGACAATTTTCGTCCAGTATCTAACCTCCCCTTTTTGGGAAAGGTGGTTGAGAAGGTAGTTGCACAGCAGCTTCAAAGGACCTTGGATGAAATGGATTATCTGGATCCCTTTCAGTCAGGATTCAGGCCCAGGTATAAGATGGAGCAGCATTGGTCGTGCTTTTGGATGATCTCTGGTGAGGGCAGGATGTGGGTTGTGCATCCATCCTAGCCCTACCTGACCTCTCTGCAGCTTTCGATACCATTGACCATGGTATCCTTCTGGATCAGCTCAGAGGATTGGGGGTGAGTACCACAGTATTGTGCTGGTTCATCTACTTTCTTCAGGGTCAATCCCAGTCTTTGGCGATTGGGGAGTAGAGATCCCGCCCTTGGCCCTACTATGTGGGGTACTGCAGGGTTCTGTGCTCTCTCCGTTCCTATTCAACATCTACATGCCGCTGGGTGAGCTCATCCGTTGCCATGGGGTGAGGATTCATCAGCATGCTGGTGATACCCAATTATATATCTCTGTCTCTGGCAAATTAAGCAATGCTGCGAACGTCTTATCCCAGTGCCTGGAGGCTGTGAGGGTCTGGATGGGGAACAACAGGCTTCAGCTGAACCCTGGCAAGATTGAGTGGCTTTGGGTTTTGGGGCCTGCCAGTTCTAGGACTATGCCATCTTTGATGCTGGATGGGGTTGCACTGCCCCAGACAGACCCAGTGCACAATCTGGGGATCCTTCTGAATTCATGACTCCTGCTTGAAGAGCAGGTGGCAGGCGTGGCTAGGAGGGCATTTGCACAACTTCGGGTTGTGCGCCAGTTGCACCCATCCCTAGATCGGGGAGCTCTGCTTACAGTCACTCATGCCCTAGTCACCTCTCAATTGGTTTACTGTAATACGCTCTACATGGGTCTGCCCTTGAAGAGTATCCGGAAGCTTCAGCTGGCGCAGAATGCAGCGGCATGGGAAGTTATGTGCTTTTGGAATAGCACATGTTACACCTCTGTTCCACAAGCTGCATTAGTTGCCAGTCTGCTTCCAGGTCCAATTCAAGGTGCTGGTTTTGACCTTTAAAGCCCTTCATGGCATGGGGCTGGGTTATCTGTCATGGTCTCCGATGCAAAGCTTCTGGGTTTTGTATCGGAGATAATGACATGGAAAGAGTTAACAAGGAAGGAGGCCGTGCCGGTATACATGAGGCTGCTGTCTACCAATGGTGGCGTCGGCGTTGTCTGAAGAACCGGAAGTACCATCTGAGTGGCTGAACAGGGGGGTGGGATATGGGGCCATATATCAGTGTCTGTTGCGCGCGCTTTTGTCAGTAGCAACTTTCTTTTTGTAATTGTAGTAACTTATAGTAAAACAGTTTTCCACTAGTATGGTGTGAGATTGTTAATACTAAGCCTGAGTTCTGCAACCATTACATTATCTGAGCAACCACCTCTCCCCAATTATACCTGCCCACCCTTAAGATCCAGCAGAAGAGGCATGCTGTGAGTCCTGTCTGTTAGGGAACTACATTTGGTGGGTCCCAGGAGGTGGGACCTTCATGTGATCCCCTTCATGTGATCATGTGATCATGTGATCATGATCCCCTTCATGGATCACTGCCTTGTCGTGGCGAAGGGGCTTGCGTAACTCAATGAAGTCAGGTCAAGAAGAACAGGTCATGACGGAGAGTTCTGACAAAACGTGGTCCAAAACTGGAGGAGGGAATGGCAAACCACTCCAGTATCCTTGCCAAGAAAACCCATGGACAGTATCAAAAGGCTAAAAGATATGACGCCGGAAGATGAGCCGCTCAGGTCGGAAGGTGTCCAAAATGCTACTGGGGAAGAGCGGAGGGCAATTCCGAGTAGCTCCAGAAAGAGTGAAGCGGCTGGGCCAAAGCCGAAAGGACGCTCAGTTGTGGATGTGTCTGGAAGTGGAAGGAAAGTCCGATGCTGTAAAGAACAATATTACATAGGAACCTGGAATGTAAGATCTATGAATCAAGGTAAGTTGGATGTGGTCAAACATGAGATGACAAGATTGAACATCGACATCTTGGGAATCAGCGAACTAAAATGGACAGGAATGGGCGGATTTAATTCAGGAGACCATTATATATACTACTGTGGGCAAGAATCCCTTAGAAGAAATGGAGTAGCTCTCATAGTCAATAAAAGAGTGGGAAAGGCAGTACTGGGGTACAACCTCAAAAACGACAGAATGCTTTCAGTTCGAATCCAAGGCAAACCATTCAACATCACAGTGATCCAAGTCTATGCCCCAACCACTGATGCCGAAGAAGCTGAAGTTGACCGGTTCTATGAAGACCTACAACACCTTCTAGAACTAACACCAAAAAAAGATGTCCTTTTCATCATAGGGGACTGGAATGCTAAAGTAGGAAGTCAAAAAATAACCGGAATAACAGGCAAGTTCGGCCTCGGAGTACAAAATGAAGCAGGGCAAAGGCTAATAGAGTTTTGTCAAGAGAACACACTGGTCATAGCAAACACTCTTTTCCAACAACACAAGAGACGACTCTACACATGGACATCACCAGATGGTCAATACCGAAATCAGATTGATTATATACTTTGCAGCCAAAGATGGAGAAGCTCTATACAATCAGCAAAAACAAGACCTGGAGCTGACTGTGGCTCAGATCATGAGCTTCTTATCGCAAAATTTAGGCTTAAATTGAAAAACGTAGAGAAAACCACTAGACCTATCAGGTATGACCTAAATCATATCCCTTATGAATATACAGTGGAGGTGAGGAATAGATTTAAAGGATTAGATCTGGTAGACAGAGTGCCTGAAGAACTATGGATGGAGGTTCGTAACATTGTACAGGAGGCAGCAACTAAAACCATCCCAAAGAAAAAGAAATGCAAGAAAGCAAAGTGGCTGACTGATGAGGCTTTACAAATAGCTGAGGAAAGAAGGGAAGCAAAAGGCAAGGGATAAAGGGAAAGATATAAACAACTGAATGCAGAATTCCAGAGAATAGCAAGGAGAGATAAGAAGGCCTTCTTAAATGAACAATGCAAAGAAATCGAGGAAAACAATAGAATGGGGAAGACTAGAGATCTCTTCAGGAAAATCGGAGATATCAAGGGAACGTTTTGTGCAAAGATGGGCATGATAAAGGACAAAAAAGGCAGGGACCTAACAGAAGCAGAAGAGATTAAGAAGAGGTGGCAAGAATACACAGAAGAACTATACAAGAAAGATCTTAATATCCCTGATAAATACGATGGTGTGGTCACTGACCTTGAGCTGGACATCCTAGAGAGTGAAGTCAAGTGGGCCTTAGGAAGCATTACTAACAACAAAGCTAGCGGAGAAGACAGTATCCCAGCTGAGCTATTTAAAATCCTAAAAGATGATGCTGTTAAAGTGCTGCACTCAATATGCCAACAAATTTGGAAAACTCAACAGTGGCCACAGGATTGGAAAAGGTCAGTTTACGTTCCAATTCCAAAGAAAGGCAATGCCAAAGAATGTTCAAACTACCGTACAATTGCGCTCATTTCACATGCTAGCAAGGTTATGCTCAATATCCTACAAGCTAGGCTTCAGCAGTATGTGAACCGAGAACTACCAGAAGTGCAAGCTGGGTTTCGAAGAGGCAGAGGAACTAGAGATCAGATTGCCAACATTCGCTGGATCATGGAAAAAGCAAGAGAGTTCCAGAAAAACATCTACTTCTGCTTCATTGACTACGCTAAAGCCTTTGATTGTGTGGATCACAACAAACTGTGGCAAAGTCTTAAAGAGATGGGAGTACCAGACCACCTTACCTGTCTCCTGAGAAACCTGTATGCGGGTCAAGAAGCAACAGTTAGAACCGGACATGGAACAACCGACTGGTTCAAAATTGGGAAAGGAGTACGACAAGGCTGTATATTATCACCCTGCTTATTTAACTTATATGCAGAGTACATAATGAGAAATGCCGGGCTGGATGAATCACAAGCCGGAGTTAAGATTGCCGGGAGAAATATCAACAACCTCAGATATGCAGACGATACCACCCTAATGGCAGAAAGTGAAGAGGAACTAAAGAGCCTCTTGATGAGGGTGAAAGAGGAGAGTGCAAAAGCTGGCTTGAAACTCAACATTAAAAAAACTCAGATCATGGCATCTGGTCCCATCACTTCCTGGCAAATAGAAGGGGAAGAAATGGAAGCAGTGACAGATTTTATTTTCTTGGCCTCCAAGATCACTGCAGACGGTGATTGCAGCCATGAAATTAAAAGACGCTTGCTCCTTGGGAGGAAAGCTATGGCGAACCTAGACAGCACATTAAAAAGCAGAGACATCACCTTGCCGACAAAGGTCCGTATAGTTAAAGCTATGGTTTTTCCAGTAGTAATGTATGGCTGTGAGAGTTGGACCATAAGGAAGGCTGAGCACCGAAGAATTGATGCTTTCAAACTGTGGTGCTGGAGAAGACTCTTGAGAGTCCCTTGGACTGCAAGGAGGTCAAACCAGTCAATCCTAAAGGAAATCAACCCTGACTGCTCATTGGAAGGACAGATGCTGAAGCTGAAGCTCAAATACTTTGGCCACCTAATGCGAAGAGAGGACTCACTGGAAAAGACCCTGATGCTGGGAAAGACTGAAGGCAAAAGGAGAAGGGGACGGCAGAGGATGAGATGGTTAGATAGCATCACTGATGTAATGAACATGAATTTGAGTAAACTCCGGGAGACAGTGGAGGACAGGAAGGCCTGGCGTGCTATGGTCCATGAGGTCACAAAGAGTCGGACACGACTAAACGACTGAACAACAACAACAACAACAGGAGGTGGGCCTTCTCTACCGTGGCACCCGCCTTATGGAACATTCCCCCCCAAGTGAGGTTAGCTCCATCCCTGTTGATTTTCTAGAAGTCCCTCAAGACCTGGTTATATCATCGGGCCTGGGGGCCCCAGGGGGCCAGTGAGATCTTGAGGTGGCTCCATTATAGCTGTTAACATTTATTCTCTCTTATGCCTTGTTTTTTAATTTTTTTTAATAATGACTAGTTTTTATGTTTATTGTTTATAACTTTGTTGTATGCCACCCAGAATCACTTCTCATGAGATGGGCGGCCATATAAATTGGATGGATGGATGGATGGATGGATGGATGGATGGATGGATGGCAGACAGACAGGCAGACAGGCAGACAGATGATGTTTAAAAACAGATCAATAATACTATATGCACTGCTGTCAGGGTTTCCTATTAAAAGCAAATTCCTTTCTCTACGTTTTGTTTACCTTCTGGTTCTCAAAACAAACTGCAGGTGGGCAGCCTTGGCTAACCAAGGCATCATGTCACGTGATGTTATTGTCTGTCCGAAAAATAACTATCTCATGGGAACCGAAGCCCACACTTTCGGAGGGTGAAACAGTATGCTTGGTTAGATGCGACACTGCCATCTCATGGCGGTTTATACTATGTGCAATTCTAAACGCTTTAAGCTTTGTTAAGTTTTGTAACCCATGATTCTTAGGTTCCACCAATCAGAAAGCTGAAACGAGTGTATATCTCAGCTGTGAACTATGGGTCTATGCTTCTTGACTTCTGTCTGGTCTTTTAGCCATGTTTGTGTGTATGTTCTACCTCTGAAGACTAGGAAAGGTGTAGCTATGCGTGGCTCTGTGTCTAGGCCATGGCATGGGCCTTTATGTCTGTCAATGGAAACAAACACGAAACTCTGCTTGTATGTATGTTTTTTCCTTTTCTGCAATAATGTAACTGTATATACATTTATTGCCTTTTATTACAAGTAAACATGTTAGCCATAAACGCTGCACTCTGTCTGATTACTATGCGCCTTACCCCATAAGCCAGCATTAACGCACAACTGCTTGCTTAAAAGCTACCTTAGGAAACATTTAGTTGTCCCACAGAACACCCTTAAGAAGAAATCCTGAATAGACTCCCTTGAGTTTCAGATATTTTTAATGTGGTAATCATCTTAGAAAGCATTTACCATATCATTCCAGAAGAAGAAGAAATTTGAGGTCTTTTTCTTGAGGAAATAATACACGCAACGGAAGAGAGAGCTATTACTAGAGCTGGCTGTTTTGATATCCCTGACACCAGTCCATACATAGAAGCTAATCAAACTGGAAATTAAATATTAGTTTGACACTGGCAACACTATGTCAACATTGAAAACAGACTATTAGGTTGCCAGAGCAGCTGTGTGGCATATAAGCCTCTGATTCTCAACACTCTGATGTCACTTTCTGTCTCAACTCACAGTATCTGCTGCCTAAGTGGCTAACTCACTTTTCTGAATGACAAGGCTGGCCTTGCTAGTTACAAGCTGCTTTAGACATCCCCTGCCTAGGTGGAGAAACCATGATAAACAAGTGGGAAGAAGCAATAGAATCAAATCAAATCAAATCAATTTTTATTTGGTCATAGACCAAATAAAGGTCTATGATAGATAAAACAGAAGATTCACATCTGATTAGAATAAAAGGAAAAACACTTAAAATTCTAAAAAAATCTAAGAAAACTTTGAAGAGATACTGCGGTGTACTGTACAAACTATAGGACAATACTTAGCGGTGGTCAATGAAATAAAATCAGATTGCTCTGTTAACAACAACTTAAGATAAAATGAATCCGAATGACCTGGATATTTAGTAAAGTATGGAGATAATAATTCCTGGCGAGCATCTACATAGAGAGGACAATACAAAAGGACGTGTTCCATCGTTTCAATTATTCCTCTGCCACATGGGCACAGTCTTTGTTCAAAAGGGATGTTTCGGTATCTCCCAAAGAAACAATAGAGAAACAATCTGCTCTGGGCACAACATTTATTCACTGGCATAAAAACTTAGTGGATATGAACAGACAAAAGGCTCGTGAATATAACCTCTTGCATCATAACTGACTTCCCAGAGAATCTGTTAAGTCTTCCTCATTGACTCGTTACCAAGTAACACTTAAGACACACTTTGGTGACTGTGGAATTTCCCAAGGTGTGGAGGCAGCTTTAAAAGTGAGAAAAAGCAGTAGCTTTCCAGACAAGTAATGTTAAATTTGTGTACCCATGGAAGCCTGATGTTTCACAAAAGCATTGTGAACCTTAACATTATGTCTTAAGAGTAACATTAGTGTTTTATCATTAACCCTAGTGTTAAAACTAAGCATTGGGTGTGTTTTGTGCACATTTAAGGCTCATCTTTACATCTGAGATCAACATGCCCTATAATCATATTTATGCCATGTCCTCATGATATTGCCTTCATCTCATCCCTAGACCATCTGAAGTACCTCAAACCAATCTTTAACTTTTCAAGTCTTAAAGTAGTGTTTTTCTCTTCTCTTCTCTCTCTCTCTCTCTCTTTTGGCTATGAATACCATCTAGCGTACTTCATCAACAACATGGTTGCTGATGAGATCAGAAATAAGATCTGCCCAGCTCCTCCTTGCCACTTTAGGGTACTGCAGACAGTTTGCTTTTTTAACACAGGTTTAGCACTCTTTTGAAAGAGCACTAGACCTGTACTTAAAAAAAAGACCAATTGTCTATTGAGAGACAATTAGACCCATGCTGCCCAGAAAGTTGATTTAAACTGGGAAAGGCAGCAAGGTTTCATTAATTCTGTGCTACTAGTCCTATGAGTATTAGATGCATTATAGGTTTCCTGGTGTTTCTGCTAATGGGGGATTTCACATGACCATATTTTTTACTATTTATACTATGGGGCGTGGGGAGAAGCATGATCTTGCCTATTCTGCTCCTGTTCCATGTACATCCATGGGCTACTTCCAAGGACAGAAGTGGACTTGTTGCCAGCAGTGCCATTTTCTGGCAGTAATACTTGAGGATGGAATTAACTTGTCATTAATTGCTCCCTCCTTGTCAAGCCTTTCAAGGCAGGCAAACTCAAGAAACAAGCACCACTTGAATTTCTGGCAAGATCTTGATTGCTAGTAAGGTATTATAGTAAAAACTTCCAAGCCTGTCAATGTAATTCTCCAGCTCAATTAATACCCAGCATAAATTAAAGTTACTCTGACATTTCCCTCATCCACTGGACTCAGGAATCTTTTCTGAGATTCCTGGTCAGGTAATGGTCAGGCTCCCTCCTCCATGTTCCCTTGGCTTGTTAGACATTCCATCTCACACCTGCTTCATCCAATGCTTCTCCTTTGCCCCTGTGATCTATTTTCTGACCTACTTTTGGACATGGGTTTAGCACCCTTTCAGAAGTGTGTTCTGTGTTCAGAAAGAAAATGACTGGCACATCACACGCATGGAGCATGTCCACATACATATTTTGCTACTTGTTATTGGGGCCATTTTTTTTAATCCGTTCAATTGTGTCCGATTCTCGGAGACTGCCTGGACAAGTCCTTGCAGTTTTCTTGGCAGGTTTTTCAGAAGTGGTTTGCCATTGCCTCCTTCCTAGGGCTGAGAGAGAGCGACTGGCCCAAAGTCACCCAGCTGGCTTTGTGCCTAAGGCAGGACTAGAACTCACGGTCTCCTGGTTTCTAGCCTGATGCCGTAACCACTACCCCAAAGTGGCTCTCACTGGGGCAATAACAAGTAGCAAAACACATTAATCCAAGCACTCACCGACACTGCCCAGTGGTTGTTTTCCCACTGGCAGACAATGCTTTGTGAGAGGGGGAAAAAAGCCAAGGAATCCAAACTCTTTCCATTACTTGCCTCAAATTTAAACAGTAAGGACAGCACTGTGGAATAACTTAACTGCGGAATAGGACATGGCAATCGGGACAGCAAACATTATGCTAGTGTGTGTGTGTGTGTGTGTGTTGCTGACTCAAGGATTGGTAGATAAAATTTGAACAAAGATATCTAGACGTGTTCTTGATTCACTCAAGGCAACAGTAAGATTCAACCAGCCTGACTCCTATTCTATGTTAAGTAAATAGCTATAATGTTAACACTTCCCCATAAAAACAGAGCTCATCTTTTGGTGACTTCATAATTACATTAATGTAGTTTTCTTGGCAGGAATACAAGTGATTTGCCACTGCCACCTTCGGGAATTTTTTTTAACTTCCCCATCTAGCCTACAGCCCGGAGATTCCCTGGAGATTTCCTATCCAGATTTCAATCAAGCCCCACGCTATGTGCCTTATAAGATCAGACAAGATGAGCAAGGTATTGCCACCTGCTGAGGTTTAAGTAACATTTCCTGGTGTTTCAATTCTAGATGGTAAAACCTTCCACATGTGAGATAAATAAAATTTAATGTAACTATACTCCCTTTCATGTCACACTGATTTTAAAAAAAAAGCTTCATCACTTCAGTTTCTACTTACCTAAATGATAACGCCATAGGAATATAATTTGCTGGCTCTTTTTAATCACAGTGATTGTCAGACATCTGATCATTCAACCACAAGAGGATTGGAAAGTAGAAAAACTGGTTATTTTAAAGTAAAGGTGGAAGGAGGCTGAGGGAGGGAGGAGGACACTAGAAATTTGATCCATTTGTTGAGCATTTCCTTGTTATGCAGCCTTTAAAGTCCCAGAATTTTTCAGCTGATCTTCAGCCCTGGAACCAGCATACTATAGTGCAGAGCTTTCCAAACTGTGTGTTGGGACACGTTAGTGTATCGGCTGCAGTGTCTGGGTGTGTCGCTGCTGCTGCTGCCTCCGAACCCTGCCAGGATTCCGCGCAGGTCCTAGTGCCTGCCTTGTGCCTTGCTGCCTCCAAATCTGCCCTGCCAGGATTCCACGCAGGTCCTAGTGCCTGCCTTGTGCCTTGCTGCCTCCAAATCTGCCCTGCCAGGATTCCGCGCAGGTCCTAGTGCCTGCCTTGTGCCTTGCTGCCTCCAAATCTGCCCTGCCAGGATTCCACGCAGGTCCTAGTGCCTGCCTTGTGCCCTGCTGCCTCCAAACCTGCTGTGATTCCTCACAGTCCTAATGCCTGCCTTGTGCCCTGCTGTAAGAGTGTGTCGCGAAATGATGCATGTCTAAAAAGTGTGTCACCAACATGAAAAGTTTGGAAAGCTCTGCTATAGTGGTTTGGGTGTTGGGAGACTCGAGTCTAGTCCAGCCTCACCAAGTTGGACTAGTCACTATCTACTCCCACAGGGCTTTTGTTGTGGGATGGAAATGAGAGGAAGGAAAACTATATAATTATTTGTCAACTCTGTGACACTTAAAGGGGGGGGGGTCATGTGAAAATCTGAAAAAAAAGTCAGTCTGCTTTAATGACAAGCAGAGAGGTGCTGTGCTTTCATGAGGCAGAAAACCCCCTTTTTGCGGGGGTTGCTTTGCAGAGCCCTGCTATCAACACTATGGAAGAAAAGTAGGATACAAATCCAAATAATAATAAAACTTGATGCATATAACATCAGTGCATATTTCAATACATTTTGGCAGTTCCTTATACACACCAATATATTTTTTTACTTCGGTTTCAGTCTTAAAGGTAGAATGCATGATCCTTTCAATCCCATCAATTCCAGGTGATGTAGGCAGTATAACTGTATGGGATCAGGGGATCATGCTACATGTATTAGTCAATCACAGCAGTGTGCTGGAACAGTGTGTACAATATGCAGTACATTCCTTTTCCCCAGTATGTTCAGAACGTTTGAGATGCAAAGCTCTGAGTCTTCTTTTCTTAATAGCACTTCTAGATTCTTTTCCTTCCCCAGCATGCACTGATAATTTTTGTTATAACTAATGCAAAATTCATGAAGAAGAAGCCTTTGTGATATATTCTTATTAAAAGTGTAACAGAAAAACATGACTAGCTTCAATTATTTATACCCACACATAAGATTTGTAGAGCAATGAAACACTTTCATTATACAGTTGAATCACAATGCTGAGCAACTAAATGAAACTATCTGCAATTAATATTCATAGTGTGACTAATGACTGCGCTAAAAATTCTGAAACACGCAGTTTTAGATTTTACACGAATGCCCCTTAGTCATTCCTATTGTGGGAAAGCACAGGTCGTTATTATTTAATTAGCATCTTTACGTCCTTAATGGCATTGCTTAAGAACATAGTATGTACATAATAAATGAGGCAAGATGTGCATTATAATTAAAGGAAGGACATGCAGCAGCTGGAACACATGTCCCGCTCTTTCTGTTCTCCTGAAAGGGCCCCACCCACTAGAATTGATTGGACTGTCCCTTTTAAAAACACTTGGCTAGGACAGAAAGTGTGGAAGTGGCAGTGAAGGAAGAAAGAACAAAGAAGGGAAAAAAGAGTTGCTGAATGACAGCTTGGTCAAGAAGAAAATATTATTTATTTATTTTTAAAAACTTTTATTTATTAAAACACAATAAAGAAAAATGAAACAATAGTAAAAAAATAAAGGAAAGACTAGAACAACAAAAATAAGGGTGCATGTACATACTTTTACAAGTTTCAATAACTGTTGTGTTGAGAATAAAATAGAGGTAATCTTTGTTTAATGGCCACTTGTTCAGCAACCATTCAAAGTTACATTGGCACTGAACAAGGGGGACTTACGATCAGTCCTTGTAGTTGTGGCCGTCGCAGCATCCCCATGGTCACGTGATCACAATTTGGGCGCTTGGCAACTGGCTCGCAATTACGATGTCACAGCATCCCATGGTCATGTCATTGCGATTTGAAACCTTCACTGCTGGCTTCTGACAAGCAAAGTCAATGGGGAAGCTGGCAGAAGGTCGCAAATGGTGATCATGTGACCGCGGGACACTGCGAGCACGCAGGACTCGCCTAACAATGGCAACTGGGACTGCTGGAACTGCCATCGTTAACTCAGCATGGTCATGTGACATTGTGCTTTATGACAACATCACTTAGCAACGGAGTTCCCAAGTTACCGTTGGAAAGCAAGGACTACCTTTACTTAGAGTCATTGGGAGATCAACAATTTGAGCCTTGCTGGCAGCAAAATTAAAGCAAAGTTGGCAGTCAGGAATGTCAATTGCACTTGAGAACCCAGAAAATCTCCAGCCAATCCATTATGAGAGGCCCAGGTGCTGGCAATTTGAAGCCCAGACACTGGCAAGTCTCCTCCAAGTGGCACAGATGCTGGCATTTAGAGGTGGCCTGAGTACTGACACCCAGCCCTGCTGCAAGTATCTCTAACTAGCCCAGAGATACTTGTAACCAGCCTGGGTTCCAGCCCTGAAATGGGGCAAGGCAGAGTGCCTAACAGGGGCAATTGCAGAGCAAGTCAGGGGAACAGCAACACAATGACAAGCAGTCCAGGGAGGGAACACAGCCCAGCAGAGGGAATCTCAACCCTATACACAGCACCAAGTCATCAGCAGGCCATGGAAGTGATTGTGGCACACCCCGGGCTAGAGGGGGCCAATCATAAGCCTGAAGGACATGAAAATTAATTAATGTGACTAATGTCACATAACTATGAGCTACTATATAAGCTACTCTGGTAGAATTTTCACTCTTACAGGCAACCTCAAAACATTCTTAAAACAAATAAGACTTCTAGATGGAATTACTGTGTCCCCACCGAGTGCCTTAGAAACCATACTGTAAGTGTTTGCATTTGCCTTGCTGTGTGATATATTATACAGTACGTATATATGGAAGCCATTTCTGCTTAAATTTGATTAAACTTCTGTTGTGGATCTACGCTCTTAATTTTGCCATTGCTGTGTTCTCCAAGTTTATGTTCCCAATCAGATATCGTTGGCATTGTATTTTTCTTCCAGTATTGGTTAAAGTTTATTCTCACAGCCATCAGAATATATCCCAGTAAGCTGTGATACTTCTTGTTGATATTCTGGAATTATGGCTAGTAAAAAAAAAAGATTTTATTTCAAATTTTATTTCCAAAATTCTCTGAAAGGTACTATGTATATCTTTCCAATACTTTTGAGGGTTTTTTTAACATGTCCACCATATCTGATAAAATGCTCCTTCTGTTTTATGGCATTTCAAATACATACTGTACATCAATTATTATATCTTTCTGTATTTCTTATACACAAATTCCGCTTACACAGAAACACAAGTATATAGATTATTCACTCTCCTTCTCGCCTAAAGAATAAAAAATATGAAAAAAAGGATGAGGAGGGGATAGGGGTAGCTGAATTAGGTATCTGTTTACATTAACGCATTTTTCAAAGAAACAGTTATCTGATTTTCAATGAACTAAATGACAAAAAAAATTAGCCAACCCTCTTGCAGCATTAAACTGTCCCAAGATTATATGGGATCAAGCCCATTTCTGTTTTCCTTTCTGTACATTCTATACAGCAAGTTTTCTTTAATGGCCTTTTCTATGGGGATATGGAGATTCATCTGTTCCTGACTGAATCCTTATTAAATGTTAAATATGCTAAATACTAGGGGGGCGCGATGGCTCAGCAGTTAAGACACCAGGCTTGTCAATCAGAAGGTCACAAGTTCGGAGGTTCGAGACCTGAGCACCACATGATGGAGTGAGCTCCCGCACTCACCCCAGCTCTTGCCAACCTAGCAATTCGAAAGCATGCAAATGCAAGTAGATTAATAGGTACCACTTCGGTGGGATGGTAACAGCATTCCGTGCCTGTCATGCCGGCCACATGACCACAGAAACATCTTCGGACAGCTCTGGCTCTTCAGCTAAGAAACGGAGATGAGCACCGCCCCCTAGAGTCAGACACGACTGTGCAGGGAAAAACCTCTACCTTTACCTATGCTAAATATTATACACAGTTTGAAGTTATATTTCTTCCAGTTCATCAAAACTGCTTATTATTCTTCACTTAATGGATAGTGATTCACTCTCCATTAATGGTTTTTCTACAGGTGGCAAAAAAGTGATTTAGAATAAGTGTTTGTATAGAAATGAATTTTTATCAAAAGGCAAACTTCTGCTGGTGTGTTTTTTCATAGCTCGAGAAAAAAATAAAATTATTGCTTTATCTTTAGCTATTGCACATTTTAGGATAATTGTCTTCCTTCAAAATAAACATATCCACTCAAACAATTTCTTAAATTACAGTATAGGTAAAGGTAAAGGTTCCCCCCGCACATTTGTGCAGTCGTGTCCGACTCTAGGGGCCGGTGCTCATCTCCGTTTGTTAGCCGAAGAGCCAGCGTTGTCCGAAGACACTTCCACGGTCATGTGGCCGGCATGACGCACGCGGAATGCTGTTACCTACCCACCGAAGTGGTACCTATTCATCTACTTGCATTTGCATGCTTTCGAATTGCTAGGTTGGCAAGAGCTGGAGCTAGTGCGGGAGCTCACTCCGCACGCAGGGCTAGGGATTCGAACCTCCAAACTTGCGATCTTCCGATCGACAAGCCTGGCGTCTTACCCGCTGAGCCACCACGCCCCTTTTAAATTACAGTATACTTCCAAATATAATTGCATTAATCTGCCAACAACCCTTGAGCCCATGGTTAAACACTTAATCCTAAACACAATGTGAACATATAACCTTGTTTGAAAATTGTTTTTTTGTCAGGATGAATCCTCAGGAGAATAATAATTGGCAGAGTTCTAACAAATGAAGAAGTCATAGTTTTTTGTTTTGTCCAAATTGGGATGCTATAGTTATCTACTTCAGAATAAGTCAGGATTCCAAACTATGATTTGAAAAATATAATGTTTTAGTTCAGGTGGAATAGAAAACAAAGTTGAAGACTTCTGTGCTACATTTGATCCATGTTATAATAACCCAGCTAGATTAATTGGTTGCTGTGTAATGAACACAAATGTAATGCAGCTAAACCAGAGCTTTCCAAACTGTGTGTCGGGACACGTTAGTGTGTCGGCTGCAGTGTCTGGGTGTGTCGCGGCTGCTGCTGCCTCCGAGCCCTGCCAGGATTCCGCGCAGGTCCTAGTGCCTGCCTTGTGCCTTGCTGCCGCCAAACCTGCTGTGATTCTGCGCAGGTCCTAGTGCCTGCCTTGTGCCTGGCTGCCTCCAAACCTGCTGTGATTCCACGCAGGTCCTAGTGCCTGCCTTGTGCCCTGCTGCCTCCAAACCTGCCCTGCCAGGATTCCGCACAGGTCCTAGTGCCTGCCTTGTGCCCTGCTGTAAGAGTGTGTCGCGAAATGATGCATATCTAAAACGTGTGTCACCAACATGAAAAGTTTGGAAAGCTCTGAGCTAAACAAAAGAAAGATGGCAAAAACAGCTAATTGTCCTACACAGTAGCAATCCCAGTTATAACTTTGCTTATTTAAAACAGAAAGATAGCCGACAAGAAAAGTGCACACAATGAGAAATGTCAGTAGATCACGCCTGACACTTCACAGTTTAAACACCACAAGAAACTGTGTCATTTTTCCCTGGAAGTATGTGTATGTGAAAATAGGCTGCTGTTACTCTGCATTTTTAATTACTCAGCAATATTTCCAGTTTTGTTTTATTTTATTAAGCACTATACTTCAAAGTTGACTTTTCTGTCTAATTTCTCAAAAGCAGAAACAGGGAAACTGAGTTTTTGCGTCAGGTCCAAGCTTACTAGGTAGCATTCAAACAATTGTACTCTTCATTCAACCTCAGGGCAGATTCTGCAGTATAATAACAATGAAGAACAGGGATTGGCAAGACAATGCAAGATGCCTGCCTGGTTTCAGCTGAACTATGGCCTTCAATATATTACTCACACCTCACAACATTTTCACTTCAATTCAGTAATTTATTTGGCAATATAACAGAAAAAAGCAACAAGTAGATTATATGTTCCATGATTAAGTAATTTATAAATGACTTATTAGCATATCCTATAATTAGCCTGAATTATGCTGATTATAATGTTTTTGCATGACCACTTTTCAAGAAATGCATTTCTTTTTTATTTACACAGTTGTAAATCACCTTTCTAAAACCCAGGATCCTTTTTAAGTAATTTTCAAGATCATTTATCATAATAGCAGTAACATATTATGAACTAGCCCTAAGTTTCATCTTCCTACATGCCTTACAAGACAAGTTTCTGCTTGTTAACAGACCTTGATGTGAAAGTAAAGGAGCTTTAACCACTTATATTTGCTACATGGAAAATGAAAAACCAAGGAACCTGAAGGAATCAGAGAAAATGAATGGTTTTACACACTGCACCAAGCCATGATGTGGATAGTTTGATTTCTGTTTGGTGCTAACTGTAGATTATTTCACAAACCCTGGTTCTCCAATGTGATGCCTTCAGGAACCACTATGTACCACCAGGTTTCATGCCCAACCTCGTTTTAGTTTAACTTTATTTGAAAATTAGATTCTAGCATGCTGCAAAGCAAGCCACTAGCCACAAGTGTAAACATTATTTCCAAGAATAGTACAGTCCAGCATATAGTCTAGTGTGGAAATGTTCTCAGATAATCAAACAGCTGGATGACTGCAATCCTATGTTTCGTTTGGAAGTATACCCACCTGCTTAGAAGCAAGAGACAGTGATAAGCTAAGTTGATACAGAACATCCTGGGAAGGTGGGTGGGGGTGCAACTTCACCAGTTTCCTTTCCGATAAATGGGAGTTTTGGGACACTGGCAGCCATTTTAGTGTTCAGAATATGTTCTCAAAATGTTAGATATGCCTACTTTGCTAAACTCCCACATAACAAAATGTGTAAACACAGTGTCTTCTCATATTGTCCTCCAGCTATCCTTCACCTTTGGCCTTGTAGTGTACCTTGATCTTAATTTAACAAACAAGGGAAGGGAAAACTTTCTCACACGCCCTTCCCCAGCCAGAGGTCAAATTAGCCCCGGCTTAGAAGCAGTGCCAATTTATAAACTTAATTCTTTCTAAACAGTTGCCTTTTGACTTAGAACAATATAACTGATAAGTGTAGTATTGTCTTTATAGCAACGGAGAGTTTATTAAAATTACCATACATACTGATGTATGTATGGTATGATGATACACCTAGCTGGTAAATAGCAACAGAAATCCATTCAAAATAGGGACACTGAACAAGCAAGTGGTATCAGCTTGCTTCGGAAGCCCAAGGTCTTCAGAAGTAGAAAAGATTTTAGCAGGACTGTTCTGGCAAAAGTATATTTTACTCATGTGTCTCCATGACTCTTAGGACCCTAGGAGAGCCTCAAATGGACTTACCAAGCCTTTGAGGTGGATATAGCTGCTTTGAGGAACAGATCCGGAGAGCAAACACCCCATTAAACAATTTAGAGAGAGGGGTCAAGGAATCCATTTATGCCAACTTGGAAAATCCTTCCTTGAATAGAGGTGGGGGCCTCAGGCACAAGCTTTCTCCCATCTTTCTCCCGGCTCTGTCTTCTGTGCCTAGGAAGATTAAGACCATTTCACAAGCTCAACAGCAGCATGGTGATCTTAACGATCCTCCTTTAGATAATAAAAGGACTTAAAATAACATCTCAATATAACCATGACCCCAGGTGTAAGGTCACTCAGCTACCTAGAAACATATTTAGGATTCCCTTACCAACTTTGCTCAGACTGAAGAAGCTCCTTGGATAAGGAGCGAAACGTTTCCACTGAGAAAATAGAAATCCAGTTGACATGATTCAAGCTACAGACAATTCCACCTGGATGACTGAGAACCTTCATAGACATACCCCATTAAACAATTTGCACAGGACTATAGAATACAGTGCTACTTAGTATTACTGAGTACAGTGGTTCTTAAACTGGGGATAATTACCCCTAAGGGAGTAATCTGGGCATATCCTAGGGGTAATGGAGCAATTGTACCTGCTTGTTAATGAGATGAGTATTCAGACTGCAGCTGCCAAGACGCTTGTGTAAAACAACACAGATTATTTTTTTGTGGGGAGGTAATGACATTATTTGAGACAGGGAAAGGGGGTAATTGGGTCAAACAGTTTAAGAACCATTCAGTTAATACCATTTATTGGCTGTAGATAAATTACTGATAATACAGTATAGGCCTTTTAACTTTAACTTTTCAAATGAAAAAGTTATGAATGTCATCAGCCTTCTTCAAAGTCAGAGAAAAGATGATGTCCCCCAATGTCATAATAATCATCAAAGATCACAGAGCATGCAGTAATGACATTGTGTCATTTCAACAAATATGAGAAAACCTGTTCATATTTAGTCTTTGTGAATACATATGAATAGTAATATTTTCTTAATCTTAGGATTTTCTAACTATGTAAAATTGTCGATGCTTTTCACACTTTATTATGTATTTTTGTTGTTTGTGACTGTTCACCAACTACCATAAGTTTATTGTCCAAGACAGAATAGTAGTTTTAATAAATACTAATAAGTATTAATTGTGTATTTATTGAATCCGTATTTATTTTATTGAAAGTATTTGCCATTTGTAACATATGTCTGGTTTATAGTTAAGCACTGATGCCTGAAATAATATCTGTAGCATCTAAAAGACCATACATACTCATTTATACATGAAACGTATAAATCACAAAACATTTACACTTATTTCAGTATTGTCCAATAGTTTCTTTTGGTTTGAACCATCTTAAGAAGTGGTGGAAAGGTTTATTTATTTATATTTCTAACTTATATCACCGCCCATCTCCCCCCATTCCGGAGGGGACTCTGGGCGGTTATAACTACAGTAATCTTCCATGTTGCACAGTATATAAAAGTGGTTAAACTGTTTTATACAAATATTGGATTGGATCTAGGCATTCATAGATTAGACTCATTAAAATAAGCAGAACTTACGTTGACCGTATTTAAATGGATCAATTGAAATCAATGATTAAATCTGAATCTGAATCCAATTTATATTTGGTTCCCAGATTCTACTGTTTTCCCTCTTCTGTGTAAGAATTGAAAGACTGCCTACTGCTGTCTTATTATTTTGCAGAAAAAGCCAACCAAACTTAAGTAATTATTAACAGTTTCCACCTGCAAAGAAAGGCAGGATAGCCTAATATCTTAACATCCATAATTTCTTTAAAGGTAAGGCTGTCAAAATATTGTATTGTCGAAGGCTTTCACGGCCGGAGTTCAATGGCTGTTGTGGGTCTTCCGGGCTGTGTGGCCGTGTTCTGGAAGTTGTGGTTCCTAACGTTTCGCCAGCATCTGTGGCCAGCATCTTCAGAGGGCAGGAGCACAGATAGAAGCAAAATCTCTGTGCCCAGGTAGAGTGGCAATGTTCTATTTATAGAGCTAAATTATAGGAGATTAGGTGGGTTTTTTTGTTGTGTTGAAATGTTAACGAGTGGCTGATGAGCGTGATTAGCATGTTCATTGTGAGTAGTATTCCCATGTCCTGGTGGTTGGACTGAGTTCGTTGACCTTTTGCAGGCTGTGTTTTTCAGGACTGGTAGCCAGGTTTTGCTAATTTTTAAACTTTCTTCTTTTTTATTGTAACTGTGCTGGTGTTTGTGAATTTCAGTGGCTTCTCTGTATAATCTGGTGTAGTGGCTTTTGGTGTTGTCCAGTATTTCTGTGTTTTCAAATAGGATTTTGTGTCCCGTTTGCTTGAGAGCATGTTCAGCTACTGAAGATTTTTCTGGTTGCTGTAGTCTGCAGTGTCTTTCATGTTCTTTTATCCTGGTGTGAATGCTTCGTTTTGTGGTTCCGATGTATACTTGTCCACAGCTGCATGGTATGCGGTATACTCCTGCAGCGGTGCGGGGGTCCCTTTTGTCTTTTGCTGATTTTAGCATTTGTTGTATTTTTCTGGTGGGTCTTAAGACTGTTTGAAAGTTGTGTTTTTCCATCAGTTTTCCCATGCAGTCAGTGACTCCTTTGATGTAGGGCAGGAATACTTTGTTTGTGGGGGGCTGTTTTTCTTCAGTTGGATGTTGTTTTCTTGGTTTGATGGCTCTTTTTATTTCATTCTTGGAATAGCCATTTGCCTGTAGGACCCAATTCAGATGGTTAAGTTCATTGTTGAGAAATTGGGTTTCACAGTTTCGATTAGCACGATCCACCAAGGTTTTGATCATGCCTCTCTTTTGTCGTGGGTGGTGATTGGAATTTTTGTGTAGATATCGGTCCGTATGGGTGGTATACAGAAGTATACAGAAAGCCCACCAAATCAGCAAAAGACAAAAGGGACCCCCACACCGCTGCAGGAGTATACCGCATACCATGCAGCTGTGGACAAGTATACATCGGAACCACAAAACGAAGCATTCACACCAGGATAAAAGAACATGAAAGACACTGCAGACTACAGCAACCAGAAAAATCTTCAGTAGCTGAACATGCTCTCAAGCAAACGGGACACAAAATCCTATTTGAAAACACAGAAATACTGGACAACACCAAAAGCCACTACACCAGATTATACAGAGAAGCCACTGAAATTCACAAACACCAGCACAGTTACAATAAAAAAGAAGAAAGTTTAAAAATTAGCAAAACCTGGCTACCAGTCCTGAAAAACACAGCCTGCAAAAGGTCAACGAACTCAGTCCAACCACCAGGACATGGGAATACTTCTCACAATGAACATGCTAATCACGCTCATCAGCCACTCGTTAACATTTCAACACAACAAAAAACCCCACCTAATCTCCTATAATTTAGCTCTATAAATAGAACATTGCCACTCTACCTGGGCACAGAGATTTTGCTTCTATCTGTGCTCCTGCCCTCTGAAGATGCTGGCCACAGATGCTGGCGAAACGTTAGGAACCACAACTTCCAGAACACGGCCACACAGCCCGGAAGACCCACAACAGCCATTGTCAAAATATTGTTTTCTAAACTTACATGACCAGCTGTCAAGCTAACTTCATTGTAAGAGTAATTCCTATCAGTGTACTGAATTACGTATATTGCACAAGATGTTTGAATAGGAGGAATTAAAACACCATGCTAAAAATGTATTCTAACATTTTTCACAGATGAATCACGAACTTCCTGGATTTTACTCACCACATGGACAAAAGACCATGTAGACAAGTATCATCTGAAAGTAACTGTTTGACTACCAGAACAATCATTCCTAAACTGCTTTGGCTGCTGGCCCTTCCAAGTGAGGCATTTCAAAATGGTCCTTGTACGCATTCCATAGATAAGTCTTTATACAAAGGCAACTTTTAATTCCAATCGAAGAGAACTATATCAAGGAACTATTTATTCAGTCAATCAACCACGCAGCAAACAACAGCCCAATCAAGGAACTACCAAGGAGAGAATGACACCCCCACCAACACAGGCAGGACAAGCCAGGGTATATAAACAGAGAGCAAGTCCCACTCCCTTTTCGCACTGAAGATGTTGCCTACTCTGGCAATGAAACGTCTGCAAGAAAACAACAAGGCTCAGAGAGCACCAAGAACCCCACAACTTTTAATTCATTATAATAAGCAAAAAATGTGGCCCTGCTCCAAACTTATCATCAGTGCACCTTTGTGTTTTCATCTCACTCCCCCAGCACACTGTTCTTATTTTGTAGTTATGTTTACTCTATTGCTCAACATTTTGTTTACTTGGTCTTTAACTCTGGGATTACCTCTTAATCAACCCAACCCCCCACAGGCATTTGTGCAAGGGCTACTAAGCAGGCCTGGAATTTGTTGCTTATAACTACAGCTGATGTGTAATAGGAAAGCAGAAGTATACTTTTTAAAGCAAATCACATATAAGACATTTCAAGTGTTATGTTCCTATTATCATTGCAGAAAATGCTAAACAAACATTAAGAATCACCATGTGAAAGTGGTCTCAGATTTTGTTAAGGCAAAAGAAGAACCTTTAGTGGTCCTCTTGCTACAAAGCTGAGTTAATACCAAGCTAGCAGCAAGTCTGAGCCATTTGCAAAACATTGATAGGTTTCTTTCCTGCAGTATAGGCTAGTCAACAATCACAAAGTCTAAAGTCCAACCCAGGGCTAGGGACAATAGTTGGTGTGCCAAATATCAGGCAATATCTTCACAAGGAAATATAATTAATTTTTGGAATTATATAGCCAGGCACAACTTTCAGTTTCATTAGCCAATCATTTTGAGGAAATAGAGAAACCAACTCAGCAAAGGTAGGCACATAACAGAACGGACCTGAAACACACATAATTAAACAGCTACTATGGAAAACTTGACAAATAGCAAGAAGAGTTCACGAATTTACTTAATCAAGTAAATTTAATGGGCTAAATGTAAATCAGAAGAAAGCAAAACTGATGGTGATCCGTAAAAATAAAATCCGTAAACCAAATACTGTATTATGGTATCGGGAAAACAAGTGCAATGGGTCAACAGTATAAATGCCGGTGGTTTTTTTTCTGAATGATACACGGGATCGTAGCATGGAAATGAGAAGCACTGTTGAACATGCAAAAGCAGCCTTTCAAAAAGAAGTGAACTTGTAAGGTTGGAACATGTTTGGAGGAAAGTATGCCATTATGTCTTGCCAGTTCTTTTGTGATGTTCAAGAAATGTGGACTGATAGGAGATCATTTAAAATACCATGTGATAAATGTATGCAAAATGAGACAGCCCTCCTAAGACATAAGAATTGTTAATACCATTATGAAAAGGAAACTGGAATATTAGGACACATAATGTGCAATGTGGAATATCAACTACTTCAATTTTAGATTCAAAGGAAACACAACACTGGCAGATGTCACATATCCCGGCTGAAAAATCCTGGTTTAGCAACTATACAATGTCCCTGTTTGGTACATTTAACATCAAAACAAAAATAATACCAATGATTGCCAACATCCAGTAGGAGACAACATTAAAAGAAAAATAGGAAACCCAACAGAAGAGACACGAAGTCATTTAAGCCAACGACAGAAAAACATCACAAATAACACTGAGTACATCTAAGAAAGCACCACAAAACTAAACACAAACTGAAATTTTCCAAAGGGTTAGTACCTGATGCCTTTGAAACACATGTCATTTACTCACCTTTGAGATCTACACTGAAAACATCTGGAAATAAAATGTGCCTTTTGCCATCATGACTCAGTTATGGGAGCTAAAGCCCAAAATATTTGGAAGAATTTTTTCTTTTTTGAACTTTTATAATAAAAGGGTTATTATTTACTATTCATCACTTTCTTTCTTTCATGAAGCTTCCTCATATAGCATGTGGGCAAACACAGTTCTCCAGCTCTATCTATATTACTTATACAGTAGCAGTGTTTCTTAAACTTTTTTCCCCCAGGACCCCTTCCCGCTTTTAAAAATCATGAAGGACCCCAAAACAGCTTTTGTTTGTATGGATTGTATTTATCAATATTTACTGTATTAAAAATTAAAACTGATGTGTTTGCTGCCACTATCGCTTCTCACGATTGTTTGATGGGATTTTAATATTTTATTAGTTTTCAACATAGGCTGGCAAATAATTTTTATTTTATGGACTCCTGAGAGGGTCTTGGGGGACCCCCAGAGGTCCCAGACCACACTTTGAGAAACACTGACTTATCGGATTAGGAGATAGCTTATTTCCTACAGGAATAGTTAGTTATACAGTTATTCGAGCAACAACATATATTATCCCTCTATAGCTTTATAATGGATCATTCTCAAAGGGCAGAAAAGCAATAAACTATTAATGAACTTTACCCTCTGTTTATTATTTTAAGTGAATGCACACTATTTAAAAAGAAACATAAATTGGGCTTCCGGTGGAGAATTGCGGACTGAGCAGCTGTGCTCGCGGGCTAAGTGGGCAGAGCTGACAACACGACAACTTTTTTTGGGCTCAGGCAGGTTTTCCTGAAGCCCAGAAATGTTCTCCGGATAAAGAACACCTGGAATCATCCCATCTGCCCTCCGGACGGCTGCTAGTAACCAGGAGATCGCAAACAGCGTTTCACGTTCAACTGGTAAGAACTAGCTGGGAGGCTGGGACATCACCATTTTCCAAGCCATGCTGTAGCCTGAAAGGGACACTAAGACCGGGCACCCCATTTCTAACTCACCAATTTATTTATTTTTTAAGTATGTGTACCCTAAGAGAGGCTTTCTATAGCAAGGAGAAGCTGGCTCTCTTGGTGCTTATTGTTATTTTTGCGATTACTTTTTTAAAAATTCTTTTTTAAGTTTTGGACTTCATTTTCCTTCCAAATATAAAGGAGGATTGAGAGTAAACAATTGTCTTCCTGTTATTATTTTTGTATTAAATTTGAAGATATTAGCACAGGGCTTTCCAAAGTTCCACCGCTTGCGACACACCGGCGCCGGCGGCAGCACAGTGGTGGCGCGCGCGCGCACGGCGGCGGCGCGGGGGGGGCGCGCGCGCATGGCGGCGGCACAGGGGGCGTGCGGCGGCGCGCGTGTGCACGGCGGCGGCGCGGGGGCGTGTGGGGGCGTGCGGCGGCGCGGGGGGCGTGCGGCAGTGCGCACGTGCACGGTGGCGGCGGCTGCCGCTGCCACCATGCACGCGCGCGCCGCCGCTTCCGGGTGGTGTGGCAACACACAACGCTGTGTGTGGCGACACACTTTTGTGTCGCAACACACAGTTTGGAAAGCTCTGTATTAGCATTTTCCTACACATTGAATCAGCTGATTTGAACCTTCAGCTTTCTGTTTTACTTTCCCTTGGGAACTGTCTGCTTATCTCACTTTCACTTGTGTAAATACATTTCGGAACTTTTCCATATCTTCGACTTTCGCTGGTTAAGCTCCTAGGGAGTGCCATAATCTACTGCGTGAGGCATGGAAGATTTTAAACAGATTTCTTCTGACTTCTACCAAGCTTTTATGCAAGATATTCAGGACATCGTGGAAAATATGAGATCTAAAATGTGCCATCAGATTGGGGATGTGGTGGGTGAAATCGAGGAATTCAACAGTGATAGAGAGTGAGATTGGGATTTCTATTGAGATGCTGGATGAAGATTGGATAGTGGAGTTGGAGAAACTTAAGGGAGAGAGAGTTCTGCAAGCAATAAGTGAAATTGACTTCCTGGTGGAATGCCATGAAAAAGAAGGGGTCATTATGTATGGGAGGTTTTTTGAGGAGAAGCTGGAATTTTTGAGGGGGGCAGTTGGGCCATTTGATTTTTTCAAGAGAAAAGTTCTGTGCACATTGTGGGGACATGTAAATGCTCTGGTTTATTTTGAAGTGGGATAAGGGTCAAAGAATGTTTATCTGATTTGCTTTAAGGGTTTGACTGATATTAACTATTAAGTATAATGGCAGACAATTTATGTGCTTTTTAATTTGATTTTTATTATAGTAGACAGAAATGTATAGAATAGTAGTAGGAACGGAATAATTAAATATGTGTTATCTTTTGGGGGGGAAGTTGTTTAGGAGGTCTATATGAATTTTTTAATTTTATTTTAATATAAGGGGGAGGAGTAATTGTACTTAGTGATTTTTATTATGTGCTAAAGTAGAATGATTTATAGAAATAATGTGGTTTTGGTTTAATATAGAGTAAGAGATTGATTATGGAAATTTTTGTATATCCTTGCTGTTAAAAGTAGGAAGCCACACCTTTTTGTAATTTTGAAAAAAAAATCTCCTGTGTTTTCATACCTTTTTAGTTACTTTTTCTTTTTTGTATTTTTTTGTTTTTTGTAGCTTTTATCCTTGTCTTGGAACTTAATAAAAATTTTATTAAAAAAAAGAAACATAAATCAGCTTGCCACAATTATGCTTATATAACCTTCTGAATGCAACTATCCCACCTTTTAAGTAAACAAAAATGTCTTAAGTAAATCACTTTTATTTATTTTTCATTTTCCCCAAAGGAGTATGATGGGTGGAATTATGACCAAATATTCTACATTAATCGAAGAGAATATTTGTAGCTCAGGGTTGAACTGGGGAGTCTTTGGTGCTCTCTGAGCCTTGTTGTTTTCATGCAGACGTTTCATTGCCAGGCTAGGCAACATCTTCAGTGCGAAAAGGGAGTGGAACTTGCTGTCTGTTTATATACCCTGGCTTGTCCTGCCTGTGCTGGTGGGGGTCTTGTACTCTCCTTGGTAGTTCCTTGATTGGGCTGTTGTGTGCTGTTTGGGTGATTGACTGAGTTAATAGTTCCTTGATTAAGGTCTATTGTGTTGTTTGATTGCTCCTCTGCTGCTAATCTTGCTGTTAATCTTATTAATTAATGTTAATTAATGTTGATTAACAGCAAGATTAGCAGCAGAGGAGCAATCAAACAACACAATAGACCTTAATCAAGGAACTATTAACCCAGTCAATCACCCAAACAGCACACAACAGCCCAATCAAGGAACTACCAAGGAGAGTACAAGACCCCCACCAACACAGGCAGGACAAGCCAGGGTATATAAACAGACAGCAAGTTCCACTCCCTTTTCGCACTGAAGATGTTGCCTAGCCTGGCAATGAAACGTCTGCATGAAAACAACAAGGCTCAGAGAGCACCAAAGACTCCCCAATTCTACATTAAATTTATGCAACAGAATAGCTATAAAGGTCATTACTATCGTATTTAACAACTCAATTACACTCAATTATATGTTTCAGGTATGCAGCAGAATCCAGTGTTACTGTAATGAGACTCATAAAACAAAATCAGAAATTTAAATATCTTTAGTAAGAATATGAGAGGGTGAGGTCACACCTTCAGAGATAATCAGATTTAATCTTTCCCCTATGGATTACTGGATTGCAGCCTTTCAGATACCACACCCTAATTTCTTAATTTTTTTTTCTGAAATCATCTTGCTATTTGGGTAGAATCTCCTTCCATTCCTTATCGATAAATGGTACACCACTGAGTTACCCTACTGCCATACAACCTTTTTTCCTGCTAAATTCCTAGCTTTTCCCTCATGCAGCAGGAATTAAAATGCTAGCAAGACATTTGGTAATACTGGAAGGCTCTTAAAGCAGCAGTGATACTTGCAACATGCTTTCTCTCCTATAAGATACTTTTTAAGACGTTGTCCTCTAAGAATAAAACTGGTTCCACCAAAAATCTCCAAATTAGAAGACAACACTTGTATTTTTTCTGTTTTTTTCCAGTTCTCTGTGCAGGTACACCTTATTCTTGACCATGCATCATACATCACTATCTTTCAAACTATAACATCAATTTATAATATTTCCAAGATTCTCTAAGGGAAAAATAACCCAGAGAATAACACATAGGCTAGCAAACACATTGTCTTCATATTAGATATCACACTTCTCATTTCTAATAGGCTAATATGGCATATTAGCCTTTCATGATTTTCCTATATATCATTTTTGAGGCTTGCATCTAGATTCAGAGGAAGCTTTTCTGCTGATAAACAAAGAAATAAAACTTTGAAAACATTTTTTTCAACCCTAGATATGTCTTTAAAACAATTAGATCTAAAGACATAGGCAGCTGTCTTTTTGTGAAGACAGTGAAGATTTTTGTGACAAATTTGAAGATTAACAAACGCATTATAGCACAAATTTTGTGGATCCTAGCCTGCTTTATCAGATTCATTGTGTATCTACCTCAGCATTGTCTCTAGGCAAACTGGCAGCTCTCCAGAAATTCCAATTCCTGAACCTGATTCAGGAAAAGCTGGCGGTTAGCGGCTAAGTTATGTTGTCCCTTTTTTCTTTGCTATGCATTTACCTGTTTGCTTCATTACCCAGGTAAGCGTATCTTCATAGGTTACATTAGTCTCGTATCTCAGCAGTTATCACTGGAAAACCCACCTCACAGGGTGGTTGTTGTCGGGAAAATAGGAAGCAGAAGTATTATGTATGATTGTCACCTTGATTTGACCAAATATACTATATTTAAAAAGTGGGATAAAAATCCAATAATAATAATGATCTGATTACCCAGCTGTTCTGTAGCCTGCCTTCAATGGAGCTTTTATCGCTTATTTTTTAATTTACTAATTATCAAATTCCTAAGGGCACCCAACTCCATAGTGATTCTGGACGGCATACAACACTAAAACAGTATGAAAAAATATAAAAAAGAAAGGACAATGACATCTGGACAGAGCAATACAGCACACAAACTAACATACAATACATACAGTACAAGATGTCCGCCACGCACCCTAGCCCAAGGCCTGGTGGAAAAGTCATGGTTTTACAACACTATTTGAACAAGGGCAGGGTGGACCATAAGGGTGTGGCGGCTCAGCAGGTAAGACACCAGGCTTGTCGATCGGAAGATTGCAAGTTCGGAGGTTCAAATCCCTAGTCCCGCGTGACGGAGTGAGCTCCCGCACTAGCCCCAGCTCTTGCCAACCTAGCAATTCGAAAGCATGCAAATGCAAGTAGATTAATAGGTACCACTTCGGTGGGATGGTAACAGCATTCCGCGTGCATCATGCCGGCCACATGACCGTGGAAGCATCTTCGGACAACGCTGGCTCTTCGGCTAACAAACGGAGATGAGCACCGGCCCCTAGAGTCGGACACGACTGCACAAATGTGTGGGGGGAAACTTTACCTTTACTAGGGTGGACCATACAAATCTCTGAGGGGAAGCTGTTCCAGAGGGCAGGTGCTGTGACAGCCCTCTTCCTGGGTCCCATCAGTTAACACTGGAGAGACAGTCACAATGACATGAAGGGCTTTACAAAGGTAACCAGCACCTTGAATTGCACCTGGAGGTAAACCAGCAACTACAGCTGCTCACGAAGCAGAAGCTATGCCACTGCATTCTGGACCAGCTGAAGCTTCCAAGTGGTCACCAAGGGCAGCCCCATGGAGAATGCATTGCAATAGTCCCCACACATCATATCACCTAAGTGGAAGTTAAACTCTTGTCTTGTTATAATTCAAAGTGGTCTTATCATGCTCTTACACTCATGTTACTTATTTCTATATTGAGGCTGCCCCAAACATTTCAAGACAGCAATTTAATGTGAATCAGGCAAATTACTGCCAACTGCTATCACAGAGTTTTCAACTGGTTCTCCTCAATTAAATTTAATTCTTATTAAATCATTATGAATGTGGCTTATATTAGAAAACACGTGGTTCTCATTCTATGAGTGTGGTATATCTTTTTTAAAATAGATGTATGTATAATGAGAAAATAAGTTATTTCACCATCTATGATTTAGATTAGGGATGGCCAGCAGTGGTTTAGGAGCTGCATGTTGACTTCCAGGCCTATTTCTACAGCTTCCCAAACCTACCAAAATCATGATGGGAAATCCATAATTTTCGGTACTGTGATTTTTCACTTTTTTAAAATGA
The DNA here is from genome assembly GCA_023362775.1 of Charina bottae. Classification (NCBI taxonomy): domain Eukaryota; kingdom Metazoa; phylum Chordata; class Lepidosauria; order Squamata; family Charinaidae; genus Charina; species Charina bottae. The sequence goes on along the minus strand of JALMGJ010000002.1, from coordinate 202,586,636 downwards.
GGTGCTTTAAACTTCCCAAAGGCTTAACATAACTGTTTTTCTAGAAGAAGGAGAAGGAGTCCAAACTACCCAAGGCATTTACACAGATTTGTTACAGAGAAAACTAATCTACCATTTGTTGGGTTATGTCCATCCCATTTTGATGAGTATCCTCTACTTCACTGGTTTAAGAGATAATATTGAGTACAGTACTGTATAGAATTTTGCGGTTTAAACTGCTTCCGCCAGGAGAACTGAGAGGGGTGTGATTCCACCTTCCCTGTGTGTCCTGAAAATGTATTCTTGACCCCTGCAATGCTCCAGGGCAAATCTGAGGACATGTAGGAGGCTTCAGAGGGAAGGGGAGAGGAGAATGTTCCATCACATTAATAGAAGTCCTTTTATAAAGCATCAGATTTTATCCAAGGCTTCTATTGTATTACCCTGTTTCAGATTACAGCAAAAGCAAAACAGAGTAGATTTTTATCAAGGTATTTAGTACCGTAAAGGAAAGATGCAGAAGTTTAATTAGCACTTCAAATTAAGGATTACCAATAAAAGACTTCCGAGAGAATTTGGATAAAAAGCTGACGAGTCAGGGCAGAAGAGACTAAACAAAGGGAAAGCATTCCAATTATAGCAAGTTACATGGAATGCAAGGGATCCACTCCTGCCTGTACATTCAGAATCAAAGAGGTAATAAAAGGCAATCTCTCTCAACCTGTTTTTTTTTCCTGATCATAACAAACCTTATGACCTTGATGTAAATCTCAATTTAAAAATATAAAAGTAAAGCTGGAGCACCGACAACAAGAAGGTGAATATATAGCTTAGATTAAGTAATACTATTCTTCCTCTCAAAAGAAATCAGTCCCTTGTATATCAGGTTTACTCTGCATGTCACCAGCGGCCCAACACTGTAGCAAGAATTATGTATGAAAGCAAAAACTGCGATAGGACCTAGATACCCTATGCTGCAATCTGTATTCCAAATGGAAATAGATGATGCCTACAGTATTTATCAGTCACACAGCTTTTTATTACCCTGTTTCTTCATAAAGATTAGATATATTAGTTAGATTTCAAATTACTCTGCAATTTATAATGCCCCTGACATTCTTAGGGCATGGCTTTGCACAGATAATGATAACTTTCTGTACTGTACTTTCTGCTATAGTTTTGTACCAGGAACAAAACTAGATAAAATTGATGCATGATAAGAATCTAATCTTTATCAAATAGGTTAATGTTCACCAGCATAGTTCAAAAAACTTTCAATCAGGAATATTTTAGTTCTTCATACTAATGCCCTGAAAGCCAAGTTTTTGGTTGGAAAGTTTAATCAAAATACAAAATCTCTGCTCCACACAGCCATATTCTTTCTTTGTCTGAATTTTCTAGCCATGTTCAAGCCTACTTCCCTGATGCCAACATTACAAACTTCTCCTGTACCTAAACTCCGTAGCGCCCACCTGCGGCATGCACCCACCCGCCCGTAGCTCTCACCCACCGGCCTGCTTGCCTCTTCTCACATCGTGGTCAAGTGAGGTCCTCACTTAATGACCCACGCAGTCCTCGGGTTATGACAGCAACCAGGACTGCCGGGATTGCCATCGGTAAGCATTGCAATCATGTGACGTCTCACTGGATGATGACTGCATTGCTTAGCAATGAAAATGCCAGTCCCAATTGCCGACTACCTGTACATGGAATATTTTCCTTAAGTCCCACTTTCTCACTGGCCAACACTATGTTGTTGTTGTTTATTCGTTCAGTCGTTTCCGACTCTTCGTGACTTCATGGACCAGTCCACGCCAGAGCTTTCTGTCGGCCGTCACCATCCCCAGCTCCCCAATGGTTGAGTCCATCACCTCCAGAATACCATCCATCCATCTTGCCCTTGGTCGGCCCCTCTTCCTTTTGCCTTCCACTTTCCCTAGCATCAGCTTCTTCTCCAGGGTATCCTGTCTTCTCATTATGTGGCCAAAGTACTTCAGTTTTGCCTTTAATATCATTCCCTCAAGTGAGCAGTCTGGCTTGATTTCCTGGAGTATGGACTGGTTTGATCTTCTTGCAGTCCAAGGCACTCTCAGAATTTTCCTCCAACACCACAGTTCAAAAGCATCTATCTTCCTTCGCTCAGCCTTCCTTATGGTCCAGCTCTCGCAGCCATAGGTTACTACAGGGAATACCATTGCTTTAACTATGCGGACCTTTGTTGTCAGTGTGATGTCTCTGCTCTTAACTATTTTATCAAGATTTGCCATTGCTCTCCTCCCAAGAAGTAGACGTCTTCTGATTTCCTGGCTGCAGTCAGCATCTGCAGTAATCTTTGCGCCTAGAAATACAAAGTCTGTCACTGCCTCCACTTTTTCTCCCTCTATTTGCCAGTCATCAATCAAGCTCGTTGCCATAATCTTGGTTTTTTTGAGGTTTAACTGCAACCCAGCTTTTGCACTTTCTTCTTTCACCTTCGTCATAAGGCTCCTCAACTCCTCCTCGCTTTCAGCCATCAAAGTGGTATCATCTGCGTATCTGAGATAGTTAATGTTTCTTCCAGCGATTTTAACTCCAGCCTTGGATTCCTCAAGCCCAGCATGTCGCATGATGTGTTCTGCGTACAGGTTGAATAGGTAGGGTGAGAGTATACAGCCCTGCCGTACTCCTTTCCCAATTTTAAACCAGTCCGTTGTTCCGTGCTCTGTTCTTACCGTTGCTACTTGGTCGTTATACAGATTCCTCAGGAGGCAGACAAGATGACGTGGTATCCCCATACCACCAAGAACTTGCCACAATTTGTTATGATCCACACAGTCAAAGGCTTTAGAATAGTCAATAAAACAGAAATAGATGTTTTTCTGAAATTCCCTGGCTTTCTCCATTATCCAGCGGATATTGGCAATTTGGTCTCTAGTTCCTCTGCCTTTTCTAAACCCAGCTTGTACATCTGGCAATTCTCGCTCCATGAATTGCTGGAGTCTACCTTGCAAGATCTTGAGCATTACCTTACTGGCATGTGAAATAAGTGCCACTGTTCGATAATTTGAACATTCTTTAGTGCTTCCCTTTTTTGGTATGGGGATATAAGTTGATTTTTTCCAATCTGATGGCCATTCTTGTGTTTTCCAAATTTGCTGGCATATGGCATGCATCACCTTGACAGCATCATCTTGCAAGATTTTAAACAGTTCAGCTGGGATACCGTCGTCTCCTGCTGCCTTGTTATTAGCAATGCTCCTTAAGGCCCATTCAACCTCACTCTTCAGGATGTCTGGCTCTAACTCACTGACCACACCGTCAAAGCTATCTCCAATATTATTATCCTTCCTATACAGATCTTCCGTATATTCTTGCCACCTTTTCTTGATCTCTTCTGCTTCTGTTAGGTCCTTACCATCTTTGTTTTTGATCATACCCATTTTTGCCTGGAATTTACCTCCGATGTTTCTAATTTTCTGGAAGAGGTCTCTTGTCCTTCCTATTCTATTGTCATCTTCCACTTCTGCACATTGCTTGTTTAAAAATAATTCCTTATCTCTTCTGGCTAACCTCTGGAATTTTGCATTTAATTGGGCATATCTCCCCCTATCACTGTTGCCTTTTGCTTTCCTTCTTTCTTGGGCTACTTCCAGTGTTTCAGCAGACAGCCATCTTGCCTTCTTGGTTTTCTTTTTCTTTGGGACGTTTTTTGTTGCCGCCTCCTGAACAATGTTGCAAACTTCTGTCCATAGTTCTTCTGGGACCCTATCTACTAAATCTAGTCCCTTAAATCTATTCTTCACCTCCACTGCATATTCCTTAGGAATATTAGTGAGCTCATATCTAACTGATCTGTGGGTCTTCCCTATTCTCTTTAGTCTGATTCTAAATTTTGCAATAAGAAGTTCGTGATCTGAACTACAGTCAGCTCCAGGTCTTGTTTTTACTGACTGTATAGATGTCCGCCACCTTTGGCTGCAAAGGATGTAGTCAATCTGATTTCGGTGTCGACCATTTGGTGAAGTCCATGTATAAAGTCGTCTTTTAGGTTGTTGGAAGAGAGTGTTTGTTATGCACAGTGAGTTGTCTTGGCAAAATTCTATCAGCCTATGTCCTGCTTCATTTTGTTCTCCCAGACCATGCTTGCCTGTAATTCCAGGTGTCGGCCAACACTATATCTCCTTGTTTTGTTTAAATTACCTGGTCTAAATCTCTGATATACACACAGCATATCAATCCCATGTTTCCTAGTGTTGTGATTCATGATGAATAAACTTTAGACTTTGGTTTTAGCATTATTACTATGTTATGGCATATGCAAACAAATTATTCTGAGGATAGCTTAAATACATTCTTCTCAGCAACTCCTAAATTCCAGTAGTCTGTTTTATTTCCCTGCCACATGCAGACATTTAGAAATAAGGATCCAAACTTATATGGCCTAGATGTGAGCAGTCAGCATCTTTGGGGTTAGAAATGAAGCCCCCTTTGTGCTCCAGAGAATATAGTCAGAAACCCCCATTCCCTGGCCCTGTTCAGTTGTTGGCCAAGTTCTAAAATAAGCACTTCTAGGATTCTATGGTCTCAGAAGAGCCTAGCCAGCTAAACTGTGTCCATGATTGAGCTCACAACAGTTTTGGAGCAGGGAGGGAGCTAAATGGCAAAACATAACAGAAAAATGGGTTAATCAAACTTAGACTCGTCTCACGCTTTCTGCATCATGTTTAAGACCCAACAACATGAAGAATGATTGAATGTTACTTTGAACAGATGCCTATTTGACAGATTATTACATAATTGTTCAAACTGGAGTAATTAATTTCAGAACAAGGATCAATAGTTGAAAGCTGAGTGCCAATAACAGGAAGAAGTCCCCTCCAGATATTTTGGTGTTCAACTCCCATCAGTCCCAACTACCATAGTCAATGGCAGGTGGGATTTGTAGTCCCCAAAATCTGGAAATTGGCTGTCTCTGTCATATAACAATAGCTATTTATTTTTACACCATTTAAATCCTACCATTATGCTTAGATGGCAGTCAAGGTGGCTAACAATTTAAACTGGTTAAATCTAATAAAATATTTACAATTACTGTTAACTTATTGAAACTGAACTTTCCTGGCTAAAAAATGAAAAACTATGCATTGAGCATAATTTCCAGAAAGTACATTCAATTGCTTGGGATAGCTCTTAAGAGGTTCTCTTATGCTGACTTTAGTGTCTGAACAGGTTCATATTAAGATGGGCAGATCCTTAGATAATCTCCAAACCGTCTGGAGCTATAAAGATTTTTTAGAAAATACCTAGACTGGAATAAAAAAGGAATTAGTAACTAATGCAGATCTTTCAACACAGGCATCACATACTCCCATTATAGGTAGTCCTCACTTAGCACCTGCCTCAGACAGCGACCATTCACAGTTATGACAGTGATGAAAAAGTAACTTTGTGACCATTTATGACCTTCGCAGGTCTGTAAAGCAAAGGAAAGCTGAAATAAGATCATAAGCATGGTTGCGGTCACGTGATTTTTTACTTAGCGACCGCTTTGCTAACGACCAAGTTGCCAGTCCCAATTGTGGTCACTAAACAAGTACTACCTGTACTATGCACTGATTATGCGTAGCATCTCATTTTGCACCAATGCAATTATTCAAGGGTTATCCCACATAGAGTGCAATGCAGTAGTAAAACTAAGGCACAGGTCAGGTGTTAGGTGTTATCAAATCAGGAATATTTGCACCTAATATACTAAATATGGAGAAATGAATTCTTTGCCATTTGGGAATTCAGAGGCAGCAGGGGTCATGGAGCTCTCCCAGACCATAGACCTGCTGTTCAGGAGAAGTGTAACTGAATTCAGAACACAATGGATATCAATTGCAGAATGTGGACTCCTACTAACCAATGGCATCTCTGTTGTCTGAGCTTAATCTCAGTTTCATTTCATTTTGTTTCGTTTCCTTTGAGTCAGTATTGACTCCTGGCGACTGCCTGGACTAGTCCCTGCAGTTTTCTTGGCAAGATTTAAGAAGTGGTTTGCCATTGCCTCCTTCTTCCTAGGGCTGAGAGAGAGGGGCTGGCCCAAGGTCACCCAGCTGGCTTTGTGCCTAAGGCAGGACGAGAACTCACAGTCTCCTGGTTTCTAGCCCGTTGCCTTAATCACTAGACCAAACTGGCTCTCCTTCACCCTTATTGAGCCCTTTATTGAACTTAAGTAATCCTTGAGGGATTGTATGAGTGCCTTGAATTATATGACAATGAGCAAATGGAATTGGACCTCATTGGTATACTGATCATGCCTCACTCCAGGTTTCATGCAGATATTGAACAGCATAAGGGACATGATAGAATCCTATGGAATACCACAAGCCAATGATCTCAGTACAGAACAGCAGTCTCTCAGTACCATGAATACTCCATTGGGTAGAGAAGTGGTGTGTGTGTGTGTGTGTGTGTGTGTGTGTGTGTATGTGTTTTAAATGTCACCTGAATATGGCATGACAAAAAAGAAAGCAACCACTATGAAACAATGCCCCCCAAAGCTAAGAAATGCTGAAAGGCACAAAGAGAACTAGAAGAGCCTCATACCTACATTCAGTTTCTAATACAGGTCATTCATCAAGATGACCAAAGCAATTTTGGAACTACATCCTCACAGAAATCTCAACTGAAACGCATCCAAATTATCATCATTTTCCACACATGCCTAGAATTATAAGGTTACCTTAGCTTCTCAAATACCTTAGTCATGAATGGTACATTTGAAATTGGCTGATGCTTTCTTCACTGCCTTCATAGATGGGAAGGGTTACAACCTTCCCTGCAGAAAATATTAATTACCTTCCTTAACCATGGGGCCAAATGTCCCCTGGCCAATTTAATCAGGAAGGGCAAGGATGACAGAACCAATGGTAGCCCTTAACTCTGCAAACAATTTGACTTCATCATTTAAATCCTTCAGCAAAAAAGGACAAGTTGTTACCATAGTAGCATCATCATACTTTTCCCTGACACTGGAATCCAAGCTAAGACAGATCTGAGCAACTTCATCCACAAAGGATGCTGCAAACCATTCACAGTGAGCCAGTGATTGCTCTGACCTCCCCCCTCCCCCCCCCCCGAAAAGCAGACAAAGAGGCGTCTACTGAGACACAATGGAAGGAAAGAACCAATCATCCTTGTCTCCACCTGCTCAGAATAGAGCTCTGAAAGGATTTTAATACATGCTTGATCCGATTCACCCAAGATTTCCTCTGTTGTCCCACCCACTTCATTGCCTGCAGTTCCTCAATTTGGCTCTGCAGTAGGGAGGAGAGCACTTAAAACTAATAATGTCTACTACTAAAGCCAAGGATGGAACTAGGGTCTGTGTCACCCAGGGCAAACATGGATTCCGCACACACACACCACCCCTGCCAGAATGGAGAGAATGGAGTGCTCTCAGCCTCCAGGCCTAAGGGATTCCCAAAAGTCTGGGCAGCCAGACTCTTCTAACCACTTGGTTTGATGAGCAAATGGGGTAAAAACCCCTACTCAGACTGGAAAGACAGGATGTTGACCATGAGCAGCCAAGGATCCCAAAACTTAAACTACTTCAGAGGAAGAACCTTGAAGTCCTTGGGTGCTCTCTGAGCCTTGTTGTTTTCTTGCAGACGTTTCATTGTCAGACTAGGCAACATCTTCAGTGGGAAAAGGGAGTGGGACTTGCTCTCTGTTTATATACCATGGCTTGTCCTGCTTGTGTTGGTGGGGGTGTTGTTCTCTCCTTGGTAGTTCCTTGATTGGGCTGTTGTTTGCTGCTTGGTTGATTGACTGAGTTAATAGTTCCTTGATTAGGGTATATTGGGCTGTTTGATTGTTGCTCTGGTGCTAATCCTGGTGTTAATCTTTGCATATCTGAGTGATGATTGCTGGCAAATACAACCTTCCTTCATCTTCTGAGATTGCTGCAAATTGCTCTCTGCTACTTCTGAAGGATAGCAAGGCCAAGAAGCCTAAGCCAGGGGTGGGTAACCTTTTTCTGCCAAGGGCCATTTTGATATTTATAACATCATTCAAAGGCCGGGGGCGGGGCTTGTGGGCAGGAGCCAATCGCGCGGAAAGGGGTGGGGTTTGCAGGTGGGAGCCAATCGCACAGAAGGGGGTGGGGTTTGCAGACGTGACCCAATTGCACAGAAGGGGCTGGGGTTTGCGGGCAGGTTCCAATTCCGCAGAAGAGGGCGGGATTTGCGGGCGGGAGCCAATTGCATGCACTGGGGGGGCGAGGTTTGCAGGCGGGAGCCTTGAAAACAATTTTGGGTGGCAAAATGTAGCTGCAGCTCCCCTCCCCTCCCCACCCCACCCACCACCAGCGTTGTATAATCTCCGAGTTAATTGCTCGGAGACAAGCCCGCTTCCCTGATCTTCTCCTCTGCCTGTCCTTCACTCCCCTACAGTGCCTTGGAGACAAAGAGCCTCCCACAATCCGCCCCTATCCTGTTTGCAACCAGAGATCTTCTTCCCCGCCCCTCAGCCGGCTCCTCTGTGCCTGCAAGGCAAGGTGGATCAGGCGCAAGGTGGCTTTAGTTGCCGCTGCTGCCTTACAGTCACTGCTGCTGCCTCACAGTTGCCGCCGCTAATGCAGCTGCCGCCGCACCCACAACACCCGCCACGGCTGCCACCGCCACGCCTGCTGCGCACGCCGCCACCGTGCCCGCCACTGCCACGCCCGCCGCCATGCCCACCACCGCTGCCATCCCCGCCGCACCCCCGCTGCCACCACGCCTCTGCGCACGCTGCTGCCGTGCCCGCCCCCACCATGCCCGCCACGCCCACCGCTGCCACCCCCGCTGCCGCTGCCACCCCCGCCGCTGCCACCCCCACTGCGCCCACCGCTGCCGCGCCCGCCACGCCCACAGCCGCCCCCGCGCCCGCCTCCGCCATGTCCCCACTGTGCCCACCGCCACCATGCCCACCCTTGCCACTCCCCCACGGCGCCCGCTGCTGCGAGCCAGACCAATTGCTTTTGCAGGCCTTATATGGCCCGCGGGCCGGACGTTGCCCACCCCTGGCCTAAGCCATGGAATGGACTGGAAAGGGAATATGAGCAAATCTAGAAGGGTAACGTTTGGTTATGCAATTTTCTACGGCAGAGATGCACCACTAAGGCCCCATGGCTGCATGCAGCTCCCCCAGACACCAAGAATCTTTCACTATTTTAAAAATTAAAATGAAAAATGAAATGAATCTACACAGAGTTTTGTCCTGTCTATTACAATGTCTTTGTCCTTGAACCATCTACTTATAGAAAGTCAGACCATGAAAAGTCATATGAAAAGGCTCCTGCTTGACAAGTATGTCCTATAATGAGGCCAACAAAATTGGGCATACAATTATTGTGCTTTTGCTGTCAAAAAACAAGGTGAGCATCTCACAGACAATACACACCAACACACCTAACTCAGTAGTATCAAAAGTTAAAATAGCTTTAATTCAAAGGCCAAGCCACACATCATTGACAAGTGGCTATCTACGCTGGGTTTTTTACAGGTCGGAAGTCACTGGACAAGTGGCTATCAGCTGAAGAACTTTGTCTTTATTTACATGATACTAACTCTGGGTTAATTGAACCATGGATTATTAACCCAGCATTTAGGTTTGCACAACCATAAACTAATCCAGCCTTTCTCAACCTTTTCACCCTGGAAGAACCCTTGAAATATTTTTCAGGCCTCGGAGAACCCCTGCAGATTCAGGCTCAAATATAGGCCAGAAGTTACAAAATTATTATATCCGTTTCATGGGTAGGCCTGTATATATGCATTAACAGTATCCTTAAACTAAAAATAAAGAATGAAACTTACCTCTTTAATGTGAAGTTGCCTGAATTTGAAATAATTTTTAAATAAATCGTGATCTCCCAAGGAACCCCCAGTGACCCATCGCGGAATCCTAAGGTTCAACAGAACCCTGGCTGAGAAACCCTGAGCTAATCAGATTAGCTGAGTTTGCAGAACAACCAACTTGGCTAGCTTACAGTTTATTTTATTTTGTGATCCCCAAAATTCAGCTCAGTTTTTGATAACCTTCCTGGCAGAATATGAACTTTCTGTCCAAAGACCATTCCTAATAACTTGGCAGATTTGGCTAATTCTAGTGCAGTGTTTTCCATGTGAATTACTTTTGGAATTAATTCTCCAAGGTCTTTGTTAGAGGAAAATGTTATGTTGGAAATCAACTCTATATAAAGATTTGGAAAATTCTTTAAAAGAATCAAATAAAATATTGCCTTTTGTTTGCTGACCAAGTATATTCATTGAAGATATGATTTATATAGTTACAAATGTTTCCAGAATAGAAGTTCTTAGGTATCCTTTTCCATTATTGTGTTAATCTTTTAAACAACTTCAGCAATTTTAGGAATGATACATTGGTTTGTGATACATTTAATTCTTTTTCATTTGATTGGGACATATTTATTACAGATTTGTGTTTGGTTGCCCATACAGAAACTGCTAAGTTGAATCTTTACCAGGATAGGTGCCAATATCTGTCAACCCCGATATTAAAACCATTTTAAAAAAAGAACTGCTTATTCATCCAAATGTTTCAACAACTCTGTTTCTAACATCATTTCTAATTTTTTCTCCCCATTCATAATTGTTGGCATGCACCAGAGAAAAATAATATGTACTCTAATGCAGGGGTCCCCAACCTGTGGGCCATGGCCCACTAGTGGGCTGCAGCCTGTTAGGAAGTGGGCCGCACAGCAGGTGAGCAGTGGTGGTCTGCGCAATTTGCTCCCACCTGCAAACCCCGCCTCCCCGTCCGTGTGATTGGCTCCCACCTGCAAACCCCGCCTCCCCGTCCGCACGATTGGCTCCCACCTGCAAACCCCACCCCCCATCTGGGTGATTGGCTCCCGCCTGCAAAAAACCCCAGTCTGCGCAATTGGCTCCCACCTGCAAACCCTGCCCCCCGGTCCATGCGATTGGCTCCTGCCTGCAAACCCTGCCCCCCCCCAGTCCGTGGAAAAATTGTCTTCCACGACCGGTCCCTGGTGCCAAAAAGGTTGGGTACCCCTGCTCTAATGGAGTTCAAGTTAAATTGTAAGAAATAAGAGCAAAATTTTTATCCTTCACTTTATTTATATTCATCTGTGTTTTGCTCTTCTCTTGTTTTGAGATAGAGATATATATTCCTCCAATTTATGTCACATATCTTTCATGACATTATCCTGGTTTATCATCAAAGCATCTTAATAGATTACAAGGTAATTATCACCACAGTTGAATTCAACAGTGAGTTCAGCAGTTCACAGTTCAACTGTTCCTGGTCAAAATATTTCACACTGTTCATCACTGTATAGCACTTCTCGAAATGAGCAGTCATTAAGGGTTTAGTGTTATATATTTTTAAAATTTATTTATATATAGATATATTTATTTATTTATTTATATATATATTTATTTATATATTTATTTATATATAGATATATATGGCACCATAGAGTTCCTTAAACAATAACATAACCTCTTGGATTTTATATATTTATATATTTATATCTAATTAAATTGGAATAATGTATTGTATTTTATATGCTTTTAATTAATCAATTTTGTTGTAAACCGCCCAGAGTCCCCTTGTGGGGGGAGATGGGCGGTGATATAAACCAAACAATAAATAAATAAATAAATAAATAAATATTTATTTTGCCTTCAAGTCAGTGTTGACGCCTGACAACTGCCTGAACAAGTCCCTGCAGTTTTCTTGGCAAGATTTCAGAAGTGGTTTGCCATTGCCTGCTTCCTGGGGCTGAGAGAGAGTGAGTAGCCCAAAGTCACCCAGCTGGTTGTGTGCCTAAGGCGGGACTAGAGCTCATGGTCTCCTGATGAGGCATCTCCTTGATGCCTCTTAACCACTACACCAAACCAGCTCTCCAAGTATTATAATACTACAACTTTGTTGCTGTTGTTGTTATTGAGAATACAGAGAGATCAGTTTATAAAATCTTGCTCTGAGTGTATCAGCTATCTAAATCCAGGCTACTAGTTGTGAAGGATAGGTTTTTCTTCATTCTAGCACCTTATAACTGAATTTACTTCCAAGGAAAACTCATAAAAACTGCTTGTTGCTGCCTTTCCAAAATGTAGTGAAACCATCAGTGTTATTCAAAGGGTTTGAACAAGCTGTAGTTTTAGCATGTTTAGTTCTGTTCTGTACTAATCTCATTAAGGTTTTGGAAAGTATTTTGAAATTATTATTTATCCAGTGTGTAACTTTTCTTGAGGACCTGATGCCAAATTCAGATTAGAAAATGAAATGATTTATTTTTTTAAAAAAACCCCACAAATATTCATTCATTCATTATTCATTGGCGATCACTCGTAGCCGAGTAAAATTTTACCCACAAATATAATGTTTATCCTTCTGTATCTTTGTCGATAATCAGATTGTTTTCTTCACATTTGAACGGTGCATGATATGTTTTTATGTATTGTTCTGTTTTTTCCTTAAGCTGAGGTGGGAAAGAAAGCAATATAAAACAAGTGAACATATTTATTCAGTTCATTCTTGCAAGTAAGCAGCACATTTGAAAATACATGTTCATGTGTTTTATACTTCATCCTTTCCCCACTTCAGGCTAAAAGATAGTAGGAACATACAATCAAGGATGATGTGCAATTATATCTGAGTTCATTAATTATATATAACAATACACAGATATAGTACCATATGGTCTTTAATCTTAAAATACAGATTTTTTTAAAAAAAATGGATATAGCTGTAGTTTCTTTGCATGCCAGCGAGCCTGGTCCAAAGGAGGAATCAGCTGAATAAGTATTTTTCTTTTTTCCCTCCTCAAGGACAAAAAAAGAAAAACGTATGTGGAACAGCCTTTATGGAAGAGAAGGTAAAGTGTCAGTTAGGATGGGGTGAAAGACAACTTATTATACTCCCTCTCCCTTCATTCTTGTCTCTTCTACCAAAATCATCAGATTAACAGACTGAAGGAAAACTTGATACAGTGAAGATTTTTCTCCAATACCTTTCTTTAACAAACTCTCATACTGTGCGAAGCAGGGAGTGGGGGGGGGGGAATTCATCTGCACCAATATTATTCCCACACATGGTGGCTATGGTATTCAGCAAACAGCCTAGTTCACAAAATATGACTTGTTTTTGGCTTGTAAGGCTAGATGAACCCATCCATCACTATTTGGCATACTGTCTGAATCAAGTCATCATTATTTATTCAATAAGTCATGGTTATAAATAATCATGACCTGTAATTGGTCCGTCATCTCCAATCTTCAGTCCTGATCAGTTTTGCCCTTCCAGATGTGTTAGACTAGGGCAAACCCTCAAATTCCAATTCATTTTGTGTGACTACATCCACATATCTATGTTTTTTTGGCAAAAGTAGTCAAGTAGTTTGCCATTGCCTTCTGCCAGAATGTTGTAAACTCCCCGGTCCAGTTTACAGCCCTAAGATTTCCTGTTGGTCTCTCATCCAAGTATTAGGCTCCGCCAAAGACTTCCAAGGGCTATCACCTACTGTGACGACTATGCCAGGCTACAGACTCCATAATCCAGCTGGGAAAGAAGTGAGGATTCTGCTCAACACTCTCTCTTGACGATGGGGACTGGGGGGAAGGCCAAAGGCAAGCTCCATGTCCTCTTATGCTAAGTTTCCTCATACACCAGTCTACCTCAGGATAAAGTCCAGGATAAGACTGGGCTGGGAAAAGCCTTTCTGCCATACACCCTGAATAACTTCCTCTTTGCACTTCCATCAGTAGCAAGCACGCGGAAGCGAAGCGTGTTGGGTGACGCCCCCCACCCCCCCAATCCTCCCACTGCCTGCAAGCGGGGTGGCGCAAATGGAGCGCAGGGCACCCGAGGAAGAGCGGGGCGGGCGCCTTTACCCGAGTCGGCTGAGCGTGGCAGAGGAGAGAGCGCGCGCGCAGCAGAGCTTCCTCTCCGCCTCTGCGTCTAGCACTCCCAGATAGCAGCAGCAGCAGCAGCAGCAGCAGCAGCAGAGACCCGCAGAGCAGCGAACGCGCTCTGCCACCGCGAGCACGGCGCAACACTCCACGGCCCCACGCGCGGCCCCAGACACACACACGCACGCACACGCACTCGAACCCGACAGCAGCCAGGAGAGGGTGAGCAACAGCCTTTCTGGCGTTGACGCCGCTCCGCTGCTTCACCTGCCCTCCGCCGCGCCCCCAGATCGCTCTGTGCCTCCTGAGTTCCCGCCTGCCCCCCGCGCCTCTTTTCGGCGGCGACTGAGGGGAGACACCATGGGGAAGGAGCCGCTGGGTAAAAAGGAGGGATGCGACTGCAAGCGGTTCCTGAAGAACAACTGGCTGCTTCTCAGCACCATCCTAGCCGTCGTTCTGGGTGAGTTGGCGAGACCTTCGGGGAGGGAAGGGCAGGTGGTTTGCAAGGCGGCTGAAGCGCTGGGTGGGAAACGCGCTTTTCTCGGGGGTGGGGTGCGCTTTCCTCTCGCCCGTGCCCACGCTCATTGGAAAGGACAATGGAGATATGAAAACGTGTAGTTCTATGTGCAAATAACAAGGAAAAAATGAAATATTCCTTGAAAGAATATACAGGCTTGCCGCGTTCCTCTGGCACCCTTCCTGAAAAAAGGCTATGCTCCCGAGAGCAGATGAAGACAAATTAGCAGGCGAGGGTTAGACTGGCTGAGGAATCGGTCCCCGTGTGATATCGCGGGCAAATACAGTACAGGATTAAGGGAAGTTCATCATCATCAGTCCTCTTGCAATTATGGGAAAAACTGGAAATGAATAGATCATTCATTTAATATCCAAATTGCTGGTGTGGTGAAATACTGCCGATACTGAAGAGCTGGTTCAGTACCGCCCTCTATAAAAGTTGTTAACATTAAGAAATCATAGCACTTAAATTCTAAAATCTTTCTATTCTATTTAGATGATTCTAAAACCATCTATTTAGAAATGGGTCCCGCGGAGTTCATGTCTAGCTTGGTGTCAGGTGTGATTAAGTTTATAATCTTAAACCTTTTCTCAGGACTAGTCCCATTGCTGTTAATTAGGTTACTGTATATTCATCCAAGGGAACATTCCTTTCTTTCCCATTAAAGTGCCTCTGCCTTCCTCCAGTCTTTCAACCATATGTCATGATAATGAAAAGATTATGAAGATCTCAGATCCCTTCTGTGAATGTTTCATTGGAGATGTGTTGTCTAATCTAAACTGAAACGGAATGAAATTTGTTTCTCACTAAGTAGATGTAGGATTGCCAGCAGTGAGAGATTAAGTGTGTGTATTCAGAAACAGGTTGTTCTGTGTTTGTTTGTTTGTTTATTTGTTTATTATTTAATTTTTTTATCCCGCCTTTATTATTTTTATAAATAACTCAAGGCGGCGAACATACCAAATACTCCTTCCTCCTCCTATTTTCCCCACAACAACCACCCTGTGAGGTGAGTTGGGCTGAGAGAGACTGGCCCAAGGTCACCCAGCCGGCTTTCAGGCCTCAGGCGGGACTAGAACTCTCAGTCTCCTGGTTTCCTATTGGCTCCTTCCCAGGGCTGAGAGTGAGTGACTGGCCCAGGTCACCCAGCCGGCTTTCATGCCTAAGGCGGGACTAGAACTCTCAGTCTCCTGGTTTCCTATTGGCTCCTTCCCAGGGCTGACAGAGAGTGACTGGCCCAAGGTCCCCCAGCCGGCTTTCATGCCTAAGGTGGGACTAGAACTCTCAGTCTCCTGGTTTCTAGCCCGCTGCCTTAACCACTAGACCAAACTGGTTTAGTGGCATTTATACCCAGGTAGAACTATAGAAACCTAAATGGCAACATCTAAGTGAAGTTGGCTGGTCTCAGAATAGCTGAGCAGGGGTGGATCTAGTTCGAACTTGAAAGAGGCTCAATCAGGAAATTCTATGGCAATAAGCTGTTGGAAAAAGCATCCCAGAAGTAGGCAGTGGTGAACCACTTCCATATTATTGTCAAGAAGACAACATAATTGTGCATATTTAGTCACTGGGGACTTAAGAATATCTTCAGCTTTTCCAACCCAACCCAATGTTGGAACGAAATTAGGTAAAGGGGCATGATCTCTCTATCCATCAGGAAGATAACTGTCCGAAGGTGCAACAGAAAGAGACAATATTTGGTGTGGAGCAGTGTTTTTCAATCTTGGCAACTTTAAGATGTGTGGACTTCAACTCCCAGAATTCCCCAGCCAGCATGCCAAGTTTGCCAAGTTTGCAAAAAACTGGTTTGGAGGAAGAAGTCAGCAAAAGAAAGAATGAATTTGAAAACGGGCCTCATTAGGCTGGGGATTTGGAGGAATGAAAATCCCCCAATGCATCCCTATGGGAGAAGCAGTTGGGCAGCAAGGTGGAAGGCTTGTTACCTCCTCCATTCTAAGGCTCCTCCCCACCCCACCCCCGGGGTCCTGTGGCCCAGAGCACGGAATTTGCAATCTGCCCTGTGCATCCCAGGGCATGCATGCTCAGAAACATCCACTAATGCAACACAGGAGGAACACAGAAACCTAGAGGCAACACATGCGCCCCACTGTGATTAGACCCGCACACACACACAGATTCAATATTGCAGTATTGAGTTAGTTTACAATATACAGTTACAATCTATAGCAGGACTTTCCAAAGTTTTCCCGCGGCGACACACCAACCGCCGTTGGTGTGTCGCCGCGGGAAAACCCAGAAGTGCCGCCATTGCGGCAGCATGCAAAAACCCGGAAGCGCTGCTGCTGCTTTCAGGTTTTTGCACGTCGTTGGTGTGTCACCGCGGGAAAACCCGGAAGCGCTGATGATGATCAGCGCTTCCGGGTTGTGTGGCGACACACCAGACTGTGTGTGGCGACACACTTTTGTGTCGCCACACACAGTTTGGAAAGCTCTGATCTATAGTATTGTAATTATACAGTATATATCCTATATATAGTTAATTGCGTGGAAATGTATGGCTGCTGGTGGTAAAGGAGTTGGAAAGCATACAAGAAGTCATGCATGGTATGCTTTTCCTACTTTGTTTAAGGATGTAGGCAACCACAGCATTAGTCTACTTTCCATTCCTGAAAATGGTGCCATCACTTTCTACGTTATCTAAGCCATATGTAGCACAAACTGGTTTTCCAGTGTAATTATGTACTAGAGCCAGATATCTGTTTTTATATACCCTATAACTCATTTCAGTTTAAATTTCCTCAGCATCAAAAAAAAAAATATAAAACACCCTTGAACATTGTTCCCTGCCAAGATTTATTAAATAATTATTTTATCTCCTTTATAACTGCACTCATTTCTTAGCATTAGTGTAACCATTAGACACATAAATCAAATATATCCACCTAATATTAGTCCCCTGCAATATTGATCTATTGTTAAATGCTTGAACTTAAAAAAGAATTCTGTAATGGTTGGAAATATGAATGCTAGAGAAAAAATGGTTCCATTCCCTCTTTTTTTCTCAATGTTAATTTTTTGTTCAATTATTATTTCTCTCAATATTCCAAGAATACACTATTATATAGAACAAGGCAAACTATATTCCATTCTTTTCTGAAGTAACTGAATAATAATAAAAAAGCTTATGCTTATATGAATTCCATTAAACCCGTTGAGCTTTATAGGCAGGACGCTGCTTTGGGATTGGGGCCTGAATTACATACATACCCGTCATACTACTTCATTTCAAGGTAAACAACATTATAAAAAGTGCAGAAAAAGTAAGAAATAATAAGCCAAAATAATTACATCATGAAGTAAGAGAAAGAAAAAGAAATATGCCAAATCTACCTTATACTAACACCATTCATTATACTGCTCCATACTTTTCTATCCTTACAAACCATCTTTGCTTCAGGACACTACTTCATACGTTGCCTTTTGTTCTTTAAATGTCTCACTTCTCTCTTTCAGAGAATCTCAGTAACCCCATCCAACCATAACTTGCTTGGTCTTCCCTTCCTTCATATTTTGCATGTTTTGCATGTTGACCCTCATTCATTCTCTCTGTATGACCAAACCCCCTGAATGTACATCTTTCATACTGTCACTTACTTTTATATTCAATCCTCATTCATTTATTATTCATTCTGGTTCTTTTACTACACACGCTTCTTACATAACCCATTCCCATTGTATTCAGTTCACTTTCACGTTTCTCCTGAGATACTCAATTCTCACTTCTATATAACAAAGTGGGTAGAAGGATAATTTTATACACAGACATTTTTACTTCTTTTATGAAACATTTATTCCCCACAACAAACCACATACTGTATTACTGATCAGCTTTCTGCCAGTATTTGCATAGCTTAATTTTTTTCTCTTTTCCCAATTGTACTAAATATTTTACACAAATTAATCAATTTGCTCTAGTTTTTCACTATGTACATATAACTTCATTTTCCCTGTCTTATGCAACTACTTTTATCTTTAATATATTAATTTCAAATCCATATTGCTCACTACCTCATATTTGTCTCTCTGCAAATCATTCATATTCTCAGCCAACAGTCCCTGCTCAATGTTGAACCATTTCCTTAGCACTGAATTTATTTTCACTCATGTTTTATTTACATCATACATTGCTCTCATCTTATTCAGCAACCAACATTCAACTCCATACTCATGCATAATGCAAGATAATTCACTTTATAAAATGCTTTCTCTAAATTAATAGATTTACAATTTTTTTCCACTGATCTGCTAAACAGTAAGAATGTGGTCTGCACAGTCACATTCTGGCATAAGGCCAAACCACACTTCCCTAATTTTGCTTATAGTCAGAATTCTGCCAAATACTATTTGCCCTGTGGTTTTTGCTTTCACTCTTGCTACCATTCCCTTTTTGTAGTGGAATAATTACTGTATGCTTCCAATTGTTAGGCACAGATTCAGACTTCAGATGTATCTTAAATGTTATACAGTCATTTCATAAGTAACATCATTTTTTCCAGTTATACAGGCTACACCTGCAGCCTTAACATTTTTGAAAATTCTCATGGCATTTATAACTTCCTTTTCGTCAGTTTTATTCTTGGATATATTGTTCTCATTCCCATACCTAGAATACTAGCATTTTTTCATTTCAGTTTTATCCCATATCATTTTATCACATTTAGTTTTAATTCCTTCATTCTGTTGGAGGCTTCTTGTTTAGTTTCTTTCATTCACTTCCAAAACATTTTTTTGTTTCACTCTGCATTTTTAATGTACTTTTTCCTTGCTCTTTTTGAATTCATTATTTGCAACCATATATATATATATATATATATATATATATATATATACATACATACACACACACACACACACACACACATACACATACATACATACATACATACATATACATACATACATACATACATACATACATATACATACATGATACAATACTTTATCTTTCTCTCAGAGTCCT
The DNA here is from genome assembly GCA_023362775.1 of Charina bottae. Classification (NCBI taxonomy): domain Eukaryota; kingdom Metazoa; phylum Chordata; class Lepidosauria; order Squamata; family Charinaidae; genus Charina; species Charina bottae. The sequence goes on along the minus strand of JALMGJ010000002.1, from coordinate 202,567,252 downwards.
TTTTGGCAGAATTATTCCCTTATATGTATTTTTTTTCATCCATAAGCAATATTACCTCATCATTCCACCAAGCAATCTTTTCATATAGTGAAGCCTTGTTTCAATGGACTAATTGCAGGGTTTTCCGTTATTAACAAATGCCCAGTAAATCAGTGGGTATGACATTACAGCAACATTTGGATAATTGCAAATTATGAAAAATCATACAGATTACATAATTGTGTCCAATTACATATTGCAGGGAAATTGCAGCAGATTTGAGGTTTGATGTGTGCAAAGTCCATTACATCAGGATCCCACATGTCATAGTTTCATTATACTTCCTGTTAGTTCTTTCAAACAGAAACATATTAGTTCACATAAACTCCATTACCTAGGGATTATATCTGAGACACGTAATGCCTTTTATTACACATTGGCAGTTCGGTGCAGATTTTCTTAAGAGTTTGCCACATTTGATCTGATGCAAATTCCCTTTGAGTAAATGTGCATAGGATCTGATTTTATGTAATGCTGTATGAAAAAATTGTGTAATTATATATTCATGTGTGTGTGTGTGTATAAATAATAAAGTTAGAATCTTGAGCCATCTTAAAACATTTAGGATCAAAGTACACATCACATTATTGTTTTAAAAAAATGTACTTCAGTTACTCATATATTTTGAAATAAAAGCTGTCAGGCTGGATAAAGAAACTGCACTCTGTTCTAGCTGAAGATTCCCCTCCTACAGCTGCTGAATCCAAATAGCAAGTTGGGACAAAAAAGAATATGGGGCCCTCTGGTCAAAGTCACGTACTATAGCTTCTTTCCTTTAGCTTCTCACAAATTAATTATTGCCGAAACTTCCATGATTAGAATCCACTTCTTTGGAGGTATGAAATGGACTCTAGCTTATGAACGCTTATGCCATAATAAATCAGCTAGTCTTTACCGGCTGGAGGACGTTTTGTTATTTTTGCCTCAGCAGGCGAAACAGGCAGATCTCTTGAAGTTGTTAAACCCAGACAAACCTAGTTAAATCTGCTCACTGATAACACATCATACTAAGTGGTCATGCTCATTTTCTCCAGAAATTGCCTGGTGTCCCATGAGCTTTTGTGTCAGGATAGCCCTGACAAGGCTTCATCACATCACTAGCCCCTTCTCAGTTCTGCCACAAGGCAGCAGCGGACAGGACTCATGCACTGAAGCCAATTAAAGTTTTGGAAATATGTTGCACGGCCAGACCTAAGCAGTGAATTCTGCAATGGAAGCCTTGCTTTTTCAGCCTGTCTTCCTCTCCAGCTCTTTTTCCAGGAGGCTAGGTATGCAGAACAGTTAGACATTCGCACAACATACCTGACTGGGTGAAATTATTTTATTTTCATGACATGACTGGATCTGATCTGGGTTAAATTTAATGCCTTGCAAGTTAGTTGACTGGATCAGTTAATCCCGCTGGATGTTCCCACAAAACATTGACATCAATGACGCAGTTAAGCATGCTGTGAGAACAGGACCAGTATGTCATTCTAGAGTTCATATTATCTCTTCTCTGAACATTAAAGAGTGTGTAGTGGTGAATAGTCAGGGCCCCTTTAACTATTAGCCAGTAAAACAGCGACCTCTGGTGGCAGGTGTCTGATGGCAGCAGCAGTAGTAGTGTCTTGGTATTCCCCTTAAGCCACCAACCAGTCCTTTCAGCTAGAGAAGAGAGCTTGTTATGTTCTACAGCCTGTCCTGATTCCCTAAATTGGCCTGGTATCCTGAAGTATGAAGACACCTTTTATTCTACCACCAATATTAAAATTTCTCTATGGGGAATGGAGGAAACACCATCCTGTTTTTCTTCTCGAGCAGCAAAATATTTTGGACTGGCCCTGCAAAAAATGATTTTTTTAAAGATAACATATTATAAACACAGTCCACTATATTTAAGCCTCATTTATTTAAATGGAAATGTTAAATAAAACTTTACATCTGCAAATATATACAGTACCTTATTTTGAGTGTAAACTCCACTGGACTTCATTTATAAGATCTCCATTATAAATCTCCCACAGAAATATGGGACTTAAAACTGTTGTAACTTCATTTTACTCTGTGCAACTCTCTCGGTTTTAAAAGAATAAAGGATATAATGACTTTAGGAAAGTTCTTGTCAAAACTGCTGAGAAGAAATAACTTGAGAGCAGACATACCTCTAATGATCTGAACAGACTTCACTAGGGCGGCTCTGGCTCATGCGCTTCTGGTTTTTGGGCTAGTAATTTGCTTTACATAGGACTGCCACTGAAGATAATTTGAGAAATGCACAGCGGCATTTGCAGGGGATGTAAAGAAAAGTCAAGATGGTGGTCGTGGCAGTGTGATGAAAGTCCCGCCCCTTTGCACGTGACATTTGGTATGCGTAAAAACGGGGCTTCAATTGCACTGCAAAATCAACCGTCGTGCTGAGTTTGTGAAGCTATGTTGTTGTTTATTCGTTCAGTCGCTTCCGACTCTTTCTGACTTCATGGACCAGCCCACACCAGAGCTTCCTGTCAGCCGTTGCCATGCCCAGCTCCCCCACGGTCGAGTCCGTCTCCTCCAGAATATCATCCATCCATCTTGCCCTTGGTCGGCCCCTCTTCCTTTTGCCTTCCACTTTCCCTAGCATCAGCTTCTTCTCCAGGGTATCCTGTCTTCTCATTATGTGGCCAAAGTACTTCAGTTTTGCCTTTAATATCATTCCCTCAAGTGAGCAGTCTGGCTTTATTTCCTGGAGTATGGACTGGTTTGATCTTCTTGCAGTCCAAGGCACTCTCAGAATTTTCCTCCAACACCACAGTTTAAAAACATCTATCTTCCTTCGCTCAGCCTTCCTTATGGTCCAGCTCTCGCAGCCATAGGTTACTACGGGGAATACCATTGCTTTAACTATGCGGACCTTTGTTGTCAGTGTGATGTCTCTGCTCTTAACTATTTTATCAAGATTTGCCATTGCTCTCCTCCCAAGAAGTAGACGTCTTCTGATTTCCTGGCTGCAGTCAGCGTCTGCAGTAATCTTTGCGCCTAGAAATACAAAGTCTGTCACTGCCTCCACTTTTTCTCCCTCTATTTGCCAGTCATCAATCAAGCTCGTTGCCATAATCTTGGTTTTTTTGAGGTTTAACTGCAACCCAGCTTTTGCACTTTCTTCTTTCACCTTCGTCATAAGGCTCCTCAACTCCTCCTTGCTTTCAGCCATCAAAGTGGTATCATCTGCATATCTGAGATTGTTAATGTTTCTTCCAACGATTTTAACTCCAGCCTTGGATTCCTCAAGCCCAGCATGTCGCATGATGTGTTCTGCGTACAGGTTGAATAGGTAGGGTGAGAGTATACAACTCTGACGTACTCCTTTCCCGATCTTAAACCAGTCCGTTGTTCCGTGCTCTGTTCTTACCGTTGCTACTTGGTCGTTATACAGATTCCTCAGGAGGCAGACAAGATGACTTGGTATCCCCATACCACCAAGAACTTGCCACAATTTGTTATGATCCACACAGTCAAAGGCTTTAGAATAGTCAATAAAACAGAAATAGATGTTTTTCTGAAATTCCCTGGCTTTCTCCATTATCCAGCGGATATTGGCAATTTGGTCTCTAGTTCCTCTGCCTTTTCTAAACCCAGCTTGTACATCTGGCAATTCTCACTCCATGAATTGCTGGAGTCTACCTTGCAAGATCTTGAGCATTACCTTACTGGCATGTGAAATAAGTGCCACTGTTCGATAGTTTGAACATTCTTTAGTGCTTCCCTTTTTTGGTATGGGGATATAAGTTGATTTTTTCCAATCTGATGGCCATTCTTGTGTTTTCCAAATTTGCTGGCATATGGCATGCATCACCTTGACAACATCATCTTGCAAGATTTTAAACAGTTCAGCTGGGATACCGTCGTCTCCTGCTGCCTTGCTATTAGCAATGCTTCTTAACGCCCATTCAACCTCACTCTTCAGGATGTCTGGCTCTAACTCACTGACCACACCGTCAAAGCTATCCCCAATATTATTATCCTTCCTATACAGATCTTCCGTATATTCTTGCCACCTTTACTTGATCTCTTCTGCTTCTGTTAGGTCCTTACCATCTTTGTTTTTGATCATACCCATTTTTGCCTGGAATTTACCTCCGATGTTTCTAATTTTCTGGAAGAGGTCTCTTGTCCTTCCTATCCTATTGTCTTCTTCCACTTCCGCGCATTGCTTGTTTAAAAATAATTCCTTATCTCTTATTTTGAAGCTATAGCTGGTGCAAAATGCAACCGCACATCCACTCAAATGAGTAGTGTTATTGCAGGATAATAATCAGATTATGGGATCTCCATTGCTTTGTGGTCCAATTCAAGGGGCGGGTCATTACCTATAGATCCCCTTATAGTTCAAGTCCTGGATACATTCAGAACCATCTACTCTTGTGGAATCAGCCTATGCAGTATGAGTGAGCCAAAAGGGCATGGTGTGGATACCCTGTCGGAGTTGAGGGCCTGGAAGCAGGCCTTCTCAGTTGCAGCCTCACTCTAGAACAGCTTGTCATCCAAGGTCATTATTAAAGAGGTCTTCAACAGAATTAAAACAGTACAAATGTAAAGTTGAAAGTAAGAAGAATAAAGAAGAGTGAAAAGTAAGTGAAAAAGAAATAAAAAGAGAAGTAGAAAAGAAAAAGTTACAAAGAAGTGGCTTCCAATCTTCTTAACAGCAGTTATAAATGCATTTATATTTTACCTTCTCTAAGGTTATATCATAATTTTCTTCTTTCCATAATCTACCCTTTCTAATCATCAAATCCAAAAATCACAAGTTCATTTTTTTCTTTTTTTCCGCAAAAAGTCCATAAGGGGTTTCCAGTCACTAATAAATGTAGTAGTTGATCTTTCTCTAAGCAAACAAGTTAATTTTGCCATCTCTGCTAATTCCATCATCTTAACCAACCAATCCTCCATTGTGGGTATTTCAAAGTCTTTCCATTTTTGTGCATATAATAGTCTCGCAGCAGTAATCATATATAAGAATAGTCTTCCATGGCTCTTTTCTAATTGTTTGTCCATTAATCCCAGCAAAAAAAGTTTTGGTTTCACTTGAATATTAATTTTAAAAATTCTTTGTATCATTGTGTGTATTTGAACCCAAAATTTTCTGGCTTTTTTAGAAGTCCACGAGGCATGATAAAATGATCCTTCATGTTGTCCACATTTCCAACATAAATTTGAAGTACCCTTATACACTCTAGACAATTTTCCTAGAGTCATATATCAATAGTACATCATCTTATAAAAAATCTCTTTTAAGTTATAACATAATGTAAGTTTCAGTCCTTTTAACATATATTTTCCAACTGTTCCATCAGTATGTTGTGTCCAATGTTCTTAGCCCATTTCATCATACAGGCTTTCACTTGTACTTCTTCCATTTCAAATTTCAATAAAAGTGTATACATTTTAGTGATTACATGTTCATCATTTGTACACAGTTCAAATTCTGTCTTCTGCTGCTTAGTTCCAAATGTCTATTATCTACATTAAATCTTTCTCTTAACTGTGCATATGAAAACCACTGAAAACTAAATCCCTCTGCAGCCCGTTGCTCTTTTCATTTCATCTTGTACTCTCCATGCTTTTGTTCTAACAGCTCTTGATAAGTTAACCATTTCTCTTTAACTGCTGTTTCTTTCCTATAAAAAAGCTTTTGTGCTGAGACCCATAAAGGCATTTTCGGGCACTGTCTAGGTTTATATCTATTCCATATTCTCAATATGGCACTTCTAATATTATTTGTTTGTTTGTTTGTTTATTTATTTTCTATCCTGCCTTTATTATTATTTTTATAAATAACTCAAAAAGGGGCGTGGTGGCTCAGCGGGTAAGACGCCAGGCTTGTCGATCGGAAGATCGCAAGTTCGGAGGTTCGAATCCCTAGCCCTGCGTGCGGAGTGAGCTCCCGCACTAGCTCCAGCTCTTGCCAACCTAGCAATTCGAAAGCATGCAAATGCAAGTAGATGAATAGGTACCACTTCGGTGGGATGGTAACAGCGTTCCGCACATGTCATGCCAGCCACATGACTGTGGAAGCATCTTCGGACAACGCTGGCTCTTCGGCTAACAAACGGAGATGAGCACCGGCCCCTAGAGTCGGACACGACTGCACAAATGTGCAGGGGGAACCTTTACCTTTTTATAAATAACTCAAGGCGGCGAACATGCCCAATACTCCTTCCTCCTCCTATTTTCTCCACAACAGCCACCCTGTGAGGTGAGTTGGGCTGAGAGAGAGAGACTGGCCCAAGGTCACCCAGCCAGCTTTCATGCCTCAGGCGGGACTAGAACTCTCAGTCTCCTGGTTTCCTATTGGCTCCTTCCCAGGGCTGAGAGTGAGTGACTGGCCCAGGTCACCCAGCCAGCTTTCATGCCTCAGGCGGGACTAGAACTCACAGTCTCCTGGTTTCCTATTGGCTCCTTCCCAGGGCTGAGAGAGAGTGACTGGCCCAAGGTCACCCAGCCGGCTTTCATGCCTAAGGCAGGACTAGAACTCACAGTCTCCTGGTTTCTAGCCTGTTGCCTTAACCACTAAACCAAACTGGCTAATAATGATTCTTAAAATCTACATTAACCTTAACTTTATTGTACCATAAGAAACCATGCCATCCAAACCTCAGGCCGTGCTCTTCTGGTTCTAAAATTCTCTTATTTCTCAGCAGAACCCCTTCTTTCATCCAGACCAAGCAGCAGGCTGCAAAATACAGTTTCAAGTCAGGCAATCCCAATCCTCCTGGTTCCCTTGCATCTTGGAGAACCTCCTCAATTCTTGAATGGAACCGGCATACAAACTATAAAAAATAAATAGGAGTTGTAGGATTGCATCTATTAACCTTTTGTTATCCTGACAGATTGATGAATAGCTTTAGCTTTACTATCCTAAAGTAGCTTACCAATAGCATTGCATAAACACACAAACACAAAGTTCAGTATTTTAAAGCACTGTTATTATGGAGCCCTTCCATGCTAGATGCATTTTAACGTTTGCCTCTTTATAATTCAAAGCAATCGGTCACAATGCATGTCCGCCCAGAGTCCCCTTGTTGGGAGATGGAGCGGTAAATACAAATCGAACCATAAATAAAATAAAATAAAATAAAATAAAATAAAATAAAATAAAATAAAATAAAATAAAATAAAATAAAATAAAATAAAATAAAATAAAATAAAATAAAATAAAATAAAATAAAATAAAATAAAATAAAATAAAATAAAATAAATAAAATAATAAAATAAAATAAAATAAAATAATAAAATAAAATAAAATAAAAAAAATAAAATAAAATAAAATAAAATAATAAAATAAAATAAAATAAAATAAAATAAAATAAATAAAATAAAATAAAATAAAATAAAATAAAATAAAATAAAATAAAAGTCATAATAAAATAGTGTATCTTCAGTATTACAAATCAAAATAGTAACTTTTTGTAACTCAGTTTATTTTGGATTGCAAATCTGTCATCTTGATCATACTTTTTTGAGAGTAAAACTCAAAATACTGTTCATTCTTCGTTTTCCTAAAGTTAGTGAATACTAGCTTAAAGAGAGTTAATTGAACATTTTATTTTCCAAGTTCAAAGTGTGCATATTAAGTGCACACTGATATGCAATCTTGTGTCAGGTTATCAGTCTCACTAAGTTCAAAAGGATTTGCTGGTGCATCTGTGAGTGCATTTTATTTTTGCAATACTTCATTGCACAATATAGGGTAATAGTAGATTTCAAAATGATAAATTGGCAAATGATAGCCAGGCACTCCTTCCTCCACATCTTTCAGCTAGAGATGTGAAGGCCTGAAAAGAATCAAGTTCTTTCCAGAGTGGGGGAAGGCTGGAGAAAAAAAACACACAACTCATCTCCTGTCTGCTACAAAGAGTTTGTGTCACGCTCCAGTCAGATTTTGTTAAGTTCTTCCTGAAATAAAAAAAAGTACTGGTAAATCCCCATTGATTCCTAGATATTATATTGAAGTTGCATACATCTTTTTGCCTATAGCATGCTGAATGTAGTTCTCCAAAGGATTTATATACAACACTTCTAACAGAACTGAACTTCACAGAGTTTGGAAAGCCCTGCTCTAGATATATAATTATATACCATTCATAGAGTTCCTGAAAAACAAACTACAATACCAAATTTAAGACGATATATTCAGAAGGAAGATACTAAAAACTAGAAAGACGTTTATTTCACAGTCTTTTGCATATAGTCTTACTCTCCTGTACAATGGTAGCAGATTGTGGACAGAAGTACATTTTCCTAATGCCCCATTGCACAGTGAGTTTAAGGGGCAGCTACATATGGCGTCTCATGCGGCCACATGACCGTGGAAGCGTCTTCGGACAACGCTGGCTCTTTGGCTAACAAACGGAGATGAGCACCGGCCCCTAGAGTCGGACACGACTGCACAAATGTGCGGGGGGTACCTTTACCTTTACCTTACATATGGTGCAGAGAGAGGACCCATGTCTACTACTTGCTTGTGGATCCACCATGCATCATCCACCTTCTTGTGAAAGATCTGACAATCGCAACTTTGGAAATCAAAGCGTAGATAAATTAGGAAAAAGAAATCGTAATGAAACACAGAAAACGGGGTGGGGTTTAGTAAGAATGTGAGTAATTCGAAACTCATCTGAGTCATTTTACAGCTGTCTTCCAAGATGTCAATTATTTTCTTTAGTGTCTCTAATGTATTACTCCTGGTTGTTACATTAAATGAGGTTTTTATGGCAGTTCATGTGGATAATGCTAACCTGAACAGTTTAGCTGTTTAACTGTTTATGAAAAATAAATTCCTTGTGCCTCTTCTAGAAATCCAATGAGCAGTCTAATCTTAAACAAAGGCTAAACCATTTGATACAATTTCTAAATATATTTCCACATCATACATACATTGTCAAAGTTTCTATATATTTCATTCTAGCTTGCTTTAATTCTCATCCTTTCAAAAAAAATTCTTTCCTCTTACCAGGTAATTATCTGACAAAGAGGAAGATTGCTATATATATATATTGCTAATAAAGGCAAAAGGGGGGGGGAAACAGACAGTGAGAAGAGTTGCATTTATAACCTTACAACATTCCACTTGGAAGGAGGAAGCTGAGTTAATTAGATGCCCTATATATCATTTTATGATCAACAGGGTGATACACATGAGGAAACATGTTGCTCATCGAGCTTTGATTTGGTTTTATATTATTGTAATGAAGTAAATATCATAAATTTCATGGCTTACTTTAGAAAATTTGGAGATTTATAATTGGATGAATCTGCCCAGTCAAGTATACCAACCAAGGTATACTTCACTGAGAAAAAATATTTATGTGAAATCCATTCAAATTATGCAACTATATGTCTAGAAAATTGCTCTGCTAATGTTTCTTAGTGTGCTACCTGTTTATATCACTGTTATTTTGCATTTGCAAAATAATCCTATTTGAGATTTAGGTTAATTGCTCACATTATCTCTGGGTAAGCTTTCTCTTTTTAACTAACTCTATGTGCATGGTATCATTTTTTTCAGAATCTGAATTAAAAGTATAGATTTCTTTCATAAAGTACAAAGTCAATTTGATAAAGAAGTATTTAATAAAACAGGTATTTTTAAACCCAAAATTTATTCCTATTTAAGGGAGAGCCAAGTCACTGTCATATCGTTTAGTGCAAATATTAAGAAAGATAGTTCACATTTATCGCTCTCAAGTTATGATATAATAACTTATGATATAATAAAAGCTGTTGAGATGAAATTTGTGAGGCCTTTGTGTCCGTAATGGGTTTTCTAAGAGTTATTTTGGCATTTTCACAGAATTTTCTTTCAGCTATTGCAGTCATATAGAGATAGTTGGTGTTGAGGTGAGAATAAACAGTTCAGTTTACTGCTGAAACTGGGTTACATTTATTGAGTTACAGCTGTTAAAGATAATGGTAGGAAAAATCAGAAGAATAGCAATATCATTGCTATTTGCTCATTGTACCCCAAATTAATCAGAGTTTAGTGCAAATTTATGTACTTAAAAGAAAATCCTATTGAGTTCAGTAGAATATATTCCCAGAAAAAGAGTTTCAGAATGGAATCTATATCTGTCTTACACATCTGTGCTGTGCCTTTAAAACCAAAAATAGGTTAGCGGTACAAATATTATCTAAGATTAATTTTAATTAGCAGGATTAGCTCATATTAAAGACAAAGTGTGTTGTTATTTTGTGGGCTGAGTTAAAAAGAAAAAAGAATCCTGTGGATCCAATTTAGGGATTATACGGTATGTAATTTCACAAAATATACATCAACCAATCCCCTAATCACATTATACATATGGTGCTGTAAATTTCAGAGATTTATAAATATAAGTATTAAACAAGTCACATTCTAACACCCTGGCTTGATCCCTACACATCATAGTAAGTCACATTCAAAAAGTACATTTTGTCTTAGCATATTGTCTGACCCCAGCTATTTTAGTAATCTGGGGTTCCATTTATAAGGAACCCAGTGATGAGGAGTCTGTTCTTAACACTGCCCTGTAGCTCCTGCCAATGTATTTCTAGGAAGAGACATCTACATTAAGTGCAAGTTTTATTTCGCTGTTAAAATATGTTCCACTCAAACACGCCAACATTAAATTAATATTCTTTTAAAAAATCCTACCAAAACAGCAAATATTTAAGTTATTCTATGTGTGTATACAAACACACACCAATTGGAATGGAAATCTTAAGTTTAAAATCTGTGAGATAAAGCAGTTACTGTATTTAAAAGAAAACCTTAACTATCAGCCTCTGTAGTTTGGCAAAAATTACTTCCATCTGCCCCAGGTTACTAATATTGAAGACTAAATTGTCAAATGGCTCTGAACAAAACCCTCTAATCTCTACCCCACATAAGGATTCAAATGGGTGGCAGGAAATAACGATCATTAATACAAATGATCAAGCAAATCTTAGTACTCAATAAACTGAACATTTGTATATTTCATTTCCCCAGACATAATCCATAGGGAGGTGTTAAGCCAGAGCTTTCCAAACTGTGTGTCGCAACACGTTAGTGTGTGGGCTGCAGTGTCTGGGTGTGTCGCAGCTGCTGCTGCCTCCGAGCCCTGCCAGAATTCTGCGCAGGTCCTAGTGCCTGCCTTGTGCCCTGCTGTAAGAGTGTGTCACAAAATGATGCATGTCTAAAAAGTGTGTCACCAACATGAAAAGTTTGGAAAGCTCTGTGTTAAGCCATAATGATAAGGGTTTTTTTTTTTTAATCCGTTCAATCGTGTCCGATTCTCTGAGACTGCCTGGACAAGTCCCTGAAGTTTTCTTGGCAAGGTTTTTCAGAAGTGGTTTGCCACTGCTTCCTCCTAGGGCTGAGAGAAAGTGACTGGCCCAATGTCCCCCAGCTGGCTTTGTGCCTAAGGCACAAATATATAATATATAAAATATGTTAAAAATGATAAGGTAATACACCTTAATTAAAAATTGCTCTTCAGATATGAAGATATGATCTGTGCAGCAAATGTTGTTGTTACTAATATAGTGAGTGTGACTATTTGATTGAGGCTGAGTGTTGGTGGGAAAAGACGGGGCAGGGTCAATCAATCCTTTGTTTCCTTTCTCTTTTTTATTATTATGTCTTATTTTGTAATTTATTCCATATTTTAGGCATAGGACTAGGACTTGCTGTTCGGGAATATGGAAAGCTCTCCAATCTGGACAAATTTTACTTTGCATTTCCTGGAGAAGTTCTGATGAGAATGCTCAAACTCATCATATTGCCATTAATTATATCAAGCATGATAACAGGTAAGAAAAAATGGTGTTTGAATTTGTCTTTTTCTTCTTAACAGAGATAAAACTATTTAGTTAAAAATAATATTACATATTTAGACTTTGTTCCAATCTTATACTGAATCTACTTATGTAAATGTTTACCACTGATTGAACAACTTTATGAGGATGTTTTGTATTGCAGAATATTAGAAAAATCAAAGGCTTTCAATGGCAGGTAAAATAAGCCCCAAAAAAACCTGAGTCTAGATATCCAGGGGGTCTAAAACGCTTATTTCTGCATTTTAAAAATATCTTGCTAAATAAGTCACAGCACTATTGCTTTTCTTATATTTTTAAAACAAGCTTCTAATATATTTTGTTAATTTGTTAAAGAAACAGCAGATTTTATGAGAATGGGATGCTTGAGAAACTGTTGTTTCTCTCTGTTGCTGTTTCCAATAAAATGGGGTTCATTCATCAACAACTGAAAATAAATACTCAGTGTAGAATAAAATCTGGATTCTCTTCCAAAATACTCAAAATATTAACACTTAAAAGAGACACTCAGTGGTAGAAATACACCCACACACTGAATAATCCTATTCCTGGAGTCTTGGTTATTTCAGCAGGAACTCTAAAATTAGAATAGGTTTAAACAATTAAGGCTTATATTCACAGTTTAACTTCCTCCTCCCTTCCAGTCAAGAAAGAATCACATAGAAGAGGGAGTAGACTTATTCTCTGTTATCCTAGTGGGTAGGAGCAGAATTGTTATTGTTGTTGTCATTATACTGTAAGACAGAGCTTTCCAAACTCTTCATGTTGCTGACACACTTTTTAGACATGCATCATTTCACGACACACTCTTACAGCAGGGCATCATTTCGCAACACACTCTTACAGCAGGGCACAAAGCAGGCACTAGGACCTGCGCAGAATCCTGGCAGGGCTCAGAGGCAGCAGCAGCCGCGACACACCCAAACACTGCAGCCGACACGCTAACGTGTCCCGACACACAGTTTGGAAAGCTCTGCTGTAAGATTTAGGCACTGCTAGACTCCATTAGGGCTCTAGGCAGTTCACAATGTAAAACAAGCAACAACTTAAAAAATACAAAATATTAGTGGCTCTCAGTGGGTTAAAACTAAATAGGTTCTAGCAGGAGAAACTTTCTGACTATATGAGTTGTCAGCAAAATAACAAGCTGCCACATGAAGTGATAATTACCTGACTGGAGGTCTTCAGAGGCAGAATGATCATCTGTCAGGTTGTCTGGTGAGTCCTGCACTTAGCAGCGGGATGGACTAGGTGAATTCTAAGGTCATCTCCAACTCCACAATTCTATGAACTGATAAATGGATAGTAATTGATACTAATCCCACAAGAACTGCATCTGGGCAGGGGAAACTAATTAGAAAGAAAGAAAAAAAGGAAGCAGAAAAAGCTATATACAGTAGCAAGGTTGATTCAGGCCATGAAATCTAGTGATTCTAAAGTTGGGAAATCACAGAGTATTGTATTAAGGCCTGATGGTAATTAACAATAACTACTTGGGGAGTACATTTGTGTTCCCTTTTTGCAAGTGTTAAATAGAACTAAATTGTTCAAATAAATGTGAATTATGGACGAAAGCTAACTATTAATACAAGATTGCAAGGGTAGGAACTAGAGAAAGGCATGGTATCAGTATAATATTACATCAAAGTCTCTAGAAGAGTATTTATGGTGACCCACTTCTGCGCCCTTCCATTGGCACCACTGGAAGGAATGTTCGGTAATATATCTATCTATCTCAGAGCTTTCCAAACTTTTCATGTTGGTGACATACTTTTTAGACATGCATCATTTCGCGACACACTGTTACAGCAGGGCATCATTTCGCGACACACTCTTACAGCAGGGCACAAGGCAGGCACTAGGACCTGCGCGGAATCCTGGCAGGGCTCGGAGGCAGCAGCAGCAGCAGCAGCTGTGACACACCCAGACACTGCAGCCGACACACTAACGTGTCGCGACACACAGTTTGGAAAGCTCTGATATCTATTGGCAGCCAGGAATGGTGGTTTATCATGAATTTCAACCTACAGTTCTGCAGGCACTCTTATTTACCAAATCTAATATGTTAAATCTATTATCTTTACTGCATAATCATGTAGAATATTGTTGAGGTTGTAACTTGTCATTCAGATGATTTTATTCGTTTTCTTTAAGTTGAAAAGAGTTTGATCTGAGCTGCAATCAGCACCACTTCTTGTCTTTGCTGACTGAATAGAGTTTTTTAAACTGTGTTTGCAGAGTATATGGTCAGTTTCGTGTTGGTATTGTCCATCCAGTGATGCCCATGTATAGAGTTGTCTTTTAGGCTGTTGGAAGAAGGTATATGCTATAAACACTGAGTATCCTTGGCAGATTAGTCTCTCTCCTTTTTGTTCTGTAGACTGAGGGCAAATTTTTCCATTATTCCAGATGCCATTTTATTCCCATCATTAACATTACAGTGTTATATGTTTAGTATAATATTGTTGGGGGGTGTTGTGTTGACAACTCACTGTAGTCCAACTTCACATTCAACTTTTGGTTCCTTTGTGGAATGTGGAGCATTGAATTGGGTCACCATAATATTGGTTGTCTTGCCTTAGACTTTGAGATCATTGTATCATTTCTGGGGTTGTATCAGAGCTCTAACTTTGATACCCTTTTGTTAATAATGATGGCTATTCCATTTCTCCTGTGGTTTTCTTGCCTGCAGTAGAAGATCTGATGCTCCTCTCATGTGAAATAATCCATTCCAGTCCATTTCAGTTTGCTGAATACTAGAATATTTATTTATTTGTTTGTTTGTGTGTTTAATCTTGACATTTCTACTGTGAAAACTTCAAATTTGCTTTAGTTCATGGTTCTGATATTCTACATGCCAGTGCAGCATTGAACTTTCCCTTTGCCTCTGGGCACATCAGCAGCTGGGCATCCTTTTGGCTTTGATCCAGCCACACCATAACCATTAGTACTACTCATACTTGCTTGATACTCTTCTCCAGTATCTTGTTAGATACCTTCTAACCTGGGGGGCGGGAGGGTGGTGTGGGGATCGTCTTCCAGTGTCACGTTAACATTATCCTGGTTCTAAATGCCAGAATATTGGAGCTGTTTCCTTCTCTCCCTCCCCCACTTACATATGCACAGAGCCTCTATAGTTTGGGTGTTGGAAAAAGTGGTTGCTTGCAAAACTATGTCAGGCCCTCATCACAGGTTTCAGTGACCGTATAACAGCTTCGCAGCCAAGCAGCTTTGCCCTCATACCAATAACACAGATAAACACATACAGCACATAGTAAAAATGGGGTGGGGATGGGACATTGCAATTTATTACTTCCCTTTTTCTGTGGAGGGGGAAGTGAGGGGGTTTTTGTTACTCCAGGAACCATTGCAATTCAATAGGTGAGCACTGACTGAAGATTTTTTATCCTTTCCTGCTAGTCAGATGGAGGGAGCACATGCTTTTTTCCTGGCTTTCAGCATTCCAAGGTTGGCAGAGGTGAAGACAGTCACAAGGGCAGCTTCAAACTGCTTTGGAGAGATTAAGAATAGAATCGGTGCTGTGTGGAGGTGGCCATTGTCTAAAGTAACAGTGGGCAACTCATGACTTAAGGAATCCTGACTGCTTTTCTGCCAGAACAGATTGGTTTTCTTTCCTGCTAATGTAACTGGGAAACAAGCCATGTTAAGCAGGATCAATGGGAAGAGGGGGAAAGGGTCCGTCTTCCCAGTGGTCCTGCTCAAAATTCCTGGTTTCCTAAGCAGGAAACGAGAAGTCTAGAGGCAAGGTTGCTGTAAGAAGAGAAGGATCTTCACTGCTTTCCTTTATTTTTTTCTAATATTGACCGTTTCCTGCTTCTATTAGCAGCAGGATGTGGGAAGGGAGTGTGTGAGGAGCATGGGTATGTATGGGTATGCGTGGATGAATGTACATCCTATGATCTAATGCAGCCATTAAGACACATATCATTTAGTTTTTAGGTGTTTTTAAGAGGTAAATATTTTGGGAAAATATTGTAGAAAAACATTAATTTTTTTCTTCATTTTTTAAAAAAGGGATACAGCTATCTTAGAAAAATTATTCATTATACTTTACTAGCCACATTCATTGTTCAAAAGACAAAGACACACAAAGAGTCCTTCAGATTCATTAATACTTGGTCCTCAGTTTCTCTCATTTAGACACTGATTTTTTTCATCTTCATGAAATCCTCTAATTTAATATATAATTTCCTTTAAAATTGCTGTCTCTTTCTATCTCTATAATTTGCACAACGTAATCTTGATGCTAATATTGTGACTAACATAATTCCCAAATAGCACTACTTGAAACAGTGTTAAAATCAGAAAACTAATGAAAACTCCATTCTAATATAGTTGACTTAGAATGGAGTTTTCATTAGACTCTGATTGAATCTATTGAGGGACTATTTATTTTATAAAGATTTTAGACAAAATAGCAGATATGTAAGCTGAAGTTCAATGACACCATGAGCTAAACTGTGAAGGGACACCCAAGACGGGAAGGTCATGGCAGAGAGGTCAGACTAAATACGATCCCTGGGGAAGGTAATGGCAACCCACCCCAGTATTCTTGCCGTGAAAACTAAATGGATCAGTACAACCAGAGATATGTCGGTATACCATCGGAAGATGGGACTCCCAGGTCGGAAGATGGTCAAAATGCTACTGGGGAGGAACAGAGGATACGTTCAACTAGCCCCAGATGTGATGACTCAGCTAGCTCAAAGACGAAAGGACGGCTAGCGGCTGACGGTGCTGGTGGTGAACGACGAATCCGATGTTCTAAAGATCAACACACCATAGGAACCTGGAATGTAAGATCTATGAGCCAGGGCAAATTGGATGTGGTTATTGGTGAGATGTCAAGATTAAATATAGACATTTTGGGTGTCAGTGAACTGAAATGGACTGGAATGGGCCACTTCACATCAGATGACCACCAGATCTACTACTGTGGACAAGAGGACCACAGAAGAAATGGAGTAGCCTTCATAATTAATAATAAAGTGGCTAAAGCAGTGCTTGGATACAATCCAAAAAACGATAGAATGATCTCAATTCGAATTCAGGGTAAGCCATTTAACATCACAGTGATCCAAATATACGCCCCAACCACAGATGCTGAAGAAGCAGAAGTAGATCAGTTCTATGAGGATCTGCAGCACCTACTGGATAATACACCAAAAAGAGATGTTATTTTCATTACAGGAGACTGGAATGCTAAGGTGGGTAGTCAGACACCTGGAATTACAGGCAAGCATGGTCTGGGAGAACAAAATGAAGCGAGACATAGGCTGATAGAATTTTGCCAAGACAACTCACTGTGCATAACAAACACTCTCTTCCAATGACCTAAAAGATGACTTTATACATGGACTTCACTAGATGGTCGACACCAAAATCAGATTGACTACATCCTTTGCAGCCAAAGGTGGCAGACATCTATACAGTCGGTAAAAACAAGACCTGGAGCTGACTGTAGTTCAGATCATGAACTTCTTATTGCAAAATTTAGAATCAGACTAAAGAGAATAGGGAAGACCCACAGATCAGTTATGAGCTCACTAATATTCCTAAGGAATATGCAGTGGAGGTGAAGAATAGATTTAAGGGACTAGATTTAGTAGATAGGATCCCGGAAGAACTATGGACAGAAGTTTGCAACATTGTTCAGGAAAAAGAAAACCAAGAAGGCAAGATGGCTGTCTGCTGAGACACTGGAAGTAGCCCAAGAAAGAAGGAAAGCAAAAGGCAACAGTGATAGGGGGAGATATGCCCAATTAAATGCAAAATTCCAGAGGTTAGCCAGAAGAGCTATTATTATTTTTAAACAAGCAATGCGCGGAAGTGGAAGAAGACAATAGAGTAGGAAGGACAAGAGACCTCTTCCAGAAAATTATAAACATCAGAAGTAAATTCCAGGCAAAAATGGGTATGATCAAAAACAAAGACGGTAAGGACCTAACAGAAGCAGAAGAGATCAAGAAAAGGTGGCAAGAATATACGGAAGATCTGTATAGAAAGGATAATAATATTGGAGATAGCTTTGATGGTGTGGTCAGTGAGTTAGAGCCAAACATCCTGAAGAGTGAGGTTGAATGGGCCTTAAGAAACATTGCTAATAACAAGGCAGCAGGAGACGACGGTATCCCAGCTGAACTGTTTAAAATCTTGCAAGATGATGCTGTCAAGGTGATGCACGCCATATGCCAGCAAATTTGGAAAACACAAGAATGGCCATCAGATTGGAAAAAATCAACTTATATCCCCATACCAAAAAAGGGAAGCACTAAAGAATGTTCAAACTATCGAACAGTGGCACTTATTTCACATGCCAGTAAGGTAATGCTCAAGATCTTGCAAGGTAGACTCCAGCAATTCATGGAGCGAGAATTGCCAGATGTACAAGCTGGGCTTAGAAAAGGCAGAGGAACTAGAGACCAAATTGCCAATATCCGCTGGATAATGGAGAAAGCCAGGGAGTTTCAGAAAAACATCTATTTCTGTTTTATTGACTATTCTAAAGCCTTTGACTGTGTGGATCATAACAAATTGTGGCAAGTTCTTGGTGGTATGGGGATACCAAATCATCTTGTCTGCCTCCTGAGGAATCTGTATAATGACCAAGTAGCAATGGTAAGAACAGACCATGGAACAACGGACTGGTTTAAGATTGGGAAACGAGTACGGCAGGGTTGTATATTCTCACCCTACCTATTCAACCTGTACGCAGAACACATCATGCAACATGCTGGGCTTGATGAATCCAAGGCTGGAGTTAAAATCGTTGGAAGAAACATTAACAATCTCAGATATGCAGATGATACCACTTTGATGGCTGAAAGCGAGGAGGAGCTGAGGAGCCTTATGACAAAGGTGAAAGAAGAAAGTGCAAAAGCTGGGTTGCAGTTAAACCTCAAAAAAACCAAGATTATGGCAACCAGCTTGATTGATAACTGGCAAATAGATGGAGAAAAAGTGGAGGCAGTGGCAGACTTTGTATTTCTAGGCGCAAAGATTACTGCAGACGCTGACTGCAGGCAGGAAATCAGAAGACGTCTACTTCTTGGGAGGAGAACAATGACAAATCTCGATAAAATAGTTAAGAGCAGAGACATCACACTGACAACAAAGATCCGCATAGTCAAAGCAATGGTACTCCCCATAGTAACCTATGGCTGCGAGAGCTGGACCATAAGGAAGGCTGAGCGAAGGAAGATAGATGCTTTTGAACTGTGGTGTTGGAGGAAAATTCTGAGAGTGCCTTGGACTGGAAGAAGATCTAACCAGTCCATACTCCAGGAAATCAAGCCAGACTGCTCACTTGAGGGAATGATATTGAAGGCAAAACTGAAGTACTTTGGCCACATAATGAGAAGACAGGATACCCTGGAGAAGAAGCTGATGCTAGGAAAAGTGGAAGGCAAAAGGAAGAGGGGCCGACCAAGGGCAAGATGGATGGATGGTATTCTGGAGGTGATGGACTCGACCGTGGGGGAGCTGGGGATGGCGACGGCTGACAGGAAGCTCTGGCGTGGGCTGGTCCATGAAGTCACGAAGAGTTGGAAGTGACTGAACAACAAGACCAAAAGGTTGCCCACAACATCCTATGGAAGGAGCTCTTGAATCATTTAAGAGTCGGAAGCGACTGAACAAGCTTAAGTTGGCCAAGTGGTGTCTATCTTTTAAAGATGGACAAGGAATGTCATATTATTTACAGTCTCTTACGTCCCATTCCCTGAGAAAAGCTTTTACAGAACTTCGTTTTCAAACAATGCCAACAGCCTGTTTGGATGGAAGATGTAAATCACCAAGAAAACAATTACTTGTTGTCACCTACGTGGCTCAGGCCCTGGATATCTACAGGACCACCTGCTCTCAGTGGCTCCTCACTGTCTAATAAGATTGAATAGGATCCCTTCTCTTAGGGCAGTGTTTCTCAGCCTTGGCAACTTTAAGATGTGTGGACTCTATCTCCCAGAATTCCCCAGTCAACATGCTGGCTAGGGAATTCTGGGAGTTGAAGTCCACACATCTTAAAGTTGCCAAAGTTGAGAAACACTGTCTAAGGGACTAAAGAAACCAAGGAATCAAACCTGTTCAGTTGCAGACCTCTTCTTTGGAATAGTTTATCTCTCAGGATCAAATGAGCCCCCACTCTATTGAATTTCAGGAGGGCTGTACAAACGTAGCTTTTTAAGAAAATCCTGCGAGGGGATCTAGTGTGAGTTGGGAGCCCCCAGTGTTGTTTGTACGTTTATTGTTCCTCAGTTATCATAGTCTTCTTGGTTTTTATGTTGTTGTTTTCTTTCTAATGGTTAGTTTGCACTTTTGTTAAATTGTTTTACTACTGTCATCTTATTGTAAAAAGAGAAAGTAAGCTGCTTAGAGTCTTTTTGGGCTGGAGTGGCATATAAGCCACTGTGTGTGTGTGTGTGTGTGTGTGTGTGTGTGTGTGTGTGTGTGTATTTCAAATCTGTGAGACTTCTGTTTGTGTGTGTGTGTGTGTCTTTGAGTCAGTGTTGATTACTGGCACCTGCCTGGACAAGTTCCTGCAGTTTTCTTGGCAAGGTTTTTCAGAAGTGGTTTGCCGTTGCCTCCTTCCTAGGGCTGAGAGAGAGCAGCTGGCCCAAGGTCACCCAACTGGCTCAAGGTCACCCAGCTGGCTGGCTGGCTTTGTGCCTAAGGCAGGACTAGAGCTCATGGTCTCCCGGTTTCTAGTACGACGCTACACCAGACTGGCTCTCTGTTGGTCTCTTCTGCCCTCTTTTGGCCCCCATTTTTCTTAGTAGACGCCCCTTAGCTCAGCTCAGCCAGAGGGACATCTGTAAAAAGCTTGCTGTGGAATGCTTGCTCGTAATTAAAGAGTCAGAGTTGCCTGGCAAGTGGGCAGCCATAAAATCGAATTAATTAATAAATTAATGTGACTGTTTTCAAGTCTTATATGCTTATGTATATCTCTCTGGCATTAGTCACTGAGAGTCCAGCTACCTAACAAGCTTCAGTTTATAGCTGTGTCCACAAAGCTTTCTCATGTAGGAAAGGGGGGGGGGGGTGGCTGTGATTTTTCATTTGGTCTTGGCTGTTGGAAACCCTTATTGTCACTCAGACTGGTACTACTTTTGAGGCAATAGCTGGCACCTTCACTAATAATTTTTACTGGATGGCCTCTATTTATCATCAATTGGGACCCATTTCACAATTATTTCTGGAAGAGTTATCTACGTGGCTCTGTGAATTTCTTTTACTAATTTGTCCTTCACACCTTTGTGGGGATTTTAATATGTGTATTGATCCCTTACCAGTGGCACACGATTTTTGTTCTGTTCTTTAAAAGTATGGTCTATTTTTTCCATCCTCTGATTTAGCATTGTCTTTAATTATTTCACCCTCTCTGGATTTACTTTTGTCCCCTGGGTAATCAGATTTTCCCTTTTCTCTGTCTCTACCTTTGACATCACCTCAATGCTCATTTAGCTGCTACAGTACTGTGTATTACATGATTACTATATCGAGTGCATGGCTCATTTGCAACTGCACTTTTAGAACTGTCTTCACAGTTTTGTGTATTGGCAAATTTATCTCCTCCTGTCTCTTTCTTTTTTGTAGAGTCTACTATGTGGATTTTTTAGCTGCTTTGTTTACTAATAGCACCATAGTGTTCTGGATAGGTTTGTCCTTTGTGGTGAATTTATATTGAGGACCAGGCCTCCTCAACCATGGATGCCTGCAGATGTGAAGAGCAAAAGGGTCCTGTTTAGATGGTTACAAAGGCATCTGGAGATAGCTCCCTTCTCTCAGGCTGTGGACATGTACAGAATAGTCTTGGATAATTATTTTTATTTTCTGCAAGAGGCAGAGCAGGCATTCTTTCAAGCTACTATCAATCTCATGCCAGAGCTTCTCATCAGGTTTTCATTAGGTTTCTTCCACCTTCTGTTCTTTTTTTCTTTTCCCCCCTTTTTTATTATATTGTTGTAAAACATACATAATACATTATATTATTTCAATACTGTGGACTTAGTATTAAAGTCTCCATTGTATTGTTACTTAATATTATTTGTGCATGTTAAAAAGAGAAAATAAAAAAATTTGAACAAAGCAAATTTAACAATAAAAATACAAAGAAAAAAAGGAAGAGAAAAAAAGGCTATTTGGTTTTTAACTCACTCCCCCCCCCCCCCACTTTGTGCTTCTGCTAATATACAATATTTAAACATTTGGGCCCCCTTAGAAGCCAAACTGTAAATGTTTGTCTTCGCCATGCTGTGTGATGTATTGTATATATGGGAACCATTCTTGCTTAAATTTGGTTAAACTTCTGTTCTGAATATATACTGTTAATTTTGTCATGGCTGCATATTCTTCAAGTTTAAATTCCCAATCAGATATTGTCAGAATTGTATCTTTCTTCCAGTATTGGGCAAAATTTATTCTCACTGCTATGAACATGTATCTCATTAAATTGTGATGTTTCTTCTTGATTTTTTTCTGGGAATATACCTAATAAGGCCACCTTCTTTATTGGCACCATCTATCATTGAAGTGGAGAATATGCTATCTTTTGGTTCTACTTTTCCAGTTGAAAGGCTTGGGAGAAATTTTCTGTAATATAATGGTGAAAATTGTGTAATTCTTCCATTCCACTAGGTCACTTCCACCGTATTTTTTATCTTCTTCTGTTCCCTCTGCATTTGAATTTATCCCTGTTTTGGAGGAAGGGTTCAACAGACCATAGAGGATTTCCCTGTACCATCTCCTGGCTGACCCTTCTCCATCCTACCTTTACCTTACTTTCCTATCTGTAGGTTGAGTCATGGCAACTGGATTTCTTTCTTTTGGTTGAAACGTTTCGCTGCTTGTCCAAGTAGCTTCTTCAGTCTGGCTACTTGGACAAGCAGCAAAACGTTTCAACCAAAAGAAAGAAATCCAGTTGCCATGACTCAACCTACAGACAATTCCACCTGGATGACTGAGAATCTTCATGGACATACTTTCCTATCTCTTTGACTTCCTCTTGGGGAATTGTTCTTTAACCCTTAGTAGTTTCCCAGACTTTTAACCACACCGTTCTCCATTCTTTCTTGGGAACTTCATTGGATCCATCTTTGAGTTCAAGTTACCAGCTTATGGTAACTTGAACTTTTTAAACTAGAGTTCTTGAGAGAGTTACCCTCTCACAATTGATTACTTCTTTGCCTTTAAATGGCCTCCTCTGTCCATAGCAGTCAGGATTTTGGGCAAGTCATTCAACCTAAATGACACTTTCTCAAATTCTGAATTCTGGTGGCCAAGTACTAACACATTATGGATCCAATGACAGTATATGATACACTTGACCACCAGATTTAGGTTGTAGTCCCTTGGCATCATTGGCCAAGTACTTGATTGGGTCAAGTCTATTTTTTTTTCCTGTAAAAAATACTTTATTATGTAAAATTTACATATAACATATAACATACAACATATAACTTACATACACCTTGAAACAATTAAACAGGGTGCGGGGGAAAGAAGGAAAGGTGTGTAAAAGGGGAGACAAACAAGGAAACAGAAGAAAAAAAAAAAGGTCAAGTCTATTTTGTCTTACTGTTCTTTTCCAGTTTTATATGGCAGATTACAATCTCAGGAATGTCCTCTCTAAGAGATCAATCTTGGATCCAATTTAACCTTTATACTCATCCCTGGGGTGCTCTGGTTCATGGTTAGGGTTTTCAATATCACTGTTTATGCTGATGATACTCAGGTCTGTTGGTCTTGAAGACAGTGCATGGTCAACCATGATATAACATTATTAGCTTTTGATCTTAGAAGTCCTCTCATTATCACCACAAGATAAATATGGATAAAACAAAGATTGTTTCAAGCTGATTATCCTTCCAACTCTCTGTTATATTTATCTCTATGGCTCCCAGATTGTTCCAATTTCCTCTCCTTGCAATACAGTATTGGGATCTTGATTGATATCAGCTGATTTTGTACCTACTTACTGATTTTACAGCATGTGTTGCACAGTTCCATTTGATGAGTATTTGGAGGATGACCAAGGAAACTGTGGCTTTA
Source organism: Charina bottae (assembly GCA_023362775.1). Taxonomy (NCBI): domain Eukaryota; kingdom Metazoa; phylum Chordata; class Lepidosauria; order Squamata; family Charinaidae; genus Charina; species Charina bottae. Next base: position 202,543,333 of record JALMGJ010000002.1, on the reverse strand, counting down.
CTGGTGCATGCTTTTCTTTTTCATGCTTATGTTACAGCAGTAATCTCCTGACATGTGTTTCTGATTCTTCTGTCTGTCTTCAGACCCTAGTTAGGAACAGGGCTGTTCAAGCTATTATGTAGTTTCCATGCAATTACTTTGTTTTGTTACATTACAGGGATCTTCACTGGTTCCCTATTTGAGACAGAGCACAGTTCAAGCTCCTGGTGCTTATATTATTTAGAGCCTTCAGTCACAATACTCCTCCTGCCCTTGTTTCTCCCTACAACCTGACCCAGTGTTTCTCAACTTTAGCAACTTTAAGATGTGTGGACTTCAACTCCCAGAATTCCCCAGCCAGCTCTGCCCCTTTCATAAATCATTGTCATTCATTCATCATTGGCGATCACTCGTAGTCGAGTAAGATTGTCTTCCAAGGGTAAAATTTTAACAGTGGATCCGTAAGTGGCTGTAAAGGCCAATTCTGGATCCGCACATCCTCCCACAATGAGGGCATAGGTTTCTGGGTGGGAGACGGTCATGATGAGGGTTTGCCCGACGTGCCTTCCTTTTAGCTCTTTTCTCCTTTTCGCCCTGTACTCGTGCTTCTTCAAAGTCCATAGCGCCATTAATAAAGGATGACCTCCAATTGAAACGCTCATGAGTTAGGGCTTCCCAGTTCTCAATGCTGATATTACATTTTTTTTAAATTAGCTTTGAGAGTGTCTTTGAATCTCTTTTGCTGTCCACCAATATTCCGTTTTCCATTCTTAAGTTGGGAGTAAAGTAGCTGCTTTGGAAGACGATGGTCAGGCATTCGAACAACATGGCCTGTCCAGCGAAGTTGATGTTGGATGATCATTGTTTCAATGCTGGTGGTTTTCGCTTCTCCTAATACGCTAACATTAGTCCGCCTATCTTCCCAAGTCTTTTGCAGAATTTTTTGGAGGCAGTGTTGATGGAATCTTTCAAGAAGTTGGAGGTGGCATTTGTAGAGGGTTTCACAGGCGTACAGAAGGGTTGGTAGTACAATGGCTTTGTAAACAAGCATTTTGGTCTCCCTGCGAATGTCCTGATCCTCAAACACTCTACGCTTCATTCGGGAGAAAGCTACACTTGCAGAGCTCAGGCGATGCTGAATTTCAGCGTCGATGTCAGCTTTTGTAGATAGATGGCTGCCGAGATAAGAAAAGTGGTCGACATTTTCTAGTGACACACCTTTAAGCTGGATTGATGGCGCTGCGGAGGGATTGGTTCGAACTTGCTTGTAAAGCACTTTGTTTTTTTTAATGTTAATCGAGAGGCCGAGCTTTTCATATGCTTCTGCAAAGATGTTTAGGATAGTTTGAAGATCTTCCTCGGAGTGTGCACAGACTACGTTATCATCAGCATATTGAAGTTCTATAACAGAAGTTGTAATTACCTTATTTTTTGCTTTCAGCCTACTAAGATTAAAAAGCTTTCCATCTGTTCGATATATAATTTCTACACCAGTAGGAAGTTTCTCTTCAACAAGGTGTATAATCATAGCGATGAAGATAGCGAATAAGGTTGGAGCAATAACACATCCCTGTTTAACGCCGGATTCCACTTTAAATGGATCGCTTTGAGAGCCATTGTTGTCCAGGATTGTTGCCATCATGTCGTCATGGAGTAGCCACAAGATGTTCACAAATTTATCAGGGCATCCGATTTTCAGAAGGATGGACCAGAGAGCAGTACGATTTACAGTATCAAAAGCTTTAGTCAGATCAATAAACGCCATGTACAGAGGGCGGTTTTGCTCCTTGCATTTTTCTTGAAGCTGTCGTGCAGTGAAGATCATACCCACTGTTCCCCTGGAAGGGCGGAAGCCATTTTGCGTTTCAGGGAGGATGTCTTCTGATACAGATAGGAGACGGTTTGCGATGATCTTTGCCAGGATTTTGCCTGCTGTGGCTAGAAGGGAGATGCCTCGATAGTTTCCACAGTCTGTTCTATCACCCTTTTTAAAGAGAGTGATAATTATGGCATCCCTAAAGTCTGCTGGAATCTCCTCCCTCATCCAGATTTTTTCGATGAGTTTATGAAGTTGTTGTGTAAGTTCAGGCCCGCCTTCTTTAAAGACTTCAGCAGGAATCCCATCAGGTCCACTAGCTTTGTTATTTTTCATTTGTTTAGTGGCTTTACTGACTTCCTCCAAACTAGGGGGTACTGCAAGCTCATCTCTTATTTGTTTTTGCGGGATTTGCAAGAAGACTTCATCAGCCACAGTAGAGTGACGATTAAGGAGATTGTAGTAATGCTCTTTCCAGCTCAGTGCAATAGACTCTTTGTCCTTTAGAAGTTTAGCACCATCTATTGAGCGTAAGGGATTTGTACCATCGTTTGTTGGTCCATAGATGGCCTTTATGGCATTAAAAAAGCCCCGTGCATCATGAGCATCTGCAAAATGTTGGGTTTCTTGGGCTTTTTTTATCCACCATATGTTCTTAAGAAGTTGGACTTCTGCCTTTGCACTGGCATAGATTTTTTTCTTAACGGCACAGTTAATATCTTTTTGCCATATCCGGAAGGCTTTCCTTTTCTTGTCAGTAATATGTTCAATCTCACTATCGTGAGATATATATAGTGAGATATATATATATAGTATCACTATATATATTATGCATTTCATAAATGCATCCAATGTCACTATATACATTCAAAAGGGGCAGTAGTTGCACCTCAACGGCACAACACTGCATTTGTCATTTGACCCTCCCTTGACCCTCATCCAACATCACAGATTAGTCTGAAGTTATTATGTTTATTCTGAATCAATCCTAAATGAGGGAGTGTTACATTGCTTTTACATCTGTTCGTTTTTCTCTACATTCATTTACATATATTATTGTCCTATATTACAGCCATTCCGAGTCTTAATACATGATGTGATACAAGCCATATGCAATAGATTTTAAATGCTTTGTTTCAGAAGTTTGATTCTTTCCATACTTCAATATTTTACACAGAAGAAAACTCCTTCATCCAGTTTGAGTACACAATTCCCAGCTTTACTATTCAGGTAAAAGCCAGAAACAAGCGATCCTGTAGTCTTTCCTCATCCTTCCTGTTTGCTTCCACTCTTCCTAATTGCATAAATTCCAGTTTAAAATAATCTCCATTTCATATACTGTATAATGGGTGATTGTTTTAAACTGGAATTCATGCAATTAGGAAGAGTGGAAGCAAACAGGATAGTGGCTTAATACCCATTTACTAACCAGGATCTTGACTAATATAACATTATTTAAGATTTTGGTTAGTAAACCAACATATAATTACTGTTTTCATTTTAGCTGCAAGGACTAATGAACCCATTTCTTAAATAAAGGGTAAGGAAAACTGGAGGAGGTAGATGAAGAAGCAGAATGTTCTCAAATATTATGTAATTGTTTGGCAAGTAAATAATTGGAGAGCCAATTTGGTGTAGTAGTTAAGGCTAGAGACCAGCAGTTCTAGTCCCACCTTAGGCATGAAACTAACTGGGTGACCTTGGGCCAGTCACTCTATCTCACCCCTAGGAAGAATGCAGTGGTAAACCACTTCCAAAAATCTTGCCAAGAAACCTGCAGGGACTTGTCCAGGCAATCATCAGGAATCAACACTGACTAGAAGGCACACACACACACAAAAGGAAATAATTATATGTTAGACTGGGCCAATATGAATTATGAATTCAGTTTTATAGTTCAAATGGGGATTGTAGGTCAGTTGGGGTGCATTGTGAATTGCAGAACATCCCAGATTTAATTTCTCCCACCTCAGTTCCTCAAAAACAGAGGATGATCTGAAACAAAGCTAGGAGTTTTGAGACCTGGAAAACTTCTGTCAGTCCTTCTGGATAATACTGTAAAATCTCAATTTTACCAGATCTTGACAACAGAGACTTTGGGTGCAACAGACCGAATTCCGCTGAAATTATGTCATTTGTATAATGCTGATATTTGTGTAATGTTGTCATTAGAAAGTAAATCATGTCATCTGCAGCTCCACCCCGAGTCATGTGACCCCAAAGAGGGAGAAGGGAGGCGGGCTTAAAAGTAGAGCAGTCAGCAAAATTCTGAGCCACTGTCTGATTGCTTCTCCTATAGGAATGCATTGGTCAGATTTTTTTTCTCTGCAGTCCATGGCCAGATTTTCAGGCTCAATCTTTCTTTTGCCAGTTTTTCTCCCCTCATCAAATTTGGTCCCATTCTGTTTTGTTTTCAGAGTGATCCTACTGAAGGACAGGGTCACAAGCCCCTTTTTAGTAATTTCTTTACAACATTTTGTTGGGTTGGAAAGAAGAAAAAGGGGGAAGGGAAAGAGAAAGAGAAAGGGAAAGGGAAGAAGAAGCAGTCGCCTCCCAGATTATGTGCCACCAGTATATACTAGTGAGTCTGCTGGCTGATGTGGGAACAGTTACTTTTATACACTTTCTTAAATCTTGTAAAGCAATAGCTTGATGATAAGGAGTGGGAATGAATGGTATTTGTAACTAAAGTGAAATCATTACTTCAGATGAGCCAGAATAACACTATCTTTGGAAGTCCACCGGGCAGGGGGTTCATTCAGATATAACTAAATTCCCATCTCTTGCAACATTTTTTACCAACTTATTTGTTACTTAGGATCAAACTAGAAATGTTTTGGGGAACACAAAGGATGTGTTCTGCTTATTTCTTGTAATGCAACTTCCTCTTTCAAATAAATTATTCAAGAGCTCCTTCCATAGGATGTTGTGGGCAACCTTTTGGTCTTGTTGTTCAGTCGCTTCCGACTCTTCGTGACTTCATGGACCAGCCCACGCCAGAGCTTCCTGTCAGCCGTCATCATCCCCAGCTCCCCCATGGGCGAGTCCGTCACCTCCAGAATATCATCCATCCATCTTGCCCTTGGTCGGCCCCTCTTCCTTTTGCCTTCCACTTTCCCTAGCATCAGCTTCTTCTCCAGGGTATCCTGTCTTCTCATTAAGTGGCCAAAGTACTTCAGTTTTGCCTTTAATATCATTCCCTCAAGTGAGCAGTCTGGCTTTATTTCCTGGAGTATGGACTAGTTTGATCTTCTTGCAGTCCAAGGCACTCTCAGAATTTTCCTCCAGCACCACAGTTCAAAAGCATCTCTCTTCCTTCGCTCAGCCTTCCTTATGGTCCAGCTTATGGACCTGCGTGGAATCCTGGCAGGGCTTGGAGGCAGCAGCAGCCACGACACACCCAGACACTGCATCCAACACACTAACGTGTCCCGACACACAGTTTGGAAAGCTCTGATTTAGAGTCTTGATCTCATCTTCTTGCCCCTTGGACTTATACTTACAGCCTTATATGTACTGTTGTACAAGTCCGGTTTACCACGAGTTTCCTTTTTGTTGTGGTTAAATGCCACATACATTCTTAAAATCTGTGACCAAGTAAACAGTATAATTCATTAAAACTCTGAGTCATAAATTCTTCCTTGGGCAGTTCCTTTTATCAGTCAAATTAAGTTGCTGCTGCAGCAGCCATCAATCTCTTCTTCAATCCTTTTTTCCTAACAGACAGCAACCCAGCCCACTGGCAAAATCTGTTCTGTGGAGTCCTTGGTGCTGAGCCTTGTTGTTTAAACATGTCTAATCAAAAATGTTAAAGGAAAGTTAACTCTATATCTTAGTATACTTTATCAGCCTAGGCCTCCCACTAATGATGCTTTCCATAGACTTCTACTGTATGTAATTCTGTATAGAACACTTACCAATATTTCCAAATGAAAAGAAGGACATCATTTCTGTGGAAGAGCTGCGTAACATGCAGAAGGTCCAGATTTTAAAATATCCTACCAGAATCTTTGGACAGCTGTTTTCAATAGATATTAGTGAGGTTTTTGTTGTTTATTCGTTCAGTCGCTTCCGACTCTTCGTGACTTCATGGACCAGCCCACGCCAGAGCTTCCTGTCGGCCGTCACCATCCCCAGCCCCCCCACGGTCGAGTCCGTCCCCTCCACAATATCATCCATCCACCTTGCCCTTGGTCGGCCCCTCTTCCTTTTGCCTTCCACTTTCCCTAGCATCAGCTTCTTCTCCAGGGTATCCTGTCTTCTCATTATGTGGCCAAAGTACTTCAGTTTTGCCTTTAATATAATTCCCTCAAGTGAGCAGTCTGGCTTACTGAAGGCTTTATTTATTTACTTACTTACTTACTTACTTACTTACTTACTTACTTACTTACTTACTTATTTATTTATTTGTCAGATTTATATGGCCACCCATCTCACATGAAGTGACTCTGGGCGGCGTATAATAAAACCAAAAATTAAAAATGTTTTACAGAACCAGTTAAAACAAATAAAACAATAAACATAGATAAACCAAGACCAGGAGGGGGAAAATATTACATAAAATGTAGCCAACATGCGGGCTCCCTATTACCAGGGGATAGCCAGGCGTGCTGAAAAAAAACACGTTTTGAGGGCTTTCTGGAAGGCCAGAAGAGTTGGGGCTAACCTCACCTTCGGAGGGATGATATTCCAGAGGGCGGGTGCTGGGGCAGAAAAGGCTCACCTCCTGGGTCCCATCAGATGGAATTCTTTCGTGGACAGGACCTGCAAAATGCCCCTCCTGCCAGACCTGATGGGACAGGTAGATGTAATTGGGAAAAGGCAGTCCATCAAGTAACCTGGCCTTACATTTGGAGCGGAATCTGAGGGCCGCAGTACGTGGAGTAATGATGCAAATTGTGTGGAAGTGTTTTTTCCCCTTGAAGAGAGTGGTTTTCAGTTTTAAAACGATGTTAAGCCTATTGTAGGACTTGTGCTACTGTTTTAAATGTTTCCTGCCTCAAAATAGTGAGAAATTGCCACCAATTCTTCAAGGTCTGCAAAGAAAGGACTCGGGCTATATCTAGGTCTGGGCCTATGAAGTACCCATTCTTAACATGGGAAAAACAAAAACGCTTCCCTCCATTATTTATTTGCTGTCTTTCCTTTCTTGTTCTCTATTCTCCTCTCCAAGTGTGCAAAACAAAAAACCAGGGAGAAAATGTTTTGTGTCTAGCCTCAGACCATTCACCTTGTTGGCTGACAAGTGTGGCCTAGAATATTACTAAAGATTTTTAAGTCCCTACAGTGTTTTTAAAGATTTATTGCAGCTCCCCTTTGTGCATTCAAAAAAAGAAAAGAAAAGAAAAGGAGTTGTTAAGAGGAACCAGCCTCTCAATCTTATTTTCATCAAACTGTGTTGCTTGTGTCTGAAATCATAATAATAAAGATCTTAAAAGATTGGAGTATTTGTTTCTATTTAAAGAGTACTAATATCTTAGATGCAATTATGCATGATGTCTATCACGCAACTTACATTAAGATTGCAAGAAAAGATGCAGATGCAGATGCAGATTCTGGTTTGTTAGATTATATGGGTCAGTTATTGGCATACAAATAGATGATTGCTAATTTTGACTGTGCAAGACCTTAATGTGGGCTAGGATGATAATTCCAGTTAACAGCCCATTCACACCACATCAGTGGCTTCTCATTACTTAGGATTAATATATTCTGGAATAGCACAACAATCAACTCTCTTACAGATCTGGCAGACAAACATCTGTGAATAAGTTCATATATGGGCATCATGTGTTTGGCTACGTAATAGCCACATGAACAAAAAAAGTGACATAACTACTTAAGGACAAGTATTTTGTCTTTATGTCAAGCAAGCACCACAACCACCATATCTGCCCTGGTAACGGGCCAAGTATGCAGTATGAAATTAGTCTATATAGAGAAAGGATTTATGATTTGATCATCAAATATTGCAGTGGCAGAGGGAGTAAAACAGACCAATTTTTTACTGGTTCTGTTCAACAGCCAATTTATTGTGTGGGCTAAAATGGAATCGAGGAAGAAATGGATTTTGTCAGTTTCTCTCTAACAGCTAGGTGACTTGTTCTGGCCTTGCTAGACTTTCTGAGAAAGGAAGGAGAGAGTGCTGATTCATATGCAATGATGACTTTCAGATTTGATGAGTTATTAATTTCTGAAAACAGCTAGACTTAATTTCAAAGGCATAGCTTTCAATATGAAAGCTTTAAATCCTAATTTGAGAAACTGGTAAAGTTCTCATGAAGAAAAATGCTCAAAGTGACATTATCTTACTACCTCACATTATGCACAATTGAGCCATGCTCAATTAATTCTAAATTCTGGGGCTCAGCCTTAATAAATTCAACCTCAGGTTTTGGGGATTAAATGAGGCTTGTAAAATGCTGAAATATTAATGCCTGGCCCTGTAAATCAATATGCTAATGTACCAGCTTGTTGGCAAAACAAACTATCCCCAAAAGATAGTAGCTTCAAGCCCATTGCCCCTTGGGGGCTGGAGAAAAAGGTACAAAAATTTAAACCTTGCTTTTATTATAAATAAGGCTTGCATTGGATACCTAGCAGCCTCTGGAAATCTTGTGTAACAGCTTCCTTGGCTTTTACAATAAACCTAGGTAAAGGTAAAGGTTCCCCCCGCACATTTGTGCAGTCGTGTCTGACTCTAGGGGCCGGTGCTCATCTCCGTTTGTTAGCCGAAGAGCCAGCGCTGTCCGAAGACGCTTCCGCAGTCATGTGGCCGCATGACGCGCGCGGAACGCTGTTACCTACCCACCGAAGTGGTACTTATTAATCTACTTGCATTTGCATGCTTTCAAATTGCTAGGTTGGCAAGAGCTGGAGCTAGTGCGGGAGCTCACTCCGCACGCAGGGCTAGGGATTCAAACCTCCGAACTTGCGATCTTCCGATCGACAAGCCTGGCATCTTACCCGCTGAGCCACCACGCCCCTTACAATAAACCTACTTAGCAGATAATTGCATTATTCAAAGCCTACTTCTGCCTTCTTCCAGTTCTAGGTTGTTGAGAGAAGCCTGACAGAAACCCTACATTAAACTAAACTGGCAACTGCCTCCATACTATACAAACATCATAAAGTTGATCTTGGTTTGGAGGATAGAATAAGACAGGATATTCTCCAGCCTTCTTGTACAATATTGTACAACTTGTTTGCCGCATAAAAGAAGAGTGCCACAAATCAGCACTGGGTATAATTAAAGATGTTTTTAAGAAGAAGAAATTTGTGAAAGCAAAACATAAATTTTAGCTACTCTTGGAAGAGCTGCTACCATAATAATACATGTGCAGTTGTGCCTCTGTGTGCAGTACAGGCTGGGAAGGAAACACCACTGAAGTAGTTCAAAAACAGCTACACTTCTATGCAGATCTACAACTAGTAGTGTGAGGGATTAACAACATTTCTTTACGGTGGAACTAGGAGCTTTGTACTGATTTGATCTGTTAAGAGTCTTGGCCCATAGTAGTGATACAAACAGTAGGCATCAAGCATCAAGATCTTGCAACATCTGTAGTTGCTGCCCCAAATTATACAATTTTTAAAAAATGGCTAAAATAGATTAATTATCTCTCACAAGATTTCAGAATCTCAGAATTTTTTATAGAAAGAACTATAAAAGTGTGATGTCAGCAATTTTTTTCCAAAATAATACAAGATGTGGGCATTGTGGCATGAGACTTGGGAATAGGATTTTGGCTATTATAATTTAATCATTTTATGACCTTTGTCACTTGAAAAAGTTGCTAACTGTCTGTAGGAATAGGTATCAAAAAGCTATACCAGGGCTTTCCAAACTTTTGCCATTGGTGACACACCAACGGCCGGCGCACAAAAACCCGGAAGCGCCGCCGCTGCTGTGGCACGCAAAAACCCAGAAGCACCGCCGGCGGCGCTTCCGGGTTGCCGCTGTGGCAGCAACGGCATCCTGGAACCCGGAAGCGCTGATGGCCCACTGCCGCTGCTGCCGCTACCCCTTCAAAAGGGCAGGGTCCGGGAACCCCGAAAATGCCCTTGGTTCCAGCAGGGAGGTGAAAATCAGGCATGGGGGGGCCGGGGTGGAAATTCTCCACGCCGATCAGCTGTGCAGCAGGGAAGCGGCCCGGCAGCATGCACACACGATTTCCGCCTCCCTGCCAGAACCAAGGGCATTTTCGGGGTCCCCTGAGCCTGCCCTTTCGAAGGGACAGCAGCAGCAGTGGCATCCTGGAACCCGGAAGCGCTGATGGCCCACCGCTGCTGCTGCCCCTTCGAAAGGGCAGGCTCCGGGGACCCCGAAAATGCCCTTGGTTCTGGCAGGGAGGCGAAAAGCCTTGCCGTGCACGCACGCACACTGCCGGGCTGCTTCCTGCAGCACACCTGATCGGCGCAGAGAATTTCCACCCCGGTCCCCGCGCCGATCAGCTGTGCAGCAGGGAAGCGGCCAGGCAGCGTGCAAGCGCGATTTTCGCCTCCCTGCCAGAACCGAGGGCATTTTCATCAGCACTTCCGGGTTGTCACACAACACACTTGGGGGCCCCAGGCGACACATTATTGTGTCGCGACACACAGTTTGGAAAGCCCTGAGCTATACACTTGAAAAATCACCAAAGTATCTCCTACTATGCTCTATTGTTTTGTGCTACCCTTTGCCAAGGAAGCCACCCTAGCCAGTATGTCTTGAAGGTGGCAGCTGCTCTGTCTGTAGACATTTTTGGTGGGTCACTGCCAATGTAATTTCTCTGGTAGGCCTTTGCTGCCAGGCCTCTTTGATAGGCTTCAGCCATGGGGCATTTTTTGGTAGGCCAGCTGTGTCCCCTACTGTTCTGCCACTGGGTCACAGTGACTGTACCAGTTACTACCACCGGGTATCTTTGGTGGTATCTCCTGCTGGACCTCTTCTGGCTTTCCCTGTCAAATCCAACAATAGGCCATTTTGGAGGTTTGCTCCCGCTGGACAGTCCTAGGCCTGACTGCATCCCTGCCACTGGGTCTCTTCCTGGCCTTGACACTGCCCTTCTTCCATCTGCTTCAGCTTCTCAGGCTTTAGGTATGCTCAGCCAGATCGCCATACCAACTGGCATTTTGTAACTGAGTATGGCCTCAACACTGTGAGTGGTGTTCAGTGAGAATGCAAATAAGTAATTCAGCAATTTATGCAGCAATCTATGTAATAAATACATAATTTCTTGACATTCCGACACATGTCCTCATGTTCAGCCACAAAACACCAGCTGGCAAGAGAGGCTCCAATTACCTTATACAGAGTATGCTATCCACGGAAAGGAATTATGCATAATATATTATTTCAGGAGTCAGGAAGTTTTACATCTACTTTTATGGCTATGTCCTTGAAATTTGTGTAGTTCACAAAGCTTTGCTGTGACTTTTCTCATATAATAAGCTACATCATCATTCTGTCATCTACAGTGTAGAGGTGGAGCCTTAATGCTTAAAATGATAGACTTGTCTACCAGCCATGGAGAACAATTGCAAATATAGACACTTTTGAGTTGACTGCCTCTCCTGCTTCCAGACTTTAATGTCCCTCCTGTACTGAAAATTTTTATATTGAAATTCTTACCCAACCTACCAATTCAAGCTGATCAGATTGCAAGATTATTTGAGATGCCATAGTGGCTCATATGTTGACCTGGGTGTGGAAGGGATGATCTGCTGAGGAATCACCATAATTCTTGTCTTTCAATAGCCAGAAATGTGATATTTTTGCTCATAATGGATGTCTGTAATGGGGAAGCTGTATTGCCATTCCAGAAAGGTTGGGGGGAGTTATCTTAGCTACAGTATCCTGCATACAGTAAACCCTACGATCATTTGTCTGAAGGCTCCAGGAAAAAGCTATTTTTTGTGGCTGGGGCTCAACTCGGACATTGAAAAGGCTGTAAATGAATCCAGTGCCTCCCAGACTATCTTCTCTTGGGAACAATCAAGAAGCCTAGTTGAGAATTCATATTGATGTCATAAAATCATTCCAGAGAAAGGATGTCCTGGTCGTGATGGTCTCTTACTCCAATGGCTTGAACTCATTTTAAAGAGTTTCAACCAATGTGACCCATTTGGGGGGGGGGGGATTGTTCTGTTTAAATAAGTTTCCTGACTTTTTTCTTCTCATATTCATAATGAACCATGAACCTGTTGCACAGCTTTTATATAACCGCTCAGGGTCCCTCCTTGGGGGGGGAGATGGGCGGTCATGGAAAGATGATGTATGAATAAATAAATAAATAAATAAAATATAGGGTATACTTGGACCTTTGCTCTAACTACATAGCTTATGAAAAAATACAGACTACAAAAAATAAGAACTTTTTTCTGTGTATTCAGTGTGACCTGAGGCTAGAAGCTGGACTACCTAGAACAGAGACTAGAGACTGGCAATCTGTTTACGAACTGTTTACCTGGCTAAGCCTTAAATCTAGCCCTTATGGGGCAGCTTCCACTAGTCACACAAAAGAAGCATAGATTAAAATTTATTAATTTGTTTATGACATAGATTTTAAGAACTCCTGACTCCAGTTGACTCCAGGCACTTAACATAATAATAATTTAAAAACCAGAACAATAAAATAGAGAAACAGATGATATGCAACGTAAAATGAATCAACATAAAAAACTTAAAAGGGTTCACCCACTACCCTGTTCCAGGGCCTGGAAGAATAGCTGGGTTTTCAGCGTCTTTTGGCACATAAGCAGGATGGGAGCCATACAGATCTCTGGGGGAATGCTGTTCCAGAGAGCAGGCACTGCGGCAGAGAAGGCATCCCTCCAAGACTCCATTAGGTGACATTGTTTAATTGAGAGAACACGAAGTGTTCCCACTCTGCCGGATCTTACCGGACAGGGGAAAAAATAGGCAATTCCTCAGATAACCAGACCCTATATCATGAAGGGCTTTATAGCCAGCACCTTGAATTGCACCTGGAAGCCAAATGGCAACCAGTGTAGCTCATGGAGCAGTGGTGTCATGTGGGCATACAGTGGCATGCCCAATACTGCCTGCCCCACTGCATTCTGGACCAGCTGTAGTCTTGCGGTTGGATGGTACAAGCAAATTATGTCCATATGACGTGCCTAATGAGTTCTTGTTATTATTAGGGCTAGATGAGGCCAAGGAAGTTAATAGAAAACAAGCCAAATATACTGGGTTCCACAACAAGTGGAGTCATACCGCCATTATTTTTTGTTTGCTTCTAAGTAAACTAGTTTGAACATTTGTTATTTGACTGGGGTTTTAATTAAGACAAAACTTACTAACATCCATCTAAGTAACTTGCTACCTGCAACTTTATAGATAACTGTTTCTAAACTTGATTGTTTTATTTTATTGGGTATATAGACAAACTATTTTGGTTTATAAAATGATTTTTCTGATCTCTAAGGCACTTTAAAAAATATTAATTTCCGTTTGTTTGTTGCAACAAACGTCACCCACCTTCTCTCACACTGATACAAACATTTGTCAAAAGAAGGGGGAAAAATGGCTGTGCATTAGAGTGTCCTTCTGCCAATCTTGTTGAATAAAAGTGAGAGTTGATTATGCCAATTGGTTATGTTGGTTATTCAACTTAAAGTAAGTTGAATGCATTGAGAATTATTTAAGAATAAGGCCAAAGAAGAGGAGGTAGGGTCAAGAACAAATGGGTGATGAATGAACATGGATTAAATACAAAACTAAGTTACCACAACGAATATGTATGTTGAGATGGTTTGGTCATATAGAGAGAATGAATGAAGATCGAACTGCAAAACAACTATGTGAAGGATGAGTGAATAGATTTTAGAGGAAGAGAAGATCAAGGAGTTGATGAGATCTTTAAAAATATAGAAGTAACAAGTTTGAAAAACAAAAGACAATATTTGAAGCAGTGTAGAAGCGAAGATGGAAAGATACGGAGAGGTATTGTGAATAACCGTGTTGGTATCAGTTATGTTTTGCTATATTTCCTTATTTTTGTATCTCATACCTTTAATTTTTTTCACTTATTATTTCTGACACCTTTCCTGCACTTTATATAACATAGCTTATCTTGAATAATAGCATGATGGGGGTGTATGTATGTACTCAAAGACCAGCACATTTATTCTGATTTAAGTATTTTGTGATTCATAATTCCTCATCACATCAAATTTGTTTAAGGCACAAGGCTTTTCGTTGATTTTTTAAAATAGTTGGCCTTTTTTCCTGCAAGGTAAAGGGGTGGTATTTGCCTCAAACAATAAAATATGCATGCATGCACACCCAGACATACACTATATAGCAGCAGGAAGGAGAGCTGAGTATTAGATTTAAGAGCCAAGTCAGATCTCCATGTTTAGGACAATGTACTGTATCTTTGATTATCCATGCAAGAGATAGGCAAGAATGATAGTCATAGTATTCTGCTTGTGAACGTAAAATTGATTGTATAGTCAGCAACTATTAAAAGCAGAGTGCAAGGCTACTTGGATTTATGACCCAATCCAGAAAGGTAATTCTTATTATAGAAAGATGGAGAATACAGTTAAATATATCACAACTATATCACATTGCATTTATTTATAAATGTATACACTAAAAATTCTCTTTTCCCTAAAATCTTCCCAGGTGTTGCTGCATTGGACTCCAGTGTTTCTGGAAAGATTGGCCTGCGAGCAGTTGTGTACTACTTCTTCACTACTGCCTCAGCTGTAATTTTAGGTAATAAGTAGTTCAACCCTTGAGTATTTAAATCCTTACATTTGAAATGTAATGGGACATTTTTAATAGGTTAGCAAGCTAGCAATAAATAGTCAATTTTTGTCTAACTTAGATTTACAGAGAAGAACAAACTTGGATATCATCCATCTTAGAGTGCCATGATAAACAGCAAGAGAATGCTCATGAACTAGGACCTCTTGTCCAGGTTACAGTCTCAGTGTGCCATTTCACAGGCATACAGGTTTCTCTTTACTATCAAAATTAATATTTAACCATGAGATTGACTATATATTTTGGAAGTAATAACACTTGGTCTTGCTTCCTGAAGGAGATTTTATCAAGTGGTGGTGGTACAGAAATGGGACAATTACTCGAATCATTAATGTATCTGTATGTAAACTGTAGCAAAAACGGGATGCTTCCAAATGGAAGGATTCTGACATAATGAATCAGAATCAATCCCCTTTCTGATAAAAAAAAGATGGAAGCAGGGGTGGGGAAACATATGAGGATTACTGATTGAAATAAATTACAGTTAGGCTCGCCATAGGTTCTGTGAAAGAAGCAGGGATGGGTGCACAATAAAAACCTAAGTGGAAAGAATCAAGGATATTTCCTAATAGTTTCACCAATCAGCATAGGGGTGATCATAGTTTGAATCCAAAGGTGTATTCCAAGGACACTGGAAGTATCAAGGATAGCTTGATAGCTTTTTTTCTGTCTGCTGTAAACAACCACAACATTTAGCAAACTAACTTATGTTCATCTGCAGCTCTGATTTAGTAGTATTTGTATATGATAAGGCATTGGTTACAGTATATATATATCAGAAAACAATAAACTATGTTTTTGGAAGAACCAAGGCCTGAATTTAGGATAAGCATAATTCTCATCTGTCATTTTTATACTCTACACTGCAATCTTTTATAAAATGTTTTCTGCAAGATTTCAACTTGTTCGGGCTGTGTCACTCCAATTATAGGGATTGTATTGGTTGTGACTATCAAACCAGGAGTATCTCAGAAAGCTGATGAAATTGACAGGGTGGGTAGCACACCGGAAGTGACTACAGTGGATGCCATGTTAGACTTGATTAGGTGAGTCTCTAAAACAATGGATTACATTCACAATTAAGAAAAATTAATAGTGCTGACACCTCCCTCTAAATATTCTACTGAGAGATGAGGACCCTATTGAATGGTTGTGCTGTGGCATGTATAAATAAGGGGAAAATGGGAATCCCTGAATATTGACAGTACCTTTGAGAAATTTTCAGGGATCACCACCCCCACTCCAGAAGTATAGCCCATTTTACAATATTCCTTTACCCCCTGTGTTTTCAGAAAACTGCTGGGACATAAAGAAAATAAGTCAGGGAAATCAGCTTCCAGCTGCCCAGTTTTGCTCTGAATTCATTCCTCATTTAGTTATTAAAAATGCACAATAAATGGCTGTCTCCCAATTTAAACTACAGCTTTTAAATAAGGGATAACATCTGCTATAGAATTTTAGAAAATATACAAGCCTGTTCATAATGGTACAGGAGGCAATATACTGTATGCCCTTCGTGTCTGCTTTTTTCTTTTATTTCATGGAATGACTTCTCCCTTCACATGCTGGGATTGGCTATTTGTATAACATGAAGGACAAAGTGTTGTAAACTGATATTTTAGGGAAATATACTATATTTGAGAGAAAGTACAGGACAGAGAAAAGACCCAGGTAGTTTAAGTGTTCACCTCTTGAACAATTAAATAGCTAAGCCAAGTCTTTCTAAAACTTAAAGAATGGTTAGGACATATATATGTTCAGAGATTTGGAGTAAGAGAAAGAGACCTACAGTATTACATCATGCTTTTTGAATATGTTTTCAACTATTACATAGTTACATATTTTAATCCTTTTCCAGAAATATGTTCCCAGAAAATCTTGTACAGGCCTGCTTTCAACAGGTAGATTCTACTTTTGTATTTATTAACAGAAATTCTGTGAAATTTTTGCATCTCCATTAAACAACCTTTTGTAATGGTTGGACTGTATATTATTACCTGTTGTTTTAGATCTTGACCCAGTAGAAACAACTTTATTTTTACACAAATAGGCTTTACTTACAAAAATCAAATGAAATAATATCAAGTAAATATCTGTAGCTTGAATCATGTCAACTGGATTTCTATTTTCTCAGTGGAAACGTTTCGCTCCTTATCCAAGGAGCTTCTTCAGTCTGAGCAAAGTTAGTAAGGGAATCCTTAAATATGTTTCTAGGTGGCTGTGTGACCTTGCACCTGGGGCTAGGTCATGGTTATTTTGAGATGTTATTTCTAAGTCCCTTTATCATCTAAAGGAGGATCGTTAAGATTACCATGCTGCTGTTGAGCTTGCGAAATGGTCTTAATCTTCCTAGGCACAGAAGACAAAGCAGGAAGGAAAATAGGGGAAAGATTGTGCCTGAGGCCCCCACCTCTATTCAAGGAAGGATTTTCCAAGTTGGCATAAATGGACTCCTTGACCCCTCTCTCAAACCACCTATCTTCTCTGTCTAAAATGTGAACATTAATGTCCTCAAATGAGTGTCCTTTTTCCTTTAGATGAAGATAAACTGCTGACTCTGGTCCTGTGGTGTTACTTCTCCTGTGTTGGGCCATCCTCCTGTACAAAGGTTGTTTGGTTTCTCCAATGTAGAGTTCAGAGCACTCCTCACTGCACTGGATTGCATACATATATTCCCCTATTTTCCTTCCTGCTTTGTCTTCTGTGCCTAGGAAGATTAAGACCATTTCGCAAGCTCAACGGCAGCATGGTAATCTTAACAATCCTCCTTTAGATGATAAAGGGACTTAGAAATAACATCTCAAAATAACCATGACCTAGCCCCAGGTGCAAGGTCACACAGCCACCTAGAAACGTATTTAAGGATTCCCTTACTAACTTTGCTCAGACTGAAGAAGCTCCTTGGATAAGGAGCGAAACGTTTCCACTGAGAAAATAGAAATCCAGTTGACATGATTCAAGCTACAGACAATTCCACCTGGATGACTGAGAACCTTCATAGACATCAAGTAAATATGACTTCATAATTTTGTAATTAAAAATCCATTTCCTTTTCCAATAACTACTGTTGAGGAGATAATGCTGAACACTAGTTGGCAGTCAATAAATATGCATATGATTTCTTCTGGGCTCTGTATCTTTTGTACCTTAGAAAAAATCCCACTACCTTTAGCCTTTCTCTCTTAATATTAGAAAATGGATCTCAACCAAATCCCCAGTTTTAAGCAAGAATCAATTATCAGTGGATAGTTAGACAGATACTCATAAGTCAGAGCTTTCCAAACTGTGTCGCCACACAAAAGTGTGTCACCCGGAAGCGGCGGCGCGCACGTGCACGGCGGCAGCAGCAGCGGCGCAAGATCAGTGCTTCCGCGTTTTAGCAGAGGCTGCCGCCGCCGCCATGCACGTGCGTGCCGCCACATGCCCCCCCGCGCCACCGCACGCCCCCTTGCACTGCCACCGTGCGCGCGCCGCCGCACACACACCCGTGCCACCGCCATGCGCGTGCGCACTGCCACCGCACTACCGCCGCCACTGCTGCTGGTGTGTCGCCAGCGGCGGCACTTTGGAAAGCTCTGTCATAAGTTATCAATTTCTTACGGATCCCTCCCTACTCCCTACACACAGACTCTTAGGTTTCTGATGTGTAACAAGCTCTGTATTCTCACATTAAAAAAAAACAAGAGAAAAAGGAACATTTAAGAAGACAGGGAAAAATAAAATAGACATGGTAGTGATAGCATCCTAGAAGCGGTAGTAGTATACAGTATGTAAATCTTGCCTGTTACAAACTTTTAAAAGAGCTTTAAGTTTTCCTTCATCATTTTCCATTAACACAATACATGTATTCTTAACTTCCAGTATAAGACCAAACGTGAAGAAATAAAAAACCCAAATGGAGATAAAAATGGAACCTTTCCTACAGATGAACCAATCACAGCTATAATGCCAACGGAGACTTCACAGGTAAATAGAAGGGAGCTGGGTTGAACCCCTTAATTAATATTAGTCTTTAAGATGTTATTAGGTGCTTGTGTTTCTTATAATATTGCTACTATTGTGCATTATATTTCATTAGCACTACTGAAATAATATAGAAATAATTTGTGTAGTGAAATTCAGGTTTTTAAAGTGACGGTTAATAACAAGAAGTCAACTGATGGGCAGGACATCCAGTTAGGCACAGGGGTGTCTGCAGAGGGGGGCAAATCTGCCCGATGGTGGGCCCAGTGTCATGATCAAAGCCCACCCCCTTTGAAGCTGCTGCCCTGGTTGGTAGCAAGGCTGTTATCAAAGGCCTTTAAGATCAAGCTTTTTGTTGTTCAGTCGTTTAGTCGTGTCCGACTCTTCGTGACCTCATGGACCATAGCACGCCAGGCCTTCCTGTCCTCCACTGTCACCCGGAGTTTACTCAGATTCATGTTCATTACATCGGTGATGCTATCTAACCATCTCATCCTCTGCCGTCCCCTTCTCCTTTTGCGCTCAGTCTTTCCCAGCATCAGGGTCTTTTCCAGTGAGTCCTCTCTTCGCATTAGGTGGCCAAAGTATTTGAGCTTCAGCTTCAGCATCTGTCCTTCCAATGAGCAGTCAGGGTTAATTTCCTTTAGGATTGACTGATTTGACCTCCTTGCAGTCCAAGGGACTCTTAAGAGTCTTCTCCAGCACCACAGTTCGAAAGCATCAATTCTTCGGTGCTCAGCCTTCCTTATGGTCCAACTCTCACAGCCATACATTACTACTGGGAAAACCATAGCTTTAACTATACGTACCTTTGTCGGCAAGGTGATGTCTCTGCTTTTTAATATGCTGTCTAGGTTTACCATAGCTTTCCTCCCAAGGAGCAAGTGTCTTTTAATTTCATGGCTGCAGTCACCGTCTGCGGTGATCTTGGAGCCCAAGAAAATAAAATCTGTCACTGCTTCCATTTCTTCCCCTTCTATTTGCCAGGAAGTGATGGGGCCAGATGCCATGATCTGAGTTTTTTATATATATATATATAAATTTTATTAAGATTTTAAATATACAAAGTTAAAAGTTAAAAATGAAACAGAAATAGAAGTACAAATTAAGGAAAGAGGAGAAAAAAGTGTAGTAAAGCAAAAGAAAGAAAGAGAAAACAGACATAGAAATTGGACAACTTCCGATCTATCTATGGTCATAGGAATAGAGAAAAGTAATTTGTTCTTACATGCTGGCTATTCATATAACTTTCATATACATTTCTTGTCTAATATATTCTATTTATATACAATCTAATCATCAAAACCCCATGCAAGCTTTGCTCCTCCTGCTTTTTGCAAATAGTCCATCAAAGGCTTCCACTCTTTAAGATAGTAACGATTTGAGTTTTCTTTTAATAAACATATCAATTTGTCATTTTCTGCCATTTCCAATAATTTCAACATCCATTCCTGTATCGTTGGTACAGTTTGGTTTTTCCAGTTTTGTGCATATAAGAGTCTTGCTGCTGTAATCATGTATTGTATTATTCTAAAAAGATGTTTTTCTATTTGTACATCCAAAATTCCGAGTAAAAAAAAAACTGGTTTAAATGGTATTCGTATTTGTAATATATTTTGCATCAGTGAATGTATTTCAATCCAAAACTTCTTTGCCATTTTACATGTCCACCACATATGGTAAAAAGACCCCACTTGTTTTTTACATTTCCAACATAAGTTGGAAATATTCCCATACATTTTTGCAAGTTTTTGTGGGGTCATATACCATCGGTACATCATCTTGTAAAAAGTTTTCTTTTAGATTATAACACAAAGTAAATTTTAATCCTTTAATCCACATATCTTCCCATTGTTGCAATTGTATATTGTGGCCAATATTTTTTGCCCATTGAATCATACAATCTTTAACTTGTTCCTCCACCATTTCTCCTTTTAACAATAATTTATACATTTTAGCAATTAAGTGTTCATCAGTTTCACATAATTGTATCTCAAACTCTGATTTGGTTTGTTCAAATTCTAAATTTTTTAAATCTAATTTAAATTTCTCTATAAGTTGCATATAGGAAAGCCATTGAAAAGTATACCCTTCTTGAGCAAGTTCTTCTTTTGATTTTGTTACATAGTGCCCTTGTTCCTTTTTTAAAAAATCCTTATAAGTCAGCCACTTATCCTTATTTCTTACTTCTGTTCTATGAAATGCTTCTTGCGTGGAAATCCATAAGGGTCTCTTATAACATAAAGTTGATTTATATTTATTCCAAATTCTCAACAAAGATCTTCTAATATAATGATTTTTAAAGTCCACATTAACTGTAGCTTTATCATACCATAAATATCCATGCCATCCAAATCTTAATTCATGTCCCTCCAAATTCAATAATTTTTCATTTTTCAAAACAATCCATTCTTTAAGCCATACCAAACCACAAGCTGCATGATATAATTTCAAATCCGGGAGGCCTAAGCCTCCTCTTTCTTTTGAATATTGCAAGACTTTGTATTTTATTCTTGGTTTTTTCCCTTGCCAGATAAACTTAGAAATATCCCTCTGCCACTGTTTAAATTGTTCCTCTGATGTCAATATAGGTAGTGTTTGAAAAAGGTATAAAATTCATGGTAATATATTCATTTTGATTGCTGATATTCTACCTAATAATGATAATTGCAATTTTTCCCATCGATCTAAATCTTTTTTAATGTCTATCCAGTGGAATATAGTTATTTTGAAATAATTTGACATTCTTAGATGTTAAATAAACTCCCAAATATTTTACTTTTTTCTCCATAGAATATCCCGTCATTTCTCTCAATTTCTCTTGTTGATGGTAATCCATAATCTTAGTCAAAACTTTTGTTTTCTGTAAATTCACTTTGAACCCTGCTAACGACCCAAAGTCTTTCAGTTTCTGCATCAATAAGTCAATCCCATCCAGTGGGTTCTCTAAGGTAATGACTAGGCCATCAGCAAAGGCTCTTAATTTATAAACTTCCTTTTTGACTCTAATGCCATGAATACCATTATCTTGTCTAATATCTCTAAGCAAGACTTCTAAGACCAATATAAACAAAAGTGGAGATAAAGGACAACCTTGTCTTGTACCCTTTTGTATTTCACATGGTTTACTAAATTCTCCGTTAACAATTATTTTTTCATGTTGTGGGGTATATATTGATTTAATCCACTTAATGAAATTTCCTCCAAA
Source organism: Charina bottae (assembly GCA_023362775.1). Taxonomy (NCBI): domain Eukaryota; kingdom Metazoa; phylum Chordata; class Lepidosauria; order Squamata; family Charinaidae; genus Charina; species Charina bottae. Next base: position 202,521,589 of record JALMGJ010000002.1, on the reverse strand, counting down.
ATTCATAGTCTCCAATACTTTAAACATAAAAGACCAATTTAAATTATCAAAAGCTTTTTCAGCATCTATAAATATCAAGGCAGCTTGTTTTTCATTATGTTGTTCCAAATACTCCAAAACATCCAGGACATTTCTAACATTATCTCTAATTTGTCTTTTAGGTAAAAATCCTGCTTGATCTTGATGAATAAAATTTCTAAGGATATTTTTCAATCTTTCCGCCAGTACTGTTGTAAATATCTTATAGTCATTATTCAATAATGATATTGGTCTATAGTTCTTTGTTGAATTCAAATTTTGCTGTTCTTTCGGGATCAATGTAATGTGGGCCTCTTTCCAAGTTTCCGGCATAATTCCTGTTTCCAAAATCAAATTCATAGTTTTCTGAAGAGGTATACATAGTTCATCTTCAAAACATTTATAATAAGCTGCCAATACGCCATCCGGTCCTGGCGCTTTTCCACTATTGATTTTCTTAAAGGCCATTGTCATTTCCTCTTTTGTTATAGGATTATTAAGCATTATTCTTTGTTGATCATTTAGAACAGTTAATCTTGCTTACTCATATATTCATCAATATCAGCTAGCTGAACATCCTGTTTTTTATACAATGATGTATAATAAGAATGAAAAGCTTCTTGTATGTCTACATTATTCACTAACGTTTTCCCTTCATCTTGTATATTAGAGATTATATTTTTTTGTCTTTGTTTTCTTAGTTTATAGGCTAACCATCTTCCTGGTTTATTTGCAAATTCAAAATATTTCTGTTTCGTAAATTTCATTTAGGTCTCTATTTCCTGTATCAAAATCATCGATATTTGTTTTTGTAAAAATTTAATTTGAGTTGTCAATGTATTATCCATTGGCTTGTCCCTCAGACATATCTCTTTACTTTTAATTTCATTCAAAATCGATTGAATTTTTTCTCGTTTATTTCTCCTCATTTGAGCATTATATTGAATGAAATAACCCCTCATATAAGCTTTACTAGCATCCCAAACAGTTTGGGTACTAGTACCCTGATTTAAATTCAATAAAAATATTCTCTTAGCCTTTTCTTACATGTATCTACAACGTCCTCTTTCCGAAAGATTGACTCATTTAATCTCCATCGAAATATATTCCTTTTCCCTTTGATAGTTAACAATACAGGATTATGGTCTGAGAAGGTTTTAGGTAGTATTTCAACCTTGTTGACATCCATCATTAAACTTTTAGAAATCAAAAACATATCTATTCTAGAAAATGATTTATACCTCTCTGAGTAATATGTATATTCTTTAGAGTTCCCATTCATAAGTCTCCAAATATCTTGTAAGTCCAACATGTCTTTCAGATCAAAAAATGTTTGGGGTAGTTTTCCCTGTGTGGGTTTCACATTTTTTTGTGAATGTCTATCTTCCATCGGGAGAATCACCCCATTCCAGTCACCCATGAAACACCAATTCTCATCATATGATGAGTCCAAAAGTTTATCCATCAAGTAGCACCTCTTCACGGAACAGAAACCAATGCATGTTTATCCATCAAATTCTTATAAAATAGTCCTTTATCAAAATTTGGAGCATAAAGTCCAACCATCAATATTTTAGTTCCTTGTATATTTACTTCCACTGCAATATATCTTCCTTCATCATCAGTCAGTATTAACTTTGGATTCAGTTTTTGTTGTATATACAAAACTACCCCCTTAGTTTTTTTTAATCCAGCTGAAATAAATTCTTCTCCTAATTGTTTTTGAATCAAATACTTGGTGTCCTTTTTACAAATATGAGTCTCTTGTAGACAAATTATATCCAGTCTCAGTTTTTTCAGAAAATGAAAAAATTTCTTTCTTTTTTGGGGGGAATTCTCCCCATTGATATTCCATGTTAGATATTTATAGTCCATAAGGTTTTAATATTTAAAAGTCCTTTCTTAAATCCAATCCAGAAGCTCCCATCTCCGATAGATCTTCACTCTTTTCCTTATCTTCAGATGTCTTTCTCTTTTCCTCCAAATCTTTGGATGCATCACTCATGTCTGTCTTGTATTTCTCTAAAAATGCTTTTGCTTTTAAAATGGAAGTTATCTTAAATCTCTGCTCTTTAAACATAAAGGATACTCCTTCTACTCTTTCCCATATAAATGGTATATCATTTTGCTTTAATTTGTCTGTGAAAAAGGAGTAGTCTTTTCTTTTTCTTAATATTCTTAGGGGTACTTCTTTTAAGATAATTCTATCTTTCCCTGCTATATTTAATCTGGTGTTATAATGTTTCTTCAAGATTTGCTCTTTTATAACTTTCCTCACAAAGTATATCAATATATCTCTTGGCACATTCTTTTCTCTAGCATAGCGTGAATTGACTCTAAAGATTTTATCTATTTCAAAGTCAAGATCTTGTTCTTCCATCTCTAGAAATTGGGCTAAAGCACCAACTATATTTTCTCTCGTATTCTCATTTGATTTTTCTGGAACTCCTCTCAGTCTCAAGATAAATTCTTTCTCTCTCATTTCTGCTAGTACAATAGCATCTAGGTTATATTCTATATCTTTAGTAATAGATTCTGATTTAGTCTCTAATTTTTGTACCTGTTTTTGTGTCTCTTTAAGTTCCCCTGATAGGCTATTCACTACCTCCTTGACATTCTGTATTTCTTTTCTGAATTCCTGTTTTATCTCTTTAGTTAAGTCTTCTTTCATAGCTTCCATTTTTTGTCTACTTGTTGACCTAAGTTGTCTATCTTTTTGTCCATTTTATAATCTAAAGAAGCAATTGAATCTTCCATCTTTTTCTCTAAAGTAGCAGTTGAGTCTTCCATTTTTTTATTCAATGCTGTAATCGCATCCAAGATTTTTTTCATATCTGATGTTGGTGGTTCTGAAGGTATTGCAGTGGAATCTGTGGACATCCTTCCAGTCTCTTTCTCCTTTTCCTTCTCTCTGTCTCTCTTCACCCTGGCAGCCACGGTCGCCATGCTGTAAACGGTGTTCCTGTAAAGATAAAAAAAGACAGGAGGAAAAGGGAAACAAAGACAAACAACAACAAAAAAAGGGAGAAGGGAGTAGGAATTATTCCAAAAAAAAAAAAAGGAATGAGTAAAAAATACAAAAAGTAAAAGCAGCCTTTTACTACCTTTCGTAGTAGTTGTCATAAAAAACAAATTGTACTTTAGTTGGTACAGGAGTCCTCGCATAGAGAAAATAAAAGATAAGAATGCGGCAGATGTTTTTCTCGGTTGTAGCCAAAATATCTTTGAAGACAGTAAACAATCCAGAATTTCTCAGGCAAATTTTTATCCACAAATCCAACCAAAGGAAAAAAAGAGAGAAAAGGCTTCAATTCTCTAACTGTCTTTGTTCTCCAAAATGCAAGCAATTACAATCTCAAAGGTGTATAATTATTGTATATATAAAAAAGAAAATAGGAAAAATCCAGATGATGTACAAGTCATAGGCATTCAAAAAGCAACTTTTATATTTCAGATAATGTTCAAACAGCATACAAAAAAAAATGCAGCCTCAAAATAAAAAGGAAGGAATTTAAATCAGCAAACCATTAATCCACTAAAGTTCAAAGTCCGGAGAAGACAGAATAATTCCAGTTAAGCAATTGGACCATTCATCAATAGGCAATGTCACTTTAGCTTCAAGCAAAGTCAATTAGTCTTTAGGCTCCCACTGTTTCCCAACCTCCTTGGCAAGAAAGTTATAAAAGCACCAGCATTATTAATCATATCCATAGAAAGATCTTAGATAGTAATAGGCAAGTTTTAATTTAAAAAAAAAAACATAAACTAGTGTCTAAAAGGTTGAGTTTTGGTGCTACTTATCTTAAAAGAATTCACGGCTTCCTGCAGAGCAACGATGTCTCTTCCAGTCACCTTCGCCGCGTCAATTTCCCTTCCCCCGTGGTGGAAATACGGGGGTCAGGAAAGAGCGGCGATTCCAGCGACCCTTCTTGGTTGATCTTCTGATCTTCTTTTCTTCAAAGAAGAAGTTTCAGCGGGTTTTTTTTTTAAAAAAAAAAACTGCTGCAGGCAGGAAAACCGCGGAGCCGAGACGGAGAGCTCGGTTCAGCGCACCGGCAGCCTCAACACCCGGAAGCAATCTCATGATCTGAGTTTTTTTAATGTTGAGTTTCAAGCCAGCTTTTGCACTCTCCTCTTTCACCCACATCAAGAGGCTCTTTAGTTCCTCTTCACTTTCTGCCATTAGGGTGGTATCGTCTGCATATCTGAGGTTGTTGATATTTCTCCAGGCAATCTTAACTCCGGCTTGTGATTCATCCAGCCCAGCATTTCTCATGATGTACTCTGCATATAAATTAAATAAGCATGGTGATAATATACAGCCTTGTCGTACTCCTTTCCCAATTTTGAACCAGTCGGTTGTTCCATGTCCAGTTCTAACTGTTGCTTCTTGACCCGCATACAGGTTTCTCAGGAGACAGGTAAGGTGGTCTGGTACTCCCATCTCTTTAAGAATTTGCCAGAGTTTGTTGTGATCCACACAATCAAAGGCTTTAGCGTAGTCAATGAAGCAGAAGATCAAGCTACAGAAGCACTATAGTCAAAAAATCAAGTACAAATTTCTAGCAAGGTTAAGCTGCTCCCAGACAAGATTTATATTGTTTAATCTTCATATTAGCAAAATGTGTTATTGCTAGTTGATTATTTCCCTCTTCCATTCTCACCTACAGAACAAAACTAAAGAATACAAAATAGTGGGCATGTATTCTGATGGTATTAATGTGCTCGGATTGATAGTCTTTTGTCTTGTCTTCGGAATTGTTATTGGGAAAATGGGAGAAAAAGGACAAGTGCTGGTGGACTTTTTTAATGCCCTAAATGATGCCACAATGTATATAGTTCAGATAATTATGTGGTAAGTGGAATAGTATCTTTTCATTACCTCCTTTAAGATTTTGTTACACATTTCAACAAAGACCTTGGGAAAGCCATCCAAAAAGCCTGCTACCCTTCTGGAGGATATGGCTGCTTTGCTCATGCACTTTGTAAAGATCACCTTTTTAATGCTTTGCGCTGGGTAGCTATATATGGGGGGGGTGCGCATGCATGTACACATATGTGTCTATGTGTATCTAAATAATTTAAAATACAAGGATCCAGTTCAACTATTAACAGTAAAAATAAAGTATCTACTTGGAAGTTTGAATGGTTTGATCACACAAAATATCATTTTGAGAAGTTGCTTCTCATGCTAATCTGAATTAGCATACTTGCCAAATAGTAGAAGTAATTAGTATTTCAGTAAAACTTCTGTTCCAAATTATAAATTAAATGCAGGTTTGGTCCTGCTTAGAATAGGTGCATGGAAATTAATGAGGCGTGGTGGCTCAGCGGGTAAGACACCAGGCTTGTCGATCGGAAGATCGCAAGTTCGGAAGTTCGAATCCCTAGTCCCGTGTGACAGAATGAGCTCCCGCACTAGCCCCAGCTCTTGCCAACCTAGCAATTCGAAAGCATGCAAATGCAAGTAGATTAATAGGTACCACTTCGGTGGGTAGGTAACAGCATTCTGCGTGCGTCATGCCGGCCACATGACCGCGGAAGCATCTTCGGACAACGCTGGCTCTTCGGCTAACAAATGGAGATGAGCACCGGCCCCTAGAGTCAGACACAACTGCACAAATGTGCGGGGGGAACCTTTACCTTTACCTTTTAGCCATAGTTGAATGGATTTCCATGGGTACACCAAATTTGGATTTAACATCATAACTCAGTGGGGTGATTTGTTCATTTAAGGGACATATCCTATCTTTTTGTGTAAAAGGGCAGCATTCTTGTTTAATAAGTTAAATTTAAATAAATACAAACCAAATCATTCACAATCAGAATCAATCAATTATTCTGACTGTTTCTGTGTTATTGATTGTCGATTATTCTGTAAGTCATATTCATTTAATTGCAATGTATTAATGGTAATACTGCCTTTTTCAATGAATAGTTGAATACATTTGTATTAGGAATGCCGAAATTGAACAATTGGTTCTGCCCAAAGGCTTGGTATAACCAGTATCTTTTGGCAAACTTCCAATGACCCTCATATTCTTTGGGATTTCTTAGTAATATTGCTTTTGCTCCACAGAGCTTCCAGTCAAACTGCCAGAGGAAGAAAGCTTTCACAGATTATCTCAATATGCAGGGAGGATCTTTTGGGGAACAACATGCTTTCTTAAGTCTAAACAATCTGCAAAAACACTATTTTTAGACCAAGAAATCATTGCTGCACTTCATCCATTATATGCAAGATAGTTCAAATTGCTATAAATCGTTCAAGTCTAAAATTAAAAATACTACTTCTAGAACTGGCCATTTAGTTTTTCCATCCTTTGCAATAGATACTGTATAAGAAAAGTTAGACAAATATACTATCTGCGAAATAATACTGCATTCCTCTGCCTGTGTACTCTTGATATATATAGAATTGCATGGCAAATTATCTTAGCATAATTTTAATGCTTCTTTGTACATTTTAGGTATATGCCTGTAGGTATTTTGTTTTTGATTGCTGGAAAGATAATAGAAGTTGAAGACTGGGAGATTTTTCGCAAATTAGGTCTTTATATGGCTACTGTGTTGAGTGGGTATGTTATTCCTCTAATTAATAAAATGTATTTATTTCCTTTTTAATTTGAATTGATAAATCAGATTTTTATATAATTAGGGGAAAGGTAAAATCTACCATTCTGGGGAACTTTAATTGTATTGATTCTCACTGTGTTTCAGATACACTGAAAATGTACTGAATTAAAAATACAACATTTTAATTTAAATTATTAGCTCTCAGGCAATCAATCAATCAATCAATCATTCGCCTCACATGTGAAAGATAAAAGAAACCATTTGAATCTGAGTTTTGTCATGGCTGGTACAAATAAGCTCCATGAATTACTCTCAGGCTGCATTCATATTCATGGTCTGAAATTCTTATTATATTCATGTAAAATAGAATATTATCCCTGTGTTGCACAAGTGGGGAAGAGATGCTGGGAGAATAGAGGATCTCCTAATGCTAATGTTATTTGCAAGTACATAGAACTGTGTTTTAAGAAATTTGCTTAGAGAGGAGATGGAGGTTGCTTCATTCTTTCTTCTCTGCTCCATATTGCAGCCTCCCAGTTATTTTCATAAAGGACAAAAGACATCCAGATTTATTTAAATGCATCTAATGTTTAATTAGTGACTAATAGGAGGTTTGATTTCCTTATGTTATCAAATACAAAAGGGATACAGTAATTCTGCAGTCTAGCTTAAACAGTTTTACTGATTCTAGGAAAATATACTTCTCTCACTGTTGATGAATTTTGAAACCCATCTACATATGTTCACTAAGGCTTTAATGTTAAATATTACACTAGTTAATGTATATTTCCTCTTTCAGACTTGCAATCCATTCTGTTGTAATTCTACCGCTAATATACTTAATCATAGTCCGGAAAAATCCATTTCAGTTTGCCATAGGTATGGCTCAAGCACTTTTGACAGCACTCATGATTTCTTCCAGGTAAGGATAACAAAAGTATTTCCCTACATTTACATTAGCTCGTGGTTAATATAAATTAACTTACACGTGAATTTATTTTGGACATTCATTTGATATTAATTTAGACATTATCATATATCTGCTGCATTTTTTCTTGATGTTAGTTTTGTCTTGACCTGATTGTTAAATTAATAAATGTGCACATTGGCTTCTTACTGACATATTTCTTCTTAATGTCTTTATTTTTTTTTCTCCTTGATCTACGTGATCTAGTTCAGCCACTTTACCTGTAACTTTTCGCTGTGCAGAAGAAAAAAACCACGTTGACAAGAGAATTACTCGATTTGTTTTACCAGTTGGAGCAACAATAAACATGGATGGAACCGCACTGTATGAAGCAGTGGCTGCTGTTTTTATTGCACAGCTTAATGATTTGGAGCTAGACATTGGCCAAATAGTGACAATTAGGTAAGGATTATGCTGTATCATGTATTTTACTTAATTTTTTCATCTATAGTATTTAGAATAATAGAATCTTAGGGTTGGAAGGGGCCTTGGAGGTCATCTCGCCCAACCCCCTGCCCAGTGCAGGGATGTCCCTCGAGATGAACCAGCTGTAAAATTTTATGCTTTGCTGCAATATACTCTCATGAGAATGTGGTCACAGTTAATCTGTTGCATGGCTTATATTCCAACACTAACAGGAAAATTGATATTTGTGCCCAGAGGATTTTCATAGCCCTGAAAACCCATTAGCTGTACTCATTACTAATTTCCACATTGTATTGCTAAATTCAGAGTATCACTGAATTTAACTGTGTTACTCAATTAATCAAGCATTACAAGATCATCACATTTTGACACCATATTGCCTTTGATAACTAACTTTCAAATATCCTACACTACAAACTGTTTGACTTGATGGACAACAGAAGCAGAGGGAAGAGAGACTTGTAGTTTCATGCTAGAGTTAAGAAGAGGTTGGTTTTGCAAGCTGGGACATTTTCTCTTCTCTAAATACCATCTCCTGCTTGTAGTTTAGCAAGTTGGCTCAGCAGTCAGTGGTCAGCAGTGTAACACATACCTTCAACGTGAAAATGTTTTTATAAAAGAGCAATAATGGGTATGATTCCATGTCTGGAGAAGCTAATAAGAAAAGGATCTCAAGGTGGAAAGTTCTTTTAAAAAGGAAATAATAAAGCACAATTTGCAAGCAATTTCTTTTAGCAGTTCTCCAGTTACACTGTTTACTCCTGCAACCATTTTCCAACATTCTCGTATCAGTTACGACTTCCTTTCCATCACTTTTTCCTTGAACGTTAGCATTTACAGCATTCATTTTAATTCCATGTCAACATGCTACTGTCCCATAAACATCTCTAAAACATTCCTTCCAGCATTTCTTATTTCAGTTTCAAACAATTATTTCATTAGATGGCTGTTGTGGGTCTTCCGGGCTGTGTGGCCGTGTTCTGGAAGTTGTGGTTCCTAACGTTTCGCCAGCATCTGTGGCCGGCATCTTCAGAGGGCAGGAGCACAGACAGAAGCGATCTCTCTGTGCCCAGGCACAGTTAGGAACCACAACTTCCAGAACACGGCCACACAGCCCGGAAGACCCACAACAGCCATCGAACTCCGGCCGTGAAAGCCTTCGACAATACAATTATTTCATTAGTTTTATTTTTTAATTCCATTCACGCTGCTTGGAAGCTCCTTGTTTTGCCCTTTTCACCCACCTGCAAAATAAACGTACATTTGCATCCAAATCGCTTTGCATCTCCTCTTTGTCTTAATAATTGTAGTTGATTACAAATGAATATGAATCAGTAATGTGATAACAGCTGTAAAACAAGGCAAATGCAGTTTCAAGCTCCATCAACAGAAATAACGTTTCCAAATCCATTGCACCATTTCATGCTCTGTTGGTCAGACCCTACCTCAGTTATTGTGTCTTCTTGATTTGGGATGCAGTGTGACAGCAACAGCCGCCAGCATTGGAGCAGCAGGGGTACCACAGGCGGGCCTGGTTACCATGGTGATTGTGCTGAGTGCAGTGGGATTGCCAGCTGAAGATGTTACCCTCATTATCGCAGTGGACTGGCTTCTGTAAGTTTCTACGTTTCATATGCATCTCTTGGTTTTTTCTCTTACCGAAAAATAAAAACACCTGTAATGCAACATTGTAGCTTGATAATCTTATACCCCCTGCCCAATGTCCTACAGAAATGTTGACACTATAGTTTCCAGAACTGCCCAACCAGCAAGGCCATCAGTTGCAGTCCTAACATGTCTCTCAGGGACACTGCATTGGGGTCCTAATATTCAGGGATGGAACTAGGGTCTGTTTCACCTGGGGCAAACATGGATTCTGCACCCCCCCCATGGGTTATTTTGTCATTTTGGCACACACCCCAACGCGGTGCCCGGGGCACATGCCCCCCTTGCCCCCCATAGTTGCGGCCCTGCTAATATTTTCAGACTAATAATTTGCTTAATCACTAAATAGAGTGTTTTGGTTATGGATCCGGTTTTGTTCAAGGCCTACAAAGATATGGCTCCCAATCCTGCAGGGAACCACTGATCCCCCTGATGGTTGTGCTTCTCTAGCAAAACCAGGAACTACAGGCTCTGGTGTGCTATAGACAATGAACTCTAATCAAAGGGATTTTCATATGTGACAGGTCACTTGAACCTTCCTAATGATTTTGCATCACTTGGATGCAAATAAATGGGAAGGAATTGGAAGAATGAACATATTAATCCAGTTTTAAGTATACCTTAGGATCTGATTTTAAAGAAAATCTCATGTATGAAAATTCTGTAAAGACATATTGATATGGCCATATGACCAATATGGTAAACATATAAGAGCTAAAGGGAAGGGAGAAGGAAAGGGATGGAGGACAGGAAGTAGAAAAAGTACTCTTTTCCATTCTCATACTGTATATCTCAAGTTATATCTCGGGTACAACAAGATCTACTGAAGATAAGGGAAGGTTTTTTTCAATTTGCATCTCTATCGCATTGGCCTAAATTGGATTAATTTATTGGATCTTTGAGGAAGTTTAATTTTGTTTCACAAAAAATTATGAAGTTTTCATCCTGGATGTCTGGGACCATAAGGCTTTTATCTGTTTTTTGGCATTTCCCATTTGACATATGGGAGAAATGTGTCAAGAGCTCAAGATGCGGACATAATTTAGAAACAGGGATAATGAATGCTCCCTTCCATTTGTTTGGATAGTAGAAATGGCTGATTGTTCTGTCTTCAACTGTATCCTCAACAGCACTCTCAAACTTTTCCCTGGAGCACTCAAATAGAGTAAATCAGTTCTAGGATAAAGTAGTTACCCAACATCACACTACCATATGATGGAAACTGACAGCAACATTGGGAAAATTCTCTTTTTTGTGCAGGTCTTAACTTCCAGTCATATTGTCAAGCAAAAATAAACCAAGGAGACAGATTTCTTTTCAAAACAATTCAACATTTCTCTAACTTGTTTTAGATTAGCACTCCTTAAACAGACACATATTTTTGTTGTTGTTCAGTCGTTCAGTCGTGTCCGACTCTTCGTGACCTCATGGACCATAGCACGCCAGGCCTTCCTGTCCTCCACTGTCTCCCGGAGTTTACTCAAATTCATGTTCATTACATCAGTGATGCTATCTAACCATCTCATCCTCTGCCGTCCCCTTCTCCTTTTGCCTTCAGTCTTTCCCAGCATCAGGGTCTTTTCCAGTGAGTCCTCTCTTTGCATTAGGTACACCTGCCCTAATTTGTGCTGGTGCAAATAAAAGATAAAAATATGAAGTTTAAGTTAACATTCTCCAATTATATCATCTAATAAAGTAGAATTTGATATTAGGCACAGAAAACATTGTCCACCTAATATGAAGAGAGGACTCACTGGAAAAGACCCTGATGCTGGGAAAGACTGAAGGCAAAAGGAGAAGGGGACGGGAGAGGATGAGATGGTTAGATAGCATCACCGATGTAATGAACACGAATTTGAGTAAACTCCGGGAGACAGTGGAGGACAGGAAGGCCTGGTGTGCTATGGTCCATGAGGTCACAAAAAGTCGGACACGACTAAACGACTGAACAACAACAACAACAACAACAACAACAACACTGTAATTTTTTTAAAAAATCAAACTTGTAAGGCAAGTAAAAAAAATTAACTTGTAGTTAGGTCTGAACACATGGTAAAGGATGTATACTCAGAAATGAGTTATTGCAGAAAGTAACGCAGTTCAAGGCCAGAATTTGTATTGGTATAACTTGATTTCAATCTACCTCCACAGAGCCATAGAATTACAGAATTATTTTCCTATGATAGCTAGCCTTTATTATTTTAATTTCATGTAATTTGGAGACCATTTTATTTAAAGATGCAGAGTAAAAGACATTCACTTAAATAGTAGGCTAAGCTGAATTAAGTAAGACTTATTCCCAATTATGCCTTGATCTGTGCTGTAACACCTTTTGTAAAAAAAAGGAATACCAGCCCTGAAAAAATATCTAGTCAGGACATTCCAGAAAGATTAGCATTACAGACACAGGCTTATAACTCTAATTTTCGTAGTCTTAGGGCAATAAAAAGTGGCTGAAGCTGAGTATAGATGAGTTCAACATGAAATCGTACGAAGGCTGTTATTAAGTATGCAATGAAATGGGAATTGATTTTTAGCTGAATATAATTACCAAGATAAAACCAATACACATCTATCCAAATCAGTATAGTCCAGTTAGTGTAATAACCTGCCACTGAACATATAGAACACAATCTATCTAATACATGGAAAATTTCAATGAACCCATTGCATTGTGTAATCAGTATACTTTTAACGAGTGTTTTTTGCTGGCACAAGTTTAGATATTTCACAACTATGTTAACATTTAGTTGACACTGTATAACAGTATTAACAAGTATTGGACTGAGTATTCTTTCCAACGCTCCAGGATATCCAATAATATTCTTGTTTTTCTTTTGCATAGACTTGATTGAATATTCACATGCAATAGTAAATAAAATTGACACCATCTGAAATGTTAATATAAATTTGCAATCTCATCTGATGCATTTTTGTTTAGAAGACGTCTTTCTGCAGGAAGGAAATGACATGATAATTATATACAGAAGGAATGAAATACCAAGCAGTTCGTTTCTTTAGAAGATTCTCACACTGTTTCACTTATTACCTCAAATGTATAACCTTTCACCCTGTAAAAAGTAACTCAGTGTGCAGAGTTCTATATCCCTGTTAGTCTGAATTTCTGTTAAGTGCTTAGTATGCCTTTGCCAAGTGAAAGCACCTTTTAAAAAGAAAGAAAGAAATCTGCTGAAGATGTGTCTTGAGAATAGGAAACCAACACTAAACTCTAACACTAAGCCGTTCATCAAATTTCTTGATTTAATGTTTTTCTTTTCGCAAAGGCCAAAAACCATTCTATGCAAAAGTAGTATTATCACACTTACTAGAACAGGGCTTTTCACAGCTTTCCTGCGGCGACACACCAACCGTCGTTGGTGTGTCGCCGCGGGAAAACCCGGAAGTGCCGCCGTTGCGGCAGCGTGCAAAAACCCGGAAGTGCTGCTGTTGCTTTCGGGTTTTTGCACGCCGCCGTTGGTGTGTCGCCGTGGGAAAACCCGGAAGTGCTGATGATGATCAGCTCTTCCGGGTTGTGTGGCGACACACCAGACTGTGTGTGGCGACACACTTTTGTGTCGCGACACACAGTTTGGAAAGCTCTGTACTAGAACTTGAATTTATAGCAATGGTGACTGACATTTCCGTTAGGTGTGTCAAAGGTCATGATCAAAGTATAAGAAAGGCAGAGCTTGCAAGAAGGTTCTGCAATCACCCTGTTTTATTCACAAAATATGATGAAAGTCCCAGAGGATATTGCCTTCTACTTGTAATCCTCCCAGATGTATTCACCACTTCATCCATCCTTTTTCTTCCCCTCTCTCACCCACTTTGTACAGCTATTCCTTCTTTTTCCTACAGTGTGTTTAGTTCAGTGGTCCTAGGACCTGCCACTTAGAAACCTCCAATGCTACATAAGTAATGAAGATGCACAGCATAGTACTGATGCTGTCCTTGTCCCCAGCACCGTGAGATCATTCTTTTTTGTCATTCTATTGACCCAAGATAAGGCAGCTCTGCAGAAATGGGGAAGCAGACAGACCACAGATTGGACTTTCATGGTCAAGGGCATTTGAAATCCCAATGTTTAAAACTGAATTATTTAATACTGTATGATTAGAATTTGTTTGAGCTCTAGACCATGTCTTCAGTTACAGCTCTAAACTGACATATTTTTGCAAATACTGATAAATTTGGTGTACAAGTCTCACTTACATAAAAATAGGTTAAACCTATTGCCACCTATCCTGACTGTCCTAAAATGTTTATTCTCTAGGGATCGATTCAGAACAATGGTAAATGTTCTTGGTGATGCCTTCGGAACTGGAGTTGTAGAGAAACTCTCCAAAAAGGAACTGGAGCAGACGGACACCATCTCTGAAGTTAACATAGCGAATCCTTTTGCTTTGGAAACAACAGTGCTTGACAGTGAGGAAAAAGAGACAAAGAAATCCTACGTGAATGGAGCTTTTGCCGTAGATAAGTCTGACACCATATCGTTCACCCAGACATCACAGTTCTGAAGTTGATTGACTGACAGGGGGCCACGTTGGATTAAAGGACATGAGAGACCCTAAGTCAATCCATATCTTGGGCTCATCACACTATTGATTCCTCATGCTGTTCTTTGTCTTCTGCCTGTATTCCTACAGGCATACAGAGAGAAGGGGGAAAAAATCTCTCTCACAAGCCCTGTCTCCCTCAGCCACTCAGAAACAGAACACACAGCTATTCCGTTCCTCCTGTTGTACAGGCTGTCCAAAGCATATTTCCCCACACCTGGGAACGTGGCCTCTTTCTTCCCAGTCATTTGATGAGGGGCAGCCAGCATGTTCAGAGCTGTGGAGATTTCTTCAGGATCCCCAATACAGAAATATAGGTATATTCTCAAGCCTAGTTATGTTCTCAGAAAAATTTGTACCATCATAGTTGAGAATGTACGGTAGCAGTCTAAGATTCTCCTGCAGCACCTGTGAAAGATTCTGAAATGAAATCTATTAACAAGGTTCAGAGGATAAATGTATTCCTTTGGGATAGACACTCCATATTTTCTTTGGCTCGTAGCTGTTGCAGCATTTGGTCATTGTGGGCAGGTATATGAAAGAGACAGGTTATAAAAATATGTATCTTTCAAAAAGCTGTGTCATATTTCTAAGGATTCTAGATGTCTGCTTACAATGACCATACCCAGAAGTTGGAACAATGAGCTGGAGACAAGCTATTTATGAGGAATAAAACAGTATTTCCAGATGAGAAATTCCATGCACGGAATTATTTTTTAAAAAGATATCCTCATTATTCTTATATTTCAGTTGCCACTGAGACATTTCTCTTTGATTCTGTGCAAAATATCTATTCCTATAGCTAATTACCTATTAAAACTATTAAACTATTAAAAAGAAGAATAGTTCTGGAATAAGTGTGAAGTTTTTGAAAATGTATGTGTATTTTTAAACGTAAATTATTGTTGAAATTGGAAATTATTACTTGAGAACTTTATATTTTCATTTCCATTATAAATTATACCTACGACATAGTGGAACTTCTTGAGCTAAGCCAATCACAACAGCTTTGCAGCAAATGAAACTCTAATAATTTAGTTTTCGTGTCCTGGCTTCAGCGAAGGGAGAAAATGTTCATGCAATTGGCAAGCAAAGTGCGGGCATGATGGGGACGCTTGGGGGCAAGGCTTGCAGAGGTGCTGGGCAGAAATACACACACCGTGGGAGGAGGGGAGCATTTCAGGAGCAATACGTTTGCAGTGAGGCTTGTAAGAACATCTGGAAGGCTTGTCTGGAGAGTAATCCGAGTAGACAGTCTGTAATCCAATACCACACAATAGCTTGAAAAGTAGTGAGGGGTGAGCCAGAGACTTGATCAGGAACACCCTGAGGTCAAGATACAAGAAAAGGGTAAAAAAAAAAAAAGAACAGGAATTCATGAAGCACAAAGCCAGATGCCAAAGTTGCTTTCAGCAACGGAAGGCCCTGCTCAGCGGTTGCCAATAAGGAGGCACTGGGCTTGCTTGTAGAGTCAGCATCTTGCTGCTCGCTAGCGAGGTGCTTACTTTGCCAAGGTGCAGGATTGTCAGGCCAGCGAAGTTTGCCCTGCTTCTTGGCACCCATGTTCTGAGGAAGGGCCTGAGTGGGTATCAGTGTTGGATTCAGTGCCTGTTGAATCCCTAGGTGCAGCACCCAGTGGGACCTGATCTGCCCGCATCTTGGAGCCTGGCTCTGAGGCCATGACATTAGTTTTCCTCATTTAGTAATATCTTTTTGGAAGCTGTAAGGCACCATTTTAGAGCTCTCTGTTTGATAGAGGAGATGAACGGATGCATTTCATAGGGACACAAGCAAACTTTAATTTCTTCTCTTTCCTACAGTCTCCTGCCCACTCTGAAAATCTGCTCCAAAAGGTCCCAATCCCTCATGTTCCATTGCAGATGCTATTCTATCCATGGAGATGGTCTAATTGAATACAACCCAAACTGCACAGCTATTCACTGAATGGCTTAGAGAAAGTGTATGTTTTTAAAGTATTGCATCTACTACACGTGATTCACTGCATGTTTGTTTGTTTGTTTGTTTCTTCATTTAATCTTATAATTGAATCTGAAAGCTTGCGGTGCCAAAATATAGGTCTCATGACCAAGAAGCAGACTTATGGTTAATTATTTTTTATTTATTTTTATTTATTTATCCAATTTTGCCACCGCCCATCTCCCCCCAAAAGAGGTACTCTGGGCAGTTTACAATAAAAGTAAAAGTTTAAAATACAATAAAACCACATTCCATAAAATATAAATATAAATACAAACTATAAATATAAAATAGAGTCAAGATGGGAGTAAAAAGTTCTAAATCAGTTCACCAGCCATCCTCAAGAATGATTACTCCCCTTCCCGTCTCAAGCGAGATGGCAAAGCCAGGTCTTCAACTTTTTCCGGAAGGTCAGGAGAGAGGGGGCTTGCCTCACCTCTGGGGGAAGAGTGTTCCAAAGGGCAGGGACCACTGCAGAGAAGGCCTGCTTCCTGGACCCTGCCAGACGGCATTCTCTTGCAGACAGGGTCCGCAACATGCCCTCTCTGCATGACCGGGTGGGACGGGTTGATGTAATAGGGATGAGATGGTCCCTCAGGTAACCTGGACCCATGCCATGTAGGGCTTTAAAAGTAATAATTAACACCTTGAATTGGACCCGGAATCAAACTGGTACCCAATGCAGCTGTTGTAGCAAAGGTGTTACATGTACCGATCTTGGGGCACCTAAAATTGCCTGTGTGGCCGCATTCTGGACCAGCTGTAGCTTCCAGATACTCTTCAAGGGTAGCCCCATGTAGAGCACATTGCAATAGCCTATATGGGAGATTACTAGGGCATGAGCTTGTCTACCAACATATATCCCTTGACTGGTGAAAGATAAATAGCAGCCTTTTATGGAAGTTCATAGTGTAATGGAGATATATTTTCATATTGGCCATGTGAGTGTGATTTCTTTATGAAAACATTCCATACTGTTAAACAGTTCATCTAGTTAGTACTAACACCAATACATATAGTGCAATTTTATTCCCCCTTGAAAAATATTATTGCAGAATATAAACTTTTCTTTAGACATTGCTGGTTAGCTACCTAACACAAACTGAAATTCATGGAAGATATGATTTTGTAAATAGGCTTGTGCTAATCTGAGAAAAATGCACTTAATTACTATCAAGAAACATAACAAATCTGTAGCCTTAGACAGTCTTACACTGTTCTGTTCAATAAATAAGCCAGGTATGTGCCAAAGAACACTGAAAAGAAAATATATAAATATGTTTTGACAAATTGCACCTTAATTGTGTGAGAGGCATAATATTGTATGTATTTAAATACAATAAGCTATAAATGAAATGTGCAAAGTGCAAACATGGATCTGTTTGTACAAATAAAGGAGTGTACAGTGTAAATCTTGTGCAAAATTATTTTTTAAAAAATATTTGTACAGCTTTGCTATTGCTAGAGGAAAAATGTTCTTAAATTAATGGTATTTTGCCTTTTCCTTGCACCCTTCAATACTATACGTGTCCCCTTTCTTAGATTTCAATAAATAGTTCTGGTCATCCAGTTTTCAGCCTGTCCCTGTCTATTTCTCTATATAGAGTTGTATCTCAGCACTGATGAATGATGTGAGCTTCTGTTCATCTGTTTTAGTGATGAAAGTAGGACAGAAGAAAAGCAGCCTGGTGAACATCAATGTATTTTTGTCACAAAAGCCCTATTAATCCTTAGGGGCTGCTCTCAAATAAGTGGGTTTTGGCAGCTCCCATATTAGTGGGTTTTAGCATTTGCCTCTAAGCAACAAATGTTTACTGTTAAGCCAGTTGAATATAATGAACAAACATGCATTTGGCAAATGCTTTT
Organism: Charina bottae; assembly: GCA_023362775.1. Classification (NCBI taxonomy): domain Eukaryota; kingdom Metazoa; phylum Chordata; class Lepidosauria; order Squamata; family Charinaidae; genus Charina; species Charina bottae. Next base: position 202,503,535 of record JALMGJ010000002.1, on the reverse strand, counting down.
ACCTAAAGAAATAGTGGTGGATCAGATCTGAAGCTCCTAAGAGAGACTTGAAGAGAACTGCTTCAGTACTTGGGATTACTGAAGCAATCAACCTATAACAAACAATCCTAGGCACTGGAATCAATCGTGTACACCAAGGGTCCCCAACCTGTGGGCTGCGGCCCACTAGTGGGCCGCGGCCTGTTAGGAAGTGGGCCGCACAGCAGGTGAGCGGTGGTGGTCCATGCAATTGGCTCCCGCCTGCAAACCCCGCCCCCATCCGCGCGATTGGCTCCCACCTGCAAACCCTGCCCCCCATCCATGCAATTGGCTCTCACCTCCAAACCCCAAACCCCGTCCGCGCGATTGGCTCCTGCCTGCAAACCCCCCCCCCCGATGCATGGAAAAATTGTCTTCCACGACCAGTCCCTGGTGCCAAAAAGGTTGGGTACCCCTGGTGTACACATCCTGAACTATGTTCAATGCATATTTTCCTACTACTACTAATTGAGACCCCAATGCAACAGATCATGGATATTGGCTCTGTTCTAAAGAAGTACATGATGTGCCCAGTAGAAGGGTTCCATCACTTCTGCAGGCTATCCTTTGGTAGTACACTGGAGGCCGCCCCACCTTGTAGAGCAGGACTGCTGCTACTGAGAATATAAACATAAAGCCTGATACATAAACATAAGCACACAAATAAAGAGACTTGTTGGAACAGGACCTTTAGCTGTCTCGGAGTGAAAAACTTTCAAATCACTGATAAATGCGGAAGTCATTGACCAGGATTAACCGTGTGGGATTGGGCCCTGAGCCATCAGAGGAATGCACGCAGGCCTAAATGTGCAACAATTAATCATTTCCATTGGAGTTACTAGATATTACCTGAGCATTTCAAGTTCCTTTCAAGTAGCAATAAGTATGGCATAGCTTTCCAAACTGTGTGTCGCGACACATTAGTGTGTCGCGACAAAACCCGGAAGTGCTGATGGTGCGTCGCCGCCACCCCTGCGGCGGTGCACACTGCAATAGTGGTGGCGCATGCGGCGACGGCAGCGGCGACAGCAGCGCACCATCAGCACTTCCAGGTTTTAGCATGAAACACAAGGCCGCCGCTGCTGCCGCCACTGTACACACCACCACCGCGCCCACCGCTGCACCGCTGCCGTGCATGCTGCTGCCGCCGTTGGTGTGTTGCCAACGGCGGGACTTTGGAAAGCACTGAAGTATGGTATTCCTAGGTCATCTTCAGACATGGAATAATAGCAGCAAGGATTTTTTTTCTATTGGGAAAATATCAGTGTATCCACAGTATTGTCTTATAGATACACAGTATGTATCAATCTGTGGCTTGAATCATGTCAACTGGATTTCTATTTTCTCAGTAGAAACGTTTCACTCCTATTTTCTACTGAGAAAATAGAAATCCAGTTGACATGATTCAAGCCACAGACTGTTCCACCTGGATGACTGAGAACCTTCATCGACAGTATGTATCAATCCTATATTCAAAATATTAAAAAATATTTTAAAAACATTATGTGCATACAGCTTGAATTCTTTATAATATCAACTAATTTTATCTGAACAAGTTGCAGTTGGTAATTTCATAAACATGCCCAAAGGTGGCTTTCTCCCATTTTTGTGCCCCTAAAAGCATGAATTGTCTCTACGTTTATCAGCCTCTTATACCCTGCCCTTTTAAAAAATGTTGAGCAATAATTATCTGTTGTGTTCAATACTTTGGATGAATTCAGGCATTTCTAGGCAGGTTCTCCCTCTTCTCCATGACTTCCCTCCAAACACTGTGAGTTAAGAAGCCTTGCATCTTAAGAGAGGAGAACAGAGTTCTGCAATGGGGCAGAAGCCCTTTTTGTGAGCAGACGGCTTCTGGCTGATTCTCAGAGAACCTGCCTTCTCCCTGCTTCATAGGCTACACCTTTCAACAGGGACACCCCCTGCCTCGTGAAATAGCATTTCAATAGCAATAGCTCCAATAGAAGATGCCATAGCAATAGCATCATGGGGAGGGGAGGCAGGAGGTTGGCTTGGGATGTAAATCAGCATCTCCGCACAGAATTGTGTTCCTTGTTTAGTCATGTGCACTCACATCCAGATGCTTCGCCAATGTGCCCATAAAGAATTCAGATCCCTGGTGTGACATTTTCAGGTTTAGGAGTCAGGCAGATTTTTTAGGGGTAGACGAGACAAAAAAAAAACGAATGCATTTCTTTACGTTTGGGCAGTCTATGTTCTTTTGCCTGTTTTGTACCTACTGCAATTAGCTGGCTTAAATTTCTAGTGTTGTTCCATTTATCTTGGTTGAATTTTTGAAACAAATGACCTTCATTTATACTATAGGTAGTCCTCACTTAATGACCAGTCACTTAACGACTGGTCGAAGTTACGACGGCCTCGGAAAGGGTGCTTTATGGCCAGTAAAGCACTTCCGACCATCGCAAAACGTCGCAACCCACCCCCACGCAGTCATGTGATTGCTATCTGGGTGCTTGGAAACCTGCTTGCACTTACGACCGGTTGCCAAGTGCCCCGTGATCATGTGATCGCCATTTGCAATCTTCTCTGCCGGCTTCCCCAGAAAGTCAATGGGGAAGCCGGCAGGGAAGGTTGCAAGCAGCTGCTGCTGTTGCTGAGAGGACTCCCTCTCGTCTCTGGGGGCTGTTTCAAGAGCTCCCTGCCGAAGGATTCCTGCTCCATGCAAGCAGGCACGAAGGATTTAGCTAAATCCTTCATGCCTGCTTGCACAGAGCTGGAATCTCGAAGGATTTCATCCACCCCCCGGAGGCACCTCGCGCTTCTTAGCTTACTGCGCTTCCTCTCTGCTCGGGCTGAGACTCCTGCTTGGATCTCAGCTCCCTCTCATCTCTGGGGGCTGTTTCAAGAGCTCCCTGCCAAAGGATTCTCAGCCCCTGAGCGGAGAGGCAGCACGGTAAGCTAAGGAGCGTGGGGTGCCTCCGGGGGTGGGTGTATCCTTCAGCAGGGAGCTCTTGAAACAGCCCCCCGAGACGAGATGGAACCGAGATCCATGCAGGATTCTCTGCTCCTGAGCAGAGAAACACTTGTGCGTGGCCTGGGCCTGGCCTCCCAAACCCCCCTGAGGCACCCCGTGCTTCTTAACTGGGACTCCATCCGCTCAACAACCCGCAAGATCGCTTAACGACCCCAACCGGGAGTGCTGATATTGTGGTTATTGAGCGAAGCATTCATGTGCCATCTTGCTTAATGATAGCTTTGCTCAACGACCGAGATTCCGGTCTCAATTGTGGTCATTAATTGAGGACTACCTGTAATAGATCCTGTGAAATAAAGCAAACGCAGAGGAGGAATGGGTAGGATTTTCATGTAACAGAAAGTACTAGAAGGACCAAGCGAACTTCAGTAATAAAAATGAATGGGTAACTGATGGTTTCTATTTATTCTGTTTGCAGTCATTAAACCATGAAACTATAACATCACATCCCTTAATACAGTATTCAGAGGCAGTAGCTTGATTAGAAACATCTCCTCCTCCATACAGCACTCATTTCACAATTAAGACCAGCTTCCTTGCCATTTGTATCATGTAGGATTATTATTTTTTAAATGTTAAATTATGTTAGTTAGTTAAAAATATGGTAGAGATGTTTAAGATGACCCCAGAATTCCTGTAAATCGTTCAATTGTTTGCACTGCTTTTTTTACTTTTATGCCAGGGCTTTCCAAACTATGTGTCGGGACACGTTAGTGTGTCGGCTGCAGTGTCTGGGTGTGTCACGGCTGCTGCTGCCTCCGAGCCCTGCCAGGATTCCGTGCAGGTCCTAGTGCCTGCCTTGTGCCTTGCTGCCTCCAAACCTGCCCTGCCAGGATTCCACGCAGGTCTTAGTGCCTGCCTTGTGCCCTGCTGTAAGAGTGTGTCACGAAATGAGGCATGTCTAAAAAGTGTGTCACCAACATGAAAAGTTTGGAAAGCTCTGTTTTATGCAGTTGAAAACCTACAAGTAAAAAAGGTTTTGCTACAGTTACAGTGCAAACATACCTGTATATACCATATTTGATTCAATACAGTAGAATTTATTTCCGATTAAATAGAATTGCATGTAACTGGAATATTTTTATTGTCTTAAATTAATTAATGCCATTATTAATGTGGGAGTGGAACTTGGATTAAGGAGAGAAAGTTAAAGTGAGATTTATGTGACTCCCTTTCTATAATGCAAAATATAGGAGAGGATAGAGAATTCATATCCAATTATTAAAGAAAGGGAAATCTGAAATAGAAAAGCACTTTTAAGGTGAGATTTACTTTACTGAATTCATGAAAAAAAGGCTATAACCAGAAGAACCTCAGATATAATCAGAATATTGCACTGCATTTTATCTGCAGCTGTTTATTTTCTGTGTGTAGGATCATTGTTACTGGTGACTACCAATCCCATCTGTATGTGGCAATTTGCCCATCCAGAATGCTGCGGCGGCTTTGCCATATTTAAGCCCTAAGTCTTGGGCCTTTTATCTTTGTTCCTAGGCTTCAGATTGGAGCCCTGTTTACTGTTGCTCGGCCCACTTCTGAATGTCTGCTGCAGCCCTTCCTTTGTTATTCACTTTGGGACCCTTCTAGACATTAACAGTAAAGGTAAAGGTTCCCCCCGCATATTTGTGCAGTCGTGTCCAACTCTAGGGGCCGGTGCTCATCTCCGTTTCTTAGCCAAAGAGCTAGTGCTGTCCGAAGATGCTTCCGCGGTCATGTGGCTGGCATGACGCGCGTGGAACGCTGTTACCTTCCCACCGGAGTGGTACCTATTTATCTACTTGCATTTGCATGCTTCCGAATTGCTAGGTTGGCAAGAGCTGGGGCGAGTGCGGGAGATCTGGTCTCGAACCTCTGAACTTGTGACCTTCCGATCAACAAGCCTGGCGTCTTAACCACGCCCCGAACTCTGTCCAAAGAATAGTGCACCGCACATAAAAATCGGGCAGAGCTTCAATTGCATCATCACAGTGATCTTGACTTTTTTTACCACACCCTGTGGACACCAGTGGGGCTAAGGTTCATTTCCGTGCATGGCAAAGAGCTGCCACAAGGTTGGTTGTTTCTGGAGGAGCAGCCCACCCACCCCCTGTGCCCACATCACGGTCTTGATCTGGCTCAGTTGGCCCTGCACCATTTATTTATTAAAAGCAACATAAATCAAGTTATGCCTGTTTTACCTTAGAGCATAAGTGTGTGGAAAGCTGACATTTACCTAACACAAAGATTTGGAGAAGGATCCTGCATGTGGCACACACTTGTTTGCCTGCCACTGAACCTAGACTTGGAATTGCAGGGAAGATAAGAAGGGGGCAGCTCCACGAGTTTTTATGCCACACTCCCTTACATGCTACCTCTTAGTCCAGAGCTTTCCAAACTTTTCATGTTGGTGACACACTTTTTAGACATGCCTCATTTCGCGACACACTCTTACAGCAGGGCACAAGGCAGGCACTAGGACCTGCGCAGAATTGTGGCAGGGCAGGTTTGGAGGCAGCAAGGCACAAGGCAGGCACTAGGACCTGCGCGGAATCCTGGCAGGGCTCGGAGGCAGCAGCAGCCGCGACACACCTAGACACTGCGGCCGACACACTAACGTGTTGTGACACACAGTTTTTTAGTCCATCAGGACTAAAAGTAGGGAAAATCAAGAGTGATGCTTCTAGGATTCATTAGGAGTGTTTCTTTCTTTCCTTCTATAATTTGAGCATAAACTGGGATGAGCAATAACTGCAGCAGCACATTTGGATCTGGTTATGATGTGGTTGAAATGCCTAAGGCCTCAGTCATAATGTCACCCAATGAAGATTAGGCAGATATTGAGGAAAGGAGATATATAGATATATAGATATATAGATATATAGATATATAGATATATAGATATATAGATATAGATATAGATATAGATATAGATATAGATATAGATATAGATATAGATATAGATATAAAGATATATACATACACATACACACACACACACACACACACACACTTCTTTACCAGACACAACAATGCATAATTTTGTGTTCCTCTTTTTGGCTTTTGTCTCTCACACGTGCACATCCGCATACCCCTCATCTTCTGAGCAGGAAAGTCTTCTTAAACTGTTATCTGCTACTGTTAAATCATAATTACATTACTGAAACAAGACAAAAGGATACCGAACAGTATGAGTGCTAGTTAGCATTCAGTTTTGAGACAGAGAATATAAAACAGAAAGGAAGGTTCTTTTTCATTACCTCAGCAAAATAGAAACTATAAAAGAAAAGGCTTTGATCCACTTAATTTTACTTACACGGAATGGGCATACAATAAAAGAAATCTATGTTTATGCTCTTAGAAAACAGTTCCGTACAAATAGGCAATTGTAGCTCAATTCTACATGGATTTACATAGAGGTAACATTCTTTTTTGCAAGCAGGGTGTATTCGCAGGTATAATGCATGATGCTGATTTCAGAAGTATGCCAAGTTTACTTTGGATTGTACTCTTTGTAATTCAGTTACAGGGCAGGGAGGTGGTTTGCTATTATTTTTTTTAATGCTTTCACAGCAGCATCTGTAAGACAATGACCACATGCATGCAATGACATAGTCCCACAAATGCTGCAATGATATACTTGCATCAGGACATCTGACACAAGTTCATGAGTCATATGGCATTGGTGTGATTATATCATCACATGCCTGCCATATGCCATTGTGTTTGCAGTGAGCATGTAGAAGCACTTGACCATGACTGTAAGATAAAGTCAAAGTTCAATTCCTAATGATTACATAGACAGGTCCAAGTTGCTTTTTTAGCAACAACACACAAATACTTACCTATTGACTTTTTTTTTCTTTTAATTTTTAAGCTACCCAGAGTCACTATGGAGTCACGTGGCCTTAACATCGAAAAAATAAATAAATAAACTTCAAAGCACAGACAAAGTTGGATGGGTACTACCATAGGATGAGACATCATGGCCATCACCTCCTTTTAAATCCAAAGCTTAGTTCCCATCCCCAGTGTGTGTGTTGTTCTTTGCCTTCATTTTTTCAGAGGATCCCCTCTATCACAACAGCAGAGCTTTTTTTTTCTGAGTAGAACAAAATGGCTGGTGGCACTGAAGCTGAGCCTGGGGATGGAAGCAGCTGATCATAATTAAACTTTGGAATTCGCTACCACGAGATGTGGGCTACAAGTTTGGCTGGTTTCAAAAAAGTTGAATGGACCATGGATATGGAAGTGGGGATCAATGGCTATTAGCCTTGATGGCAGTGTGCCTGCCTCTGAAGGCCATCTGCTGGAAGACTACTGGGCTACCTTGGGCAGTTGATTGGCCACTGTGAGAACAGACTGCTGGACTAGATGGGCCAGGGGTCTCAACCAGCCCCAGGGCACTGCTTATGTCCTTAATGCTACTAAGTGGATAATGTCTGTTCATCCAGTGGATGGGGCTGTATGGTACCAGTCTTCTTAAAGCCAAAATATCCCCCCAAATTTTGATTTCTAAAAAAAATCTCAGTGGAAAATAGTTTTAAAATCTGTAGTAGCAGAATTGGGATGGTATGTCATTCCTTACCTACACCTACCCATTCCTGCCTTTTTTTACACCTCCATGTAACCACAGGAGAGGAAAGCCAAAATGGCCCCAGAAGTGGAGTATATTGTCCCAGGGACAAATGTCAGAAAGGGCACTTAACTCTCCTGTAAGCAATTTATTTGGTGGTAGAAGGAGATGGGGCGTGGTGGCTCAGCGGGTAAGACGCCAGGCTTGTCGATCGGAAGATCGCAAGTTCGGAGGTTCGAATCCCTAGCCCTGCGTGTGGAGTGAGCTCCCGCACTAGCTCGAGCTCTTGTCAACCTAGCAATTCGAAAGCATGCAAATGCAAGTAGATTAATAAGTACCACTTCGGTGGGTAGGTAACAGCATTCCGTGCGCGTTATGTGGCCACATGACCGTGGAAGCGTCTTCGGACAAGGCTGGCTCTTCGGCTAACAAATGGAGATGAGCACCGGCCCCTAGAGTCGGACACGGCTGCACAAATGTGCGGGGGGAACCTTTACCTTTACTAGAAGGAGTTAGTTGATCAGAGGTAGCTGTTCTAGTTAATCTAATTAAGCATATCATTTGTGAAAGAAATTTCTCTCACAACCCCCATGGCCTAATTGAATGAAACATGCAAACGCAGCCACTGAAGTATAAGTTAATGCACAATTTAGTAAGAACTATGATAGATGGATTTTCCTTTCACTATTCCTTTCCCCATTGTGGCTATTTCTCACAGTGACTTATCCAAATAAACAAAAATTGTACCCTCAATTCACAGCTCCACAGATTAAATAGAATCATCAGTTAATGCTTTAATTGAATAATATATTGCTTAAAAAGATGTCACCCTAAAGAAACCCTTCTTTACAATATGGTGTATAGTCTTGAAACCCTAAGTCGTTTTCTGCTCCAGCTATTTGTCACCTATTTGTGAAAGAACATTCATATATTAGCAAGCAAGAAAATAATTCTAATTCTTCCCTGAACATATTCTAAAAATCTGGGAGTGCATCACGAGTTCAGCTTTGGATGTGGAATTTTACTCCTTCCAAGGTTAAGTAACTCAGCTGATTGAAATGAATTGGGGATGGCAATGTCTGTGCACTGTGAAGTATCAGAGCGGAAAGAAAGAGGCCTGCCATTCTATTAGGGTTTCAATTTGTATAAATCATTTCTTACAAGGTGGTAAGGGTGAACAATCGTTTAAAACAGCAATTTTAAGAGAAAATTACTTTGATCTTCTTCCAACTGTTGAGACATAATTTTGACTTAGCAATTTGCTGTAAAGAATACATTTGTGTAGTTCAAGGTCATCTTTTGATTCCTGAGGAAAAACACTCCAAAATTGAAAGAGAATTGCTAATTCTCTCCTTTAAAAATTGCCTTGCCTTTCCAAATAGAATCAGGGATCGTTTATTTGAAAAAACAAGATCTGCCTGGAAGTTGCACTTTCTGAATCTAGAAATCCCCTCACATAAATCCAGTTGTGGGGTAAACCATGGCTTCTTGGCAATAAGGTAAAAGCCCTCCTTAGATATTTAGAGAAACTATTATCATGTCATGTTTCCAGCATGAATAAGTAGAATTCAAATTCTGAGTGAACTCCTCCATCTGTAGCCTAAATCTCAGAAGATACTAACTGTTGTCACTGATAGTTAAAATCCATTATTTCTAAAATTTCTCCCTTAATTGTAAACAGCAGCTGCAAGCTGATTTTGAAAGTTCCTTTAATCTATGTCCTACAAGACATGCAACATGCCTATATTCTATTAATAAGTAAGGTAAGGTTTCCCCTTCCAGTCGTATCCGGCTCTAGGGGGAAGAACTCGTCTCCAATTCTCGGCCGAGGGAGCCAGCGTTGTCCATAGATGCTTCCGTGGTCATGTGGCCAGCATGACTAAACGCCAAGGCGCACAGAATGCTGTTACCTTCCCACCGGAGTGGTACCTATTTCTCTACTTGCATTTTTACGTGCTTTTGAACTGCTAGGTTGGCAGGAGCTGGGCGAGAACAGGAGCTCACCCTGTTACGCGGTGCTTCTGGGTCTCAAACTGCCAACCTGCCATCCTTTCGTTTGACTGTCGGCAATCTTAACCGTTACGCCACCGTGCCGCCCATATTCTATTAATAGGAAGTCTCATTCCCAATCAAAGAACATTGGGAACTGTACTTCTGTGAAAGGGTTCAGGGTACTTTCTTTAGAAAGGTCCGCTCAGAAAGATCATGTATAAGTTGTAGCTTTTCGAGCTGAGTAAAGGTCACTGGAGAGTGGTCCTCCAGAGCTTTAGTGAACCTCCTTTTATCACCCTTCTGAAACTGCAAGAGAAGGGGATGATGACTGATATATAGCAGGCCACAAATATCATTGTTAGGCTGTGCAGACCTAACCTATCCATTTCAACCACTTCTGTTCCACATTCTTTGGCTCTGAGCCACAGCTGAGAGTGGTACAGCATTCATCTTCCATGGCAGTGGTACAGCATTCATTGTCCCTGGCAGTCCATCTCACAAAAGGAAATCATAGATGATAGTTTTGAAGGAGAGTGACATGATGTACAGCTCAACGTTAGGCAACTAGATGTGCTTAAGCCTGTTAATTTCAACAGGATTTATACATGCCTCAGTCTGCAGTGGTTATAATTGTAAATCAATGATGTCAGAATGACTACTTTGGTCTACTCATAAGATCTCATGGCTTGTTTTTCAATTGAAATGTGACTCATTTTACATTTTAGGATCATAATGCCAAAGCGTAATCTGTTTTCCAAGATACATTCAAATTGACTGTAAGTTGACAAACACTTAAGTCACCCTATCGTTCTCTGAAATGTTATAAAACTTTGCAGGTGTTTGGTTTAAAACATAAGAAGAAAATACCCTCAAGAATGAAGAGAGGGAAGAATCCAGACTTCAGGTGTTTGATTTTTATTTGGACATACTGTTTATCTGTAATTGTGGTTCTTAGAATACTCACGCATCTGGCCTTCTCAATTGGGCAGAAACACATTTGGGTATGTTCTACAGAAAAGTTTAGGAAAGAAATCTGCCCTACCCTAGCTGCACAATTTCAATGGAAGGTGTGTTCTGACCTCTCAATTTCTGGAGACCACTATAGTAACTCTAGAAATCTATTTTTTTTAATCCTATTACTGAAAATGGGCACAGGCAGAGGATAGGTTGTATAAATGCCCAGATTACTGCTTGAAGACCAAGCCTGGTTTGTGGAACAGATCACAAACTGCTCATGTTCCAAGTCAAGCTAAAGCAGAACAAAACCAACCAGTTTTTACAACATGAACTTGAGCATCTACCCACCATTTTCAAGGAGAACATTAGGAATTGCTTTGAAGTCCTGAACCTGGTTGATAAGCAAAGAGAACAATGAAATAAATGAAGCTGGTAAGGATGCATTTGAAAAGAGACTTCCAAAGACCAAGAAGCAGAAGAGAGCAAACTGGATGATAGAACAATTGTGGAAATTGCCAAGAAGAGGAAGCCAAAGCCAAGAAAGATGACGACCTTGGGAAGGAACTTAACAAAAAAAATCAGAAAACTGTTAGAAGAAAAAAGAAACAGTATTACAACAAAATTTGTAAACACACTGAAGATGGAAACAGACATGGAAAAACAAGGGAAATCTTCCAAAGGATCTCTGAACTCAGGAGGGTCTAACCTCAAATTGGTATGCTAAAGGATGCCAATAGAGAGATAGAAACATAGAATCATAGGCTTGGAAGGGATCTGGGAGGTCTTCTAGTCCAACCTCCTGCCCACCGCAGGAATCCTCATGCCATTCTGGACAAATGGCTGTCTAGTCTTTTCTTGAAAACCTCCAGTGATGGAACCCACAACTTCAGGAAGCAGGCTGAATGAATGTTTGTTTATTCGGTCAATGACCAGCAACTTAAAATTAAATGAAATAACAATTAAAATCACACTAATCAATTAAATACAAATATGCATAGGTGGTTGTTGTAAGGAATGAAACTATAAATTTAAACAATTATAATATAATCTATAAAACCCTATTACAATAAAACCCTATTACAATAATGACATGTTTATTTATCTAAACATTAATAGCTCTATCATTTTAATAGTATATTATAAAATATATATCCTAAAAAAACTATTAAAAATGGCTGTACAAAGCATTAATAAAAATAGAAAAATATACACCATTCCCTACTTCTTTAACCAGTTATGCCTTATTATCATTGCAGCAGCACAAAATTTTGCTACTGCACGTGTAATAACTGGGTTTGAATCCTGCAGAAGATGGTTCTCATAAAAACTATCAGGTCTCCCTGGGCATCTTTCTATTAGGGGATAAATACTGTATATGTTGATCTAATATCCCCATAATATTTACATTGCAATAGAACGTGAGTGATGTTTTCAACCTCCTTAATGCCGCATGTACAAATTCTTTCTGCTGAGAAGGTTTTATTATACCTGCCTTGCAGGAGTGCTGATGGAAGGATATTAAATCTAGCTCTAAAAAATGCTATTCTAATCTTAGGAAAGGTCTTTCAAATATCTTGCTGGTTCCCATGTACCCCATCTTATCTGATTCCTGCTATTAACTTCTAGCTGGAATTCCATATCTCTGATTCTGTTAATAACCATTTGCTTGGCTTGATCGTAACCTAGTGATTTTAAAAATAATGGAGACAGGCTATATAAAGCCAGCATATACTCTATCGCCTGTTTCCAGGGAGAGAGAAAGTCATCAGTCAGGACTAGAGGGGTCAAACCTACTGGAAGGAATTGAATTTTTAACCAAAAGGTTAACATCATCTTCCAGGCCCTAACCAGTATTTGCGGCATTCCTGTTTCTAGTCTCATCAGGGCATTTGCTGTTCTGCTGGGTGCCGCTAGAATTGATCGCAGGAATTTTGTTTGTACTGTTTCTGGTGACTCTTTCTTCAAGAAGATTCCTGCTTGTGCCCCATAGAGAATTTCTGTCAACGTTTTAGCCTCAAATAATTTTAAGGCTGCCGGGACTAATTGTCCTCCGCTCGTGTAAAAAAAAATGTTTAATAGCATTTGAAGATCTAAGAGCTGATTGCATTGCATGATTCAAATGGGCATTCCAATTTCCTTTCGAGTGAAAAACCACTCCCAGATATTTAAATACATTAACTTGTTCTAGATTATGCCCTTCTATCCTCCAGGAGTATTGATTAGCTATTTTAGCAAAGACCAGGATTTTTGATTTATCAAAATTAAGAACCAATTTATTTTGTCTGCAGTAATTTAGTGTTGCTGCTATGGCTCTTTTTAATCCAATTGGAGTTTGTGAGATTATAGCAGCAGCATCCACATAAAGAAGTTTCGGTACTTTACGTTGTGCTAGATTGGGAGGATGGGAATCCAAGTTATGAAGAAGATCAATCAAGGAGTTAATGTAAAGATTAAAAAGGGAGGGGGCAAGAATACATCCCTGTCGTACTCCTTTCTGCACATTTACTAAGCCAGATAAGGTCCCTAGGGGATCACATCTCACTTTTAAAGAGGAATTAGAGTATAGTTTCTGTATAAGATAGGTGTCTGTCAATATTTGTATTTTTTAGTTTTTCCCAAAGGACACTTCTATCTATTGAATCAAAGGCCTGTTTAAAGTCAAGAAAGGCCACAACGAGGGAATATTTCTTTTTATAGGTATATTTTAATACAAGGTGGTGAAGCACCAAGATATGATCAATTGTTGATCTCCCCTGAGTCCTGCTTGTTCATCTCTAATTATGTCGTCGGACAGAATCCAGTCTTGTAGCTTGTTATTTAAATGCTTAGCATATACTTTGCTAACTACACTCAGTAAACTAATGGGCCTATAGTTACATGGGTCATTTCTGTTGCCCTTTTTATAGATTGGTACGATAATTGCCATTCCCCAGTCGTTTGGCATATGACCAGTCTGGTCTATGTATGTGAAGAGAGATGCTAATAGAGGTGCCCACCAACTAGAATTCCTTTTAATTATTTCGGGCAGGACACAATCCGCACCAGGAGCTTTATTAGGCTTAAGGGATTCAATCATCCGGGATACCTCCTGTGCTGTAACTGGAGGCCAGTGAGGGATACTATCCATATTAATCTGACTCTCTTTCATTTCACAAGCAGAGTCCATGTACAACCCCTCATTGCTTCACAGTCAGGAAATTCCTCCTTAGTTCAAGTTTGGATCTCTCACTGTAAAGCTTCCACTGATTGGTTCTTGTCTTACCCTCAGGCAATGAGGAGAATAAATCCACACCCTCTGCCCCGTGACATCCTTCATGTATTGGAAGACTGCTATCATGTTTCCCCTTTGCCTTTTCTTCTTTAAGCTAAACATTTAACTGCTCTTTATAGGATTTAGCCTCCAAACCCCATACCATCTTTGTTGCTCTTCCCTGCAATCTTTCTAGTTCCTCAAGTATACTTTTTGTATTGTAGCGACCAGAACTTGGCTGCATACTCTCTCCTTATTTATTCAAATTATATGTGGAACATACATTGAGGGAAGCTGGATTGGTTTCAAAATTGGAGGAAGAAACATCAATAACTTGTGCTTTGCTAATGACACTATTCTAGATAGCTGAAAATGCCAATGAGCTGGAAAAATGAAAAAATGGGACTAAGATTAAATATAAAGAAGACCAAGCTAAAGACAACAGGTGCAGCAACCAGCCTTAGAACTGACAATGAAGATACTGTAGTGGTGGATAGTTTCTGCCTTTTACAATCGACTATCAAAAGTAAAGGAACCTGAAGTCAAGAAATATACCACAGACTAGCACTTGGTAGAGTAGCAATTAAGGCCTTGGAAAAGACATTCAGATGCCGTGATGTGTCTGCATCTTTAAATATTAGAATTGTGCAGGCATTGGTTTTCCCTACGACACTCTATGGAAGCAAAAGTTAGATTTTGAAGAAGCAGGACAGAAAGTGTATTGATTCTTTTGCACTTTGCGGTTAGGGAATTTTCCTGAGAATACCATGTAGAGCCAAGAAAACAAATGGATCATTGAACAAATCAACCCAGAGTTCTCACTCAGGGCACAAATGACCAGGCTCAAATTATCCTACTTTGGACACATTATGCAAAGGCCCAGCTCTCTGGAAAAGGCTGTAATGCTGGGAAGGGTGGGAGGAAAGAGAAAAGGAGGATGACCAACACCAAGGTGGATAGACTCAGTTACAGTGGTGATGGGTGCACCATTAGAAATCCTGAAGAACTAGGTTGGGGACAGATCATCCTGGAGAAAAATCTATGTGATTGCTAAAGATTGATACTGACTTAATGGTACTTAATCATTGTCAATCAACTACTGTTCTTAAATGTTGAGTGAATACTTGCAGAGATCGAGTCGAGTGAATGAAGCAAAATACAATATTGTCCCTTAAAATATGAAGTGAAGAATAAAAAATTATGGTTGCCATTTGTAAGGTGGAGTCCAATATACAGATGTTCATGTCTTGTTGAACTTTCTTGTGCACTCTTACTATTAGTGAAGTTGTAGGGCAAACATACAGCAGAGGCCTTATCTCTTTATAGAGCAGAGCTTTCCAAACTTTTCATGTTGGTGACACACTTTTTAGACATGCATCATTTCGCGACACACTCTTACAGCAGGGCACAAGGCAGGCACTAGGACCTGCACAGAATCACAGCAGGTTTGGAGGCAGCAAGGCACAAGGCAGGCACTAGGACCTGCGTGGAATCCTGGCAGAGCTTAGAGGCAGCAGCAGCCGCGACACACCCAGACACTGCAGCCGACACACTAACGTGTCCCGACACACAGTTTGGAAAGCTCTGTTATAGAGGAACGCATCCTTCAGAGATCTGGCAAAGCCAAAGGAGGCCTGGAGTCATATGCTCTACTTCTGAACTTTCCAAAATTCAGGTTGGCTTTTGCTGCACTAAGAGTACCCTTCTGCATTGAGGGAAAAAAGGCAACAAACAAAACAAAACTTTGTAAATGTCTATCCTATTATTCCAGCTTTGGTTAATCGTGCACATGTCTACTCAGAATTAAAGCCATTTAAACTTAAGTTTTTCTAAGTTATTTCCAAATTAAATGTACATAAGATTGTATCCAGATAGAACAATACTAGTGACACTGGAGAAGGTCTGTGGAACAGACACCACCACTTTCAAAGCCTATTTGAAACTTTGAAACTTCCTTTCAAAGTTGGTGTGGTCATAGGGTAGAGGGTAAGGGGCTTTTGCCAACTCACTTTTTTGTATATCTCTGATTTTAACTAACATGTATGTGTGTTTGTATATTCACATTAAAAAAATACAGATACATACACACACACATTGTTCCATCTGACTGGTTTCAATGGGAAGGATAATAACTACTACAGCTCTGAGACTAATGTAATGTCTCTTTTGTCAATAGTGTGTTGAGTAGGAACATAAGAACTTTAAATCAACTTAATTTAAGGTCTCCCCCAGTCATCTTCTACAGCAGGAGAAGCAATGGTGAAGTGACACTGGCAGCCTTTCCACCACCATAATGAATAGGCTTCTAGCAATGGACTTATCTCTGCTTGAAATATCTGAGTTCTTCCAGCACCTTCTCCAGAAATGTAGAATTAATCTCCTAAGTCTGAATATATCTGAAACTGACTCTTTTAATATGTGATAACTTCCTTAACACCTGACTAAAAATATCTGGCTATCAATCTTTACTAAACTACCTAAGACATTTAATTTTAAATCCACTGAGTATCACCTTAAGGTAGCAATACACAACCTTACTGAAACGATGATTCAAAGTGCATGTGCATCTGCATTATTATATCTTCAACCTTAAATGAGCTGATATATTTACACTCCTTTCAAAATGTATAAATCATCTGTTTAATCAACACAACCATACAGCAGTAACTTGTGTTCAAATCAATGTTGACACAACTTCATGCTGAAAATGAACTATCCATCTTCTTCATTCTGCAACGAAGATCTTGCCAGCAATAAGTCTTCCAGTCTATACCTCAAAGCCATGGCATTTTTCTGCAAAAAAAAATTATTTACTAACAATTATTAGAGGAAGAAAAATAGAAAAATATTATACGAAACACTCCACTTTGAACAAAAATAGATTTTGTTTTCCAAAAGACTGTAACGTTATTGCTATGAATTTTTATAATTTAAAGGTTGCAAGCTATGAATGACAGGATAAAAATGCTTAAAACAAAACAAATAGGTAAGACATTTCACCTTTGATTATAATTTAGATCTTAAGGATCTTACCCAGTTATCTCAGCAACAGAGCACACTAATCCAGACATATAACCCTAAACCTTGATGTTTTCCAGGAATGCATGTACCACCAGGATCGAGAGAAGTTAACACCACTAAACAACTTTAATTATGCACCCAAGGTCAAGTCCAGTTGACATCTGGACTTTAGACTAACTTTGCAGTGCTAACCATTAGTGAGAAACAACAGTGTTGCTATGCTCTTGTAGAAAGCAATGTCATTTTTCTACATAGAAGTGGTTCCTTATCTACTAACTGTTCTGGGGGGTACATTAAAAATATGTCTAGCTATATTACTGTAATGACTTGCCTTATAGGTTATGTGCATGATTTTATAGCCTTCTTGTGTATTTTTTTAAACCACCTGAAATATACTTATGCCACTGCCCCCCCCCCAACCCCAAAGGCAAGACTGCTTAAGAAACTTACCTTGCCAACCATAACTACAAGCTGTATCTCTGTTCTGTTGAGTCACAGTATGGGGAACTCCTCAAAGAGATGGACCTTCTTTCAAGGACATCATCAATCTCATAATCAGTGGCTCCCTGCAAAATACTTGTCCCATTAACTTGGATCATTCATCGTGATCAGCAATGCTAAATGTTCCCAACTAAAAACAAATATATCAGCTGTTCTAGGAGAATTAAAACAGCTTATCATTACATGTTCAGGAAGAACTGATGGATGACACTGTCCTCTGTACATTGTTGGTCAGAGTAACTTTCTATTAATGTTCATTACAAGGATGTATCATTTTAGAGAGACAACAGCAAGTAATGTCACTCTAGGTTAACTCACATGGATCTGCGCCTCCAACATAGGGCACTGGATACAAGCGCAAACAGCTTCTCTGATTCAAACAGAGCAATAAGAGGATTATGGAGGTGAGATAAAATATCTATACGATTTCTGAATTGAAAACAGCTGTGCAAAGTAGTGGGCACTCCAGTAGGAAGAGAAATCTCTTTTATATTATAAGAACCAGCAGATTCACAAACACAAATTACGTGGATTAATCTACAGCAAGTGGCTGCAATGTACCATTGCAACAATTAAGTTAGCCTCGGTCGACAGACGTCTCATGAGCCTCTTTGCTACTAGGGGTACTGGTGTCATTAGACTATGGTGTTTTTTTTGTTTTTAGCAAACAACGTATGGCAAAATTCAAAGATGTGAGTATTCTAAATAGCCATGTTCCAAGCTAAACATCTAGGAAACAAGAATCCGATTAGCTTGCTGAAAAATACAGACCAACAAAATCCACAGTGAGCTCTAGCATCTGCTGCTTTTGCTGGCTATTATTTTATTCAAAGTCATCTGTCCCAAATGAGTTTTGTTAAATTTAAATGGGAAAAGTAGCAACAGAAATTCAGAATTCCAGTAATCCCAGTAAATCCTCTTCTAGGGTACTCCATTCCGTCTTTCTTCTGATTTTCTAATTTCCCTGCTTCGACAGGGAGTTAGCATTTTATGTACAGACAGCATGGGCTTTTTTTTGGGGGGGGGGAGGGGGCATTGGTAGGAAAAGATACCTCTTCTTAGGATACTTTTTCTCTTCATTTTTTAAATTCCTACAATCTTTTTATTTCTCCCAAAAAGCTCTTTGATGTGACCCTCTGCATAGTTGATAAAATTTTGGCTATCGAGTATCCACATTCAAGGAGTCAGTTTGCCAATAGTATAGCCTACAGTCCATGGAGGAAAGGTAGCATATAAATGCAACAAAGAAATAGCATTTGCTAGCCAAATGGTTTAGAGACCAAATTGCCAATATCCGCTGGATAATGGAGAAAGCCAGGGAGTTTCAGAAAAACATCTATTTCTGTTTTATTGACTATTCTAAAGCCTTTGACTGTGTGGATCATAACAAATTGTGGCAAGTTCTTGGTGGTATGGGGATACCAAGTCATCTTGTCTGCCTCCTGAGGAATCTGTATAACGACCAAGTAGCAACGGTAAGAACAGAGCACGGAACAACGGACTGGTTTAAGATTGGGAAAGGAGTACGGCAGGGTTGTATACTCTCACCCTACCTATTCAACCTGTACGCAGAACACATCATGCGACATGCTGGGCTTGAGGAATCCAAGGCTGGAGTTAAAATCGCCGGAAGAAACATTAACAATCTCAGATACGCAGATGATACCACTTTGATGGCTGAAAGCGAGGAGGAGTTGAGGAGCCTTATGACGAAGGTGAAAGAAGAAAGTGCAAAAGCTGGGTTGCAGTTAAACCTCAAAAAAACCAAGATTATGGCAACGAGCTTGATTGATGACTGGCAAATAGAGGGAGAAAAAGTGGAGGCAGTGACAGACTTTGTATTTCTAGGCGCAAAGATTACTGCAGACGCTGACTGCAGCCAGGAAATCAGAAGACGTCTACTTCTTGGGAGGAGAGCAATGGCAAATCTTGATAAAATAGTTAAGAGCAGAGACATCACACTGACAACAAAGGTCCGCATAGTTAAAGCAATGGTATTCCCTGTAGTAACCTATGGCTGCGAGAGCTGGACCATAAGGAAGGCTGAGCAAAGGAAGATAGATGCTTTTGAACTGTGGTGTTGGAGGAAAATTCTGAGAGTGCCTTGGACTGCAAGAAGATCAAACCAGTCCATCCTCCAGGAAATCAAGCCAGACTGCTCACTTGAGGGAATGATATTAAGGGCAAAACTGAAGTACTTTGGCCACATAATGAGAAGACAGGATACCCTGGAGAAGAAGCTGATGCTAGGGAAAGTGGAAGGCAAAAGGAAGAGGGGCCGACCAAGGGCAAGATGGATGGATGGTATTCTGGAGGTGACGGACTCAACCATTGGGGAGCTGGGGATGGTGACGGCCGACAGAAAGCTCTGGCGTGGACTGGTCCATGAAGTCACGAAGAGTCGGAAACGACTGAACGAATAAACAGAACAGAACAGCCAAATGGTTGCAAAGTCTTAACAAACAGCTGCTTAATAAATGGTACATGTAGTAAATCAGGACCCACCTCTCCCCTAATAGCTGATAATTTGGACAAACTCCCAGATAAAACTGAAATTAAAATTCTGTCCCTTGCAAGCTACCATCATCTGCCTGCTCTAAATATATCACATGCTCCATTCTTCCTGCTCCATATAAAGAGGAGGAGATGATGATGATGATGATGATGATGATGATGATGATGATGAAGAAGAAGAAGAAGAAGAAGAAGAAGAAGAAGAAGAAGAAGAAGAAGAAGAAGAAGAAGAAGAACATAAAGCTAGGACAGAAGCTTGTTTTTGATTTTCCATGTGGAAGGAAATCTTCTCCTTCTCCACCACTACCACAGCATTCAGCCACTGGAAGGTCACCTATATCTTGCAATACGAAGTGATGCAGCCTAGAGACAGATTTATCATCTCAGCAAAGGCCTCTTGCCAAGGAGAAATTGCTCAACTTTTGAGAGAACTGTAGCTTGAATCATGTCAACTGGATTTCTATTTTCTCAGTGGAAACGTTTCGCTCCTTATCCAAGGAGCTTCTTCAGGACACTCATTTGAGGACATTAATGTTCACATTTTAGACAGAGAAGATAGGTGGTTTGAGAGAGGGGTCAAGGAATCCATTTATGCCAACTTGGAAAATCCTTCCTTGAATAGAGGTGGGGGCCTCAGGCACAATCTTTCCCCTATTTTCCTCCCTGCTTTGTCTTCTGTACCTAGGAAGATTAAGACCATTTCGCAAGCTCAACAGCAGCATGGTGATCTTAACGATCCTCCTTTAGATGATAAAGGGACTTAGAAATAACATCTCAAAATAACCATGACCTAGCCCCAGGTGTAAGGTCACACAGCCACCTAGAAACATATTTAAGGATTCCCTTACTAACTTTGCTCAGACTGAAGAAGCTCCTTGGATAAGGAGCGAAACGTTTCCACTGAGAAAATAGAAATCCAGTTGACATGATTCAAGCTACAGACAATTCCACCTGGATGACTGAGAACCTTCATAGACATTTTGAGAGAACTGAAATGCAGTGCAGGGAGGTGTCATTACAATGTAATCAAAGCAGAAAATTAGCTTTCTCCACAACTTTTTCATCTTCTTTTTGACAGTCAAAACTGGCAACTTGGGTGCCCTTTGCTACTCTGCAAAATGCCTAAGAGTACCCCAGTTAAGCATATTGTACTCACAATGGAAAGTCTTTGCCTGGCCTCATCGGACTTAAGCAGATTCCTCACTCTCTCATTAATCTCCTCCCAGCTGGAATTGGAGCTGGAGCATATCCTGAAAAACATCAGACTAATCAAGTCACTCCATACTCATTCTGTTGTGTAAGCAGATGGTCCCATCAGATAACACAAGAACTTCTATGTGCTGGCATATATAATGATTATCTGTGTATATTGATCCTACAATCATTTACTTGGATATAAGATCTAATGCTATTACTGCAATAAGATTTACTCCTGTTTAAATATGTAATCCATTAAACTGAATCCACTGCTCATATGTTCACAAACTGGATGGATTTTTTTCTACATTATTTCCTTTTTTAAAAAGTTAAGAACATAAGGGTGTATGTAACAGTGGCAAACCATGTATGAAATAGCTTAGAGACAGAGTCTGTAATCTGCAAACAGAAGGTTTTGGTTCTACTGGTGGCACTGTCTGTTAAAAAAGGATCACATACGAGTGATGTGGAATTCCTCTCTTGGGCTGAACTGGAGTACTGCTGCCAGCCACTGGGCCAGCTGGACAAATAGACTAATTTATACGTCATGTCCTAAAGGCAAATATAGGCAACCAAATATAAGCAACCTCAGACCAGTTTAATAGAAGTCATTTTCTTATGACAACGTAGGCAACCTGAGGCATCAGGATATTGGATTCCATCTGCCATCATTCTTGTACCTTTACTAATTTGGTTAAAATTGTCTGGAAGAATACTAATGTCTACAAGTACAGTAAATCCTCTTATTGTGGACTGGATCTAGGGTGCATTTGCCAAAAGGATTGTTTATCAGAACTTCAACTTACTTAAATTGTTTATCTGTATTATGGACATAAGAATTCCAAAAAGTGGTTTAATTTTCTCTTGTGAAAAAAGAGACACACAATGAAATCTGCTGCTTGAAGGATACATGAAGTCCAGGTGAATTCTTAGCAGCAGCTGTCCAGCTTTTACCCATAGTTCCTTATTCTGTTATGGTGAAATGAATGCCTTCTAGGTTCTCCTCTATAAAATATCAGAATAATGATACTATGTGGGATAAAATTGCTTTAAACTATTAAACTAGCTGAACTGTGCTAGGAAATGCTTTTTTAAAAAAAAATGATTGGGGTGTTTCTCCATGGAGCATATTGTACACATGACTCCATCAACCCCTGCATTCAGAGTCCATTAGTAACAGATCTCCCTCACTCTTCACTACTCAATGTGACTGCAAAATATGTTCAACTTTTGTGTTCTGCAAATTGGGCTCACAGGTCACCAACACTTGAAATGTCACTACTTTTCCTGCGGAGATAAACTTATGCTAAAGTGCTGACTATGAACCTGAAGTACCTCTTTTACAAAGCAATTCAAATGAGTGAAATTCTCACAGATCTTTTTTTTTTTTTTTTGCTATTTATACCACAAGGTCAGAATTGTTTATGGGCCTTGCCTAGATCTTAGCTCATATTTTTCTTAATCTTAGCTGATCAGCATCACTGCATTGTATCCTCTAGTCAGCAGGAGGGAATAAAATGCAGAAGACTTTCATTTGGACTTTCACTTTAACTTGTCAATAGCAAAATACTCCAGACATTGTCTCTTCCATCAAAGTATATACATATATGTTACATTTAATCACTGGCACATATATAATTTTTTTTCAATATTCCATTTTCCCCCAACAAAAGTCTCTGAGGCAGCTTGAAACAAAATTTTGATCTACGTTTCACAGTGAATAATAACAATATCTATACCAATTTGTAACACTGACAAATTAAGTAAAAATATTAAAAATCCATCAGATATTGTCCAAGGGACTTGGTAAATAAAATCTATTAATTGGTCTGTAAATTTTAAGAATGGTGGCACACTCTAATGAAAGGTAGACATGTGTTTTATGGTCCTGGAATCATTATAGAAAAGGCTGTATTCTGCCAGGGCTCACCACCTTGTCTCTGAGATACGCAGATGGTTATCAGAGTGAACAAGAAGGGCCATAAAGTCAAAGCTTTTCTCTTCCCTAAAGCTTTAAAGAACTTGGAACTGTGTCTGGAAAAAGATGGGCAGCAGGAAAAGTCCCTAAGCATTGGCAACGATGTGGACAAATCTTCATCTGAGTCCAGATGAATAGGGTCAAGCTATCTGAAGCATTGCCTATCTCCTAAGATCAGGCAGAGTTGGTGCACTTCGGATCCCATCAATCAGCCACACCATTTATTGGGATCTAGGAAGTGTGCTTTCTCTGTTGTGGCACCTGCTCTATGGAATGATATCCCTCAGAGATCCAGAACATCATCAGGGTGGAAGCCAAGTGGTTAAAGACTTGACTGTTCTCCCAGGCCTTGGGGTAGGATCCTAGTGGAACCCAGTTGGCCACGTTTTCTGTTACAACCAGTGTGCTTGTCCAGACCCATGGAATTTTCTTTTTTCATTGTTTTCTGTTTTTAATGTAAGCCACCTAGAGTTATTCCAGTCAGGCAGCCTCTAAATCTCATATAATAAATTAATAATCTGGTGGCTGAATTTCATGCTAGCTGATGTTTCCAAGCAGGCCTCAAAAACAGCCTCAGTTATAGCATTCTGGAGGACTCTAACATGAATGCTACTTTTAATTTTAACCTTAGCTTTCTGGACTACTAATCAACTTTATTTCTGCTGTTGAAGCAATCGTTTGATTGTATTGTCGAAGGCTTTCACGGCCGGAGTTCAATGGCTGTTGTGGGTCTTCCGGGCTGTGTGGCCGTGTTCTGGAAGTTGTGGTTCCTAACGTTTCGCCAGCATCTGTGGCCAGCATCTTCAGAGGGCAGGAGCACAGATAGAACAGATTTTGCTTCTATCTGTGCTCCTGCCCTCTGAAGATGCTGGCCACAGATGCTGGCGAAACGTTAGGAACCACAACTTCCAGAACACGGCCACACAGCCCGGAAGACCCACAACAGCCAATCGTTTGATTGTTTTAATTTCTTGCTTACCTACTGTATGTATCTGTACTATCTTAGCTGCTGTGTAGCTGCTACTATGGGAAGACTAATACTAAATAAATAAATATTATATATTTCAATTTCAGTAATTATTTTTCATGTTTTTATAATGATTGCATTTTAATTGTTTTTTATTTGATTGTTGTATGCTTCTTGTGAGATGGGTGGCTATACAAATTTGATAGACAAACATACAAACAAACAAACACATTTAAAAAATGATATGAAATTTTAAAAACCTTAAAGAGATTCTGCTAGCAAATCAACTGATTGCTGAAAGGTGTTTTCAGGACTAGAGAATATTAGAGTAGCTACACAGAAAGCTGGATCTGAATGCAATCAAAAGTTGCAGAGCTGGTCTTTCAAGGAGAGGTGAACAAGCATCCAAAACAGACTGCATACAAACTTCCTGATCAAGAGGCCTGCTGCCCTGGCTGAACTGAGCTTCAGATTACTGGCTCCTTTTGCAACTACAATGGCTCCTTGACACTTCTCCCCATATCCTATGCAATGATACAGAGGGAACAATAGGCCTCTTTCCTGGTGATAGATGCTATCACCAGGCAGTGGCAATTTCAGGCTTCCTTGCCAGAGAGGTGGAGCTTGATTACTCTATGACAGGGCTTTCCAAACTTTTGCCGTTGGCGACACACCAACGGCTGGCGTGCAAAACCCCGGAAGTACCAGCGGTGGCGCTTCCGGGTTGCCGCCGCGCTTTCAGGTTTTTGCACGCTGTGGCGGTGGCGGCAGCAGCGGCGTCCTGGAACCCAGAAGCGCTGATGGCCCACGGCAGCGGTGCACCATCAGCGCTTCCGGGTTGTCACACGACACACTTGGGGCCCCCAGGCGACACAGTACTGTGTCGTGACACACAGTTTGGAAAGCCCTGCTCTATGATCATTACTAATATTGATGAAGGCAAGAAGCAGCAGCAACTACAGCTGCCAGCAATTTTTGGGTGCAGGGACATGCTCTAGATATATGGACTGCTGGTGCTACACTTAACACTTATCTAAGAGTGGTAACCTGTGCTGGGGAGATGCCAATATTCCACTAGGATTGGATGACTCATAATGTTTTGGGGAAGAACTTCTGTAGCAAAGATCAGGAGTGTTCCATGCATCGGTGGCAGCAGATGCCCTTGTTTCACTAGATGATGACTCATAATCTGAACCATGGTCTTCAGCTGGCTCTCTGATAACCTATGAAGAAGGGAAGAATTTTCCAATAGTTAGGAAGCCTGATGTAGCCTGATGTTTTTCAGACTACAACTCCCCCAAATCCCAATCAGAATTCTGGCAATTGTAGACTCCCAACACATCTAGAGGGAAACAAGATGGAGGAGATGGGGTCAGAACAAGGAAAATTAATTGTGAAAAGAAAGAGATAGATTGATGTCACCTATTGACTATGGATGGAGTCAATGGATTCCCAGAACAAAGGCCTCCAGGGGGAAGTGGGCAAATATAACTTACTGATTTTCAGATACGTACCATAACATGTCCAGAATAAGCAATGCCTCACACAGGCCAAGTTTACAATATCAGGGTATGTTGACGCTTCACCCCTTTCCCATTCTGAATTCTAGCTGACCATTGCAGCATGTGGGGGAAGCTCACACAAAAGAAGGCATTTTTATAAATAAAGCCATAAATGGAATAGTTTGTCAAGTGATCCAGCATTCTGAATTCATAATTTATTAGTCATGTTTTTACAAACATTACCCCAAATATTTACCTTAGTAGCTGGACATGCTGTTTTCCAGCTATCAAACGATAATGCTACAAGAAACAAAAAAATGCATTCTGATTAATGTAAATAATATTTATATTGCATATATCATGTATGGAAAGATAGTTTAGGAAAGATCACATGATAGTTTATTATGGCTGGTTAGATCCATTTTCTGCAATACTTAGCATCCAGCCCTAACCAATCTTCAGGTACAAACTAGAATTTCAGCAGTAGATCCAGGCTATGTTTACTAAAAGTATATAATATAGGACAGGGTTACCGCTTCCTGCTGAATTAAAACCACTGATTAATGCTTAGGAATAGAACAATCTATAGCTAAAGATCAAGAGTATAGCTGGAGATTGAAGCCTAGAAGTTTGCGGAAGGTCAGAGTATGGAGTTCTGGAACAAGTTAGGTATAGGTAGCACAAAAGTTGTCTATTTATCTGTGATATGCAGGTGTTTATTTATTTATTTTTTTAAAACCAAACTTTATTTATTTCCAAATGAAATAACATAAAAAAAAGATTACATACTAAACTAGATGTTACATACAATAAATACATCACAATACATCAAAGAAAAAAAAGAACAAAGACAAAGAACATAACTACAAAGACAAAGAAAAAAGAAAAAAAATAGAAAATAAGATACAATATATATATATATATAATTTTTTTTTGAATAAAAAGTGACTTCCGGCTATCCCAATTATAGATATACTTAATATAATATATTCTCTTACTGTTAATTTATCCATATTCTCATTATTTCTTTCCAGTAAATTCCCTATTGTGTAAAACCCATGATCATAACTTCATCTTTTTCTGTCATTAGCAGATATTCTGAAAGTGGTTGCCATAGCTCTGTAAATCTAAAAGTAGTTTTATCTCTTATCAATTCCGTTAATTTCGCCATTTGTGCTAAGTCCATTAATTTAATTATCCATTCTTGTACTGTTGGTATTTGTGGTTCCTTCCATCGTTGTGCGTAGAGTATTCTTGCAGCCGTAATCATGTGTAGCAGCAAATTTCCATACTTTTTCTCCAACTCTTCCTCCATTAATCCTAATAGAAACAGTTCTGGTTCTTTTGTTATATTTACTTCAAGAATTTTCTGAATAACATTACATATCTGTTCCCAAATTTTTTTTGCTTTTTCACATGTCCACTATAAATGATAGAAGGTTCCTACTCTCTGTGAGCATTTCCAACATACATTTGTTACATTTTAGAACAGAGCTTTCCAAACTTTTCATGTTGGTGACACACCTTTTAGACATGCATCATTTTGTGACACAGTAATAACAGGGCTTCCCGCCCCCGGCCCACGTGATTGGCTCCCGCCAGAAAACTCTGCCCCCTGGCCCACGCGATTGGCTCCTACCTGAAAACCCCACCCTCCGGCCCACGTGATTGGCTCCCATCTGAAAACCCTGCCCCCCGGCCCACACGACTGGCTCCTGCCTGAAAACCCTGCCCCGCATTTACTGAACTATTGCCTTGCATATCCAAATAATATTTATGGGGGGAGGGGACGGTTCCTGGTCCTGGGGTGCTGCGAGAAGAAGTGGCGCCCCGCAAAGAACACCCGGGGCTTCGGGACGTTTGCAAAAGTCCGGGATCCGAAGCCCCTGAAGGAGGGAGAGAGGCGCTCCCCAAGACACCCTTTCAAAACTCAATTCCGTGCAGCCAGCAGGACGCCGAGGGAAGGATAGGCGATTTTTCTTTTTTCTTTATATTTCTATTGTGGTATATAAAATGTCCTCTCATAACTGCTTCACTAGTATCCCAGACAGTTTTTATGTCTATTTCATTATCTAAATTAATCTCAAAAAAATATTTTAACTTCCTTTTACAATCCTCCACTACCTCTTCTTTTTTCAAAATAGTTTCATTCAGTCTCCATCTAAAGTTTCTGGAAATTTTCTTTATTACCATACTCACAGGATTATGATCAGAAAATGTTCTTGGTAAAATATCTATATTAGAAATTTTATTCGCCAAATCTATTGAGACCCATAACATGTCTATTATTGAAAATGATTTAAATCTTTCCGAATAAAAGGTATAATCTCTTGCCAATCCATTCTTATGTCTCCAAGAATCTACTAGTGCTAAATTTTCCATTAGCTCAAAAAAAGACTTTGGTAGTTTTCCTTGTTTAATTTTCATTTGCTTTTCAGATACTCTATCCATCAATGGTACAGTCACTCCATTCCAGTCTCCCATCAAGCACCAGCTTGAATATGATAAATCTGATAATTCATCCAAAAGTTTCCTATAAAATTTACTTTTATCATCATTTGGTGCATATACTACTATAACCATTTTTATTCCATATATCTCTACTTCAATTGCTATATATCTACCTTGATCTTCTGCAAATAATAAACGTGGTTTCAAATAAGATTTAATATACATTACAATTCCATTAGTTCTCTTTGTACTGGCTGAAACAAATTCTTGCCCCAGGTTCTTATTTACTAAATATTGTATGTCTTTTTTCTTTATATGCGTTTCCTGTAAACAAATAATATCATACTTTAATTTTTTTAAATAATGAAAAACTTTTTTCTTTTTTTGTGGAGCATTAACTCCATTTATATTCCACGTGAGACATTTTAAATCCATATTCAAGCAAGTGATTCTTCAGAATCCTTAACAGTGGAGTCCATTTCTTCTCTATATGTTACACCTTTCTTTCTATTTATTGTCCCTGTGTCTTGTTCCAAATCCTTTCTATGTCTCAGTAGAAATTCTTTAGCTTTAGGAATTGAAGTCAGTTTAAATCATTTTTGTTGAAATGTAAAGCTCAGTCCCTATAGTCTTTCCCAGCGAAAAGGGACTTTATTCTTTTTCAACATATCCGTCAGAAAGGCATATTCTTTCCTCTTCCTTAAAATCCTCACTGGTATTTCTTTGAGTATAATTATCTCTTTTCCCCCAATGTTAAATTTAGTGTCAAAATGTGCTTGCAAGATTATGCCGCTTGGTTTTTTTTTCTAGAAAATTCTACCAATACATCTCTTGGTTTATTATGTATATTTGCATATTTAGAGTTAATTCAGAAAATCTTATCTATTTCAACCTCCATCTTGTCTTCTTCCCAGGCAATTAAAGTTGCCAAAGCCTGTATAATATTTTCCTTTAGTTCTTCTTCTTTGCCCTGAGGTATTCCTCTAAATCTTAGACAAAATTCCTTTTCTCTTAATTCTAATAATGCAAGTCTATCCAGTTCATTTTCTTTTTCTGCCTCCAATACATCTACCGTCATTAACTATTTTAAGTTCTCCTTCCATTTTCCTTTCTATCTTCTCCAATTTTTGATCCAGTCTCTTTTCAAGTTCATCAAATTTTATCTCCAATGTTTGATTAACATTTTGAATAATAGTTTATGAAGTTTTGTAAGTATATTCCTCAAACATTACTTTCATCCAGTCTCCTTCTCCGGACCCACATCTTATCTGTTTCCTAGTATTCATAATTTGATTTAATTTAAGTTATACTTTTAGCTTATATTTCAAGTTAATAGCTCCCTCTCGCGTTCTTAACTATACAATTAAGAAAACAGAGACGTAGCCGAATCGAGAGGAAATGGGGCTTCTATAGAGTTCAAGTTGTCTGCTCAAATAATTAACCTTTTAAATTATGTAAAAGTCACTTAAGGAAGCTTCGAAATAATGGAAGATCCACCAAGAGAAAAGGTCTTTCTATAATTGTGAATAGCCTCTTCGGGTTACTCAAATGAAGTATCGTGAATTAATTTATGAAATGAGGTGGTCGGAAGTATTATCCTTTTAAAAAAGGACTTTAGACGCGGCTCCTACAAAATGGTTCTCACGCTTCCCAGCTGGCTCCTGCCATTCGAACTTGAGTCCGCGGTCTCTTGGCATTTTCCAGCTGTCCGGAAGTCACAGGAGCGATTCGACAGCTTCTCCTTTCCTGGAGCTTGCTTTGTGTCTCAAATAGATTCTAGGAGACACAATAATCCTGTAAATCCTAGGAGTGGAGTTTCACCAGGATCATCCGTCCACCATTGTTCCTCACCGGAAGTCGATATGCAGGTGTTTAGAATAACACAATGATATGCAGTTGTTTAGAATGATGCAATGATATGCATGACACAATGCTCTGTTTCTCTGAAATTCAGCCTAGAGTAGGAGTACAGTATTTTTTTTCCTGATCAATAGGAAAAAGTAACATGTTGAGCCCAACAAAGGAAATGCTAATGCAGGAAAGGTTTTGCTCCTTTCTTTGCCAGAGTTTTGACAACAAACAATTATTTTTCAGGAAAAGAGACAACCTCACCTTTTTCCTTCTATCAGCAGTTGAGAAAATGATTTGGCAAGGAAGAGAAAACTCCTGTGTCACACCTTACTTTGAAAACCTGGGAAAGAACTATATGTGATACTGATGCTTATGATTAGTCATTAGCTGGCTAAATGCCACTGTTTATTCACAACTGAGTGAGTAACTCAGAAGTGCTTCCATCATCTATAGCACCTTCTACAGTAACATGCTGATTATACATTTACAGTATCTATTTATACTGGCTTATAAAAGTATAAATTTATCTAATAAAATTTAATATTTTAAATCATTACAAAAATGGTATGAGGATAGAAGAGGAATGTAATTCCATGGACACCTAACCAGTGTCTGGGACAGCAACTTGTCTCTGTTACAAACAGTGATTCTTTAAAAACAGATTTGGGTCAGGAGGAGAGGAGCAGATGGCAGTTTCCCAGGTACGGAATACTATGATTTGAAAAAATCCCTGTACTGGAAGACTTCTAATGAAAGATACTTGGCTCTCTTCCAGGACTATGTAACAACTGCACCTTATTTCACTGATAATCCATTCCAGATTTCCTACATAATATTATCTTGCAAGCTGCGTGTATTCAAGCCAGAGAGAAGACTCAGAAGATACAGGAACAAAACCTGATGCATGGGGAGCATTCTTCCTTAGCATGAACAGCATTATGGAGGGTTTGTATTGTGTGCTATGCTCTATCTTAATTTTTATGCCATTAACAAAGATGTCAACCCAACTTCTCATATAGAAAAGAAACAAGAATACTAATGCACAGCTTTGCCTAAATCACAGATCTGGGTATCTTCTGGGTCACGGAGGTCATCATTAATTCCAATGACTCGACTAGTCCAGCCATGTGGTTTGTGGTCTCCTATGCACATTACCAATAGCAATCTTTGCTATAATATACAGAAAGTCTTTTATTTACTAAATAAAATTAGAGGTGCTATCTTTGCCCTAAAAGGACTCTCCTAATATATTTAAGATCTGAGTAGCCAGTGCATTGGAAAATGGTCACAAGGAGCATCTAGATCAGTGGAGATCTGCAGAACATGTTCATCAGAAGGAGTAAAAATGAAAAAATTCAGCCCACATGGCATCAAAATATGACAAGGCCCTGGGATGTGAGCAGACACAGAAACAATTCACATTTTAAATCAATGCATAATAAATCATCATCACCTCGTTTCAACTGGTATTTGTGAGGATTTCTTGATGTGCTGGCACCCTGTCTTGCATTTTGATACGATAAGGGAGACAGGGCTTCTTCAGCAAATGCTTTAGAAGCATCAACCTAAACATAATGAAGAAATAGTCTCAAGATGGAATTCTAAGCAAAACTGAAATAACTGAAATAAAGTTTCAGGGGAATGTGATACGTTTACTACTTATCCTCATTTGCCCCTAACATTCTTTAATACTTAGCTTTAATATCACTGCAGGTTAAATATTAAAACAATTGGCTGATTTAAAAACTCTAATTAAGTCAAAAAGTGTTGCAGATACTCAGGGAAAAAAATCACTTTACAAGTGGGCTGCTCTTAGACTCAACATAAAGATGTGTACAAGTCCAATGCAGGAATATTTAAGGTCTTTATATGGTCCGCATCTGTTGTGCAGATAGGAAGGAATGCCATTATTTATTTATTTGTTTGTTTATTTTTCAATTTCTTTTTCAGACTCCATTTTTAATGCATTTCTTGGCTTTAATTATACTGTATATTATGGGCTGAAAACACTGTGTTCCACCTATCCCCACTCCAAAGTATCCAGCTGTGGCTGTTTCCTTATTGCTTACTGTTCTAGCTTGTTGGTTTGGGTCAGTCTGCCCTATTGATTGTGACTACATTGTTTATTTATTCACAATTGCTTCAAAGCAACAGCTCAGAGATGGTTCTAATGCCTTTGGATGAATCAGTGCCCTGGCCTTGTCTCTTTCAAAGTAGGGGGGGGGGAGCAGAATAATGGCATAGGTAAATGCACATACGCTTCCATGATCTATTCTAGACTCTATCCATCTCCAAATCCAACTGATTTGCAGTACCTGCTGGCATGACCTTTAAAAACCATACTCCCGATGCGTGTTCTTAATTGTCCAAACTGAAACCCACCATTCAATCAAAATTATTTTTATGGAGTGAAGCTGTGATAAGTTCCATCCACTTGTACTAGAGACTTTTTACATGGATCACCCAAAAAGGAATATGCACATTTTTTTTTGTACAGCTTTATGTTCGTGAAGCTTTAATTTGAGAAAGGACTTTGAAAACTGCCAAGTAATATCTAAACATTTCCTTCATATTTTTGTGACTTACATGCCTGACTACAAAAGGTGGCCTGTGGTCCTCTTGGGTTTTGAACTTAACAGCTCTCAGGTTCAGAGAGGACGACTGCTGGTGGTTATCTCTGCAGAGTTCATGGAGACGCTGTCTTGGGGTTGGGGATGGCGAGCGGGACTGTAATGACCTTGTAAGCCTCTTACAGCTCCGACTCCTTGTTGCCTTACATTGCGCTGGCGAGATGCTCCTTCTTTGGGGTGTTGTTGAAGCCACCCTTTTTAACCTGATTTTATTGCGATCCTGCAAAAGATATCTACTTTGTAATCTCAAGAATTAGCTGGGAAGACGATACATGATGGTACAGGGAATATCCCACTGGCAGCCGGTTACATGCGTGGCTGGGTTGCACCCTCAACTCTTCAAATAATCCTTCTGGGCAAGACAAGAAACCTCTAGGTTAACAATGTGCTCAATGCATAGCCTATGATCTTCCCTGCTAATGATGGAAACAGGCTGGCAACCAGTGCGACTTAAAGCAGCGGCAACAAATAGACAGCAGGGCTGAACTGAATCTCTGCTTTTAGATTTGGCTAAGGCAGTGTTTCTCAACCTTGGCAACTTCAAGATGTGTGGACTTCAACTCCCAGAATTCCCTAGCCAGCAAAGCCGGTGGATAAGCCAACCCTCAAATTTTTAACCCAAATGCCATGAAAAATGCACCGCCCCCGGAATAAGCCAATTCTGAAAAATTAAAACAGAATCTGTTCTGGTAAACAACATTTATTGATACAAAATATGAAAACAAATGAAGTCCTTCAGAATGTTGGAGGTTCCAGCAAATCAGCATGCCTCATTAGCATCTGGGTGATTGCTCTAGGAGGCAAACTCACTATGTGCTTCCAGAGAAAGCTGCTTGTTGCCCCTCCCACTTCCTCTTTCTCTATCTCTCTCTCTGCCTCCTTCTACCAGAGGAGAAGGACCATGCAGCTGCTGAGCTCCTCTAAATCTTGAGGCCATGCGGCCTAGAATCAGGAGGTTTTTCCCCCCTTTCTCCATGCAGCCCCTGGCAGCAAAGAGGGCTAGGGATCTAAACAGTTTAGGGAAACACAGAAGAACAAGAATCATTCCAAACAGAATGGATGTAACTGTAACTGGCCCAAATAAACGTAAGAACTCTCTTGCACTTACTTTTGTAACCTACTTTGTCTAAGCTGCATTAAGCTCTGCTCCATTCAGTGGTCGTAGCAGTCCACTAATGGCCATCACAGAATATATTGAAAAAACATACAAAAACTTTGAGGGTTGGCTTATCCATGGAGGGCACATTTTTCATGGTATTTTGGTTAAAATTTTTAGGGTTAGGTTATCCGCATATGGGCTTATCTGTGAGTATATACAGTCACAACAACAACAATATACTCAGCAACTAAACACCTTCTGAAAATACAAATATTTGAGCTACTGGAATCTCAAATGCACACCTGAAGAGAAAACTGCATATTAACATGGGGAAATGTTTAGTTCTGAACTCTGACTGATCCCACTCATAAAACTTTTTAAAGTTTTTGAGGCCTGTGTCCTGAGAAAAAAATAAAAATTGTGAGTTGCTCCTTTGCTCCTTCATTTTTTGTCACAGGGCCAGAAAAGTAGGTTGTTCATACTGAGTTCTACCTGCAATCCAACATACAGAAGAAAATGATCAAGGGGTGGATTTCTAAAATTAAAAATAAATAAAAATTTCCATGGCAAACCATGGAACCAAATGACTGCACAAGCCATTCTAAAGCAATACAACATTCCTTTAACTTAATCTTGTTAAATCTATCAGCAGCTTCTTTGATAGTCCATTGTGAAGAATACTGTAGCAGTGAGGGGTGGGCCTTCAGCATTTCAGTGCCTCATTGACTCTGTGCCCCAAAGACAGAAGCCCGTTGGTTCTGCTCATTCTTCAGGTACAGAAATTATGTTTACTTTAAAACAGTGCAGATGGGGCCATCCATCCCACTGCTTTTGCAATGGCTGGCAAACAAGACTTTTGTGAATTCTGGCTGCAAGCCTTGACATTGATAGCTAGCCAGCCCACATGCCAGACGGGCGCAGGCACAGAATCCACGTCCCCAAGAGAAGCATGGCTCTTGGTCACATACAGAGTCAGATTGTCCCAGTTCCTCTCTGCTGAAGAGCTGGGGAAAGCATACGGCTAACATCTCCACACAGATTCAGATAAAAGTGTGAAATTTTTAGGGAAAAGGTTCTTATTGTAGCCAAGACTTGCATTACTGTACTTTTTCTTTCTTTTTTCTCTATAGCAGGGCTTTCCAAAGTTTTCCCACGGCGACACACCAACCGCCATTGGTGTGTCACCGTGGGAAAACCTGGAAGTGCCGCCGTTGTGGCAGCGCACAAAAACCCGGAAGCGCTGCTCCCGCTTTCAGTTTTTGTGCGCCGCCGTTGGTGTGTCGCCGCGGGAAAACCTGGAAGCACCGCCGTTGCGGCAGCGCGCAAAAACCCGGAAGCGCTGCTGCCGCTTTCAGTTTTTGTGTGCCGCCGTGGCTGCGGCGCTTTTGGATTTTCACGCGCCGCTGTTGGTGTGTCGCTGCGGGAAAACCCGGAAGCGCTGATGGCGCGCCATCAGCGCTTCCGAGTTTTGACGCAACACAACGGGGCTCCGCAGGCGACACACTTTTGTGTCGCTACACAGAGTTTGGAAAGCTCTGCTCTATAGAGTTAAATCTTTTTTTTTTAATTTCTCTGATCAAGCTAGTGAATTCTGGCTAATTTCAAGATCAAAGCAGGCAGATTTGAACTTACGATAGGGATACGTATGTTAGAAAACATTTGATAAGGTCAGAAATATTTAGTTAGTTAGTTAGTTAGTTAGTTAGTTAGTTAGTTAGTTCAAATTTAGTCACCGCCCATCGCACTCAGGGAGCGACTCTGGGCAGTTATTAAAGGTTAAAATACCTGTTTTGAACTTGGAACAGTGCATTTTGAACTTGAAATGTTTCTAGAAGACAATCTTCTAATTTTATTATTTTCAGATAATACCAGTAAGCTTCCTTGTTTATTGTTGCTCTCTTTTTTATGACTGCATTATGGATTTAACTGTTCTTAATAGAACAGAACATTTAAAACATATAATACACTATATTAAGTGAATCTGTAGCTTGAATCATGTCAACTGGATTTCTATTTTCTCAGTGGAAACGTTTCGCTCCTTATCCAAGAAGCTTCACATATTTAAGGATTCCCTTACCAACTTTGCTCAGACTGAAGAAGCTCCTTGGATAAGGAGCGAAACGTTTCCACTGAGAAAATAGAAATCCAGTTGACGTGATTCAAGCTACAGACAATTCCACCTGGAGGACTGAGAACCTCCATAGACATATATTAAGTGAAGAGATGAGATAAGGAAAAAAATAGTTTTGAGCAAATGCATTCGCCTCTAGAAGTGACTGTTTATTAAAATTACTTACACAATACCACTTTCCGGAAAGAAGTGGAAGCTCTGTAATAGTTGTTCTTGTTGAAAATTCTAATTTTGGTGCAATGCCCTTTAAACAATTTTAACATGAGGAATTAATATAAATACATGCAGAACAAGACAACACATAAATGCACTACATGAGATTGCAACTGCGTATTTGTCATTAATTTGAAGAACATCAGGTATAAAAGACAGGTATGAATTTAAATTAACAGATAATGTGTGCACATGCTTACAAGTTACTTCCAGTAAGCATGCAAAGGTTGCATCATAAACTTACCAGTTGCCTCCAAGTAATATTTTTTATTCACAACTCAGATTCTAGCCAGCAGCTATCCCAAGCTATCATATCATTTGAGTTATCTCAGGGAACAGCAACATAAGGGTTGATTAGCAAATTACTTAGTTTGATTTACATATGTGTGTCCTACTTTCAAATCATGCTGAATCAGTTTCAAACTATATACACTCTATTTCCTTCCAGAAGAAGGGAGCAAATAGTCTGCCAGACCTACTTAGTTATTATAGATGCCCACTTTAGATAAATCCTGGCACAGAGATGTTTGAGGAGGGGAGTTATCAAAAAGTTGGTGGCCGCAGCTGCCATCTTGGATTTCTAACTCTACCCCCCCCCCACCCATGCCCCTGGCCTGGCATCACTGTTCAGGTTGTAAGGGTTAGCTTAACCAACGCCATCATGCTTTTGGAAAACTGCTTGCTAAAGGGAATTAGGTGAAAGGAGGCGCAAAGACCTTGCTGCTGTCCTCTAGGAGAGAGTTCGTTTAGATAATGTGGAACAAGGCTTGTTTACCATACCAGGCGACAGAAAGTGGCTAGAACTGCAGATACTGAAGCTTTGCCCTGTCACTGGGATAGAGTTCATTCATGCTTCTTTACTAGCTTTGCAAACCCTATATAATTGTTGGAGCTGCAGTGTGTGTGTGTGGATATCTTCCCAGACATTTCACTGCCATGATGTCTGCAGATATTCCACCCAGCTTTGCTTGGCCGAATAAATGCTGTTATTTTAATCTCCAAGCCTCGACGACTCAAGACTGTTATTGGCAACCTCAGTAACTTGGGTAAAACAGAGTAAGCCAGGGGCCTTACAAGGTTGTTGCCATCACTATCCTGAACCTCTGGTATTGCTTTTTTCTCCCTCATGGCTCCCAAGGTCACTGTTGCTGTTTTCCAACACGAATTTCAATTTGGAAAAATAAAAGGCAATTTCAGTATTTAACAAGAATTAATACATATTCAATAAGGAATTAACAGATTTAGAGGAGTTCTCTGTCAACAGCTTATAATAAAGATGAATGATTGGAGAGAATACTTGTAAAGTTTCAATATATTTCTTCATAAAACAATAATGTGAGTTGGCAAAAGTTGAGGGAGCAAACCTAACCATTTCCATCCAGGAAATCTCTACTATCACCTTTCACAATTCTGGGGCTGTCCAGACGACTGCTGAGAATTATGGGATTTTAAATCTGGCCCATTTCAAGGACACCAGATTGGATGAAGGCTGCACTAGCATGTAAGATCCAAAAAAACCCATACCAAAACTTTGGCACATGCCTGTCACTTAAAAAATGATCCAAATTCCAGGTAAAAAATTAAACTCTTCCAGTACAGTGTAATGGTTTATCACTAACTTACTATTGTTTTTATTATGTCAACCGAGGCTATCACTATAGTAGATTTACCCTTTGAATGATCATAATGATTTTACTATACAGGTAGTCCTCAACTTACAACCACAATAGGGACTGGAAAATTCATCATTAAGCGATGCAGTCATTAAGCGAGGCATCATGTGACTGCATCAGATTTTACGACCCTCTTTGCCGTGATCATTAAGTAAATCACGTGGCCATTAAGCAAACCACATGGTCATTAAGTGAATCACGCGGTCCCCCATTGATTTTGCTTGTCGGAAGCCGGCTGGGAAGGTTGCAAATGATGTTCACATGACCCCAGGACACTGCAACCGTCATAAATGCATGCCAGTTGCCAAGCACCTGAATTTTGATCATGTGACCACAGGGACACTGCAACGGCCATAATGTGAGGACTGGTTGTAAGCCACTTTGAATAGTTTTTAACTGGCATCAGTATATAAACCTGGTTATGTCAATATCCTTGGGGCGTGACAGAGAGAGTACGCTCTTGGGGATGGCTAGTGTCCTAGGGTGGCCATGGAGTGCCCTTCCCATGGACTTAGGAAGATTCTGCCATTTGGATTTTATTATATTTATTATATGTATAAATTGTTAATTAAGATATATTTTAATCTATTTATAATTGTATTTTAATGAGTTATACTCTGTTTGTAAACCGCCCAGAGTCCCCCACGGGGGAGATGGGCAGTGATAAATCAAATAAATAAATAAATAAATAAAGTGTTCATAATTAAAGAGGTGAAAGTTGACAGAACAAATAATCCACATCAAGATCAGGTTACTGATCAGCCATTTCTGTCTTTGGTATATTCAATCTCATTTCATACGAACATACCGGGAAAGAAGGATAAGTGTTCATTAGTAGCTCTCGATCCACTCCAGGATATGAAGGAGTCAGTTTTGGCTCAGGAAATAGAAAATATCGAGTGTTTCTTTCATAAAATGCCAGCTCTTTTCCATCTGAATATTAAACAGAGAATTGTGACCAACGGAATAAGTTTGACCATGGAACATACAATCTCATCATATTGTATCTCAGAAAGACAAGTAATTGCACTGTTCACCATGACACATTCTGTCCCACAATGTACAACAAACAGGTTACATTCACACATAGTGGTAAGCATTGGATCCCGGTTTCTTCAGCCAAATGGGAACAAGCAAAAGGTTCACATGTGCAGCTGTTTCTTCTTTACATGAGCAAATAAACCAGCCCAACAGGGAGAGCTTTGTTCCCAATATTGTTCCCAAGTGGGCCAGGACTATAAAGCAGTTTAAAAAAGGGTTTGCTATTGGATTACAAAGGGTTTGCTATTGGTTTACAAAGGGGTGTGGTGGCTCAGCGGGTAAGACACCAGGCTTGTCGATCGGAAGATCGCAAGTCCGGAGGTTCGAATCCCTAGTCCCGCATGACGGAGTGAGCTCCAGCACTAGCCCCAGCTCTTGCCAACCTAGCAATTTCAAAGCATGCAAATGCAAGTAGATTAATAGGTACCACTTCGGTGGGAAGGTAACAGCGTTCCACGCACGTCATGCCGGCCACATGACCGTGGAAGCGTCTTCGGACAACGCTGGCTCTTCGGCTAACAAACGGAGATGAGCACCGGCCCCTAGAATCGGACACAACTGTACAAATGTGCGGGGGGAGCCATTACCTTTTCATTCGTTTACAAATTGTGGCTTGTTTAGGTACAATAACCGCAAGTCCCCTGTTCAAACATCATGGTAAACTATTTGAAAAAGGGTTTGTACCAACACATAGCTGATAAACGCAATGGTTTCTTACACCAGAATTCCAGCTTATGTACAGTGTGCAAGGGCTTTGCATTAAATCCATATGCAAGAAGGAGAAGGAGATGCTGCTGAAATCCCAGGTATCATGAAAACAACTTTTAAGAACACAAGAATGTCCAACTGTTGCACAGAGACCTTTCTAACTGAGGTCAGTGTACACATCACATTATTCATCCAATTATTACTTCAATGATAATAGCTGAAATGTGCTGCTGAACCATATTGTAATCACTACTAGGGGGCGGGGGTGGAAGTAAAAATGTCATTCAATAAAACCTTTCTTCCATTTATGATCTTTTTCTCTTTTTTTGCAAGAAACTACTTCAGTGTTCTCAGGTAGACATGAACAATGGTTTCCACATTTCTCTCTTGAGTTATAATAGAGTTTAAGACCACAAAGCTGTCTAAAGCAGCTGCAGGATTCATTCTATACAGATAGTCCTCATTTAGCGACTGCAATTGGGACCAGCAACTCGGTCGTTAAGCAAAGCAGTCACTAAGTGAAAAATCACGTGACCGCAACTGTGCTTACAATTTTACACAGGACAAAGCATACTAACTGACTGTAATGGCAAACACGTGACTGAGAGAGAGATGCTGCAAAGGTTGTAAATGTGAGGATTGGTTGCAAAGTTACTTTTTCATCACCATCGTAACTGCGAACCTCGCTGTCTGAGGCAGGTGCTAAACGCAGATTACCTGTACTTCCTGCAAGGGCAGAGGGATCTACAGGTGGAGGTAAAAAAACTCAAGGTGGCAGCTACACCCACATGATCAACGATGGAAAAAAGGGGGGAGACTTCAAACTGCATATTCGTAATTGCCCTCCTGACTTTTTCAACCCTGTCCCCCACGGATGCACCTTCTACAAAGACCAATCGTCTTTCTCCTCCCTTTGCACCAGTCCCTAAAGAAGAGCACTAATCTGACTAGAAGATCAGCACAACTGGTCAGAAAAGGAGCTGGATTTTGTTCTGCCATTTGCACGAAATGAAATATTCAGGAGCAGGGCAAATTCGGTTAGCTGTCAGTGAAACAGCATTCTTCACCGGAGATTAAGGAGCGCCTCTCACTTCAGAAGCATAAGCACATGTTTCAGATGCAGTGAAGCAAGTTACTAATTGCATTGATATAATTTAAACCTAGCCATAGGAAAAATGGATAAATATAGCACATGCTATTGTTCCTTATTGTAAAATATGTCATTTTTCTCGGTGACATGTGATTTAATTTTCCATTCTCCCTCTCCTCTGGGATGCATCATTATTATATATAATTGCATTTGACCCTTCATTATCTTGAAACATGTGGTATCACCAGAAAGTATTGTCTGCTCGTTCTCATGTGTTTTGTGAGCAAGGGTTTATTTTTAGATTTCAATAGCAAAGCAAAGACATTTCATTTGGGAATGGCAAGATTCACAGCAATGTCCAAAATCCAGTTCCTGGAGATGGAGGCTTCGCAATGCAAACGTATACAAGTCTCCTCCAAAATAAGTCCCATTGAGTTCACATAATTGTATATACAAGATTACACAAATGGTTGAAATACACAAATGTAAAAACATGTTCAAACCCCAGAGGTTTCAAGAATACACAGGGTTTATTGTGATTATTCCTATACCTCATAATAACACAAAATTACATGTTCTCTTGAGAAATAGCCACATGTGATATAACCACGGCATGAGAGAATGCAGAATAGTCATTCTACTCTCGATACACGGGTGCATCTGTCTGTGAACTCCAAATACTCATCTTTTGTTTATCTTATCACAAGAGTCTCTTTGTGGCCTGTGTTGTTGTATCTCATTGGTCTAAATAAAAACATGAAGAGGCCTTAAATGTGGGTCATTCAGCAGTCAGAAGTACCATCAGAACAGTGAGGATCCCTTTCTTATGGGTTGGTCATTCTAGAGTTTATAGGGAAAGCTCCTGATAGCTTCTTCTCAAAAGCCAAGAACATGCCTTGGAATTAATTGATTCGTTAAGATAATTGCCACTGATTTGGCTACCATGGTATAATAATTAATGTCTATAACTTGGGGGGGGGGACCTGAAGTTATGCTTCCTTCTGTAATGAAAACTTGGCTTAATGTTGCAAAACTAGAATGTGATGCCATCTTTAGCTCTTGGCTGATTAGCTTGAAGTACCACATTCTATTTATGGATGATGACTATAAAAATTCAATGTCAAACTGCCTTGTTAATTTGCAGACAACTTTCAAAATCATGTCTCAGCAAAGAACATATAATATTAAGACCCTGTTCACCATTGTTATACCCTTTTCATTCTCTGTTTCTTGGCCATTTGTTTTAGGAAGCTTATGAGAGGCTAAAGTGATCAATATCAAGAATGATTAAGATACAATTATCGTATTGTGGGAATATTGGTTGTTTTCCAGTAAACGTTATCAACATTGGATACATTTATAAGAGAAATATGTTTGCATTATCTTTATGAAAACCACCACTGTAGTATATAGTAGCTATATGTGCCTACTTTCAATACTATCTACGGCCCTTCTTGGATCGGAGCAGCTAGTACATGGTGATTCATACTCTAATAACCTTGCCTCTTGACCTCTGCAATGTACTCCACAAGGACTGCCATTGTTAGATGGTCTGGAGCTTCCGTTGGTGCAGAATGTTGCTGACTTGTTACTGAGCAGTGTGCAGGATAAATCTGGATCTACTGAGGAAAGCTTAAGGTATGAAAGTAAAGATGGTGCAAGCAGACAGTGAGGAATCTAAATGTTGTGACAATGTCCAGAGCTTGATCTCAGGAGTTCCAAATCATGATGGCCACACAGTGACTGATATCGAGGAGACTGGGACATATCCCCAATGTACTGTTTGCTATCATGTTAGTGAACAAACAACCTACTGAATTCACTTTTAATTGGATTGTGGGTCCACCTGCAATGTGCTACTAGTTTTCTGTTTCTATAAATAGCATGCTATTAAGTACTCTTTATGTACAACAGGAGTACTCTAAAAACAGCAGATAAGGGTAGAATTAAGATTCCAAATTTAAACATGAACTTCTAAATGTATTATTTTGGAGGGTGTGGAGGGTGAGAATTCAGACCATTGCTAGGGAACAGAGAGGTGCAGGTCATGCAGCT
The DNA here is from genome assembly GCA_023362775.1 of Charina bottae. Lineage (NCBI taxonomy): Eukaryota > Metazoa > Chordata > Lepidosauria > Squamata > Charinaidae > Charina > Charina bottae. Next base: position 202,461,149 of record JALMGJ010000002.1, on the reverse strand, counting down.
GACTACAGCATAGTTTATTTATTTATTTGTCATATTTCTTTACCGCCCAACTCGTATTATAACTCGTATTATAATATCATACTATCTTAAATGCCCTGGGAATCAGTGGATACTTTGCTGTCTGAATAATAGAGTCTATCTTGCAAGAGTTTGGGAATGTTTTTCAGGGAGAAGGGCATTTGACAGGAAACTGAAACTAGATATATTCTAATATGGAACCAGTAAGGATCTCTAAACAGAGGGTCCCTCTGGTACTTGTAAAACTGCTAAAGCAGGAACTACCCAACTTATAAGATAAAGACATAATTGTCCCAATAAAACCAACACTTGGAGCAGCAACTTGATTATTGTTTGAACTTCCTCTAGAAAACTGCATTTATATAGACCCACGTCTTTGAACAAACCATTAAAAGGGGAGCTCTTACTACCATCGTTGACACCATAGTACAGAGCTTTCCAAACTGTGTGTCGCGACACAAAAGTGTGTCACCACACACAGTCTGGTGTGTCGCCACACAACCCGGAAGCGCTGATCATCATCAGCGCTTCCGGGTTTTCCCGCGGCGACACACCAACTGCAGCACGCAAAACCCAAAAGCGGCAGCAGCACTTCCGGGTTTTTGCGCGCTGCCGCAAGGATGGCACTTCCGGGTTTTCCCGCGGCGACACACCAACGCCAGTTGGTGTGTCGCCGCGGGAAAAACTTTGGAAAGCCCTGCCATAGTATGTGACCATCTAGCACTAAGATTTTCTCTGTATATAATTTTAAACATGATTTCAGCATAATGAATTGGACAAAGAATCAAGCTACTGGCAGTCTTGAAATAGGCCACAGCCCAAGCCCAGATGCATTTCAGTGAAAACTAAATCAAGAAGAGGAGCACAATTCAGGCACAAAAGTAATTAAAGCTGCCATCCTCATTACTGGAGAAGAAAATACTGAAACAGAAACAATAGTAAACTATGACAAAAAAAGTTTCTTCTCTTCTTAGAGTGGCGCGATGAATGGAATCCTAATAAAATCCAGCTAAGACTGAAACAAGTGCCTTATACTGCACACTTGCTGAAAGTGTAGGGTCCACAAGCTGGACCTGGGGAAGGTGAAGCAATGCAAGGGATACTGAGACCAAAGGATGTGAACAGATGTGAAAGGAACCCAGAAATCCTTGGGTATAAGAATCTGACAGATCATTGTGGATCACTCTGACAACTGAAAATAAGGATGTTGGGTGAGAATGATCAGAAAGTGATTTGCAGGCATTCTTTTAAGATTAAGGACTACTCCAAACCCCTACTCTCCTGTACTAAAGTCCAGCAGAACAACACAACAGAGATAGGGCTAGGGATTCATATACTGCATATTCTAACAAAGCATTATTTTAAAGTGATCAAAGTTATGCATAGCTTGAGAAAGAACTATTGACTGTACATGGAAAGGTTCCACTAGTTTTCATTTGGCCAAACAATGCAGGCCCAATAATAACATAAACCTTGAAAACGTATTACGCAGAAACCATTGTTGAGTGCCCCAAAGAAGTTTCAACAGATGTTGATAAAATTACAGTGTTTTGATATATGTAAAGTCCACCAGGGGAGCATTTTGCATTCAGAGAAACTTTATGCAGAACATTCCTCTCTAGCAAAGAGGATTTTGTAGAGAAGGGCATAGAACCCATAGAAATGTTGCTGTACTTAACACCGAGCTTTCCAAACTTTTCATGTTGGTGACACACTTCTTAGACATGCATCATTTCACGACACACTCTTACAGCAGGGCATCATTTCGTGACACACTCTTACAGCAGGGCACAAGGCAGGCACTAGGACCTGCACGGAATCACAGCAGGTTTGGAGGCAGCAAGGCACAAGGCAGGCACTAGGACCTGCGCGGAATCACAGCAGATTTGGAGGCAGCAGGGCACAAGGCAGGCACTAGGACCTGCACGGAATCACAGCAGGTTTGGAGGCAGCAAGGCACAAGGCAGGCACTAGGACCTGTGTGGAATCCTGGCAGGGCAGGTTTGGAGGCAGCAAGGCACAAGGCAGGCACTAGGACCTGCGTGGAATCCTGGCAGGGCTCCGAGGCAGCAACAGCCGCGACACACCCAGACACTGCAGCCGACACACTAATGTGTCCCGACACACAGTTTGGAAAGCTCTGACTCAACAGTTTCCCAACACTGATGATAGGCAATGGCAATACAGAAGACCATAGATGAAGATAAAGCTTTACTGATGGTCAGACACTAGAGAAATGGCCAGACTATGTATGAGCTACCAGTGGAGGATTAGTGTCTAAGATGGGATCTTGTTCAGGGGCAATGAGGCTATTATTCTTGAGGCCTTGCAGTTGGACATAATTAAAAGAATGCACACATTCCACAAAGGCACTGATAGCTGAATGTGGAGCACACAAGAATATAAATCTTAGCCTGGCATAAGTGCTCAGATGAAAACATAGAACACTTGGTATTTGCAAATCACTGAGTTACAGGTAGTCTTAACTTACCGACCGGCCGCTTAAAGGCCGTTCGAAGTTACAATGGTACCACAAAAGTAGATTTCTGACTGGGGCCCGAAATTAGGACCCTCACAAGGCCTCCACGAACATGTGACCCAGATTCGGCCATCCCGAAAGCGGCAGTCATTTTGGGTCACATGACCGCCCTTTGGTACCAGGAAGTCCTCCAGGCTTATGACGCTGGATTTCTGGGGCAGTAGACCCAGTCACGTGGTCGCACTACTTCCTGTGATTTAGAAGCCTGCAGTGGGGGCCTTACTGTACAGGAACGGTAAGTACTTTTTCCATACAGTATTATGTATTAGCTTATGCTTGCCTTTAATTTTTTCCCAGTTTTTGTTTAACTAGGCTGACCATACATCCCATTTTGAACGGGACAGTCCCGTTTTTTAAACAATTCCCAACCGTCCCGTTGTTTTAATAAAAATCTCCATTTTGTCCCATTCTCAATGAGCGCCCACCCGCCCCATTTGCCGGGGGCCGCAGGGACCGCGCTGCCGGCGAGGCTGTTAGACAGAGTGTGTGCATGCATGCGTGCGTGCACACACACGCACACCCACTTTGTCCGGCGAGCCGTGGATAGGTTAGGGTCCCGTTTTTGTCTCAAGGAAATATGGTCAGCCTATGTTTAACTGAAGTAGAGATTTGTATGGTGGCATGCATGTTCCATCCTCTGCCTAATTTTTAATTATATTTAACAGTACTGAATGCTGGTTTGCTGTTTTTAAAACAGTTGTTTTATAAAAATCAGATTTATATACAGTGCTGTACAGTAACAAAAGCTGCAGAGTTTACTACAGCAGGGAAAAAAAGTTACAGTACTACACAGTACCTTTAAACGTGTTTAGTACTATACTGTAGACAAAGATTCCAATGAAGACCTTACAGTAAAAGTTTTTAATAATCAACCAGTAATATTAGTTGAAAATAACAGTAATATTAACTGAAAATAATACTACTGTAGCCACAGAAGCATTTCCATAGTCATGTTTTGGTGGAAAACATGACGATCACACTCCGCCCCCCACAGTACTGCAAAGTAACTCCTGGTTCGCTTAACAACCGCACTGTTCACTTAACAACCGAAGGAAACCACAAGCCCCGATCTTGAATCACTTAATGACCGCTGTGACTCACTTAACAACCACAGTAAAAAAAGGTCATAAAAATTAGTCTGGACTCACTTAACAACCGTTATGACTTAACGGTTAAAATCTGGGCTCAATTGTGGTTGTTAAGTGAAGACTACCTGTAGCCTATTAGTTTAATTGTAGATTATTATTCTAATTTTTGGGAGAAAGACCCAGTGTCAAATACCAAGTCAAGTAAGCTTAAGAGTTGCTTCACCCACTGTGTAATAGCTGATGTAATAGTCTTGTATAATAAGCCACAATTTATATCTGAGGAATTTAATGCTTTCCAGACACAGTGGGAATCACAGTTTCAAACTACTTCACCTGCTTATTCCCAGAGCAATGAAAAGCACATTCAGCTATCAAGATAACAATAATCAAAGAAAGCCAAGAAAGCTGGAGCTAATCTATAGCACGTCTTCTTTGATCATTTTACATGCTTTCCCAGGGCTTAGATCAGAGTCTGACTCAAGGAGTGATGGGTTGGTGAACTAAGATTTGTGAATTTCAGAGGTTCATCACAAAGAACCTGGATTTTAGCTGAGCAGAAAGTAAGACACAATCAATATTATAACATATTGATTAAATGTCTCTCATTCTTAAGAGCAAATAGGCCAGTAGAGGTATATTCATTAAAGAGATAGCACAAAGAGTGGAAGAAATAAAAAATCCATTGACACTAATTTAAGGAAACATCAGAGACAAATTCTGAGGTGGAATCATAGGCAATTGTAAAGCCACAGCTTATCTACTGCTGATGTGGGATCAGGATTATGGAGAATGACACCCGGAAAGGATATTTCCCTGCTGGGTGCACAATATGTAGTGGGCCCTGACACTCAAGTCCCAGTTATCAAGACTGGAGATTTCTGCAAATATTCTTCCAGGGGATCTTAAAGAGACACAAGGCCAGGTTAAGAAATTGGAGATTAAATCAGATTCTATTACTATGGAATATAATTTAGATGCTATTGTATTACCAGAAATGAGAGAAGAAGAATGTATTTTGAGTTTGATAGGAGCTCTGGAAAAATTAGATGAGAATATGAGAAAATATATAGTTGATACTTTAGTTCAACATTTAGAGACAGAAGAAGAAGACATGGACTCTGAGATAGATAAAATTTTTAGAGTTGAATCACGTTACGTTAGAGATAAGAAACTGTCAAGATATTTTGTGAGAAAAGTTATAAAAGAACAAAATCTGAAGAAATATTATAGCGAGAGATCAAAAATAGTAGGGTTGGGTATAACTTAAAAGAATTAAATCAGAATTTTTTTTTCTTTCTTTTTGTTTGGAATCTGGGTTGTATAAATAGAAAAATCCTTTTCTTTTTATTTCTATATGCATAGTATAATAGTATAGTTGGGTATATCTATATATGTATAGTTTTGGGAAAATTAAAGTGTACTAACAGTACAGGAATGGATGTTGAAACTACTAGAAATGGCAGAAAATGACAAATTGATTTGCCTACTAAAAGAAAATTTTAATTATTATTCTTTAATGAGTGGAAATCTTTGATGGACTATTTGCAAAAAGCAGGAGGAGTAAAGCTAAATATGGAGTTTTTGTTGATTAGATTATAGATAAATAGTACATAATAGACAAGGAAAAATATATGAATGTTATATGAATAGCCAGCATGTTAAAACAAACTATCTATTTTATTCTTATGACCATAGACGGATCGGAGGTCATCTAATTTCTGTGTATGTCTTTTTCTTTATTCATTTTTTCTTTTTCTTTACTGCACTTTTCTTTTTCTTTTCTTTTAATTTGTATTTCTTTTTCCGTTTCATCTTTATCTTTTAGCTTTGTATACCTAAAAACCTAATAAAACTTAATAATAAAAAAAAAAAAGACTGGAGATTTCAGGGCCAGAAAAGATCAGCCCAATTACTTTTGGCTGTCATCAATCTCAACATTGCCAGGAAAGGTTAACTTTTCCTGCTGCCCCATGCAGTAAAACTTTGGCTGGGTTACTTCTGTAGAGATGGTGTTTAATTTAATGAGGGCATATAAAGAAATTTTGAAAATATAATTACATAACGTTACAGTTAGAAATAATGTTTTTTGTTAAAGTGGTAGAAGGAAGGATGTGTCAGTATGGGTAGAACCAAATGAAAAAAGGTAGAGAAGCAGACAGGAGGACGAAGAGGACTTAGTCCTTGCTCAGAAGGCCTCTCCTGCCACCGTGTGTTCACTTCCAAGAAAGCTATAACATACAGCAAGCATAGCTGCTTCCCAGAACTTTAAATTATGCACTGCTATCTGGGAACTTATTTTGCCCAGGATGATATCCAATTTTGGGGGCCAGTGAATACATTAGAAATTTTGAGAACATGTAATGGCTGGAAATATAATCACATGACTATAATGCCTATTCCCTAAATGGGTGTTGTGGTAGAGCAGACATGGCTAGTCACAAAACACTAATTTCACAGTAAGCAAAACCTCAATATAAAGCCAATGTGGAGGTCTGAATTCTCAAACCCAAAGCAATTCTTAGTATCTTCATGAATGGGAAGATCACTCCTAAATCAATTTTCCAAACAGACCCTACAAAATAGACACAAATACTATATACTACACACAGCAAACTCACAGAAGTGCATTCAGAATATTTATTCCTACATGGAAACAACTTACCATCCTTCTGCCATGCTTTCTTCTCCAATTTTCTCAGGATTCTACCCCTCCCTTCACAACCATTTCAATATTTCCCTTCCATAGCCTAAAAGCTTTGCATCCTCATGATTATGTCCCCCGCCCTAAAATTGTCACAGTTGCCTCAGTAACCATCATTCATGTTGGCCCCAGGTTTCCAGGCAAAGTTGGCTGCTCCTGTTCTGTCTTTTAGTTTTAACAGAGATCCAGAATGGATTTCAATGCCAACCACAGGTCTCCAGTCACTATCATTTTCCAACAATGCTAGGGAAATAAGGACTGTGGCAGAAGAGTTGGCCTTTGTCTTTGAAACATGCACCAAACTGTTAGATTAAAAAAGAAGCTTTAACAAAGAAGAAAGTATGAGCTTCACAGATTCCTGAGGAAATAATGCTTTTCATATATAAGTTTCATGCTGGGAAACCTCAGTATATATAACTTCCCTCCAAGATCATCTCATTCATAACTAATACTAGTGATAAATATGGCAACACCAGAGATCAAAAAGCTCACTTTAATATCTCCTTAAATAGTAATTCTTCCATTGCAGGATATATGAGGTTGAAAAAATATTTCTCTCATTTACCTGAAGGTATCAGTTCAGATAATCGAAATTTTGTCACGTTTTCTGAAAATGACAGATCAAACATGTTATTCATGATAGTTAAGCAAATATAACATTTCTGTGCAAAAGCGCTGAAGTCTCTAGATCCTATGAGGCACATGTTCTTAGCTCTTCATATGGTGTTCCCCATCTTTTAGTCTTCAAGGCCTCCCTTTCATTTTAGTTCACTTTAATGAATGATAAATATTGAAAAAATACTCAAGATATCCAAATAAGACTTATTCCGTCTATTAATATTCTAATCTGTTATGGGAAGGGAATAAAAGGCCTTTCTTGAAATATTCACATACCATACAGTACATAGTCTTCAAACTTGTCCCTGAACATCACAAACAAGAAGGAAATACAAAAAAAAACAACACATAGCAACTCTTTTCCACATTGTTTTTAAAAAACTATACTTCCAATTGTGATTTCACTATGCAATCCAGGTCCTTAAACCATGGTTTGATCTTTGTTTGATCTCATTATTAATAGTTTAATCAAATCAATCACCCAAGCTCTAATGGCATTGGGAACTGCTTAATTTGAAAGTAAAAAGGTCTGCTTTTGATCCTATGCACTGCCACACAAGAAGAGAAAGAAGGGAAAGACTTTGTAAGACCCAGGCTTTGGCACAAAATAGGAAAATGATTTTTCATGATGCCTGAATCAGATCATTGGCTATATCTCTGGCTATATCTTGTGATAATTTTTATAATTATTTATAAGATAATTTTAAATTTTTATGTGTGTAAACCGCCCAGAGTCCCCTCTGGGGGAGATGGTGCGGTAATAGAAATTAAAGTATAAATAAATAAATAAAATAATGCCTACAGTACCTTCAATCTGGTCCAGTTTGGTGAACTGGCTTAGATAGTCTCTCAACCCATGAGTTGAGAGCAGAGTTAGAACTGACTGGCTATTCCCAAAGTATTGGGGGGGGGATGATGAAACAAGCATTGCATCACCATAATGCATCTTCTGCCCCTTTTGTACATGTGTTGTGACACTGCAAGAGCTATCAGGCCAATTACTACACAATTACTGAAAAACAGAAGTGAAAAAATGACCAGAGGGTCCTTGAGGGCAGAATTTCAAAACTATCCTTTTACGTTTTTACAAGTAAATAACAGTGACAGCAAATACATGTTTACTCATTTATTCAGGCTTGTATATCTAGAGTAGTAATTCAAAAGCATGCAAATGCAAGTAGATGAATAGGTACTACTTCGGTGGGTAGGTAACAGCGTTCCGCGCACGTCATGCGGCCACATGACCGTGGAAGCATCTTCGGACAATGCTGGCTCTTCGGCTAACAAACGGAGATGAGCACCGGCCCCTAGAGTTGAACACGACTGCACAAATGTGCGGGGGGAACCTTTACCTTTACTATATCTAGAGTAATCCCCTAAATACACTTAAGAGCCATTGAATTAGAATGTTGGGATCTCCTCGCCTCTGTTTTTTACTAATTGTGTAGTAATTGGCCTGATAGCTCTTGTAATTCAGCAAATTGATTTCGCATCTCCTAGATCAAGGGTCGGAAATGGCGGCTCGCGAGCCAGATGCGGCTCTTTGGCCCCTTGAGTGTGGCTCTTTTACAAAATACCACGTGCGGCGCGCGCGCGCGCGCACGTACAGTCGCCGTCAGCCTCCCGGCTCGTTTCGCTCCTGCCGCTGCCAGAGCCTTCATTCAGCTCCACAGCAGTTCCGGGGCATACCGCCGGTGAAAGCGGAGGCCGATCCCTGGCCTCCTTCCCCGTCTGTGTAGGTCTCGTGGGCTGAGTTTCCTTTCTGCGCTGCGGGACGGGGGTGCTCCCTGAAAGAGGGGCGCCGTGGAGGCTTTTGTATGTGATGTTGCTCCCAGTGCCACAAACTTTTCTACCCTTTCTTTCCTTTGCCTCTGGCGGGAAGCCACTTTGTCCCGGCAATGGGAGGATCAGGGGATGGGGTTCAGGGTCTGAACAGGCAGCATGGCTGTGGGGAAGAGGAAGGCTCTCTGTCCGGCTGGTCGCTTTTTCGCTTCACCCCCGGACTCGGCGGTGAGGTTTGGCAGCGTTTGAGACTGGGAGCCGGGCGGAGGGAGAGAGAGGGAAGGGGGGGGCGTCTCGCTTCTCTAACCTACCTGCTGCAGGGGCATTTCCAAGCCTAACAATGCCTCCCCCCCCCCCCAGCTCCAAGAGTTGAGAATCGGGAAGGGCCGGATCTGGCCGGCCCTCTCACGCATTCACACGCACACGCTGTGAGCCACCCCCAATTCTTAGTTCTCCCATGCCTGCGCGCTGCTTGCAACTCCGGCCTCTTCTCTCACACACACAGACACGTGGCCCTTCCCGATTCTCAACTCTTGGAGCTGGGGGGGGGGGGAGGCATTGTTAGGCTTGGAAATGCCCCTGCAGCAGGTAGGTTAGAGAAGCGAGACGCCCCCCCTTCCCTCTCTCTCCCTCCGCCCGGCTCCCAGTCTCAAACGCTGCCAAACCTCACCGCCGAGTCTGGGGGTGAAGCGAAAAAGCGACCAGCCGGACAGAGAGCCTTCCTCTTCCCCACAGCCATGCTGCCTGTTCAGACCCTGAACCCCATCGGGGAGGAAAGGCTCGGATCTGGCCGGCCCTCTCACGCATTCACACGCACACGCTGTGAGCCTCCCGGCTCGTTTCGCTCCTGCCGCTGCCAGAGCCTTCATTCAGCTCCACAGCAGTTCCGGGGCATACCGCCGGTGAAAGCGGAGGCCGATCCCTGGCCTCCTTCCCCGTCTGTGTAGGTCTCGTGGGCTGAGTTTCCTTTCTGCGCTGCGGGACGGGGGTGCTCCCTGAAAGAGGGGCGCCGTGGAGGCTTTTGTATGTGATGTTGCTCCCAGTGCCACAAACTTTTCTACCCTTTCTTTCCTTTGCCTCTGGCGGGAAGCCACTTTGTCCCGGCAATGGGAGGATCAGGGGATGGGGCGAGTAAGGCATCCCCAGCTGATTGAAGTAAATCTTGGGGGTGGTAGTTGTCCTCCGATTATGGGGGGGCTACTGGGGGGACAGTTTATTTCCCTCTCCTTAATTTCTGAAGGCAGGAACAAAGAGGCCGGCGTTGCAAGCAGCGTGCAGGCATGGGAGAACTAAGAATTGGGGGTGGCTCACAGCGTGTGCGTGTGAATGTGTGAGAGGGCCGGCCAGATCCGAGCCTTTCCTCCCCGATGGGGTTCAGGGTCTGAACAGGCAGCATGGCTGTGGGGAAGAGGAAGGCTCTCTGTCCGGCTGGTCGCTTTTTCGCTTCACCCCCGGACTCGGCGGTGAGGTTTGGCAGCGTTTGAGACTGGGAGCCGGGCGGAGGGAGAGAGAGGGAAGGGGGGGCATCTCGCTTCTCTAACCTACCTGCTGCAGGGGCATTTCCAAGCCTAACAATGCCTCCCCCCCCCCAGCTCCAAGAGTTGAGAATCAGGAAGGGCCACGTGTCTGTGTGTGTGAGAGAAGAGGCCGGAGTTGCAAGCAGTGCGCAGGCATGGGAGAACTAAGAATTGGGGGTGGCTCACAGCGTGTGCGTGTGAATGCGTGAGAGGGCCGGCCAGATCCGGCCCTTCCCGATTCTCAACTCTTGGAGCTGGGGGGTGGGGAGGCATTGTTAGGCTTGGAAATGCCCCTGCAGCAGGTAGGTTAGAGAAGCGAGACACCCCCCCTTCCCTCTCTCTCCCTCCGCCCGGCTCCCAGTCTCAAACGCTGCCAAACCTCACCGCCGAGTCCGGGGGTGAAGCGAAAAAGCGACCAGCCGGACAGAGAGCCTTCCTCTTCCCCACAGCCATGCTGCCTGTTCAGACCCTGAACCCCATCGGGGAGGAAAGGCTCGGATCTGGCCGACCCTCTCACACATTCACACGCACACGCTGTGAGCCACCCCCAATTCTTAGTTCTCCCATGCCTGCGCGCTGCTTGCAACGCCGGCCTCTTCTCTCACACACAGACACGTGGCCCTTCCCGATTCTCAACTCTTGGAGCTGTGGGGGGGGGGGAGGCATTGTTAGGCTTGGAAATGCCCCTGCAGCAGGTAGGTTAGAGAAGCGTGCGGGCGCGTGGGGGGGGCGTGGGGGGCAGTTAAGGTGCTAGCTGCAACAGCTGCCCCCGAAGTGACCGTATTCCACTCTTCCAACAGAAATTCCCCCAAGGAAAGGGTCGCACTTTTTTCTCCGGGGAGGGGATATGAAGTTGGGGTACTAACTTACCCTCTAAAGTGTCTCCTCCTTTCCCTATGTGGTCCTTTTGCTAAAATTACCGTCATGACACCCCCCCCCCCATGTTTTCCTCTGGAGTTGAGTTCTGGCGTTTCTGCTGTCACTGGAGATGGCTCTCTCAAAGTTGGACGGTTCAAGTAACTGCTTCAGGCCACCGTTGTCTGCCTGCTTATTGCCGCGTGTTTTGATCGCGATTTTAAACGAAAGGAAGGGGGTTGTGTGCGTCCCGTTGGATAGGATCCGAAGGGCCGCTTTGGAAACGCTGCCCGACTCGGGCGAAAGTTGGAAGGCTCCCGAGGGCGGGAGGAGGAAGAATCAATCGCCCTCCTCCAGCGCCGGCCACCAACGTCTCCACCCGCAGCCTTTGGAGCCTGGTTTTAAACGGGCGCTCCTCTCCGCCCCGGCCGCCTCTGCCCGGCTCAGCTTTGTTTCCTCCGTGCACGCCTCCGGAGAAGCAGCCCCGTGAGTGGAAGTGAAGTGCTAATGTGGGACGAAGAGTCTCGATCCCGACAGGCACCCCGTGCATCTACTTCACAGAGTAGAGAAAGAGCGGCTTCTCCCTAGCTTGCGCGCTTGCTTGCTCCCCCTGCCCCCACACACGTGCGCACGCCTTCGCCCACCGTAGGGGGCATAGCCGCCACCTCAGGCCGCGCCAGTCTCGAGGGGGGCGGGAAAATACGCCAAACGGTGGAGGGAAAGGCATAGGACGTATGAAAAAAGAAAGCGGCTTCTTCCTCGCTTGCGCGCGCGCTTGCTTCGAAAGAGACAGGCAGACAGAAGACATAAGAAGGAGACAGAGACGAAATCTCTGTGAGGGGGAGGGAGGAGAAGGGGCAGAGGTGGGGCAGGGGTGGTGGGTGCCGGCGAGGGAGAGAAGAAGGAAGGCAGTAAGGAACGGCGGTGGGAGCAGCGAGGATGGAGGAGAAGGTCTTCACGAAGGACCCCGGGGGAGGAGGCGGGGTGACGCTTCGCTCGCCGCCCGCCCGTCGTGGCTTACTCGGACCCCGGGGGAGGTGCAGTGGCGGACGTGGCGGGGCAGGCGTGGCAGCGGGCATGGTGTGCGTGGCCGCGGCGGGCAATGCAGTGGGGGTGGCGGGCATGGCGGCAGCAGGCGCTAAGTGTGCGCGATTGGTCCCCGCCCACAAACCCCGCCCCCTTCCACGTGATTGGTCCCTGCCTGCAAACCCCGCCCCCTTCCACGCGATTGGTCCCCGCCCGCAAACCCCGCCCCCTGGCTCTCGAGCACTTCAAAATGTGCACGAGCATATCAAAATGGCTCCCGGCAAAAAAAGTTTGCCGACCCCTGTCCTAGATCTCTCCTAGTATCTCATTAATTTATTTTTTATAATGTTTTAATTTATTTAACTTCTTTAAAAGAAACTTGTATAATTCTGGTCATTGACCATTCTGAAAGTAATCTATTTTACATGTAAGAGAAGGGATATATTTTGGGAGACTTACTTCCTAGCAGTTCTACAACAGCAATAGGATCTGTAGCATTTTCAAATACCTACAAGAATAGAAGCAAAAAAAAGGACAATAATAAAACCGTTAGAAATAGCAATTTGTTCAAGAAAGTTTTATCTGATTAATATTAATCCTTTCAGACTTTAATTTATTTATTCAATTGATTAAAGTTAAATTAACATAAATATTATCAAAATGTCAATACAGAAGCTTTTGTCCTAACAAATGAAATCTAAAATACCTTCCAGTGCCATTAATCAGATAAAATAACAATTGCTAAATAAAATAATCTGAATTACTAAGTTTGATTCTGGCTTTCAGACATGGTGATAGGAGTTTGTCCTCATTAAACATTAAAGTAAACTAAGGTTAATTCCTATTAATAAAGCATGCCAGCAATCCTAAAAAGAAGCACTAAAATACCCATATTACATGACAAGCTTTGCATGATGGATGGGAAGTAATACCTTTGGCCAAAGTTGAACCATGCTAAAAAGAGAGCAAGAGTCATTACACACCTTGAAAAGGACTGGCTCTGAGGACACAGATTTTGCCTCCCGCTCCCATCCTGCCTCCTTCAAAACCTGATGGAGATGGAAGGGGGGCTATGGGGAGCAGCTGGCGCATCACTGCAGGAGCCATTGGGCAGCCTGATGCAGAAAGCGGCATGAGAGCCCCCACAGCAGCCTCTGAGGCCCAAAGGCATCCTTGCCTGATATTTATATTCAACGAGCAGAGTCTTGGAGAACACTCACTTGAAATGTTTGCAAAAAAACACTTCAAGCCCAACAAAGAGCCCAAAGACATCTGCAGGCGGGGGGGGGTGTCAAAAAATTCAAGATGGCAGCTTATGTTGCACACACAACTTACATAAAACCTGTGGGGCTTTGATCACACAGTTGGTGCCACCATCTTGAATTTTTGATTCCCCCCCCCAGACACTCCTACTGAGGCCCACTGAAACTTCCCTTGGTGCCTGCTAAGCTCTGTGTCCCATGTGATTTTACTTTAATTATTCTACTTTTAGAAAAATGGGATGGTAACATACTGCAAAGCAAAACACCTTCCTCAAGCATTATCTGCATGTTTGGCAATGCCAATAGGCCCCAGGTAGAACCCCGAGGCTTCTTTTTTAGAAAATAAGAATGTGCATAACTTTGTTTGGAAATGCACCTTCCTACCCAGAAAAAAGAAACAAGGTAAGCTGAGCCAGTAGGGATCACCTTGTGAGGCTTAATGGAGTAGTGGGTGCAACTTCAGCAGTTCTTCTTCTGGTAAATTGACCTACTGTGGGAATCATGGCAGCTGCTTGGTAAGATTGCCAGTTACAGCCCTTAAAATTCAAAAGACACCCATCCATTACAGGAAGGTTGGGAACTTTTGGAGTCCTTTCTTTTTAGAGAGTGCACTGATTTTAGGAAGTATCTCTTATTTCATACTATCATTATGCCATAGAGCATAGCTTTCCAAACTGTGTGTCGTGACACTTTAGTGTGTTGCAACACACAGTTTAGTGTGTCGCAAAGCGGCGGCAGGGGCGTGCACGGTGGTGGTGCGGGGGGGCGCCGCAGAGGTGGTGTGTACGGTGGCGGCAGCAGCGACGGCAGTGGCGCGCCATCAGCGCTTCCGCATTTTAGTGAGGCTGCCGCCACTGCCACCACCGCCATACACACCGCCGCCGCGTGCCACCCCCGCACTGCCACCGTTCATGCCCCTGCCGCCATGCGCGCCCCTGCCGTTGGTGTGTCGCCAACAGCGGCAGTTTGGAAAGCACTGCCATAGAGCATACTTTACCAAACCCTATACCAGAGCTTTCCAAACTGTGTGTCGGGACACATTAGTGTGTCAGCTGCAGTGTCTGGGTGTGTCGCGACTGCTGCTGCCTCCGAGCCCTGCCAGGATTTCATGCAGGTCCTAGTGCCTGCCTTGTGCCCTGCTGTAAGAGTGTGTCGTGAAATTATGCCCTGCTGTAAGAGTGTGTCGCGAAATGATGCATGTCTAAAAAGTGTGTCACCAACATGAAAAGTTTGGAAAGCTCTGCCCTATACTATTGATAGTTTGGGGTTCCACAGGATTCTTTTCCATTTCCAGTCCATTTAATGCAGTGTTTCTCCACCTTGGCAATTTTAAGATGTCTGGACTTCAACTCCCAGAATTCCCCAGCCAGACATCTTAAAGTTGCCAGGGTTGAGAAACACTGATTTAATGAATGAAATTGCTGAATGAAATCATCTGGAGATTTAGCCAGCAGTGACCCCTTGCTATCCTTTTCATGAAATCCAGACAAAAGGGCTTAATCAGTTTCTGCCCACAGTAATTGGTCTAGTGCAGAGCTTTCCAAACTGTGTGTCACGACACGTTAGTGTGTCAGCTGCAGTGTCTGGGTGTGTTGCGGCTGCTGCTGCCTCCGAGCCCTGCCAGGATTCCATGCAGGTCCTAGTGCCTGCCTTGTGCCTGGCTGCCTCCAAACCTGCTGTGATTCCGCGAAGGTCTTAGTGCCTGCCTTGTACCCTGCTGTAAGAGTGTGTCGCGAAATGATGCATGTCTAAAAAGTGTGTCACCAACATGAAAAGTTTGGAAAGCTCTGTTCTAATGGATAATCTCACTCGGTGGCTTCATAACCCTGGACCACACTTCGATAACGTCATTTGTTAAGCCAGGGCTAAGATATAAAGTTGGGTATCATCAGCATACTGATGAAACCTGACCCTCATTCTAATGCATAGCTTTCCAAACTGTGTGTCGGGACACGTTAGTGTGTCGGCTGCAGTGTCTGGGTGTGTAGCGGCTGCTGCTGCCTCCGAGCCCTGCCAGGATTCCACGCAGGTCCTAGTGCCTGCCTTGTGCCTGGCTGCCTCCAAACCTGCCCTGCCAGGATTCTGCCCAGGTCCTAGTGCCTGCCTTGTGCCTCGCTGCCTCCAAACCTGCTGTGATTCCATGAAGGTCTTAGTGCCTGCCTTGTGCCCTGCTGTAAGAGTGTCATGAAATGATGCCCTGCTGTAAGAGTGTGTCACGAAATGATACATGTCTAAAAAGTGTGTCACCAACATGAAAAGTTTGGAAAGCTCTGGTCTAGTGGTTAAGGTGCTGGGCTAGAAACCAGGAGTCTGTGAGTTCTAGTCCCGCCTTAGGCATGAAAGCCGGCTGGGTGACCTTGGGCCAGTCATTCTCTCTCAGCCCAACTCACCTCACAGGGTTGTTGTTGTGGAGAAAATAGGAGGAGGAAGGAGTATTAGGTATGTTCGCCGCCTTGAGTTATTTATAAAAATGATAAAGGCGGGATAAAAATTAAATAAATAAGACTGTAAACTGAAGTTGATTCCTGATGAGATGGAGGTAGTGTTAGTCCAGATGAAGGATGTCCAACTTATTCTGAATGAAACTGCATCCCTAAAAGGATCAGGCTCATAGCTTAGGGGGCTGGTAGACATGTTTATTATTAAAGGCTGATGTATTTTCTGGGTCATGAAGTGCCCTTTACCATTTTAGGCTGATACACCAGTTACAAACTTACTAGGATAGATACTGCTAACACTCCATGCTACAGATCTCCTATTTAGATTACTACAATATGTTATACATGGGGCTGTTTTTGAGGATGACCCAAATATTTCACTAGTTCAAAATATAGTGGCTAAGATAGTCACTGGAACTGAGTGTTACTACATAATATCCCCATATGCCATCATCTTCACCAGTTCCCACCTTGTTTCCAGGCCCAAATGAAAGCACTTTATCTATGAAGCTGGTTTGGGACCATCCTCTTGTAACTGAGCCTTTATATCTTCAGTGGAAGCCCTGCTCCAAGTGTTCTTAAGAACTGAATTTCAGTGAATTGCTACTGAAACATGGCCTTTTCAATGGTGACATCCAGCAACTTTCCCCAGAGATGTCTCCCTACTGCTTATTCCGCTACCCTTTTGGCACCAGGCAAAAAACTTTCTATTTTAATTCTCTTATGTTTCTGCAAATACTACAGTATTTTTAGGCCATGGATGTAAGATCACCATAGAGGTAATTTTCAGCTAGTAAAGATAAAGGTTCCCCCCGCACATTTGTGCAGTCGTGTCCGACTCTAGGGGCCGGTGCTCATCTCCGTTCGTTAGCCGAAGAGCCAGCGTTGTCCGAAGACGCTTCCACGGTCATGTGGCCAGCATGACGTGCGCGGAACGCTGTTACCTACCCACCGAAGTGGTACCTTTATTTATTTATATTTATTTATTTATATTTTGACTTTTATCACCGCGCCATCTCCCCCAAAGGGGACTCTGGGTGGTACCTATTAATCTACTTGCATTTGCATGTTTTTTAATTGCTAGGTTGGCAAGAGCTGGGGCAAGTGCGGGAGCTCACTCCGTCACGCGGGGCTAGGGATTCGCACCTCTGAACTTGCGATCTTCCGATTGACAAGCCTGGCGTCTTACCCACTGAGCCACCACGCCCCAATTTTCAGCTACAGAGATTAAAAATATCCCCCCTAGTTTATTTTTATTTTAGTCACCCTAACTTATTCTTGTCTGTGCTTTTTAAAAAATGACTGGTTTAACTGTTTTTTATATATTCTTTGTTTTTACTGTACATCACCCTGACAGCATTTACTAAAGGGTAAAAATGGTAAAAACTAAATACATACATTCCCACCATGGCTATTCCCTTTCTGGGTAATCAACTTTTGCGAAGTGCAGAAAAGGAGCAAGAAGCAAAAGATATCAAAGACAGGGGATAAGAGAAAAGCCAAGGAAATCCAACCTAATCCATTTTATGTCTACACCATTCACTGTGCCTTTCCATTCTTTTCAGTCTTTGCAAACCAACCTTCTACCTTAAGAAAATAAAATCTACCTACGTACTAGACGTGCAAAATAGATTTCAAAATATTCACACATCCCACATGATTATAGCAGGTGAATGTAAACTGCAGACAAAAGGTTTCCACTAGGCATTAAGAGAAACTTCCTAATGTGAGAGTTATTCAACACTTCATCAAACTGCCTTAGAATAAGGCAGATACTCTTTAAGGCAGGGGTCCCTCACCCCCGGTCCCTGGTGCCAAAAAGGTTTGGGGACCGCTGCTTTAAGGAACAGCTGGACATCTGCCAGGGATGTTGTCATTGTCCTTTGCATTACAGATCCTGTCTTGACAACGGTTTGGGTGGGACAGATGAACTCCTACACCAGAGCTTTCCAAACTGTGTGTCGCGACACAAAAGTGTGTCGCCACACACAGTCTGGTGTGTCGCCACACAACCCAGAAGCGCTGATCATCAGCGCTTCCGGGTTTTCCTGCAGCGACACACCAACGGCGGCGCGCAAAAACCAAAAGCGGCAGCAGCGCTTCCGGGTTTTTGCACGCTGCCGCAACGGCGGCACTTCCGGGTTTTTCCGTGGCGACACACCAACGGTGGTTGGTGTGTCGCCGCGGGAAAACTTTGGAAAGCCCTGTCCTACACCTTTCCAACAAGACAGCTACTTGGCTGTCTTGCTTGTGACCTTCCAAGAGATATCTTCCATACCTTTTGGTCTGATCCCCCCAAACAGTGCTTATACTCAAATAAGAAACAAGGCCATGATACTGGGGGTTTCTGTTTCTTTTTAGCATACCTTTTCAAACCACATTTTCTCGTGGAACAAGAGAGGGAAGACTGGAGGAAGGCAATCCGTCTCCTTGCACTGACCCAGAATACAAACACTGAGATAAACATCTTTCTTCTCTGTCAGGTACACACCAGGACAAGATACCTTTGATGAAAATGAAAAAGAAAAAGAGATCACAATAATCATGACGTGGTCAGGGTACTCAATGTAAAATAAATGGAATATGTGTATTATCTATTTCCTACATCTTCTACTATTTGCAAAATTATGAATAGCTGTAGTGGGACACAGTAACACAGACCTGGGATTTCTTCAATACTTCCTTGGAAATATTTGCCATGATAGAGAAAGAAGATCTGTCAGATAAAATAGGTGGGGAGCCATCCCACATTTTATAGCCGCCTAGAGCCCTCCATTAGGGAGGGGATAGGCGGGGTATAAATAAGATAGATGATAGATAGATAGATAGATAGATAGATAGATAGATAGATAGATAGATAGATAAGGCTTGCTGAGACCTTACATAGGAAGTGTTATGCATGGCTGCAAGATGCTGTATGGATGTAATGATTATATTGGCTGAGGGTAATGGATGTTCTGCCTACAGGAAGCCATATATTATTCTTCCATCTGCAAGTGATTGCTATTCATCTCTTTAAAGTAAGTGCTTTTAACAGTTAGAGGTAAGGGTGGAGTGAACATAGGGTTAGGATTCTAAATGTTTTATGCTAAAAATAAATATGAGGGTTAGCATTAGGGTGAGATTTTGTACATAGTGGTACTTTTAAGTTGATATTAAGGTTAGGGTGGAATGCTGGGGCAATGCTTCAGGAAAATTTTCTGAGGACTAAAGTTGAGGTTAGAGTTAAGGCTAGGTTTCCTGGTGAAGATGGAGGGCTGAAGCAATGCTTGAAGTACATATTATTTATAAGCCTAAGGATGAGGACAGGGCTAGGGTTAGGATTCCTTGAACTAGGAGAAGGTAGCGATGGTTAGGGTTAGAGTTGGGCTTCTATTCACCCAAAAGTGAACTACAGTAATCGTTCCTAGCTGCAAGTTATACATAAGACTACCATTAAGCATAAAAAATTCTAATGCTCCCTATCACAGTTTAATGGAATTTAAGCTTAAGTTTGTTGTTGTTGTTGTTGTTGTTGTTGTTCAGTCGTTAAGTTGTGTCCGACTCTTCGTGACCCCATGGACCATAGCACACCAGGCCTTCCTGTCCTCCACTGCCTCCCGGAGTTTACTCAAATTCATGTTCATTACATCAGTGATGCTATCTAACCATCTCATCCTCTGCCGTCCCTTCTCCTTTTGCCTTCAGTCTTTCCCAGCATCAGGGTCTTTTCCAGTGAGTCCTCTCTTCGCATTAGGTGGCCAAAGTATTTGAGCTTTAGCTTCAGTATCTGTCCTTCCAATGAGCAGTCAGGGTTGATTTCCTTTAGGATCGACTGATTTGATCTCCTTGCAGTCCAAGGGACTCTTAAGAGTCTTCTCCAGCACCACAGTTCGAAAGCGTCAATTCTTCGGCGCTCAGCCTTCCTTATGGTCCAACTCTCACAGCCATACATTACTACTGGGAAAAACATAGCTTTAATTATACGGACCTTTGTCGGCAAGGTGATGTCTCTGCTTTTTAATATGCTGCCTAGGTTTGCCATAGCTTTCCTCTCAAGGAGCAAGTGTCTTTTGATTTCATGGCTGCAGTCACCATCTGCGGTGATCTTGGAGCCCAAGAAAATAAAATCTGTCACTGCTTCCATTTCTTCCCCTTATATTTGCCAGGAGGTGATGGGACCAGATGCCATGATCTTAGTTTTTTAATGTTGAGTTTAAGCATAAGTTTAAGCTTAAGTTTATTAAACCTTAAATGCATATAAAAGTTTTGCCTCTCCATTGCCCCAGCATTCAGTCCTCACCTTAACAGAAATCTAAGACTATCACAATCCATAAAATTGCATCCTGGTTTGAGTTAAGATTCCTTGAAGCTGAACTAAACTTTAGTATGAGGGCTGGAATTAGAATGAATTCTTATGGGGAGCGGTGGTCATTGGTTAATATTACAGTGGGAATTGCCTGCTAGAATAAGCATTAGTATGAATATTTGAATTGGCTTTAGGATGAAGTTACAGGTGAGATTAAGATTGGTCGAGACCTAGGCTCAAATTTTGCATGACAGTGAGCATTAGAATGAGTCCTTACGCTTAGTGGTAATTTTATGTGTATCTTCCCCCTAGGAATTATTCCTCCCCTTCACTTTGTGGTGAATATATTTTTATGTATGGGTTAGGGTTAGGGCCGAGGTGAAGTTAGGAATGGGATTTCAGGCAGTATATGATAACAGTAAGCATCAGGGTTAATGGTATAGGGAGTTTTAAAGCATAGAGTTTCTTTAAATTGATATTATAGTCAGGCTGAGTGCTAGAGCAATGCTTTGGGAAAGTATTCTGATCGGCCAAAGGTTGAAGTTAAAGTTAGTTACATTTCCTGGCAAGATGGTTAGCATCAGGATGCAATTTTATAAATAGTGGTGGTCTTTGGTTAATTTAACATGTAAGATTTACAAGTGGGACAATGGTGACAGAAAATGTTTTTTTAATGACTGGTAGGTTAAGTTTAGGGTTAGGATTAAAATGCTAAACTTAGCCTAAAAGTGAGTGATGTTATGGTGAAGGTTTAGGGATAGCGATAGTCTTAGATTCATATTAGTGTTACAAGTGAGAGGTGAGGCAATACTAATAAAATATTTTTATTGGCATTGAGGAGAAGTTATGGATAGAGTTCATTTATCTTGAAGTCTATGGTTTACCCCTCTAGTTAACTCTAAACCTAACCTCACCCAAACGCCCATAAAAATATTTTCCCTACCTGTTGTCCTAACTCTAATTCTTAACCGTAAAATGAATCTGATTACCACTATTCATAAAAACTCACTCTGTAAGCATCACAATAGTTTTTAGCTTAAACTTCAAGAAACCTTTATCTCGGCCTTAACCTCACCTGACTCTTAAGACTCTTAAGAGTCTGCAAGGAGGTCAAACCAGTCGATCCTAAAGGAAATCAACCCTGACTGCTCATTGGAAGGACAGCTGCTGAAGCTGAAGCTCAAATACTTTGGCCACCTAATGCGAAGAGAGGACTCACTGGAAAAGACCCTGATGCTGGGAAAGACTGAAGGCAAAAGGAGAAGGGACGGCAGAGGATGAGATGGTTAGATAGCATCACCGATGTAATGAACATGAATTTGAGTAAACTCCGGGAGACAGTGGAGGACAGGAAGGCCTGGCGTGCTATGGTCCATGAGGTCACGAAGAGTTGGACACGACTAAACGACTGAACAACGACAACCTCACCTGAATGCTCGTAAAAATATTTTTCCTAGCCCTTTTCCCAGTGCTCAGTCATCCTTCTTCCATTTCCTTGGTCCTGGATTTTGTATCAACCCAGAAAAATAACATCTTTCCTTATAAATCTATGCCAAGGTTATTTTAAATCTATTAACCCAGGTCCAGAGCAGCTCACATTAGCAGTGCAAATAACACAGAGAGCAAAAACTAGCTTTGACTTTTGTTTTTCTTCAATGCATTTTTGGATTAGAAAAATATTTGAATCAATAATAATAAATGCAAAGATGTCTTGGAGTACCTGTAAAGTGACAGCAGAGCTGGACCATGGAGAGGCTGAGTTGCCAAGTTTCTCAAATTATTGCCTTCAGGATTGAGCTGTGACTTTTCACCCTTGCAACTTAACTACAGTGGCAACTACCAACATGAACCTTCTATCAATTATCCCCCCCCCCCCCGCTCCGGCGCATGAACCACTGAACTACTGAAGGCAGAAAAGGAACATTTCACAGTCCAGCGATGGGGCTGAAAATATTACCCGCTCCAGCTACCTTTGCAAGATTCCCCCTTGCTGGCTTCGAGCCCCTCTCACCGCATGGATCTGCAGCTCCACCACTACTTTCAGCGGCATCCCCACCGGCTCTCTCCGCCCGAGGTCTCAGCGCGAAAAAGGGGCTCGGCCACTACACCTGTCCCGGGGAGGGATGGAAGGAAAAGCGTCGCGTCACCCTGGAGACGCCAACGTTCCAACATTCCCGGCGAGGCGGAGGGGAGGGGCCTCTTGGAGGCTCAAGTCGGAGCGGCTGGGTCGCCTCGCAACTTCAGGCGTGGGGACAATCTCTGACCGCGGTGGAGATGCGCGCGAAACTTCTGCAGCGCAAGACTCGCGTTTCGCTGCAGAGCGCCTGCGTGCCGAGTTTCTCTTCGCCCAGCCT
This sequence comes from Charina bottae, assembly GCA_023362775.1. Taxonomy (NCBI): domain Eukaryota; kingdom Metazoa; phylum Chordata; class Lepidosauria; order Squamata; family Charinaidae; genus Charina; species Charina bottae. Next base: position 202,438,663 of record JALMGJ010000002.1, on the reverse strand, counting down.
TCGCGAAAGGCAGTTGCTACCCCCAGTCGAGCCCTTTGTGGTTGCGGGGTAGGGTTCCAATATCGACAGATTCCAATATTGACAGTTCTGGAATTTAAATGCAGATATTGCGTCTGGACCAAATTGTGAAAGTTATTTTAATTATCCTGACATTTCACAATTTGGAGCAATCCAGATTCCAGATGTTTTAAAATGAGCAGAGGGTGTTTTTTTTCTTTTTTTGGAGGGAGTGGATTATACAGTATTTCTTCCAAAAACAAGGGGAAAAAATTGGGCCATCATAAAGCCTTCCCAACCGGGGACCTTCAAATTTGTCTGCTTACCTGTTAGTTGGGGTTGATGGGAGCCCAGCCCAACTGGAGAACACCAAGGCAAGTGCCTGAAAGGCCTTTTTATTGTGCGCCATACGTGTTTGTGTATTTTTTGCAGCAGAACAAAGAATAGACAATCCCGTGCAGTGATTTTTTTTAAAACTCCGTGGATCTTATGTACAAACACGCATATGCGGGATTGCTTGTATGGCTGCTATTTTTTACGTGGGATCAAACTTATTATTCTGCGCCCGCTCCGGCAACAAATTATTATTGCCAGCGCGTTCGCTGGAGACGCGGACAGAGAATCCGCGGCACCATTCACAAATTACTCAAGCGCGCGCCTTCTTAGGGCGCTCCACCGGTCTCCTAGCAACATCCCCCCGCTCGTCAATATTGAGCTCGTCACGCGATAGAGTCAGACAGAAGAGGGAGGCAGCGCGGTGAAATCATAAATAGGAGACGCTTCGTTGTTGCCGGAAATGACTTGCATTCTCGCTTCCGGTGGGATCCGCAACGGTTTCGGGTAGCCGCGCAAGCCAGAAGAAGGGGGGTCCCTGCCTTTTGGTCGGATGCAGCGAGAGAATGGAGCTTTGGCCTCCACGTTCTCGTGACTTAACCTCGGGTCGGGAGGAAGACCTTCTTCAGCCAGACGCACAGGTACGGTCACTTTCTGCGTAGCAACGCCGCTTCTTTCACCACAGAGAAAGAACACGATCCCTTAAGTTTGGTCTCCTCCCTACTAGTGGTGCGCCCACGCTCCGTCGCCCGAAGGCAAGACTTGTCCGCAGGTGGAACATGAATGTGTCTCAGCCTGGGCATTCTGCTCTGGCTACTACCCTGCCCTTACTTTCTTTAACGTTGACCCTCCCCCCTCCCTGCCCCCCCTCTCCTTCCTTCCTTCCTTCCCTCCTCTCTCCCTCCCCTCTCTTTCCTTCCTTCCTTCCTTCCATCCATCCTTCCATCCTTCCTTCCTTCCTCGTAATCTCGGGCATTTCATTGTTGACCTATCATCATTAAATGGACTTGGCTTAATGAAAGAAAATGCCTCATGAGGCATCAGTCGCTTACAGAAAACTCCCCATAACTGTTCTGTATTTATTTATTTATTTTATTTATAATTCAATTTATATCACCTCTCCATCTGGATATTGTATAAATATCTGTATTAATTGTCCAATGATCTGTTGAAATAAAGTGAAATATTATATATATATATATATATATATATATATATATATATATATATAAAAATAATTTCACTTTATTTCAACAGATCATTGGACAATTAATACAGATATATATATGGATTTATCACCGCCCATCTCTACCATGGCAGACTCTGGGTGGTTTACAATCACATTATAAAAAGTTAAAAACCTATACATGTAAAATATACTATAAAATAAAAAATAAAAATCCAAGAGATGGTATGTTCTTAAAAAGAGGATATTGCTAAGCTAACCACCCCCAGGAGGAACTATTATTCCCTTCGTTCCAGGCAAGGCGGCAGAACCAGGTCTTTAAAGATTTCCTGAAGGCCAGGAGCGAGGGTGCCTGTCTCACCTCAGGGGGCAAGATATTCCACAGGGCGGGTGCTATCGCAGAGAAGTCACGCCTCCTGGACCCCGCTAGATGGAATTATTTTAGTGATGGGATCTGAAGCATGCCCTCCCTGCATGATCGAGTGGGGCGGGTGGATGTAATCAGGATAAGATGGTCCCTCAGATACCCTGGTCCCATGCCATGTAGGGCTTTAAAGGTGATAACCAACACCTTGAATTGGACCCGGAAGCAAACTGGTACCCAATGCAGCTCACGGAGTAGCGGTGTTACATGTGCTGATCTTATAGCACCCAGAACTACCCGTGCAGCCGCATTCTGGACCAGCTGAAGCTTCCGGATACTCTTCAAGGGTAGCCCCATGTAGAGCGCGTTGCAGTAATCTATATGGGAGATGATAAGGGCATGAGTGACTGGAGGGCCTCTTGATCCAGGAAGGGGTGCAACTGGCGCACAACCCGAAGCTGTGCAAAGGCCCTCCTGGCCACGACTGCCACCTGCTCGTCGAGCAGGAGTCGTGAGTCCAGGAGGACCCCCAAGTTTTGCACTGAGTCTGAACGGGGCAGTGCCACCCCATCCAGAGTTAAAGATGTCAACTTCCTGGAAATCGAGTGGCCATCAATCCACACCCACTCCGTTTTACCAGGGTTCAGCTGAAGCCTGTTGTTCCCCATCCAGGCCCCTACAGCCTCCAGACACTGAGAAAGGGTGTTGACTACAACACTTACTTCACCCAGGACGGAGATGTACAACTGGGTATCATCAGCATACTGGTGATACCTCATCCTGTGGTGATGGATGATCTTGCCCAGCAGCTGCATGTAGATGTTAAATAGGAGAGGAGAGAGAACCGAACCCTGCGGCACCCCACACAAGAGGGGTCGAGGGGCAGATCTCTCCTCTCCTATTACCACCAATTGGGAACGATCCCGGAGGAAGGAGGCAAACCAGCGTAAAACAACGCCGCCCACCCCCAACTCCCTGAGTCGTCCCAAAAGGATACCGTGGTCGACGGTATCGAAAGCCGCTGAGAGATCCAAGAGAGCGAGAATGGATGTACTCCCTCCATCTCGCTCCCGCCAGAGATCATCCATAAGCGCAACCAATGCAGTCTCTGTCCCATATCCCAGCCTGAAACCTGACTGAAAGGGGTCTAGATAATCCGTTTCATCCAGAATCCTCTGGAGTTGCAGCGCCACCACCTTCTCAACCACCCTTCCAAAAAGGGAAGGTGGGAGACAGGACGAAAGTTGTTTAAAACAGTGGGGTCCAGGGAAGGCTTCTTGAGGAGGGGGTGCACCAGCACCTTCTTAAAGACCACCGGAAACACCCCCTCAACCAAAGATGTATTAATCATCGCCTGGACCCAACCGCGTGTGACCTCCCGGGCTGACTTTACCAGCCAGGAGGGACACGGGTCTAGATGACAAGTGGTGGCACTTACAATCCGGAGGATCCTGTCTACTTCATCAGGCCCAACAGGATCAAACTGTTCCCAGATAACAGGGTAAGTACGTACCTCTGGCATCTCCCCAGATTGTGCCTCACACTTAGAGTTTAACTTGGAATGAATCTGAGCGATTTTGTCCTGCAGATGCTCAGCAAACTCTTCCGACCGGCCCTGTAAATGGGTCACCAAGTCCATCCGACCCAAAAGGGATTTAGTAATCTTAAACAGGGCCATCGGGTGGCATTCTGCAGACGCAATAAGAGCGGAGAAATAATCACGTTTCGCCGCTCTTACCGCCACAAGGTAGGCCCTAATAGCGGCTCTAGATATACAGTGGGGCAAAAAAGTATTTAGTCAGCCACCAATTGTGCAAGTTCTCCCACTTAAAAAGATGAGAGAGGCCTGTAATTGACATCATAGGTAGACCTCAACTATGAGAGACAAAATGAGAAAACAAATCCAGACAATCACATTGTCTGATTCGGAAAGAATTTATTTGCAAATTATGGTGGAAAATAAGTATTTGGTCAATATCAAAAGTTCATCTCAGTACTTTGTTATATATCCTTTGTTGGCAATGACAGAGGTCAAACATTTTCTGTAAGTCTTCACAAGGTTGGCACACACTGTTGCTGGTATGTTGGCCCATTCCTCCATGCAGATCTCCTCTAGAGCAGTGATGTTTTGGGGCTGTCGCTGGGCAACACGGACTTTCAACTCCCTCCAAAGGTTTTCTATGGGGTTGAGATCTGGAGACTGGCTAGGCCGCTCCAGGACCTTGAAATGCTTCTTACGAAGCCACTCCTTCGTTGCCCGGGCGGTGTGTTTGGGATCATTGTCATGCTGAAAGACCCAGCCACGTTTCATCTTCAATGCCCTTGCTGATGGAAGGAGGTTTGCACTCAAAATCTCACAATACATGGCCCCATTCATTCTTTCCTGTACACGGAACAGTCGTCCTGGTCCCTTTGCAGAGAAACAGCCCCAAAGTATGATGTTGCCACCCCCATGCTTCACAGTAGGTATGGTGTTCTTTGGATGCAACTCAGCATTCTCTCTCCTCCAAACACGACGAGTTGTGTTTCTACCAAACAGTTCTACTTTGGTTTCATCTGACCATATGACATTCTCCCAATCCTCTTCTGGATCATCCAAATGCTCTCTAGCAAACTTCAGATGGGCCCGGACATGTACTGGCTTAAGCAGGGGGACACGTCTGGCACTGCAGGATCTGAGTCCCTGGCGGCGTAGTGTGTTACTGATGGTAGCCTTTGTTACATTGGTCCCAGCTCTCTGCAGGTCATTCACTAGGCCCCCCCGTGTGGTTCTGGGATTTTTGCTCACCGTTCTTGTGATCATTTTGACCCCACGGGGTGAGATCTTGCGTGGAGCCCCAGATCGAGGGAGATTATCAGTGGTCTTGTATGTCTTCCATTTTCTAATTTTTGCTCCCACAGTTGATTTCTTCACACCAAGCTGCTTGCCTATTGCAGATTCAGTCTTCCCAGCCTGGTGCAGGTCTACAATTTTGTTTCTGGTGTCCTTCGACAGCTCTTTGGTCTTCACCATAGTGGAGTTTGGAGTGTGACTGTTTGAGGTTGTGGACAGGTGTCTTTTATACTGATAACAAGTTCAAACAGGTGCCATTACTACAGGTAATGAGTGGAGGACAGAGGAGCCTCTTAAAGAAGAAGTTACAGGTCTGTGAGAGCCAGAAATCTTGCTTGTTTGTAGGTGACCAAATACTTATTTTCCACCATAATTTGCAAATAAATTCTTTCCGAATCAGACAATGTGATTGTCTGGATTTGTTTTCTCATTTTGTCTCTCATAGTTGAGGTCTACCTATGATGTCAATTACAGGCCTCTCTCATCTTTTTAAGTGGGAGAACTTGCACAATTGGTGGCTGACTAAATACTTTTTTGCCCCACTGTATGTTTGTTTGTTGTTGTTGTTGTTCAGTCGTTTAGTCGTGTCCGACTCTTCGTGACCTCATGGACCATAGCACGCCAGGCCTTCCTGTCCTCCACCGTCTCCCAGAGTTTACTCAAATTCATGTTCATTACATCGGTGATGCTATCTAACCATCTCATCCTCTGCCGTCCCCTTCTCCTTTTGCCTTCAGTCTTTCCCAGCATCAGGGTCTTTTCCAGTGTGTCCTCTCTTCGCATTAGGTGGCCAAAGTATTTGAGCTTCAGCTTCAGTATCTGTCCTTCCAATGAGCAGTCAGGGTTGATTTCCTTTAGGATCGACTGATTTGATCTCCTTGCAGTCCAAGGGACTCTCAAGAGTCTTCTCCAGCACCACAGTTCGAAAGCATCAATTCTTCGGCGCTCAGCCTTCCTTATGGTCCAACTCTCACAGCCATACATTACTACTGGGAAAACCATAGCTTTAACTATACGGACCTTTGTCGGCAAGGTGATGTCTCTGCTTTTTAATATGCTGTCTAGGTTTGCCATAGCTTTCCTCCCAAGGAGCAAGCGTCTTTTAATTTCATGGCTGCAGTCACCGTCTGCCGTGATCTTGGAGCCCAAGAAAATAAAATCTGTCACTGCTTCCATTTCTTCCCCTTCTATTTGCCAGGAAGTGATGGGACCAGATGCCATGATCTGGGTTTTTTTAATGTTGAGTTTCAAGCCAGCTTTTGCACTCTCCTCTTTCACCCTCATCAAGAGGCTCTTTAGTTCCTCTTCACTTTCTGCCATTAGGGTGGTATCGTCTGCATATCTGAGGTTGTTGATATTTCTCCCGGCAATCTTAACTCCGGCTTGTGATTCATCCAGCCCGGCATTTCTCATGATGTATTCTGCATATAAGTTAAATAAGCAGGGTGATAATATACAGCCTTGTCGTACTCCTTTCCCAATTTTGAACCAGTCGGTTGTTCCATGTCCGGTTCTAACTGTTGCTTCTTGACCCGCATACAGGTTTCTCAGGAGACAGGTAAGGTGGTCTGGTACTCCCATCTCTTTAAGAATTTGCCACAGTTTGTTGTGATCCACACAATCAAAGGCTTTAGCGTAGTCAATGAAGCAGAAGTACATGTTTTTCTGGAACTCTCTTGCTTTTTCCATGAATATTATTCATATTGATTATATGTTTGTTTATGCTGGATCTATTCTCAAATGAGTGTGAAAAATTGCGTCTTGAGGCTATAATCTAATTTTCACAGTTAGGAGATAGTCCTATTGAACTTCCTTCTAAGTAGAGAAGTCCAAGGTTGCAGTGCAAGGGTCTTTCCCACGGCTAAGTTTAAGTGTTATCCCATCTCCCTTGAATTATCAGAAAACTATACTGGCATGAAATATGCTGACTCCATTGATAATCTGTATCCTGCCTCTGTTGCAAGTCACTGCAGTCATCTGATTTCCCTCCAAGGTAATGAAGACAATGCCCCCCACAAATTCTATAGATTGTAGAGGTGCCTTTGGACTAAGGGGGGGGGGAAATCACAATTATTAATGCAGCTAAGGACAATTTAAGCTTATCTCACTCATGGGCTAGGGACTAATGAAAGTAACATCCTGGGGACATGCCAGAAAAAAGATGTTGTTAGAACATGTTTGTGCCAAGTAGGGAAAGGTTCTCCATTGCATGAGGCACTTAGCTTGACACTGTTGCCTTTTCTTAAATTTTCACATCCTTTAGCTGCCTTGTACTTAGGAAAAGTGCAAGCATATGTATTAAAATGAGATACTTTATACTCTAAGCCCTTGATTATATTTTTTTCAAATGAACATTATTGTAATTCCTTCCTGTGAACATAGATAGCTCAACACTGTGGAATGAGTTCAGTTTTGTCAAAATGATTTAAAGAGCCCAAGTAAATCCCATCCTTCACTGATTATCATTCTACAAGTTTAAAAATATTTATATATTGACTGGTACAAGGCTTTTGAGTGACTCTTAATTATGTGATAAAATAAAGAAAATGTAACATAGTACCTTTATTAGTATATGTGCATAGCAATTAAGTACATGTAATGAGACATTGGAAACCACTATTGAAGTAGTAATAAGAATCTGATCATAGTGTGCATATATGTATGTGGGTGTGTATACATACACACATACAAACACACCAGTATGTGAGTAGGGAATGGTCAGAGATAGGATAGACTGAAGAACATCCACATATTTTACTGAGTCTCATCCACTTGCACCTTTTGTACCAGTTAGTTTTGTATGCAATCTCTTAAGAAATCTTAAGAATTAGTTCATTTATCTCCAAGTTTCATATAATTCTGCCTGTCTTATTTCCAAATAATAATGGAAGCATTGATTTGCAGACTTACAATGATGGAATTGAACTGGCTTGCCAGCAACAAAAGGAATTTGTAAAGAGTTCTGTAGAATGCAAATGGAATTTAGCAGAAGCCCAGCAAAAACTTGGAAGTTTAGCATTACACAATTCAGAATCCCTGGATCAAGAACATGCCAAAGCACAAACTGAAATTGATGAATTGAGATGGAGAGAAGAAGAATGGCGGCGGAAGGAGGAAGTATTAAGACAGAAAGAAAGACAGGATTTATGGAATACAGATTTTGTTAGCAAAGAGGTATTTAACAAGGTATGGAATAATCCAGATAGTATTAAAAATTCTGTATTCAGGTTTTCTTTGTGTCTGAGTTTCTGAGGTAATAACTTCAGGCATACCTAAACTCTTCATAGGATTGGGCCGCTAAAGTTCTTGTCTTCTGAATCTTACAAGTTGTTTTGTAGAGCACTACTATGATTATTCATATCTGAAGCAAAAAATAAATCAAGATACATGAGAGGAATGATCTATCACAGTGGTTAACATGATTTGTTTCTGTTGACATTAGCAATCTAAAGTAGTTAAATTTTGGCTTGCTTCCACAGTAGGATTCTTTAATATTGCTTTGTTGCAATCAACTAGAATGCCTTCCCAGAAGCCATAGAACATAGGATATACTGAATCTTCTCTCCAACTCTGGAAAAAGAGTGGGAAGAATGCATTCTAGAGGTATTATAGGAAAAGCATTGGATCTTGATTCCAAATCAGCAATATACTGTATGTGAATCAACATATTCCATCCTTTGAAACCAAAATTCCACTTTCCCCCACTTCCTCTTTTGATAACACTGTCAGCAATACTGCACAATTGGTCTAGCTGGAAAGAGAAAATCAGGCATTAAGAACAACCCAGAAATGCCACAGCCTAGAGATTAAGAAGTTTTAAAAAGGACCGTGAAGAAATTAGTTTCCAATACACACTGAATAAGCTAGTGTTGCATTTACATTAAATGTGTAAGTACATACCATGGTTTAAGACAGGGGTCCCCAACCCCCGGGCTACGGACCGGTACTGGTCTGTTGCCTGTTAGGAACCGGGCCGCACACTTCTGTCCGCACCATCCCGTCCACTTACCACTTCCGTCCACGCCATCCCGAAACCATCCCCCCCCCCCCCCCCCCCCCGGTCTGTGGAAAAATTGTTTTCCACGAAACCAGTCCCTGGTGCCAAAAAGGTTGGGGACCGCTGGTTTAAGACACTGGAAATTATTATGTGGAATCAAACAAGTTAATGGAAAAAAATATCAAACCTGAGTGAATGAAAGATTCAATTCAGTTTCAGACTCTGCTGCTTAATCATAATTAAAGTGGCCTCACTGATCTAAATAAGTAGCTCCCATTGACTTTAGTGAACCTAAGTACATTTTTCTTAGTATAAGTCATCCTGGATGCACCTAAAAATAACCTTGAGGACTATTCACTATGATAATTAACAACTTTCAAATGTAACATCTTAGTACATTATATATTTTGTTTGCCAGAGTTTCATTAATCAAAAAAAAAGGAAAGAAACTGAAGATGATGCATCTAAATCATTTATGCAAAAGCACGAGCAGAAAATTAGACATTTCGGTAAGTTTTTTTTTCTTATGAATCTTCATTTCATGACCTGCATGGACAGTAATAATATATTTCTATTTTAACAAGTGAAATGTTTTGCCTAAAATCCATAGTTAGACTTCTTGAGATAGATTTTATATGACAGCAGTGTTGCTCTTGAGTAACTGAACTAAGCGAAGTAATAACCTCTCGTTACGGGATGGGTGGCACTAGCAAAATGTCTAATTTGTTCCTGCCCAGCATATATGGGACTCAGTTGTAACCAAGTATCTCGTCAGTTTTGGGACAACTATTTGTTGCATCTCATTGTTTTTCAGGAATGTTGAGCAGATGGTTTGATAGTCAGAGGTTTCTCTCTGATCACCCATACCTTGTCTGTGAAGAAACAGCAAAATATCTCCTTTTATGGTGTTTTCATCTAGAAGCAGAACAGGTATAATTTCAATGTTACTGTGCTATAATTGGAGCAAAGTTTTTCCTATTTCACCTTAAATTGCATTGAGGTTGTCCATGTTGGGAAATTCACTAATTTTAGTGTCATATTTTCTTCTGGTCTTAAATATGTTGACTTCCTAGTACAGTGCAAAGTCACACTGTTTCAGTATAGTGCTGAGACCTAGATATTCTGCAGAGGCTTATCATCAAGTGGGCCTTAGGAAGCATTACTAACAACAAAGCTAGCGGAGAAGACAGTATCCCAGCTGAACTGTTTAAAATCCTAAAAGATGATGCTGTTAAAGTGCTGCACTCAATATGCAAAGGGTCGGCAAACCGCGGCTCGTGAGCCACATGCGGCTCTTTGGCCCCTTGAGTGTGGCTCTTCCATAAAATACAACGTGCGGGCAGGCGTGGCGGGGGCAGGCGCAATGGCAGGCATGCTGGGCGTGGCGGCGAGCATGCTGGGCATGGCAGCCAGTGTGGCGGCAGGCATGGTGGGCATGGCGGGGGCAGGTGCGGAGGCGGGCATGGCGGACGTGGCAGCGGCAGGTGCAGTGGCGGACGTGGCGGGGACAGCCCCACCGCTTATACGCACAAACCCTCCCGCGTCCATCCTATTCTTACCCCAGTGAGAAGCTCCTTGGGGGAAGCGAGTCCCCGTGCACAAAGCTTGATCCCCCGGCTCCTATATCTGGAGCATATTTGCTCTGGGGGACTTGACTGCTGCCGGTCCCCTGCACTCCTTCCGTGTAGCCTAGAGATGGGGGTCCGTAATCGTTAATCAGGTGTCTGTACTGTCCCGAGCCGGCCATGCTGGTGTAAGGAGAATGAGCTGGGCCGATGGGCGCCGCGATGGGCGCGATCAAGTTGGGCTTGTAGCACATGCGAGCCCGAGCGGCGGCCGGGGCCAGGGCGGGCGGCGGAATGCCTGGCGAGGTCCGCGCCACCACGCCTCCCTCGCCCGCTGGCTGCCTTCTCGGCGGCGGCGTTTTGCCCCGGACTTTGGGGCTGGCTACTGCCAGAGACCCTGGGCGAAGATGGCCACGTCACAGAGACAGAAGCCCATCCATCCATCTATCGCTCTATCGGGTATGGATTGCCCCACGCTTTCGGCTGACGCGAGCAGCTCATCCATTCACGGGGAGAGACGGGAGGAGAAGGGCAGAGGAAGGAAGAGGAGCTATATCTGGAGCAGTCGAGCCTCTCTTTCCCTTCTCCTTCTTCCAAACCTCCCCCGCCCCTTCCACGCGATTGGCTCCCGCCCGCAAACCCTGCCCCCTTCCACGCGATTGGCTCCCGCCCTCAAACCCCGCCCCCTGGCCCTCGAGTGATGTTATAAATGTTATAAATGTCAAAATGGCTCCTGGCATAAAAAAGTTTGCCGACCCCTGCAATATGCCAACAAATTTGGAAAACTCAACAGTAGCCACAGGATTGGAAAAGGTCAGTTTACGTTCCAATTCCAAAGAAGAGCAATGCCAAAGAATGTTCAAACTACCGTACAATTGCGCTCATTTCACATGCTAGCAAGGTTATGCTCAAAATCCTACAAGCTAGGCTTTAGCAGTATGTGAACCGAGAACTACCAGAAGTGCAAGCTGGGTTTCGAAGAGGCAGAGGAACTAGAGATCAGATTGCCAACATTCGCTGGATCATGGAAAAAGCAAGAGAGTTCCAGAAAAACATCTACTTCTGTTTCATTGACTACGCTAAAGCCTTTGATTGTGTGGATCACAACAAACTGTGGCAAATTCTTAAAGAGATGGGAGTACCAGACCACCTTACCTGTCTCCTGAGAAACCTGTATGCGGGTCAAGAAGCAACAGTTAGAACCGGACGTGGAACAACCGATTGGTTCAAAATTGGGAAAGGAGTATGACAAGGCTGTATATTGTCACCCTGCTTATTTAACTTATATGCAGAGTACATCATGAGAAATGCCGGGCTGGATGAATCACAAGCCGGAGTTAAGATTGCCGGGAGAAATATCAACAACCTCAGATATGCAGACGATACCACCCTAATGGCAGAAAGTGAAGAGGAACTAAAGAGCCTCTTGATGAGGGTGAAAGAGGAGAGTGCAAAAGCTGGCTTGAAACTCAACATTAAAAAAACTCAGATCATGGCATCTGGTCCCATCACTTCCTGGCAAATAGAAGGGGAAGAAATGGAAGCAGTGACAGATTTTATTTTCTTGGGCTCCAAGATCACCGCAGACGGTGACTGCAACCATTAAATTAAAAGACGCTCCTTGGGAGGAAAGCTATGGCAAACCTAGGCAGCATATTAAAAAGCAGAGACATCACCTTGCCAACAAAGGTACGTATAGTTAAAGCTATGGTTTTCCCAGTAGTAATGTATGGCTGTGAGCGTTGGACCGTAAGGTAGGCTGAGCGCCAAAGAATTGATGCTTTCGAACTGTGGTGCTGGAGAAGACCCTTAAGAGTCCCTTGGACTGCAAGGAGGTCAAATCAGTCAATCCTAAAGGAAATCAACCCTGACTGCTCATTGGAAGGACAGATACTGAAGCTGAAGCTCAAATACTTTGGCCACCTAATGCGAAGAGAGGACTCACTGGAAAAGACCCTGATGCTGGGAAAGACTGAAGGCAAAAGGAGAAGGGGACGGCAGAGATTGTTGGATAGCATCACCGATGTGATGAACATGAATTTGAGTAAACTCCGGGAGACAGTGGAGGACAGGAAGGCCTGGTGTGCTATGGTCCTGAACAACTGAACAACAACAAGATGATTTCTTACTTGCTAATTGAATCATCATAAAATCAGCAGTTACAATGAAGTCAGATTTTGAAATCGTTTATATAGCATTAGATATAATGTTTATATCTATAATTAGATATAATTGTACATAGTCTCTTATATAAATAATTAGTTTTTGGAAGGATGATGCAATTGTTTTTTAAACCTAAACCTCAAAATCAACTACAATAAGTAACATGCTATATTGATGTTTAACAACTGATTTGTATATTTTTAAAAGGTAGTGTTTGTTTTAAATTAATAATTGACCAGTGTTATTATTGTCCTCCAAAAGCTTTGAATTGCCCTTCTTTTATTAAGCACCAGCCTTGAACATTTATTTATTCTGAGCTGCAAACAAATGACTGCAGTCATAATAATTCAATTGTCTAATGTGTTTTCAGAATCAGACTGATTGAGCTATGTCTGTACAACAACTCATTTGGAAATATTGATCTACATATGGGTCTATGTGTGTAGCTGTAGCAGGTCTTTCTGTAAACATACTGCGAGCTAATACTGTATTGACACCTTCAAGTACTATTTGTAAAGCTAAGAATGAATGAATGTATATGTATATGTATATATAAATAAATAAAGGTTATAGGAATCTTGTATTCCACATCACACCTCCTTGGCAGTTAACTAATAGATTTTGATTATCAAAAGGAGTTTTCTTGTGCATGGTTCACTTTTGCTCCAATTAATATAGGCCTCATTGCACCTTGAATTGTTGCTTTATTAGCCTGCAAATGTAGTATGCTGATTGTTTCTTACAGATTGTTTTGATTATCTTTTTATAGAAAGGAGCTCTAATGGAACAAGTAGCTCATCAAGCTGTAGTAATGCAGTTCATTATAGAAATGGCCAAGAGCTGTAATGTGGATCCCCGAGGATGTTTTCGCCTATTTTTCCAAAGAGCTAAAGTGAGTGGTGCTTTCTGTTCAACCTGGGGGGTGAGGGTGGGGCTATTTTTAAAAGTTTTTAGGAATCCATTTTAAAGCCTAGCCAGTCTTTCTCCTTGGTTGTTAGATGCTAAAATGCCTTGCCAAAACAGTAGTTTAATGATTATTGTTGTTCTTGTTCTTGTTATTTCAGTCAATATATATGGCCACCCATCTTACAAACAGTAACTCTGGGTGGCTAATAACATTTTAAAAAATCAATTAAGAATACAATCATGTATGTATAGTGGCAGCCAAGGACAGCACTTCCTGGGTCCCATGAAAGGACATTTCCTAATAGACGAAACCCAGATCATGCCCCTTCTGTTGGACCTTATATTTTTGTCCATCTTCTTCCTTCTGTTAAAGACCGTTCTCACCGAAATCATGGACATTGTTGTCTCAAGAGTTTTCCTGTATTGCTTAGTTTCTCTTAGTGTGATAACAATCTTCAGCAAATACCTGTTGAGAGTAAACTGTTTTTAAAGGGCATTTAATGCAAATCTATTAATAAGAAGGATGGATTCTACCCAATGATACACAAGTAGATTTATATATGTAATTGGACTTTTCATTTCTCCTTATCTCTCTTTACTTCCTCAAGCACAACCCCAAATCTCTTCTAAAGGATGATTCTTCTTCTGATAGGCCCATTTTATACTGTTTTGTATTTAACAGAATAAGTGTGTGTAGGATTATATCCTAAATTATGTATGACAAGATTAATGCTATTTTCATATACTGTATATGGATTACACAGTGACAAAAACATGAGAGTTCGTTCACCCTGTTGAACAGATTGTAAGGGCTGAGAAAATCTGCTTTGTCAGCAGTGCTTGGCATATTTGTGGATGGTCAGATTGGATGTATTCCCCACTAAGAAAATTCCTTGGAGACATAGCGTTTAAAATAGCTGTGTAAATCTCTGTGACATGTCTTTACTTATGAGACTTCAGGAAGTTTAAAATTTAATTAATTACTAGCACTTATTTAAATTAGTATTTCTATAATCATGTGGATTAGCTCATTTTTAATGCAAATCATATGAATAAAATGCTACAAGACTTAATAGCTGTAGGGTATATTCTGCATTCTGAATTTACACTTTCAGTTTAGTCTCTCTTTTGGCTGAGTGTAGCATAGGAGACTGATGTCTAAAAATATTTTACCTGCTGATGGCCTTGCACATAGAGGATTGTGAAAATAATTTTATTTTATTTTATTTATCATATTTATATAACCGCCCATCTCACAGAAAAGTGACTCTACATGGCACACAATAAAAAACAATCGTAAAATGAAAATATTAAAACAAGTACAATTAAAATGATATCAAGCAATATTATTAATAACAAGATAGTGGAGAAAAATTGATGTTAAAAACAATGCAGCCATCTCATTAGATCACCATTTCCTTGAAATCTTCAAGCCTGCTGACACAGCCATTTTTTGAGGGACTACCAGAAGGATATCAAGGATCGGGCCAATTTCACGTCCGGGGGGGGGGGTGATGTTCCACAGGGAGGGTGCCACGGCAGAAAAGGCCTGTCTCCTGGGTCCCGCCAGATGAAACTTTCTTGCAGACGGGACCCGCAGCATACCTTTTCTGCCGGACCTGATGGGATGGGCAGATGTAACTGGGTAGAGGCAGTCCCTCAAATAACCTGGCCCTATGCCATGAGGAGCTTTAAAGGTCAAAACCAGCATCTAGAATTGAACCCGGAAGCAAACTGGTAACCAGTTCAGCTTGCGGAGCAGAGGTGTAATACGTGCCATTCTAGGGACACACATAACTGCCCATGCCACAGCATTTTGCACCAGCTGAAGCTTCCAGATAATCTTCAACGGCAGCCCTATGTAGAGCACATTACAGTAGTCTGCCCATCCAGTACCAAAGATGGCAAAGTCCCTGAGCCAGAGGGCCCCAAAACCGAGCGCCGTTCAGTCTTGCCAGGGTTCAGCTAAAGCCTTTTGTTCCCCATCCAGGCCCCCACAGCCTCCAGGCACCAGGATAGGACATCAACAGCATCACTTAATTCACCAGGGGCAGAGGTATAGTTGAGTATCATCAGCGTACTGATGATACCTCACCCCATGGCAATGGATGATGTCACCCAGCGGCTTCACGTGGATGTTGAATAGGAGGGGTGAGAGCACCGAACCCTGCGGAACCCCACAAAGTAGGGGCCAAGGGCGGGATCTCTCTTCCCCCATCACCACCGACTGGAATCGTCCCCAGAGAAAGGAGGAGAACCAGCACAATACAGTGCCACCAGCCCCTAATCCCTGGAGCCAATCCAAAGGATATCATGGTCGATGGTATTGAAGGCCGCTGAGAGGTCAAGCAAAGCAAGGATGGATGCACGATCTCCATCCCGCTCCCACCACAGTTTATCCAAAAGCACAATTAATGCCATTTCCATCCCATACCCAGGCCTGAATCCTGACTGAAGGGGTCCAGATAATCCGCTTCATCCAGAGTCCTCTGAAGCTGCTGCGCAACCACCTTCTCAATCACTTTCCTCAAAAAGGGGAGGTTAGATACTGGACAAAAGTTATCCAGTATGGTGGGATCCAGCAATGGTTTTTTGAGGAGGGAGTGGACCTATACCGCCTTAAGGGGCAAAGGAACAACCCCCTCAAAGAATTGACCACCGCTAGAACCTACCCACACGACACCCCCCTGGCAGCTTTAGTTAGCCAAAAAGGGGCATGGATCTAAAGAGCAGGTGGCCAAGCTCACAGTCGTAAGGACTCTGTCCACTTCCTCAGGTTCAACAGGTTCAAACTGTTCCCAAATAACAGGGCATTTTATTTCCAAGCTGAGTCTTGCTATAAAATAAGCTTACAAGAAATCTTCCCAGATATGAAGTAAAACATCATGGAAATCCATATAATCTCCAGCAAAGGAGATCGTTACCTTGTCGTGGTGCTGGAGCTTGAGCACCTCAATGAAACCATGAGCTAAACCGTGAAGGGACACCCAAGATGGGAAGGTCGTGGCAGAGAGGTCAGACTAAATACGATCCCTGGGGAAGGTAATGGCAACCCACCCCAGTATTCTTCCCAGATATGAAGTAAAACATCATGGAAATCCATATAATAAACCACATCCAGCTTTCTTTCAATACACAATTTACACATTAAAGAGAAAAGTTAAGAGAAATATTGAGAGAAGTTGATTCTGTCTTTTATAGCTGAGCACACTTTAGTATTTTAAAATACTTCTATATCTAACAGATTTGCTTTGCTATTTGCTAAACAGATTTTATTTGCTATAAAAAAGATGTATACGTAGTTTGCAAGTCTAATGGTATATCCTAAGATGAAAAGAGCCACTACATAGATGGTATTTTTCTTCATGTGGCAATTTATCCCATTCTTACAGTACATCCTCCAGAATTGCTATGCTGGTGGAAATTATAGGCACTGTAGTACAAAAGCTATGGAGGGCAAGAAGAAGGCTGCTTCTAAGTAATGGTAATTTTTAAGGATGTGGTATGTTTATTATTCAGAGATTCTGTGCATGCCAGAAAATCTGCTTCCTATGAATCTTATTAATTGTACTGAACATTTGTGTTTTAAGCTACATCATTCTCAAAAGCCACAGGAGAAGCTGAATAAGATTTTCATCAGGGTTTCACCATCTGTCACAGTGATTAATCCTCCACCAAAGTAAAAATTAGCTAAAGTAGAATAACTTACATAGATAGAACAAAAAAAGAAAGTATAAAAATATGAAAAACTATGCTCATCTATGTATTAATATAGATCCCATAGTTACTCTACAGTTTGCTTGGCTGCAATGTCTTGTTTTTTAGCACAAGATACCGAAAATGAAATTGGAGAGTTACTTAATTGCTTTTGTGTTTGTTTGACAGACAGGGGATGAAGGCTATTTGGAAGCTTTTAAAAATGAACTTGAAGCATTCAAATCAAGAGTGAGGATTTGTTCACAGTCCCAGAATTGTCAAGCTATGCCTGTTCAGAATCCTTTATTTCACACTGATCTGAATTGTATAGGAGGGCTTGCATCTCAGGTAGCTTTTGTTTAATCATGTTTATTACTGGAGTGTCAGAAAAAAATTCTTTACTTCCCTATCTTCAGAATATGGCAGCTGGTAAGATCTCTTCTCCCACCCCATGGCAGAAAGCTAATGCTTATTTGAATATTAAGTAATTAATATATATCACTTTCACCAAGCAGGTTGAATGGAAAAACAAAAAACTAATTTTTAGATTGATTGATTTGATTGATTGATTGCAAAGAAACTCTTGCCCTGGCTTCCACTATCTCTCCACCTCTGCCCTCTCTGTTGCAGTCTTATCCACTATTTTTTAAGCGTGGCCCCTGGCTACCACAAAGGTGCCTATTATAGCAAGAAGCCAGCCATTCTAACCATTAGAGCAAACCTGGTGTTTTTTTCAGTTAGTTCAGTCCATCGGATGATTCATTTAAGCTATAACTTTCCAGCTGCCATTTCCACTCATGTCTCCTACGAGGTGTTAGCCAGCTCCACTAGTGTGTGTGTTTCATAAGCTAACGGGGCTGATTAAAATATTGAACAGGACTATTCCCAGAACAGCTTGTGGAGGAATTCCTCACATTACCCAAGTTTAGTGTGTGCCAAATGATCTATGCTCCCAACTCTCTGCATTCCCAGACAGAGTTTCTTGGTGGGTCATGTCAGTTCCTATTATTTAATCAGTTCCTGTGCTAAGGTAACTGCTTTATTTTTAAAAGAGCAATTACTTGCTTAGCAGTAATTCATGAAGGAAACCCATACTTGACTCACGAAGTCAAGGAAGCACTTCGCGGTACGTGGCCCAACTTTTGAATATATTTTCCCTTGTGAAGGACTAAAGGAGGTAGGAGAATGACACTGTGGTAGCCTCAGGAGGGAGGGATTTCCACTTACTCCATGTTTGTTTCCCCCTTTCCAGTTTGTTTTTGCAAAGGGCTGTAATATTGAATACATGTGTAGAACCTGTCAGAAGCTTCAAGTGTTGTTTTCATTCATGGCCTGCTGGTTTTTGGTGGGAAATCACAGGCAGGAATTTTGGTAGCGTAATCTCAGGGGTTCTGGGGGGGGGGGACATTGCTTGTGGAGATGAGCTTATCTACCTCTAGTCCAGTATAGGTTGAGATGTGATGACAATGAATCTTGAGTAAAGTGTCCACAAGTTCCATAAAGGTAAAGGTTCCCCCCGCACATTTGTGCAGTCGTGTCCGACTCTAGGGGCCGGTGCTCATCTCCGTTTGTTAGCCGAAGAGCCAGCGCTGTCCGAAGACGCTTCCACGGTCATGTGCCCGGCATGACGCGTGCGGAACGCTGTTACCTACCCTACTTGCATTTGCATGCTTTCGAATTGCTAGGTTGGCAAGAGCTGGGGCGAGTGCGGGACAAGTTCCATACATGGTGTCATAATACAAAGCTGCCACAGCACAAAACAAAGATTAAAATTAAATATTTGTCTGAAATTGATTACTTACATGTTGTGTTCTTCATTGCAGAACGCAGAGTCTCTTCAAGGCTGCAGTTTGCAGGGCTTAGTGGTACACAGAGAGGAGGAAGAACCTAAAATGATGGATACAGTATAGGACTCTTAAGACTGAAGCCAAGTACAGTTCTTTCAAAGAGAGGAATACGGCAAATTTCTTAAGACTTCTTTGTATGGGTGCTGCACTTTATTTTGAATGGGTTTTTTTGTTTTTGTTTTTGAGAGGGTAATGCAGAAACACAGATCATTTCGTTTCAAAAAATGTGCTGCTATCTTTCTATGTTTGTTACTTTTAAGAAAGGGATGTTCTTGTATTTTGCTGAATGTGAAACTATGTTTTCTGCTATTACTAAAATCTTGCCTTTTAATTTTAGGAATCAAAGTATGAGAAATCTGCACAGTTGCAATGTTTACAACTGATTCTTTCAGGAATCTGCTTTAATCTTATTAGATACTACCCAAGAGTTGCTCTGGATACTAAAGATCATTGTAATGTGTTCTGTTGCTTGCATACTAAGCATTCAAATCTGATTTTATCACCAATAGCAATAAATCAGTGATTGCTATCAGTGTTGCATATCTGGATGGCTCAGACAAAAGCACTGGCCATTTATACTACAGGGATCGTTTTTACTGTTTTTGAACAAGAGCCTTCTGTATTTTATTTTGATTCTTACATATCTTGATGTGTAAGTGGCCATAATTGCCTCGAATGGAATTATAACCAGTATTTTCTGGAGATACATTCACATATGTCACAGAAAATTTAACTTTTCTTAAGTCTTGGAAAAGAGAACTATATGACAAACATCAGCCACTGCTGAGTGTTTCAGATCAGGTGCCAAATTCTGATTAAATTTCTTTTTTCAGTTAGATCTTACTAACATCAGCTTACAGTCTTTTATTTGGTAGATTGTTGAATGCCACTAAAGAAATAATCAGTGACCATTTTAAAACCAAAACAACCCATAGCCAAGAAATTGCTTTGGCACAGACTTGGTTCTAAAATGTTGTCATTGTAGACCAAACTCTCTAATCTTTTTCTTATGAATTGTTTATGAAGCCCAAAAACATTCTTCTGCCATCCTATCCAGCTGTCACTGCTTCTACATTAATCAACCTTGATGTATCAGTGTGTTAAAATACAATTGTTGTAAATGCTGTCAATACATAATTACATTCAATGAGTTGAAGCATCTCGGTTCTAGAGTAAGGAAAGAACTGTAGATTCTGTCCAAGAGGCCATTAGGTTTGCTTGATCTGCTCCTTTGTTGTTACTTTACTTTGTGAGTGTGAGCAGGACAAAGCATATTTACCCATGATAAAGTCCCTAAGAAACAATATTGACGTGCAAGGTAGAGTGGCATGTGCACAATCAGGGCTTTGTTCCTTTCTTACCATCCTAGGAAAATTGTCTCCTTGAAACAGAACATTGGCAGTGGGAGCTATTGAGGTAAAAATAACTGGGTCTCAAGTCATGCACACAGTCTTCCCAGAATTGACAGTTTCTTTGGATCATGGTCTTGGAATGGAATGGAATTTAATGTTAGTTTTCTGACTAAATAAAGCCATAATCTCTTTGGGTCTCACTTAGTACTGTGACCTAGCATTTATAGTTGAAAAGAACAGGGGATGCTTATTTCTTTAAATGCCCTAAGTATGAAGGCTGCTCTGTCACTCTGGATGCTCCCAAGGATACCTTCAAATAGTGAGGTGTTAATAAGAGTAAATCTTGATTAGTTATTTCATATTTGTGCAAATCTAATCCAGAAAGGAAGGTAGTCAAAATGAGACTCGGGGGACTCCTTTTAAAATAATATTCATTGTTTGATTGAGATGATAGTTTTATGCATCGGCAACTCCCTTGATTAACCTAGAATGTATACTGAGTAAACTTCTTAATTTTTAGGCCTCAGGATCCATGGATAATTTTTTTAAGTGTAGCAAGGGAATAGCCATGCTAGAATTGGCTAATTAGCAACCAGTGATGTGTGACTTGGGTCCTGCTTATTTTAATTATGATGAAGTCTGAATTTAACAAATTGGTTCAGATGACAAGATCAGATAGGCCTTGATAATACGAACTGTATAGCATAATGAATCTTATTTGCAAGAGACTAAATACTGAAAATCTCATTTAAGACCCTAATTTATGGAGAAGCTATATATTACGATTTAATCAGATTTTTGTTTGGGCTGAAATGATAATGTGTGATTCTGATTTGTCACTGATTGAGGAAAGATGGTTGATTATGCTCACAGAGTAATGGAATGGAGGAAAGAAGTCTGAGGAGTTGAGAGTTGAATTGAAGCATCACTTCTCTTTTTAAGTTCAGCAAGTAATGTTTTTAAATGCTTGCTTACATTGTAACAAGGTATAGTAATATACATTCTTAGGGATCGCCTTATACACTTTTCAGATTTCTGGCATCTTTTCTTTCTGTATTTCTAGGTACCTTTGGATGGTCATGTTTTCAGGTCTGTGAGAGTAGAAAAATGTGGTTGGGAGTAAAGACTGGAGTTCTTCTCAGTTGGGTCTGCTTTCGGGGAAATTAATCTGTAGGTAAAGTGATTTGGAGCAAGCAGGAAAAAAAGCCCCAAGTGATTCAAGCAAAAAAAAAACAAAAAAGTAGCTATTCTGGGAACATGCTTCTTCTTTGAGTTTCTTCTGAAATTCAAATATAACAATTCGGGATGGTGAAACAAAACTAACCAGTATTTCTTTCAAAAAACAAAACCCTTCAGTGGAGCACGGGGTCATTCTGTTGGAGTTCCTGTCTAAATAGTCTTAAAGCAGATACAAAATTACTTTTAGAAGGTTTTTTGCTCTCCGACTGTTTTAAGGATATTCTTTTGGAATCTGGCAACTCTAATCATCAAAACATTGGTTTCTAGCCTAACATGCTGGCTGCTATAAATCATCAATACCATTTCTTGCATTAATTGGGGGTTGAAGTTTTCCCTTCAGTTAAATAAACAAAAATTATTTCACCTGAAACTTGAGCCACAAGAAATGGAAGGGGATATTACTGTTATTTTGGGAAGGAAACATGAATTTGAGATCACTGAAGTTAAAGAAACAGGCAACACATGATTGAAGTTCTGTAAACTTAGCAGGATTTGCTGCCTTGCTATTTTTATTTACCTGTGTGGGCTTTCCCATTTCTTCTATGTGATCCTTGTTAAGCTACATGGAATTTTTCAGTTCAAATGCTTGCAATCTGAAATAAATAGACACATTTCAGAAGCTCATCCAACTAAATTCAGATATACTTAGCTGTTAACTTGTTGGATTTTCAAAGGAATCTTCATGGGAGGGTATTGGTTTTTTTAAAATATACTTTACAACTGTATCTGTCAGTTTCCCTAAATATTGCCTGTTAACTTTAAGCTTCACATCATAAAAGTGGGTAGTGTAAAGTTCTCGTCCTTGGAATGGATGTTGAAATAACAGACTTTCTGAAACCTGCATTCCACTTGAAAATGGACAGAATTGACTGTGTTTTGATTGTGTGTTGCAAAATTTGCAAAAGCCAGTCTCCTGAAATTTCTAATGGAATTCTAATTCAAATACAAGTAGGCTGAGATATTTAGGATTTTTTTTAAAAAAATAAATTTTTAATGAAAGCGATAGAAAAGACTTCTCCATCTGGTTCCTTCTGGATACATTGAATTGCATTGTTTAGATTTTCCAGTAACTATGAGCATGCAGATCAGCAGTTCTCAGACCAATCCCAACACAGTAAATCAGTAACAAGTTTGTGAAATGGCCTTTAGCTACCTATATTAATACTGTTGTGGATTTAACCTAACTTTGCAGAATCAGTGGTAAGGATCAGACCAAATTAGATGAGAACAAGACAGCAACAAGGATATTAATTAAAGTTGGGATGGTGGAATGTTTGTTTTTACATGAAATGTTGAGTGTACATGAGAAAGCAGTATCTACTTTCATCTATCTTATTATCTCTGTTACTAGAAAGAATGTTCTGAACTCAGCTTATTTCCAAGATGGTAGATGAGCTGGGGATAAATTATTAAAGCAGTGGAGCACGAGGAAGTGAGCTGGCAGAAGAGAAATTGGTTCTATTTCATGTAAACGTTCAGACCAGCCATCCACTGGGTTTAGACAAATGGCTGTGGCTGCCTAGTCTGGCCTCATACCTATTTTTCTAACCATCTGATTAAGACGAGTGTAGATATTTTAATGTTTGGGGGCAAAAGTAACAAGTACAAAACCTGAGCACTGAAAAGTGCTAGTTAGCTGGCTTGCAAAATGGGTCGGGAAATACTACACATCTCTAGATGGGAAGTCGTCTTACGGGCACAGCTAGAGAAGGAATTAAACTTCTCTAAGTTAAGAACTGTGTTTTATCTGGCAGCATTGTTTTGCCTGTGTTTTTTCCCCATGCATTTTTTTTTCTTAGAGAACTATCGCTGTATTCACCTTCTTATCCTAACACCTGTTTTTCACGTACCAATCATGTTTGTTCTGTTGGTGATCATTTCATTAGTATGGTTTTACAGCTATTGTATAACCCAAAGGTTCTGAAACTCTGGCCTATGAGCAACTTTGTTATTCTGTGCAGTTCTGAGACAGATGAAGTCAGTGTCTGTATTCTAAATTTAGCCTTCCATTTGACTGATCTTTTGGGTAGCAGAGAGAGGCTGTTTTACCTGTGTGAGATGGGATTTTGATTTCTTGCTGTCTTCAAATTCAAATACAGGAGGATGAACAGTGAAACTGATCTCAAAGCTAAAACTGACAAAGATTATACCTGACATAGTAGTCCTTTGCTCATTAAAAAGGTGTGTCCATTAAAGGCAAGATGACATTTATTAAAATATGAGTTATATTTGTGCTTTGATTTGTAGAATTAACCATTTTCAGTGATCCATAGCCACCCTGTATATTTCAAGTACTTGGTTGAGGGGGAAAGTGAGAACTGCTGGTTTACGTAATTGAGTTCTAGCCAATTTGCCTTGTAACTTCATTAGATTGTTCTAAAACAGTGGCTCCAAGTCTTGGCAACTTCCAGGTGTGCAGACCAACTCCTGTTGATTCCCCAGCCAGCATGGCCCTTGCTGAGAATTCTGGGAGTTGAAGTCCGTACATCTGGCAGTCACCACTGCTGGGGAGCACTGTTCTAAAGCCTTAAGAGGAGGGCAATGTGGCAAATTTTGCTTCATGGTCTGAAATAAATTGTAAACTAAGATTGCCCCATATGAAGTTTGGAATTAAAATATAAGTTGCTATTAATAAAATAACTGTACATTTGCTGTAATGTGTTTGATTTAATCATGACTTTAGGCTTTATCCAGAATCATTAATTTAATAAAGGAAGCACATTTCTGTTCAGAAACATGTGGTGTAGAGCCATCTCATGAGAGGGTGTTTGTCATGGCAATGCATTGCTTCCTCTTTCACCCTAACTGCTGTAAGCCAGTTGGGGCTGACCCATGTTGTTTTGACCTTGCAACCTACTTTAAACCTTTGTGACCTTTCCCAACTGCTAAAGACTTCTACTTTGAGCTTGCCATTTGTGGCTAATGAAAACCACATGGTCTACAGACATGTCTGGTACACCGGTAGGCAATATACCTAACATTTTTGGGGTAGTTGAGGGCCACAGGGATGGGTGATTTTTCTGGAGGAAAAAATCCAGGAAATCCCAACCCCCATGTGCTTTGCATTAGGATTTTCTGGATTTTTTTTCCCTTTGGGTTTCTAAAAGTTTGAGGATCAAACTTAACCTTTTCTTTAAACCGGGTTAAACCTATTCTACGCCCTACATTAATTTGTGTTTCCTGTCTTCAAATTTCAGAAAACTGCCACCAATTTTCAGAAACGGTGGTAAGAGGTGGCTTGAAGGACTGCATGCCACACTTGGCTCTTCAGTTGCCCACTCCTGGCCTCGTGGCTGCCTCCCAATGCAGGAACATATTGCCATGAACTTGTCCTTTCAGAAACATGGGATAGGCAAATTAGAAATGGCTGAAGGAAAATGGCAGGGGAAGGAAAGAAGTCAGTATTCTGACTATCTCCTGCTCTTGTCCTCACTCCCATCTAACCTCCTTTACTATTGCTTTGTAGCTTTCCATATGCCCTTATCTCTCCCCAGTCCCCAACCCCCCAGAACAGAAAACCCTATTTCTTCTAGTTTCTCAATTCTGCCCTCTTCTTGCATTCACATCTTTGTTTGGTCAGTGGACAAAAGGGTTCAAGGCACCATTTGCAAAAGGCTGAGACACAACTGATAATGGCTTAGAGATTCTTTTGCCTTCGGGTCTCCAGCAATAAGGGGGGGGGGGAAGTGTGGTAGTTTTGACACAGTTGAAACTCTGTGTACTATATCAGCCAACTCAATTTCTTCCAGCCCAATATATTTTGCTAAAACAAAGGACAAGCGGCTCAACTTTGTCTTGTGTCCCAAAGCACAATGGAAGGGCAAGTTGCAAATATTTAGGAATATTTCCTCTAGTATGAGGGAAATATGCCTACCAGACACTAGCTCTGGGTCGTTTTGAAGAGCATCAGATTTGGGGCCCCTTCTTTTCTGTAGAAGTATTAATTTTTTTACTACTATTACCCATTGTTTACAACTCTGGGGATTCAGATGCAGATTCAAATATATCTGCATTGTGTCTAAGCTATGAAGAATGAAAGGTATTGTGAATCCAAACAGTCCAAATGCATCTGACTTCAGCCTCCTCTAGAGCTTGTATCATTTATTGATTACAGCTCAATAATTTAATTCATAGTAATTATTTTCCTAGTATTAAATACAAAAGTTTTGTTCTGGATCACTGTCCATAATCCTGGAACAATGCAATAACAAACAAACGGGGTATGTGTTGTATGCAGCCAGAAGCAGAAATGAAGCATACTGTTGGCAGCATACTGGGGTAGACTAAGATTTCAGTGTGTGCACAATAGGGAACAAATAACTCCTTGCCTTCCTAATCCTTCAAATCAATTTTTATTGAATCATAGACCAGCAGATAAAACAGAAGTTTCACATATAATTAGCATAAAAGGAAAAACGCTTAAAATTCTAAAAACTCTTAAAAAAATTAGAAGAGATACTGCGGCGTACTGTGCAAACTATAGAAGAATACTTGGCTGTGGTCAATGAAATAAAATCAGATTGGTCTGATAGTAGCAATTTAAGATAAAACGAATCCTAACGGCCTGGATGTTTAGTGAAGAATGGAGATGATAATTCCTGGCAAGCATCTACATAGCGAGGACAATACAAAATGACATGTTCCATAGTTTCAATTATTCCTCTGCCACATGGGCACAGTCTTTGTTCAAAAGGGATGTTTCAGTATCTCCCTTCAATAACAGCTGTTGGAAGGGCATTGAATCTTGCCAAAGATAAGGCCCTTCTAAATGTTGGGATTGTTACGCAGCTAAGATATCTGGCTGGTTGGAGATGTGCAGGATGGCCCCAAAAATATGTTTTTAGGTAGAACTGATAAATCTGATTGCAGCTCTAAATCGATGGCCCATTGTTTGAGATCAGCTAGTGCATGTTCGTAGCCCATTAGGGTGATGGCTGCCCATGAAAAGCCATATAATTGCAGTTTGGCATGTATTGCCTGGCACCAAGAAGACTGAAAGCTATCGGTCATAATCAAAGGGGCCAAGCTAATTGGAAAAAAAGAAAGCTTAAGCCAGTAAGAAAAGGTGTAAATCCAAGCAGAAATTTCTATTTTTAGTAGGCCAGCTTCACGGCAAAGCATCACGTTCGGAACGCAAGGTACTTGAAAAATAGATCTTAAAAACTTGGATTGAACTCTTTCAAGAGAAAGGAATGGTATGTAGGGGCCCAACGAAGTTCCAAAAAGGAGCTGAGCTCGGATCTTAGCTGAGAAAACTTTAATCACTGCAGGTATATGCTGAGCTCCTTTGGAGAAATAGAAAGATTGTAATGCTGATGCTGTTTTTTGTGCATTCAGGCTGACATGGTCGGCATGGAATTTGCGGTTACCCATGGCATGGAAAACAATCCCCAGATATTTAAAGGTCTTAACTTGCTCTATTTAATTATTGTTTAGCCGCCAGACATGTTAGGGAGCTTGACAAAAACCATGACCTTGGTTTTCAAGTAATTTATTTCCAGCCATTCTTCTCAGCAGTGCTAGCAAATATATAGAGCACCCGCTTCAGGCCAATTTGTGTCTTCCTAATCCTAATTAATTTGAAACAGATTGGCAGGGAACACATAGATGTCCAAAGTTGGTTTAGACCAGGGGTGTCAATCTGTAGCCCCCAGACCCATTTCCCATTACCAAATTTCCATTAAGATTTACATGAATACATGATTATAACTGTATGGTCAGGAAACATGCTGCGGGCATACAGTTGTTAAACCTGCTGTTTAAAGGCAACTTGCAAGTTTTAGGGAGTAAGGACCAAAGGGGTTTAGATTTAGGGGTCACCTAAATGTCCCTTTGTTTGAACAGATACAGTCCTCTTTTCTGAAATGCATCTTGGGGGTGGACAAGTCAACTCCAACTCGAGCAGTAAGAGCAGAGTTAGGTATACCCCCCATACAAAGCCACTCGGTAACTAAAGTATTTAATTACTGGCTGAAGATCCTATCCATGGACTCAGACAGATTACCCAAGCTTTGTCTTGAAGAGCAGATGCAGAATATGCCTCCTCATGCTTGGGCGGCCCGACTTACCAATACCATCTCACAATATGGATTTTCAGCTCATTTTCCAGCCCAATTAGATTTGAAGGCTAAGAAAAATTTCAAACAAAGTTTTTTGGATATGGCTGCACAAGCAGCCCTTAAACATGCTAAGTCCTTGAAGTGGCTGGCCCAACACAAATCAGTCTTTCAACTAGAAAAGTATTTAACAACTTTCTTGCCCCAACATCTCAGAAGAGCTTTTACTAGAGCGTGTTTCGATCAATTAGACTCCATGGTAAGATATGGGAGGTTCCAAGGAGTTCCTTATGAAGACAGATTATGTATTTGTGGTGCCCCAGCTGTTGAAGATACTGCACATATCTTATTTGATTGCAAATTATATTCTGTAGAAAGGACTGTCCACTTAGATTTATATTTAAAAAACAAAAAATACTGGAGCAGCCAGCAGAAACTTTCTTATTTTTTACAGGGTAAGAACCAGCTCATTACTAGCAAGACTGCACTCTTCATATCAAAGGCAATCCTAAAGAGGACAGATTACATAGACCAGATTGGAGTTGACTGTAGGGGTGATGGTTTGATATGAATTTGTATTATAGTTTTATTTGTATTTACTCATATTTACTTGTATGTTTATAATGGCTTTTTATTTTAACTTATTTTTTACTTGATATGGTCAAAAGACTAAATCAATAAAGTATCTATCTGTATGGTCAGGAAACAGCTGTTGATTACACTATGCACGTGATCAAAAGATAGCGGGGAGTTAAAATAAGACTTGGAACAACTAGGTAAAATAGATTAACATTAACTCAGCTTGAGAGATGGATATATAAAATAATGAAATAGCAAACAGTAACTGTGCTGGACAATTTTCACCCAGTTTCCAATCTTCCCTTTTTAGGGAAGGTTGTAGAGAAAATGGCCATGCAGCAGCTTCAGAGAATCCTGGAAGAAGTGGTGTATCTGGACTTCTTTCAGTCAGGTTTCAGGACTGAGTATGGGACTGAAACGTTGCACTATTCAATGACCTCTGGCTGAAGTGGGGTGGTGCATCCATCCTTTCTCTACTTGACCTCTCGATGGCTTTTGATACCATCGATCCTGGTATCCTGGATAGGCTCCAAGGGTTGGAAAGAGGTGGCACTGAGTTGTGCTGACTCTCTTCCTTCCTCGGGGGCCGGTTCTAGTCAGTGTTGAGCGGTGGGGAGCGGTCCAGCCCTTGTCCCCTGCTGTGCAGTGTTCCATTGGGCTTGGTAGTCTCTCCACTCCTAACATCTACATGAAGCCACTGGGTGAGGTTACCCAACAGCACGGGGTGAGGTATCATCAGTATACTGATAATATCCAGTTTTACATCTCCATCCCTGGTTGCCCAAATGATGCCGTGGAGGTTCTATCTTGGTGTCTCAAGGCTGTGGGGTTTGGGTGAGGATCAACAGGCTTTACCTCAACCCTAGCAAGGCCTATTAGGGCTTTCTGCTTCTAGGGATTTTCCATCTCTTGTTCTGGGTGGGGTTGTGCTACCCCAAACAGAACCTGTGCACAATTTGGGGATCCTCCTGGACTCACGGTTCCTGTTTGAGGAACAGATGGCAGCTGTGGCCAGGAGCCCCTTTGTGCAACTTGTTTGTGCCAATTTCGCCCATTCCTGGACTGGGAGGCTCTGCTCACAATCACTCCCACCTTGGTCACCTTCTGAATGGACTCTTGCAATGTTTTTTAGATGGGGCTGCCCTTGAAGAGCACCCAAAAGCCAGAGGTGATACAGAATGCAGTGATGCGTTGTCAGCCCTTCAAGGTAGACCAGACTAGGAAACCAAAGTTTTGAATGGTACTACTTTTATTATAAGGTTACAGCAACAGAATTTTGCCTTTCCCACTCCACTGCCATCAACATCAAAAAAAAACCTGCAGCTGTTGGGAGACTGAAAAAACAGTATTGAATTCTAAATTCCCAGGCAGAAAAAAAAATGTCCACCTCTGATGTAAACACTGTGATGGCATGAAGTTCACTTCCAAGACTACTAACCACAAGATCTGTCAGTTGTAGTAGCTCAAAGTACTGGACCATTGTGGTCTGTTTAGTACCCAACTATTGAAGAGAGTAGCCTAGATGTTTGAAACAAAATGTTCTAAACAAAGTTTTCATTCTGGATTCTTAATACAGATGTTTGTAGAAAAGTATCCAAAATTGTAAACTGATAAATTCAAGACTACTCTTTTATGGAAGGCACATGCCCCAACAACATGTGGAGAGTACAGGACAGACTACCCCAATTGTTTCTACTATGATCCTATTTGAGGTGTCTTATGTAAATTCTCAAAATGGGACTGATATTTCAAACTATCCTTTTGTTGACCAAATCCATGGATACTTTAGATGAAATTTGTTAAAAATGAGTTTACTATTAAATACATTTTACAAAATCTAGGTACATCCAGTACAAAAATAGAAGTCAATCATCCTACCGGACTTTGGCACAGAATTAAATATGGTCATTTTAGAGATTTCAGACAGCTATATATCAGGGTGGCTCATAATTCTGCAACAAAATCCCAGTCCGCTCCTGGATTTCTATGATTCCAAAGACTGTTAGAAACTGGATATTTAGCCATACACTAGTAGTTTCCATATATTAGTAAAACGTATTGTGTTCAGCTTTGTGTAGCAGCCCCCTTCTTGCTCACTTCAGGCAGCTTGGTTCGGAGGAAACTATGAACAAGGGGCCAGATTTTGTTGGTCTCTGTTCCAGAAAAAGATTCCAGCACCCCTTTTTGGCTAGAGGGAAGACAAGCAATACATTAGTTATTTTTGCATATTAACAGTTCTTCGTTCAACTCTTAGATCTTGAGTGAGTCTAGAATGGGAGCTCAATTGGACAAAAAAGTTAGGAATCTATGGCTAAATGTATGCAAGCTTTTATAAAATGTGTATTTGTTTTTGCACTCTCTTATTAAATACCTTTAAAACCTTCCTCAGTTTTGCAAGCTGTTTCTACATTATCTTTTGGCCTTCCCTCATTTCAAACCTACTATTTTGTTCATAATGGATTTGTCAAGCTATATTACTTCCTTAGTACGATTTGCATCAAATCCTATTCTGTGCCTGAATTCTATACTTAGCTCAGCAGGAGATGGACATTTGAAGATGGCCCTGCAGTCAGAAACTTGATTATCTGGCATGTGGGAGAGGCCCTTCTCTTGTAGAGCTTCCAGATCATGGAATGCACTCCCTACTCCCTCCCCAAGAGAAGTGCTTGGCCTTCTCTCCCAGGATTTAGGAAAATGGCTGAAATGCATCTCTTTTGCCAAACTTTAATGATACAAGTTTTAGCGCTTAACTTTGATTTCATCTCTAGCAATTTTATGATAGTGTTTTCTAATACATATTTTAATTGCTGTAAACCCCCTTGACTGTTTACCCAAACAGAAAGGCAAAGTATAACTTTAATAATCAATAAAATAATAACACAACTGAAAATGGCCCTGCTGATGGAGTAACCAGCAGCTTCTGGAGAATAAGGACACAGGATACAGTGCTAAAGCTATAGCCTCTGTGAGCAGTTGGTGACCAATAAACCATTTCTCAGTAACAACGGTCTTGCAGGGACCAGTTAGGAAATGACAGAAGCTACTCTAACCATTGGCCAAGTCCTGTTTTGGTTGCCGGAGCAGTGTTCATACTGTACTGTTTTTGGGCTACACAGATCCAAGTCACTCCATAAGATGGGTGCTCTGACTCTAAAGTACCCTTCCTATAGCTTACCCCTATGACACAGAAAAGCACACAAGCAGCACACATTCCATAAATGTATCTTCTCTCGTCCCAGTTATGAAACAACAGGAATAATTTTACCATCTGTTGTATTTTGTTCTGTTTTCAGCGTCGTTTCTCTTCCAGGACACTGGGCATTTCCTCTGGTCAACTCTTTTAATTCTGACTCAAGAAAATACATATCAAAAGAAAAGAACGCATGTCTAAGTTCACAGCCTGAGTACAGGCAGCAATGAGAGAAAGCAAGATGTTTCTTATTCCTTTTTTTTTCCCTTTGATGTCTTCAAGTCATTCTTGACTCCTGGTGACTTATATGGACAAGTCATCTAGTTATTTTCAGGCATGGAGGAAGAGTTATTGGTAAGGGTGCAAAGGCAGGAGATAGATATCCTTCATAACAGAACATACAGGCAGGGCTTAAAGAGGGATTACAGAAGTACAAAATCAATGCAGTGTCATGAAACATCCCTGTGTGATCATAAGCAAAGTTAGCCTCAGCTTAACTGGTTCTCAATTATATAGATTCAGATATATACACTGACACCATAAGAGCTTCTCTTTTCCCCTCATTTCCTAGACAAGCCCATGAGGTGGAAGACAAAAAATCATGCTTAGGCTTCCTTTCTCACTGTTTGTGTAGAGCAGTGTTTCTTAACCCAGACAACTTTAAGATCTGCGGACTTCAACTCCCAGAATTCCCCCCAAGCATGAATTTTTGTCTTCCACCTCATGGGCTTGTCTAGGAAATGAGGGGAAAAGATATTAAAGAGAAAGTATCAGAATAAATATTGCACACTGAAATGGGCTTACCGATAATACTCCAGGACAGGTTTGGTTTCTGCTTCATAAGACTTCAACCTCTTCATAATAGTTTCTGGTTTATCATCATCACGCTGAACAAGAGGCTCCCCCGTATGATCATCACGGCCCTGTTTATGGTAAAAGGAAAGTCCCTACTGTGAAAGATACCAGTTTATACGCTCTGGGAATTTTGTTCTATGGAATCTGCATGCTATCTGATTTTTGAATTATACTATAAGCTACTCCTTCCGCCTATATTTTTTATCACAAAAATTATCACAAAAGTTTATCACTTCATATAACAGGCAATATCCTTTATATTTAATAGTCAATTAATATTCAGCATCCTTGTAATGGTCCAATAAATCTCCTGGGCAATTAAGAGGCATGTTTAAAATATTGGGCAGGAGAGAAAGATGGTTTCTATGGCAATTAAAAGGCTATACTGTATGAGATGATCTTTCAAAAAGTTATGTCCAATCTTTCTTAATGCATGCTAAATTTGTTACTACTATTATTAAAATGTTTTATTACTACTAATTTCTACAAAATGCTATTATGTATAACAGAGCTTTCCAAACTGTGTGTCGCGACACAAAAGTGTGTCGCCACACACAGTCTGGTGTGTCGCCACACAACCCAGAAGCGCTGATCATCATCAGCGCTTCCGGGTTTTCCCATGGCAACACACCAACGGCGGCGCGCAAAAATCTGAGAGCGGCAGCAGCGCTTCCGGGTTTTTGCACGCTGCCGCAACGGCGGCACTTCCGGGTTTTCCCGCGGTGACACACCAACGGCGGTTGGTGTGTCGCCGCGGGAAAACTTTGGAAAGCCCTGATGTATAAGAATATAAAAGCAAAACTGCAAGTTGGTAAAAAAAATCAAAGTTATTTACAAGAATGGCCTTACGCAGGCATTACTGACATCCCCTCCCTACAAGGTAAATTGTCTGTTTTTAGATTTTCTTTCACTTGAAAAAAATGTAAACACAGTATCAGTCTGATTAAAATACTTTTAATGAAAGTGTTGCTCAAATGTTTGTTACTATGAGTTCTGACTCTACTTTTTAATTAAAAAAATGATATGGCACTCATGATACTCTGAGCAGTCTGGCTCTGTAGTATCTGCAACATTCCAAGATGATCTCCCCAAATCCCAAAATGAGTACATTTAAAAAATAATAATAGCTGAAATCTCATGTCACTTCATTTCAGCCATTTTAAAATTATTATTTTTATGTCTGAGACCCAGCACCAAATGGTTCCTGACCCAGCAGGCTGACAGATGCTTCTATTTCTTTTTTGAATTACCAATAATAAACAGTTTTTGGAAGTGAAAAGTGCAAATTTATGTTCCTACATAGTGATGATTGCAAAAGATGAGCAATTTTCCAACTAAACATGGAGAGGCAACACAAAGTTTTCCAGATATTGTTGGACCATGCCAGCTAGGATTGATAGTCTACTCAGTCCCAGCAGAAGAAAATCAATTCCACTCTAATTCTAGCCTAGCTCACAGAATTCTTTAAAGACAACACAACTCTATTTTGATTATAATCATAATGAACTTTTTTCAGGGGTTAGCAAAGGATAGGATCAGCCAACATTTAGCGCACATTTCCCCAGCTCTGCAGCTGGCTGGAAAGTATGGAATTCAATGTGCAAGTTGGGGAAGACTCATTGTTTGAGTAGTAGATAGCTTGGAATATTTGTTTTTGCATGGCTGCACTAGATACAGACACAACTTACAGAGACTTTGGGAGGGTTGAATTCAAGATTGTACACCCTGCCACTAGCAGGATGTATCCAGCGTGCGGTCAGACGTTGTTTGATGGTCTCAAAAGGTACATCTAAAACAATCACGGTGTCAATCGGGCACACTTTATCCAGCGATTCAGCCTGTGGGACAGTCCTAGGGAAGCCTATGGAGAAACAAAATACCACTGCAAATAGCTAAAGGCACAGAAACGAGCTGTTAGTAAAATGAAGCCCAATCAGACCCACTAATACCGTTGCTTTTCTCTTACTGCGCATAGCTCAGCCTGTTTACCTTTATTAACTGGAAACATTTGCTGTGGTTTGCACCCATCTTCCAAAAATGGAACATACAGTTGGATTATTCACATGTACAGAGGAACTGATCATGTAGCATTGCATCATTTCATTGAAAATACGGTACTATGACAGTTTCTGTAGCTTGAATCATGTCAACTGGATTTCTATTTTCTCAGTGGAAACGTTTCGCTCCTTATCCAAGAAGCTTCTTCAGTCTGAGCAAAGTTAGTAAGGGAATCCTTAAATATGTTTCTAGGGTGGCTGTGTGACCTTGCACCTGGGGCTAGGTCATGGTTATTTGAGATGTTTATTTCTAAGTCCCTTTATCATCCAAAGGAGGATCGTTAAGATTACTATGCTGCTGTTGAGCTTGTGAAATGGTCTTAATCTTCCTAGGCACAGAAGACAAAGCAGGAAGGAAAATAGGGGAAAGATTGTGCCTGAGGCCCCCACCTCTATTTAAGGAAGGATTTTCCAAGTTGGCATAAATGGACTCCTTGACCACTCTCTCAAACCACCTATCTTCTCTGTCTAAAATGTGAACATTAATGTCCTCAAATGAGTGTCCTTTTTCCTTTAGATGAAGATAAACTGCTGACTCTGGTCCTGTGGTGTTACTTCTCCTGTGTAAGGGAAAGCAACCTTAACTAATCCAGTGACAGTTGGATTATTATATGCTACAACTGCTTTTGCCTACCAGTTTGACACAAGTGTTGCAGAATGCCGCACTAATCAGCACGTGGATTGATTCAGTACATCTCTTCCTGTATGTTCTTAATCTTTATTCTTTT
Organism: Charina bottae; assembly: GCA_023362775.1. Classification (NCBI taxonomy): domain Eukaryota; kingdom Metazoa; phylum Chordata; class Lepidosauria; order Squamata; family Charinaidae; genus Charina; species Charina bottae. The sequence continues at coordinate 202,403,720 of JALMGJ010000002.1, read as the reverse complement.
TATACCCGTACTTTAATGGAAGTTCAGGTCATTTAGAAAGCTTCTGGACCTTCTTGTCTGCTCCATGCTCCTAAGACCAGGGACACCCAGAAAAGAGATTCTAGACTGGCAAAAGAAGTGAGGAGGGCCTAGACTCTTGGTGCAACCTCTTTTAAAAGGTAAAGGTTCCCCCCGCACATTTGTGCAGTCGTGTCCGACTCTAGGGGCCGGTGCTCATCTGCATTTGTTAGCCAAAGAGCCAGCGTTGTCCGAAGACGCTTCCACGGTCATGTGGCCGGCATGACGTGTGTGGAACGCTGTTACCTACCCACCGAAGTGGTACCTATTCATCTACTTGCATTTGCAACTTCTTTTACTTTACTGAGTAAAAGAGGTGTGCAACCTCTTTTACTCAGGATCAAACGCCTATCGTTCTATTCCATATGATGCGGTATTTTATTTATTTAAAACATTTATACGGCTGCCCATCATAAACCAAACTCTGGGCGGCTCACAACCCCAAAATAAAAATATGTATCAACAATAAAATAAAATATTAAAACAAAAAAGACCTGCCACCACAGCTAAACTTTCCTATGCAGCCCACAAGTTCATCCCATGCCAATCTCACCCTATCCCAGTGCTTGGGGGAAAACCCAGGTCTTAGTGCATTCTCGAAGCTTAAAGGGGTAGGGGCCTACCAGACCGCAGGGGGAAGGGCAGGGGCTGCCACGGAAAAGGCACATTTCCTAGGTCCCATAAGATGGCAGCAAATTCAAATACACATTTATTTCAAGTCAAAAACATGTAAATGTAAATGCCGCCCAGAGTCACTTGTTGAGATGTGTGGCTATAGAAATCGAATGAATGAATGAATGGAATGAACAAACTTTTATACAAAACAAAAAGCTGCTTCATGAACTGTATTTAACGAGGCAGAGCATTCCCTAATTGTGCCCCTTGTGCCAGCATTTAGGTTTTTTTGTTGTTGTTTATTCGTTCAGTCGCTTCCGACTCTTCGTGACTTCATGGACCAGCCCACGCCAGAGCTTCCTGTCGGCCGTTGCCATCCCCAGCTCCCCCACGGTCGAGTCCATCACCTCCAGAATAGCATCCATCCATCTTGCCCTTGGTCGGCCCCTCTTCCTTTGGCCTTCCACTTTCCCTAACATCAGCATCTTCTCCAGGGTATCCTGTCTTCTCATTATGTGGCCAAAGTACTTCAGTTTTGCTTTTAATATCATTCCCTCAAGTGAGCAGTCTGGCTTTATTTCCTGGAGTATGGACTGGCACTCTCAGAATTTTCCTCCAACACCACAGTTCAAAAGCATCTCTCTTCCTTCGCTCAGCCTTTCTTATGGTCCAGCTCTTGCAGCCATAGGTTACTACGGGGAATACCATTGCTTTGACTATGCGGATCTTTGTTGTCAGTGTGATGTCTCTGCTCTTAACTATTTTATCAAGATTTGTCATTGCTCTCCTCCCAAGAAGTAGACGTCTTCTGATTTCCTGGCTGGAGTCAGCGTCTGCAGTAAACTTTGCACCTAGAAATACAAAGTCTTTCACTGCCTCCACTTTTTCTCCCTCTATTTGCCAGTCATCAATCAAGCTGCTTGCCATAATCTTGGTTTTTTTGAGGTTTAACTGCAACCCAGCTCTTGCACTTTCTTCTTTCACCTTCATCATAAGGCTCCTCAACTCCTCCTCGCTTTCAGCCATCAAAGTGGTATCATCTGCATATCTGAGATTGTTAATGTTTCTTCCAGCGATTTTAACTCCAGCCTTGGATTCATCAAGTCCAGCACGTCAAATGATGTGTTCTGCGTACAGGTTGAATAGGTAGGGTGAGAGTATACAGCCCTGTCGTACTCCTTTCCCAATCTTAAACCAGTCCGTTGTTCCGTGATCTGTTCTTACCATTGCTACTTGGTCGTTATACAGATTCCTCAGGAGGCAGACAAGATGACTTGGTATCCCCATACCACCAAGAACTTGCCACAATTTGTTATGATCCACACAGTCAAAGGCTTTAGAATAGTCAATAAAACAGAAATAGACGTTTTTCTGAAACTCCCTGGCTTTCTCCATTATCCAGCGGATATTGGCAATTTGGTTTCTAGTTCCTCTGCCTTTTCTAAACCCAGCTTGTACTTCTGGCAATTCTCGCTCCATGAATTGCTGGAGTCTACCTTGCAAGATCTTGAGCATTACCTTACTGGCATGTGAAATAAGTGCCACTGTTCAATAGTTTGAACATTCTTTAGTGCTTCCCTTTTTTGGTATGGGGATATAAGTTGATTTTTTCCAATCTGATGGCCATTCTTGTGTTTTCCAGATTTGCTGGCATATGGCATGCATCACCTTGACAGCATCATCTTGCAAGATTTTAAACAGTTCAGCTGGGATACCGTCGTCTCCTGCTGCCTTGTTATTAGCAATGCTTCTTAGCATTCAGTTAAAAGCATTCAATCGCCCAGGCCATATAATCACAGCTTTCTTTTGTCTATCTATTTGCCCTATGGGATTCCTGGTTTTGTTCCCAGCAGGCCCATGGTCCATGACCAAGTTAAGAGAGGGATAGAAAAGGAATCTGGTTTAGCAAGATAGGTTGAAAGAAAGACCTTGATTATTGTAAATTATCTATTTGACCAATTGGGATTGAATCCAAGTATGAGATGCAAAACTTTAACTACAATAGACCAGAAGCCACATGGTAAGTAAATAAACTAATGAATGCTTATTCTTATTATTGATCCTTGTCTCAGATCCTTGTCTCAGAAAAAGCCACTGCCGGGTGAAGTCATGTTTCTGTTCCCTCTTGCCCATGCAACTCTTCATTTCCTTTCAAGTCTACCTTCCAAGGAACAAGACAAGACATAATGGAAAGGGGACTGGAAGAAACAACGGGCCCATGAAGAGGAAGCACATTAGGTTCCAGAACCGTCAGACTTGTTAAAACTATTTGTTAACACATATCAGTGCATGTAAGTTAGAATATACAGTATCAGTACAAAGACCTGTTCAGGTTCTGTCCCATAGCTGTTCCTCCGAGGTAACTTTCCTTCTATTCAGGTTCAGCTTCAATTTACTGTCAGCATTGTTTCAAATGCCACTATATTGATTACTAAGGCAAACAATAGCAACCAACACAACTGAACAAATAGCTCTCAGTTTATCTCTTACTGAAGTCACCAATCAGACTGAAAGCACCGTCTTCCAAATAAAGGCTGGAGACTGAGATGACAAACATTATAACTAGACTATAGGCTGAAATTTGATTGCACTCCCTTCTGTGTTTGGCCTCTGCCAGCTCAGGCTGGGCCTCCATGATTAAATGTACTTCCCTACAAAAATAATTGTCTTACAATGAAAAGTAGATGTAAGTGGAAATGCTACATTACTTACCATAATATTAGTGGTATACTGTCAGGTATGCCTGATAAGGAACCAGAGAGCTTATCTTGGCTGTCTAAATGAGAGTCCCTATATCATTTAATTAGGCAATTAAGGTTTATCTCTTGCTTGAACAGGCATCAAGAAGGAATTTAGAATTCCTAAGAAATCATTCCTTCCCACTGCCTTCCTCTTGCATTGTTTCATCTTGATTTATAGTTCAGAAGGAGTCGAAATTATTATCAGATAATAATTTTATAATAATCCCCTCAAGAGGATCCAGACAAAAAGGCACCAGGGCCTTGAATAGGCTTCCACATCCCTTGTTTAACAAAGTTGTGGTACTATAAATGTTGATGCTTTTCTTTTGTGTCTTTCCTCAAAGTTTGGATCCAAGCTCTTTTATAGCGTAGGCTTAAGAGTCCAGCATGGATGTGTGTGTGTGTGTGCCTTCAAGTCAGTCTTGACTCCTGGAGACTGCCTAGACAAATCCCTGCAGTTTTCTTAGCAAGATTTTTGAAATGGTTTGCCATTGTCTGCTTCTTCCTAGGGCTGAGCACGCGTGAGTGGCCCAAGGTCACCCAGTTCACTTTGTGCCTAAGGAGGGACCAGAACTCAGTGTCTCGTGGTTTCTAGGCCAGCACCTTAACCACTACACTAAAATGGCTCTCCCAGCTTGTAGTACAGGGCTTTCCAAAGTGCCGCCGCTGGTGACACACCAGCGGTGGCGGCGCGCGCGCAGGGCGACGGCGCGGGGGGACGTGCGGCGGCGCACGCGCACGGTGGCGGCGCGGGGGGGCGTGCGGTAGCGCGGGGGCGTGCGGCAGCGCGCACGTGCATGGCAGCCGCCGTGCACACGCGCGCCGCCGCTTCCGGGTGGTGTGGCGACACACCACGCTGTGTGTGGCGACACACTTTTGTGTCGCGACACACAGTTTGGAAAGCTCTGTTGTAGTAAAATCAAATGGACCTTAGCAGAAACTTAGTATGATATCTCAAGCACACATATTGGGAAGCAAGTGCCATTGAACAGAGAAGGACCTATCACAAATGTCCATGGAATGGCATGAAAGTTCATTCAAAATCCATGGAACTTGACAACAGACGTCCCTTAGGGATGGAGCCAACAGCTATTTCAGCATCTTGTATACAAGCAAAAATTAGCTGTGTTTATTTAACAAAATGTACGTGGAGCCATCCTTTACGTACCCATATAGGAATAAGCACATTGAACATCATCAAGTTCATTCAAAGGAATGCTCTTGATTCACAGCTTGTAAACATAAGCAAGATATGAAAAGTTTCATGCAGGAAACAGTACCACCACCACCCCCAAGATGCTGCTAGTGGTGATGGTAGCGGTGATGATGATAATAACAATAACAACAATGCAGGTGGTTGTCCTTGCTTTCAAGCCCTTTCTCCTTTACATATTCAGCTTCAAAGGAATGGTAGAAACATCCTGAAAGACGAGAAAGTGGCAACAATGACTATCATAGCTTAACATGAGCCCACTCTTGAAATATCAGTTTGGCTTCTTTCTAGGTTATTCCACTTCCTAAGAAATAATGAATCATTATTTAAATACAAATATTCATTATCATAATTATACTTAGATTAAGTAATATAAATGAAATGCTGGAGATTTCATACAATGCTAATTTTATGCAGCAAAATAACTGGTTCATTAGCTGATGATGGTAATACATTTTTACTAAGTTATCATCAGCTGTAACCATAACAATGAGAAACAAGGAAGGAAGGGGGTATGCACAGCACATTTTGGAACTAGAGCGAGAGTCAGGTAGAGAAGCTCCACAAGAGCAGTCTTACTGATCTCAGTCACTCATCCTCTTCACAGTATAAACAGGGTGAGCTTGGCAAAATGACTTCTTCCTTATGCCCTCTAGATTCAGTTTTCTTCTATATTCAGTTATTCACAATTGACTTCCCTATCTCCAGCATTCCTTGTAAAATATTTGAGACCATTTAAAGCCCATCGTCCTGTATTCATTGTTTCTTCCAATGCTTATGAAGAACTGATGAAGAAGCTTTAAATTGGCTCTATGGAACCACAACCATGTACTACTAGAAAGCCTTTAAGCAGAGTGCCCTGTCCCACAAGTAGTGACAGATGTCTAGCCATTCCTCCTGAATTCTCTGTTGATTCTCCTTTCCTGGATGATAAATCTGTATATGCCCCAGGACTGATCCTGAATCCTCTAAACTAGCCAGCTGTCCCCAAGGAGACCTTACCATTTAGCCAGTGTTGAAACACTCAACAGATAGTCTAATTGCTTTCCATATTTATTTATTTATATACTAGACTTACATCTCACTTTTTCTTCTAGAATTCACAGTGGTGTACATGAGGACGTCCCTTCACTTTATCGCCACAACAACTCCATGAGGTAGATTAGGCAGAGTGTGTGACAAGCCCACTAAGTTTCCATGGCTGAGGGTGGCCATGAACCTAGGTCTCCCCAGTTGTAGGCCAACATCTCAACCACTACAATATACTTGTTTTCTTTGTATAAAGAAAGGAAGAGGTCACTATCTTGTCCTTTCCTCAGGTCCTATATGTGCTATATATTAGTCACATATTAACAGAATCAACTCACAAAGTAATCAACTCACAGACAAAGTAAGTAAGTCACTGCAAACTGCCATACAGACAAAACGATGTTTATTATCTTTTCTCATTTCCCAAGTAAATGAGAGCCAGTTTGGTCTAGTGGTTAAGGCAATGGGCTAGAAACCAGGAGTCTGAGAGTTCTAGTCCCGCCTTAGGCATGGAAGCCGGCTGGGTGACCTTGGGCCAGTCACTCTCTCTCAGCCCAACTCACCTCACAGGGTGGTTGTTGTGGGGAAAATAGGAGGAGGAAGGAGTATTAGGTATGATCCCCGCCTTGAGTTATTTATAAAAATAATAAAGGCGGGATAAAAATTAATTAATTCATTAATTAAATTATTTAGAAGACATATACACTAGTTTCAGAAACTGGAAATAATAAAAATGTCATGAAATCCAATTTAAACTGACTGAAAAACCCCATGAGGGCTGGACTGAGTTTAGTGGCCCCATATCGTATGTGCAGACTTGCACTCCCTTGACTTGACATATTGTCAAGATCTGAGTGGGAATCCTACCGAGATCTGCTTGAATACAAATATAATGTTTTTCAAATATCCAGATGCACCATATAGTGCAGTGAGTTCATGGAGTAAAGAGATAGGGATGCTGAGAGAAACACCAGCACAAATGGCCCTGACCCACTATAAGCCCTTCCTCGTTTTCCAAAATGTGTGAGTTATGAACTTGCTGTAGAAATGACAATGAGGACCTATCTAAAAACTGTCCCCCCACTCAAGTTCTGAGATTGCAACAAAAAAAGCCCTTCTTAAACTGGCAGCTGAAGCATGTTCCTGACTTGATCTAAGGTTCATAGACTTCCAGTGAGAATATGGCGGACTGAGCAGCTGTGTCCGTGAGTTCCATGGACAGAACTGGCTTCATGGCAGTTTTTTTGGGCTCAGGCTGGTTTCTCCTGTAGCCCAGAGCTTTTTTCCGGATTGAGGTAAAAGCCTGGAATCGACCCATTTGTCCTCCAGACGGCGAGTTGTAGCCAGGAGATCGTGGACAGCGTGCGCGATCGACGGGTAAAGACTTCGCCGGGAGGCTGTGATTTCATCATTTCCGAGCCTCGCTGCAGCCCTTAAATGGACAGTAAGTCCTGCCTTCTCATTTCTAAAGCACCCAATTTATATTTCTTTAAAGTTTTGAACCCTAAGAGAGGCTTTCTACAGTAAGAAGAAATGGACTCTCTTGGTGCTTATCATTATTTCTGGATTACTTTTAAAATCTTTTAAAGTTTTGGCTTGCTTTCCTGTTCAAGGATTAAGGAAGACTGAGAATAAATAATTGCCTTCCTGTTATTTTTATTCTGAATTTGAAGGATTGAATATTTTCCTACACGTTGGATTTCTCGTTTTTAATTCTTAGTTTTCTGTTCACTTTCCTTGAGATCTGCTTGTCAGTACACCTATTTGTTTCAATTTTATTTTGAAACTTTGTATCAACTTATTAATTCATTAACTGTCAGGGAGATAACTGGTGAAGGAGGAGGGGGCTCCAGGGGGATAAACGCATGCACAGTACTGAATTGCTTTACTTTCATCATAAGAGGCTGAAGAAGGCACCGCCCTAATTTCTTGGGCCCTTTCTCTGGGCATTACTAGTTCATTTTAGTTTAGCTGGATTCTGTCTAGCAGAGTAGAACAATAAAACACTAGAGCCTGTACACCAAGTCTCAGCGTGTTCCTTCACTCGAAGCCAGGACATTGCCTATCTACTTGAATCAAATATCTAGGGGGCGTCATAAATCTACTACCTGAAATATGGAAGATTTTAAAGAGGTTTTTTCAGAGTTTCATTGTGAGCATAAGCAGTCCTTTAAAGAGATTTTTTCAGAGTGCTGTCAAGCTATTCTGCAAAATATATGGGACATTGGGGAAGGGATTATTTCTAAAGTGTACCATCCGGCTGAAGATGTTATTGAGGAAGATGAAGATCTTGGGAAAGATGGAGATGTTCTTGTTGTCAGTGACATTGAAGTAATGCCAGGTGAAGACTACACCTTGGTGTTGAAGGCGTTAAAGCGACAGTCTGAACTGCAGATTATAAAGAGTTTTGTTTTTCTGGGGAAATGTTATGTCTTTCTGAAGGATTGTTATGAGAGAGAAGAGAATATGTTTTCTGGGAGTTTTTTTGCTGAGAGGTTTCAATTTTTAAGGGGGGCAGCTGGGCCTTTTGATTTCTACAAGAAAAATGCCTTGAGTGTAATTGGGAGATATGTAACTGTTTTAGTTTATTTTGAAGTGGGGTAAAAATTTAAGAATGCATAATTGGATTGATAATGAGGTTATTATGATTTCATTTCTTTTTAATTACTTGGATTAAGATTTATTGGAATTTTTTTAAGGAAGGTTTGTTTGATTTGCAAGATTTATTAGATTTATTTATTTTATTTATACTTATATTTATACCCCGCCTATCCCCTCCCTAACGGAGGACTCTAGGCGGCTTACATACATCGTATACATTTCATTTTATACATTTCATACATTTAAACCGCACACTAAGGGAAGGGGTAAGGGAACCGACTCTTCCGTGGCTACTGGACTACATGTCCCACGATGCCTTGCGTCGGAGCCGGCTGCTGACGTCCTGTAGATGTTGCTGCTTCGGGATCCGTTGTAACCGCCACCATTCAAGAGGTCTTCCGTTCGGTGGCCGACCCCCGACAGGACGCCAGCAAATTCTCCCACTTAAGGTGGTACCCAATTTATCTACTTGCTAAGCTTTCGAACTGTTGGGTCGACAGGAGCTGGGACTAGCAACGGGAGCTCACTTCATTGCGCGGGGGTTCGAACTGCCGACCTTGCGATCGGCAGTCTATAGCTCAGCGGTTTAACCTGCTGAGCCACCGCGTCCCCGTGATATCTATAAGATATAATTATTATTATTTGATTTTTAGGTTTAATAGGGTTAAGAATATTGTAGTATTATTAATTATAAAAGCAGACAATTGATATGTTTTTATAACTTGATTTTCATTATATATATATGTATATTCATTCATTCATTCATTCTTTACATAAGGGGAAGGAGCAATTGCATTAGTGATTTGTATATGGGCTAATAGAAGGATTTATAGAAATGACGTGATCTTGGTTTGATATAGAGTAAGGGATTGATTAGAGAAATTGCTGTATATTCTTGCTGTTCAAAGTCGGAAGTCAACTCTGTATGTAATCTTTAAAATTCTTTTTTCTTGTGTTTCACACTTTTTTTAGTTTTTTTTCCTTTTGTAGTTTTTTGTTTTTTTGTAGTTTTTATCTCTTTCTTAACTTTAATAAAATTCTTATTACGGAAGTCGCTCCTGCTCCCATTGCTTTTTTGCCTGCCCATGGACATTCTGTTTCTCTGTTTAGATAAGTAAATATCTCTGAAAGGATGACCCAACGGGTCACGGGTTGTCTAATTGTTCAACAAAAACTGTTCCATACAGAAAACGAAGTCTTTTAAATGCTGAAGGCACTGAATGATCACTTCAAAAATAAATGTTATAATTCCATTAAGTTGTGATAGCCCATATTTTGGCTCACCTAGAAAAGCTCTATAGAGCTTTCAAGAACATTTGTGTTCCTGGCCTTGTTGCAGACCATTTCTATTGTAAGGGGTACTTTTCTTAATTGTCTTCAAAACTAAAACATAATCCCATTAATCCAGGGATATCTCTAAAGGATCTATTGATTTTGTTTACTACCATCAAAACCTTTCCTGCTTTGAAAATTCTTTTTCTCCTCTACTTCTTTATATATGCATCTATGGTAACATAACTAGGTGGAACATGGGGAAGATATAGAACTGCACAGTCACTTCATTAATGTTTAAATAAGGAATCAAATTAATTTTTATTAAATAACTTAAACCCAGTTGTAAAAAGGTTCCTTTTAATCTTAAAGCATATTTGGAAGCTGTCAATCCTTGCCTTCCTGGGCACTAAACTTATGCTCATAAATCTGTCACTCTGAGGTGTGGAAGCTTTGCTAGGGCTAGGATTCCAAGCTTCTCTTAGACCCATCCTCCACCCATACTTCCCAAATCCATCTCTTCTCAGTTTCAACCTTTCCTTTGGAGTATAAACTGAGAGGAATTGCCCTGATTTATTTATTTGACTTAGATCATCCAAGGCAGGTAGAACCACCCCCTCCTCCAAGGAGGCATTCATCACTGCTTGGACCCAACCACATGATACCTCCAGGGAGGCCTTGACCAACCAGGAGGGGCATGGTCCAGAACACCGGTGGCTGAGCTTACAGCCACAAGGACCCAGTCCACTTCCTCAGGATCAACTGACTCAAAACTCCTCCCAGATAATTGAGCTCAGACATGTCTTGGTGACTTCCAAAGGACCTGCCCAGCCAGTGTTGAACGCTGAGCAAAGTCGAGCAACTTTCTCTGACAGATTGTAATGGTATGTGGGAATGACCTTGGGAGACAAAGAGAGTAGCCATGGGAACAGTCAGATAAAAGGCAGCTGAGCTCATAGCAGGAATGTAAATGAGGCAAGAGGCTCAGAAGAGATCCTTCCTAGTTTTGGGGCTGTAAAGGGGACAGGGGAGAGAAGTACTTTCAGACTTGCAATATTGATGTCAGCCTTACTAGGTAGACCAGACAGGAAACACAACCAGATGAGCTAATTTTACTTTATTGTAAAGCTACATTAACAGAATCTTCCAAGGCTAGGGCCCCTAAAACCTACCAGAAAATCCTAGATAATGAACAATCTGACTGTTCTAATACCCTATCATCATCAATCAGCGCCCTGTGTTTAATGTACAGGATTCACTAGCTGGAAACTACACTTCATTGACAAAAAGGTGCAAAGGAGCTCTCACCATCCAGCAGCACGTGGTTCTGATCTAGTGTTTTCAGCTCATTCAGCATCAGCTGTGTCATGATGTCATCAGGAATCAATTGCCCTTGTTCAATATATGATTTAGCCAGTACACCAATTTCTGTGGAAGGAAGAATGAACAGAAAAATCTTAATGGGATGGGATCTTGCATGCAATTGTGTTACAGTTTTTGTTTTATTTTGTTTTGCTCTCACTAAACATTCATCTTTTCTTAGTGGGAAAGGGAGCAATCAAGGAAGAACACTCATTTTCCCCAGAGAATCGGGGCTTGTTATACAACTAGACCAGAAGGCTACTATCACTATGGATGAGCACATTCAGTAAAGGTTAAAGAAATACAGGCCAAAAAATATCCTCTTGCAAAACCAAAATCATACTGTACTCCTGCTCAAAATAAGCATTCCTCAAATTATTAACTCTTTTGAGTTTCAGTATTTATGGAAGACATATCTCTTGTTCCTCTTATCTTCCATAGCTGAATTCTTTGCTTTTTGGCTCCTATGGCTAATTCATTCCTTTCCTTTTACATTTACAGACTGTTCAATTCCATCTACTGCCCCACTCAGCTCACTTCATTAAATTTCCATTTTGTTTCATTGGACATTTTCCAGATGAACTACTGAACAGCCTCTTAAGGTTGTTTATGGCAATGCAGCTTGATTTGGAAGTGTTCTAATAAACTCAGGATGATTTTGGCTTCCAAATAAACACTGATAAATCAGACTAGGTTGCTAATGAGTTCTTGGGGCTTGCTTTGGTACTTAGTGATTGTAAGGAGAGCCCAGATACTCTATATACAGCAACCACACTAGCAAACTGGGTGTCATAATAACATATATATTACATGTTTCTTTTCAAGTAACCTGCCTTCCCATTCTATCACTGTTTTTAACTGCATCCTATTTCAGTTATAACATTATCATTTTCCTCTGACTCTGGCTTATCAGGAAAGCAACAAGCCAGGGATCACAATTAGGAGGTAACATTAAACCAACAATAAAGATAAGACAAACTATAAAGCTAGAAAGTCCCACATGTATTTACAGTAGTTGCTTCCACCAGCAGAAGCAGTCAGGCAACTTAGTGTGATGATTCATCAGCAAAGAGCAGCAGGTGTGCACAATAGTTTCACACATAAATTCTTGGGAGCACACTTCCCTGAACTCAGTGGTGTTTCTTCCTGACTGCATAAGTTTAATTCTTAACATATACTGAATTTAACAAAACGTAAAAATAACCGTTGAATTAGCATATAAGCCATCGCATACCATTCAAACTCCTAGCATGAAGTAGGAACTTTGTCAAAGAAAAGCAGTATTAATTATTTTCCTCATTTTCCATTTCCTGTATGTTAATCTTTCACAAAACACATAAACTTGAAAACCTCATTATCACCCCATTGCCTTACCAGAGAAAGGAGAGCTTGTGAATTGCTCAAGCAAATAACATATTTTCTGCTCTAAGAAGAAAAATCTAAGTTTGTGCTCCCTTGCATTCCTCCTCTACTATCAAACACACTTTCTGCAACTGCTAACTTACGCCAGAAGCAGCAAGACCCTAAACTCAGCAAGGTCACTTATCTCAGCCTTTAAGTGTCAGTGCAAGTGAATGTTTAACTTATATGAACTTGAAACTATTTAATCTGGCTAGATGCCTCCAGGGTGTGGAGAGGGCAGGCTGCTTGAGTGCTCGGTCATAGCCTATCAATTAGAAAGGCCTCCAGAGAAAAAACATAATACTGCCATTTTTGCTGAATTGTTCTATTCTTTGTTGATTCATAATTGTCTGCAAGGAGAAAAGAACCCAGGCCTTCTGGAAAAAACAACAGCTTCAACCAGTATGCAACAATGCAAATCTAAGTGTCTGTTTCAACTTCAGTGGACCCTGCCTCCCTCCTTAATAGTGTATTAGGAGCACATGGGGCCACTCGGAACAAAGTCCTTAGGAATTTGGAGTGGTGGACCCTTTGCAATGGGGCAAAACAACAATAAGGTCCCAGCTAAGCACCAAACAGTAATTACATATGCACTTTGCCAAATAAAGCGTTAGTGCTGCTAGGGCATGCTGGGCCCCTCTGTTAAAGGGGAAGGACTGTATACTGCCACTGTTTTCTGTGCAAGCCATTTTGAATGACCTGCTTGAGTCCAACTGGTGTTTGTGACAGAAGCATTACATCATCTGCATACAGTAGGGTTGCAATATGTCTATTAGCTAATTTCAGAGGGTGATGCTCTAATTTAGTTATTTTGGCCACAAGATGGTTAATATACAGATTAAACAACAAGGGGGCCAAAATATACCCCTTTCTCACTGCTCTTCAGGTTGGGATCTCTTTAGCATAAAGGCCAACAACAGGAGGCATCTATCTATCATAGAAGAATTTATGACTCTATCCCACAACTTTGTTTTGGAAATGAGATCAAATGCAGACCTAAAGACAATAAATGCCGGTCTTACATTAATATTTTTCAGCCAAATGTTGCAGTATTTGGGCATGGTCAAGGATAGTGTCCAGCTCTAAAGCCTGCTTGCTCATCAGCCAGTAGATGCTCTAAAAGTTAATCCATTCAGCTGATTTGTTCTGTTGATGTTCAGTACAGAGCATACTTATTATGCTTGGAGGCTGATGGGCTGATAGCAGGCAATTCACAAGTACCCTTTTTATAAATGGGCACTCTGATGGCTAGACCCCAGTCACTGGGTATCCGTGTGGTGCAATCAATGTAGATCAGGGTTTCTCAACCAGGGTTCCGTGGAACCCTAGGGCTCCACAAGACGTCACTAGAGGTTCCCTGGGAGATCACGATTTATTTAAAAAAATTTCAAATTCGGGCAACTTCACAGTAAAGAGGTAGGTTTCATTCTTTATTTTTAGTTTAAGAACACTGTTAATGCATATATACAGGCCTACACATGAAACAAATACAATAATTTTGTAACTTCTGGCCTATATTTGAGCCTGAATGTGCAGGGGTTTCCTAAGGCCTGAAAAATATTTCAAGGGTTCCTCCAGGGTCAAAGGTTGAGAAAGGCTGATGTAGATGAATAGTGGAGCAAGAACAGAGGTTCATGATTCCAAATTACGGCGGAAGACTTCGGCAGCAATAAAATCATTATCTGGGGTAGAGCTTTCCAAACGATTCATGTTGGTGACACACACCAACGGCGGCGGCGGCACAGCAGCGGAGCCTGCGGTGTCCTGGTGTGTCACGTGAAAACCCGGAAGCGCTGATGGGGGGAACCGGAAGAAGCGGCACCCCTGCCAATCAGCAGCGGTGGCGCTGATTGGCGGGGGTGCCGCTTCTTCCGGTTCCCCCCATCAGCGCTTCCGGTTTTTCACGCGACACACCAGGACACCGCAGGCGACACAGTAGTGTGTCACGACACACACTTTGGAAAGCTATGATCTGGGGCTTTGCTAGACTTGAGTTGTTTTATGAGGCCTGTCATTTCATAGCTTGTAACTGGGGCCCAGCCAGGGAGCTGGTAAATATTAGACTCTATTTTGGATTCAGGCAAGTTTTCTTGTGCATATAATGCCCTAAAAGGGTCCCCCCCCCATACTGTTACTGGTATAAAGTAAGGAAATGAAAGGGGGCTATTAATTGAATGGGAAGCTATCAGGTGCTAAAATAAGGCTGGGTTCCTGGCTTATGATGCGGCTATTAAGTGTAGTTAGGAAGCCCTGGTAAATTCTCTTTTCTTGCTTTGTAATAGGTGTTTATACTGTTTTTTCAGATCCTGGATAGAGTATAAAGCTGAATCCTGCTTATATATTTTAAAATACCTAATCAGTTCATTCTTAGCCCTAGACACTCCCTATCAAACCAGGACTGAGGGGCAAGCTTTGCTTTCGGAGTTTTCTCTCTTCCTTGGTATCTGAGCAGACAGTACTGGCTAGAGCAGGGCTTTCCAAACTATGTGTCGCGACACAATACTGTGTCGCCTGCGGAACCCAGGTGTGTCGCGTCAAAACCCGGAAGCGCTGATGGTGCACCGCCGCGGCGCACATGGCAGGACACCACTGCTGCCACCGCTGCGGCGCGTGAAAATCCGAAAGCTCCGCAGTAGCAGCGGCGCGTCCGGGTTTTCTCGCGCGCCACCGTTGGTGTGTCGCCATGGGAAAAGTTTGGAAAGCCCTGGGCTAGAGTAACTGACTACGTTTGGTAAAATACAGTTTCCAGGACAATCTTCTACTACTGTAAAGTAAATCTGCGATGCTACCTCAGAAGAGAGCAACTCAGATATTGCCTCTTTGCCCTGATGAGTCCATTTAACACAAACTAGCCCTGGCCCTAGATCAAATTCCATGTTAGCAATTAGATCCAATCCCAGAAACAGATTATCCAATGCTGTTATCACTGAGATACTAGATACTAGGAGGATTATCACCGTCAGGCCGACTATCTAGGTAGAATTTTTGTATAAAGAGAGCCAAATCTCCTGAGATTATAGTGTAATCAATTAAGGAAAGCCTTCTCCCAGCCCAATGATAGAATCTGCCAGTGTGCCAGGTTGAAATGTCAAGATGGTGCATGCTAGAAAACATGCTAAGTACACCCCCACACTGTACACACATACTGTTGCCTCTCCAGGATGCTTAATGGCTTGCACTGAAAACACCAGGAAAATATGACTAAGCCTATACCCTAAACTAGGTTTCCGAGGAACACAGTGAACTTCCACTGGCTGTGCCACAGACTTGGTCCTTCATCAGTTAAGCATCTAGGTTTGGTTCAAGTTCTTCAATGGCGCAAGTGAAACAGACACCAACAGAGAACTGATGCATTAAAAAAAGCAATATTAGCCACAGTTTACTTCAACATTGGTGCTTTAATGATGGCTGGGAGAGGATTATTGATGGTGATTGTATTCATGACTACATAAAAAGGGTAAAGGTTCCCCCCGCACATTTGTGCAGTCGTGTCCGACTCTAGGGGCCGGTGCTCATCTCCGTTTGTTAGTCGAAGAGCCAGCGTTGTCCGAAGACGCTTCCACGGTCATGTGGCCGGCATGACGCACACGGAACGCTGTTACCTACCCACCGAAGTGGTACCTATTCATCTACTTGCATTTGCATGCTTTCGAATTGCTAGGTTGGGAAGAGCTGGGGCTAGTATGGGAGCTCACTCCGTCACGCGGGGCTAGGGATTTGAACCTCCGAACTTGCGATCTTCTGATCTCCTGGCAACTTACCCGCTGAGCCACCACACCCCCTATATACACTGCCCAAAATCAGTTGACTGGGATGGTAGAGAAATACTGTGAAATAAATAGATGTTGGCCAGGAGAAATAAAAATCCAAAATCCACATAAAGAGAATACTGTTACTAGGCCTGCCAACCAAAGGTTTATAAAATAGTTGCAAGCTTTTAATTCCATGAAGTCTTGCAACTATTTTCAACTATTTTGTAACCCTTCACTTTCAGAATCTCAAATCTTGATCAACTAGGTTCATATGTAACACTAAGCTAGGGGCTGAGCGTGTGGCTTTGCATATTTTGCAAATCATCGTGTATTCAATAAACCATGGCTTAACACAATAGGTGAACAAAGTCACCTGAATACCAGGGTTGCCCAAAACAGGCTTTCATTCCCCAATCTTATCTTTGCCAGAATAACAGATATAATTGTGGAATGTCTGTGCCTTTCTAGATAAGAGCGACGACAACCGACCGATGTCTGCGGTCTCTGAAATGGATTAATCGTTTTATATACTCGCGTCCTCCCTTTAACTCCCACCCCGTCCCCGCGTACTGGCTCGCCTTTCTTACCAGTCTTCCTGTTCATGTTCTCCCTCAGGATGTCCCCGCTGGAGAGATGTTTCAGGGCGAAGTGCTGGACGATGCGGGAGGACACGGTGCCTTTTCCAGACCCAGGGGCCCCCATGATCAGCGCCCGCATGAGCACCGCCCGCACCACCATGGCCGAAACGTTTTGCGGGATGGGGCGAAAGCGGAATCTGAGCGTCCCCTCGGCTTGCAGCGGCCCTCGCTACGCCCAAAGCATCATCTCCTGAAGGCGACCGCTGTCCCGGGCTCGGCACGGCAGGTACCAGCCCGAGAACTAAAGAAAATGGGCGTCTCTGCAGCCCGGACGACGAGGCAGCCGCGGAATGACTCCTCCCCCGGCCACGAGCCCAGCCTCCGAGTCTACAAGCAGGCCTCGCTGGAAAGGAGGCGTCAGCGTGGCTCTGTAACCCCGTTTGGAGCGCTTCAGCCTACAACGTCACCGGGTTTTTCTTGCCTTTGGTCTAAAGTTGCAAAGACAGCTCGGCCTAGAAATTACCCGCTTCGGGTTTGTGGTGTTAAGGGGGAAATTGTCTTTGGATTATGAAGGAAAAGCAGCCCTTTTGGTCACGAGGAGAGACGAAGAAAGAGTTACCAGGGTCCCCTCCCGCACCTCTCCCGCCACCTTCTCGCTTTGATTGCCTCGTCTCTCACAGTAGGGAGGTTTTTCTTCGGTAGAAAAAATGCAGGTGCAGAACAAGCACCGGGTTTTTTCCTCCTTCAAATACGGAAATAGTTTCAGGTATCATTTAGCCACCCCCCACCCCCCCACCCACCCCCCCACACACACAATATTCAGGGAAAATGAATGCCACATATATCACACTTGAACAGTAATTCATCATCAATCAGGGTTATCAGATCTGAGCTGCAAAAATCGGGACGGCCAACATGGCAACAAGGAATCCGTTTTCAGTATCTCTATCCTGCTACATTGTGTTGGGTCAGTTCTGGCAAACCCAAAATAAATGCAGAAGTGGGGGGGGGCAGTTGCTTGAAGAATCTAAAGTAAATAGGTGAATATAATCAAAGGTGTTTGCAATATATCTACCCAGCTGCACTTTATTGGAGCCTGAGATCTACTATCTGTGTTCAGTTATCTCTCAGAGCTAACTTATTAATTCTCCATGAATTTGACTGAACTTTAAAGTCAGTAGGTCACTTTGAGAATGTCTGTCTCCAGTTCTCTCCTTTTACAACCTATTAACCAGCTTGTTATGTAAATAAGATAATTAAAATATAAGCACCACCACCTTATAACCATAAGCATAAACTTTAAGTGAACATTTGGGTATCTCACTTCTCTGCAAAATAATCTATTACTGTAAATATTTTTGCATACAACACATCTATAATGGCCTCCCTCCTATCTCTCTGATTGTTACTGGTAGAACCAGATTAATTCTAGGAGATTTCTGCTTGACTATCTAGAACATAGCTTTCCAAACTGTGTGTCGGGACACGTGTGTCGGCTGCGTGTGTCGTGGCTGCTGCTGCCTCTGAGCCCTACCAGGATTCCACGCAGGTCCTAGTGCCTGCCTTGTGCCCTGCTGCCTCCAAACCTGCTGTGATTCTGCGCAGGTCCTAGTGCCTGCCTTGTGCCTTGCTGCCTCCAAACCTGCCCTGCCAGGATTCCACGCAGGTCCTAGTGCCTGCCTTGTGCCTTGCTGCCTCCAAACCTGCTGTGATTCTGTGCAGGTCCTCGTGCCTGCCTTGTGCCCTGCTGTAAGAGTGTGTCGCGAAATGATGCATGTCTAAAAAGTGTGTCACCAACATGAAAAGTTTGGAAAGCTCTGATCTAGAATAGTGTTTTTCAACCTTGGTAACTTTAAGATGCTGGCTGGGGAATTATGGGAGTTGAAGTCCACACATCTTAATGTTGCCAAGGTTGAAAAACACTGCTCTAGAATTTTTTGATATGGTCAATTGACTAATCAATAAAGTTATACTATACACTGCTCTAGAATTATCTAGGGAGAGACAAAGTTCTATCAAAGTTGTTTCCCGTGTTATTTAACTGCTGCATGAAGCCACTGCAAAACATTTTACATAAATTTGGAGCAACTGTCATCAGTGTGCTGATAAGGCTCAGTTGCACTCCTTCTGTGGATGTTCTGGGTTGGAAATCTCCAGGCTGTGAGGGAGTGGATGTGGAAAAACAAACTGAAAAGGTAACACAGACAAGATCAGATTGCTCTTAATACCCTGGGCTGGACTTACATAGTTTAAGCTCCTTACAGCTCTGCATTTTCTCATACAGTCCACCTCAGACATCAGTTGGGCAACTTTCAGGGGTCCTACCATAGATACATAAGGTAAAAGTAAAGGTTCCCCCCACACATTTGTGCAGTCGTGTCCGACTCTAGGGGCCGGTGCTCATCTCTGTTTGTTAGCCGAAGAGCCAGCGTTGTCCGAAGACGCTTCCACAGTCATGTGGCCAGCATGACGCGCGCGGAACGCTGTTACCTACCCACCGAAGTGGTACCTATTAATCTACTTACATTTGCATGCTTTCACATTGCTAGGTTGGCAAGAGCTGGAGCTAGTGCAGGAGCTCACTCCGTCGCGCGGGGCTAGGGATTCGAACTTGCGATCTTCAAGCCTGGCATCTTACCTGCTGAGCCACCACGCCCCCTCAGATACTTTGATCAGATACTTTGATCAGATACTCAGATACATTGGATATCTGTGGTTAACTCTGCTTTCTCTGTTGGGGAACAAACAGCAACTGAAGTTGAAAGAAGCCCCCTTCTTATTACAGCTTGGGGGAGAGGGGTGGTCAAAACATACTCAGACCTTTTAATTGTTTCAATTTTAATGTTTCATTCTTTAAAATATACCATTTCAACAATGCTTTAAAGTTTATTTTAACTATATTTCTGTTCAGCCTCTGATATTTCCCAATAGGGCTTAAAAATACCCTCCTCTCTGAAGTCCTGTTGAGTTGGTCAGCAGCTAGATTCATGCATCTTACTAAGTCAGAATTAAACCATATTATGGCTTAGCGTGAAACGAGCCAAGTCAGCAGCACTGACCCAGAATATAAAGTCCAATACAGTAGTCTGATTCAGAAGTTGGGAACATACAATATGCTTGACTTGGCTAATGAATCAATCGGTTTTCCTTGTTTGCACAATATATTGATTCCAACTAAACAAACATACAATATACTAAGTCTTCGCTGTTACAGTGCCTGCCCTCTGGAACAACATCTCCCACCCTGATGACATTCCAAAATCTGAAGAGCGGGTTTTGATCCTCTGTTGGTTGTTTCCTTATATTCTAGTTTTCTGGAGGTACATAGTTCTTTTTTCTGAGTTTTATGGTTTTCTTACTTTTTAAATTGTAACCAGCCCAGTCTGTCTGGAATTGGCAGCCTCTAATTATAAATAAATAAATAAAATCTGCAAAGGATAGCATGCTGTATGAATGTAGCCTGTCTGAAATAAATTGTTAAATAATTTACAATGTTGGAATCCATGCCTCTTAATAAAATGTTTAGCTATATTTAAGAATAGGCTATCAAGAACTGCGTGCGGAGTGAGCTCCCGCACTTGCCCCAGCTCTTAGCAATTCGAAAGCATACAAATGCAAGTAGATTAATAGGTACCACTTCGGTGGGTAGGTAACAGCGTTCCGTGCGCGTCATGCGGCCACATGACCGTGGAAGCGTCTTCGGACAACGCTGGCTCTTCGGCTAACAAACGGAGATGAGCACCGGCCCCTAGAGTCGGACACGACTGCACAAATGTGCGGCGGGAACCTTTACCTTTACTATCAAGAATTGTGACTTTTTACTCACCCATGGTTAGGTTAACCTAACTATGATTTATTAACCTATGTTTCTGGGATTTCATGATAGTGCTGAACCATAAATTACTGTAAATCAATCATCTTGTGCTTTAAAAATGTTAAATGTGTTTATTATCTTGAGAGACTATTTAATCTAAATATTATTTTTCATGTTTATTGGTAACCTCACTAGATATTTAAGAAGGATTAGGTGTCAAACTTTTAATGATGGAAATGGAATATATTTGAGGGTGTTCAGACACATTTGATTTGGTTGTCCCATTTTGATCTAGTATTCATCTTACTGTGAATATGATTTGGGGCAGAAAAATAAGGTTTAAAGATGTAGTGTAATGTTGAATTATAGATGAAAAATTCGGAATGTATGGCTTCATGAAGAACTTTGCACTTTTAGAGCTTGCGGTGTAGCAAAAAAGATAATTTTGTGTTGTTGGAAAGAAAATTATCATTCCAGCCTTAAATTCCTAGACTGAAGACATGTGTTTTACTCTCAGCCTTTGAATAGGCTCTTTTTTGAAAATAAAGAGTGATCAATACGATTCCATGGTGGCAAGATAAGTAATTGTTTAAAAACTGAGATGGTTTTACAGTATATAAATTGCAATAGATATGTTTTTCTTATGTTTTTTTCTTTTTTGTTCATTTTTCTGTTGAAGTTTGTATGTGTGTATAGTTTCATGTTTTGTGGTTTTCTTCTTTTAATATTATGGCAATAATATAAACATGTGCCGGGTTTTCCCAACACACTAGGTTAAAATGTGATTTTCTAGTCCTGAAAACTGAACAGTGTTATTCTTGTAAATGCAGTGTTTCTTGAGGATGAAAAACATACCTAACATTTAAAGGGAGGGAAGGGGAAGAGAGAGGGGGAGAGAGAAAATATACCTTATTGCCAGTCTCATCCACTTTAGTCTGTCTCTGACCTTTTGTTGGAATAATCAGTGGCAATATAAGAACTTCCTAACACCATAGCCAGGGTTTCCTTTCTGTCCATGTCCCTTTGGTGCCATCCTTACAATCAGACTTAATGCACTTGTATTTCTAGCTCATTCTTCAAGATTGAAGATTTAAGAACAAGCCATTTTCATCTTCTAAGCTTCAGCCCTCAACCCACATACCTAGGAGTAGGCCCCATTGAGCTCAACAGAACTTCTGAACAGACATATAGTGTGTTGTGAATCAGGATGGAAAGCAACTGGTAATCTAGTTCTCGACTTCTTCCCTCATGTAATTGCAATAAAATCAAGGCATGTTAGAGGTTTTTTAAAAAAATTACAGGCTACTTTCATGGACAAAGGAATACTGAGGAATGTGTTTCAAGGGAACGTAGGAAGCTGCCTGGTAGCAGGTCACATTAAGCCCAATGGTGTCCAGTCTGACTGGCAGCAGCTGTCGGGGATCCTGAGCTGTGAGACATTTTGGCAACTGGGGATGCCAAACACCAGGCCGGGGATATTCTACTGTACATGCTCCTGAACTTAATTGTCATGCTCCTTATGGTCTCTTCCACTTCGCTTGGGAGAAGTGTCTTTTCAGAGTGTAGCAGAAGATTAAAGTTGGGAGTTTCTCCATCCTCCATGTCTGGTACAAAGTTAAAACAATACCAACTGCAGGGGTGGGGGTAAGGAACTTGGACTGCCAACACTCTGCTATTGTAGTTCCACCTCCATGTATGTGATTTCTGTCTTATTTACTTTTACAAAATTTTTGTACCACCCAAACTAAGAGAATCAGGGCAGCATACTAAATCCTGTAATAATTGCAGAACCTATGCTTAGAAATTAATAGCCTCACACCAAGATAGTGGAAAACTATTTTACTAAAAGTTACTGCGATTACAAAAGAGAAAGTTGCTTCTGAGGAAAGCGTGCGCATTCCTTCATTGATATATGCCCCCACAATCCCTCCCCCCTGTTCAGGCCACTCAGATGGTACTTCCAGGTCTTCAGACACAGGATGACCCAATCCACCATTGGCAGACTGCAGGCGAACGTATGCAGGCATGGCCTCTTCACCCTGTTAACTCCTTCCATGTCATTATCTCCGATACGAAGCAAAGAAGCTTTGAATTGGAGACCATCCCAAGTAAAGGTAAAGGTTCCCCCCGCACATTTGTGCAGTCATGTCCAACTCTAGGGGCCAGTGCTCATCTCCGTTTGTTAGCCGAAGAGCCAGCGTTGTCCGAAGACACTTCCACGGCCATGTGGCCGGTATGATGCACGCGGAATGCTGTTACCTGCCCACCGAAGTGGTACCTATTAATCTATTTGCATTTGCATGCTTTCAAATTGCTAGGTTGGCAAGAGCTGGGGCGAGTGTGGGAGCTCACTCCGTCATGCGGGACTAGGGATTCGAAACTCCGAACTTGCGATCTCTTGATCGACAAGCCTGGCATCTTACCCGCTGAGCCACCACGCCCTAACACTAAATCCCAACATGCCCCTTAAAACCCAAACTAGATGGTCACCCACAATTCCTCATAGGGGATCAAACGCCCACAGTAACAACAGTAACAAAACAGTTTCAGTGCCTTCTGGAACATCAAAAGAGAAGGGGTCACATACAGTATTTCTCTGGGGACAGCATATTCCATAATGGTCCATGATGTCTTCTGGCCCTTAGCCCTCTTAAAGACTGAGGAGATAGGTCCTTGAGCAGACCCTCTCTAGATGTCTGGGCAGGACAGGCAATAGAATCTTATTTCATAAGATGGTCTCTGATTGACAGAGAGATATATTGTCTCTAGTTTGTTCTGGCTTGGTGCTGTGCATCCCTCTGGAAATTTGGTTAGGTTCCTGTGGAATAAAATTTATTGAGGTGACAGACCTAAGCCAATTTTTCTCTTTTCACTGTACTAAAATATACAAGGCAATTAACTTTATACAATTCAACACTCAGACTGCTTCCAAATGAGGTCGTTATTTGTATCCTCCTAGTTTTGTCTATAAGATGTAACAGGTGGTACCAATGATAAGAGTGTTTGACTTGTAGACCTTCAGTACTTTTTCCCCACTTTTTTTTTTACAAAATGGAAAGAAGAACGGTTAAGAAATAAAAAATGGAATCCCAGGCATGAGCCCTAAGACATTATTTACAACAGAAAACAATTTGTGGGATGTACACTTTGCCATCTTACTTTGCAGTTATTTGAAGCTAAGCAAACTTGTAGCAAAGCTCCTGATTAGATTGGGAAATTGGCAGCCCTCTTTCCAAGTTTCTGTTTTTTGACAATGCCTCTGTCAGGGGTGTAATGCGCACGGCAAGTTATGCAACTTCCCAGTGTCACTGTAATCCAACACAGCCTGTGCCATCCATTTCTTCTTTTCATCAAATAAGTTATTTTAAACCCCCTATATGTTCCCACCATCTCTCACACCAAGCTATCTCTCTGTACAGAGACTGTTTGTGTTTTGTACTTCTGTTTTCTAATTAGCAGCGGCCCTGTTCAGCTTGTTAGATTTTAAGAAAGGGCAGTTTAAAAATTGATGGTGTTTGATGAAATAGGACCCTTAGCAGGAAGAGAAGCAGAAATGATTAATTACACAGTAACTCATATAGCCGTATTTTGAGAGAAATCATTTTTTTCCAATTACTTAAGGCACTATACAAATACTTCCACTATATTATCAAACATCCTAAAATAATGATTTTTAAACTTTCCTCCATGAGTTTATTCTTGTTTCTATTCCACGTTGATGATGTTGCTTCTCACTTTGGTGACAGAAATCACATTTCACCATTATACATAACTCTAATAGATAGCTGCATACTTCATCTGAAAAAAACATTAGCTTTATTATTACATTAGTGTAAACTGGTTTTACATATACATATAACATTTAAAATAATGTAGAGAAGAGACATCTGTCACCCTCTCATGTGTGGTGATCTCTTGTTAAAGGATGTCCTCCTGTGCTTATGCAGAATGCTAAAGGAATACTGTAATTAGTAATTAAGGATTAATTATTCTTATCCAAACATCTTTGATAATCACTAAATATAATGTCATGTGTCCAGATATTCCTCTGACCATATCACAGCCATCCAATTTTACAAATTTTACATAGGTGAAGAGAAACAGTAAATGAAGATCACTGCCTTGAGTTATTTATAAAAATAATAAAGGCGGGATTTAAAAAATATAAAACTTAAAGCCTATTATTTGTATTTAACAGTTCTGCCCACACAGTCTTTCAACATACAGTATGTATAGGAATATTACTGAAATACTATACCTCTGTATGGCTGAAAATTCACCATCAAAAAACGAGGAGGAAAGGGAAAAGTGACCATGGAGCTACTGCTCAAAAGTAGTACAGTAACTGATTTTAAGAATTACCTAAGGCATAGCTTTCCAAACTGTGTGTCGCGACACATTAGTGTGTCGCAACAAAACCCGGAAGTGCTGATGGCGCGTTGCTGCTGTCTCTGCGGCGGCGGCAGCAGCACACCATCAGCGCTTCTGGGTTTTAGCACGACGCATGAGGCCGCTGCCGCACACACCACCGCCATTGGTGTGTCGCCAACAGCAGGACTTTGGAAAGCCCTGACCTAAGGGCTTGATGGGGTTTTGGTTTCTTCATGGCTTTGGAGAAATTAAAACAAATTACACTAATCTTTTAAATATTTATATGAATTATAGGAAGTATAAAATCTGAATAGATTTCATAAACATTTTGCTTTTGCTGTTATTAAGTTTGGAATGTCTATTATACATTGTTATCATTACTATCACTTGTATAATCAGCCTTAGCCTTTTTTTAAATCTCAGAATGTCTTACAAGTGTACACACATACATATTTGGGAATGTCTAATTTTTACCTAAATTATATATCTGGTTTACAGATTAAGACTTGAAAAGTCCCATCTCAATTATCTTAGGCCTGCTGAACTTTGCATTAAGACCGAACTGCTAGCTAATTATTTGAACATGTTGAACATGCAGTCTGGTTATTCATTACGTTGATAAATGCGGCTGGCTGAGGTGATAGTGGACTCTGGTTGGTGAATGTGGGGAGATTACGATGGAACATCTCATGGACTTCCACATTCCCCCAGTGAGCCACAGAACACAGTTTGAGAATGACTAACAATGGAAAACTTGTGTTTATATTTTGATGTTAATTAGGCGGCACACAAGTTTAATAAATATAATGATTATTATTGATCAGGAGCTGAGAGTTTTAAGGTAATATTTAAATAAAGTCAAAAGCCAGACAGTAAAATCAGTTTAAAAGAACTTTAAAACATCTATAAATCAAAGCAACCAGCAAAAGCATGAAAATAAAACTATATAATGGAATATTAGAATATTTTAGAATATTCTATTTAGCAATGGAAATAACAAGCACCGAGAGAATAAAAATGTATTTGCAAGGCAATAAATTAAAACAAAGTAGATAACAGGTGAACCTATTTGGGAAAGTATTATGTGGTTGTGTTTTGTGTAACAGGCTAAGCCAAAATGTGGTTTACTAGCTTGTGGCTTATCATGTCACATTAACTCAATCAGGTGTTTGTTATTCAATAAACAGGATTAAACAAATCATGCCTTAGAATGATGTGGAAATGATCCTTTTAAATAGATTTTTAATGGGGAAAAAATAGAAGAGGCTAAGGGAAAAGACTGGATTATAAGTGGAAGATTATGATGATTCAATAATGATATAATTAATTCTATTTATATAGTTTTCTTCCTCTCAGAGGAACCCAGAGTGCTATAATGATGTCTGGATAGACCAGAAAGAGAGTGTGGCATCTGGATGGCAATTAATGTGCTCCAACAATTATCTGTAATTCCTTTCCAAAAGGGTCATTGTGCTTAGCCAAAATATGGTTGGTTTATTTGGAGTGTTGTATACACTTACCCACTGTGATTCTTCCAACTCTGAAGGAACAGTGTTTTTTTTAAGGGAAAAAAAGCAGAGCAGAAAGGATTCAAAATTTGGTTTGAAATATACTGGCTGTTTTTGCAGGACACACTAATAGCTAGCTTACCCATGATTTACTCAACCACATTTTTTGGGATCACACAATGCACTAAGTTAAAACGTGGTTGGCTTATTTGTGGTTTAGCATATAACACAAACACTCCCATTGCCTGAAGACTTCCTCACTAGTAGTTCAATTTATAAAAAAAATCAATCCAAAGTTTACCGAACAGAAATGGATCATCCTGACCAACATCCAGTCTCATAACAGTATCACCCTCAATTTCCTCCATATATACATAATGTGCAGAAATAAATTCAATTCTATAAGAACTGTGAGAATAAAACTTTAAAGCTTGCAATGTTCAGACTACAATTCTAAGCATATTTACTAATAGTTAAGTTCACACAGAGGTAAGCTGCTAATCTACAATGTTGAATGGTATGTAATTACTTATTTCAAGCAAATTTAAATATTTGCAACTGAAGGAGTCATTCCTCCCCTGTTTATGATGAACTCCCTGACTCTCCTTTCTTCTATTATATTTTCTCAATTTCTAGATTACAAACCTTGATCTAAAGAACTCTACAATCATTTTTAGTGTATACAGATATTATTTGTTCATTTGTTAAATTATTAGACAAACCCCCACAATCAAAATAAACTCTTGGTGGATTACCTGCATCCATAAAAATACAATAAAATGTCCATGATTGTCAGCCTTACAAGGTAGACCAGACAAAGAGACCAATGCCATATAGGTCAGGACTACTTTTATTGTAACTTATAGTACAGGGAGAAAGGGAGAAACGAGCTAAGAGGAAGGCACGTAAAGCAAACCCTCATTGTGACCGTCTTCCACCTGGAAACCTATGCCCTTATTGTGGGAGGTTGTGCGGATCCAGAATTGGCCTTTACAGCCACTTACGGATCCACTGTTAAGAATTTACCCCAGAAGACAATCTTACTCGGCTACAAGTGATCGCGAAGAAGAAGAGGAAGAAGAGAAGAGGAAGAAGAAGAAGAAACAGAATCTTGCAAGTTCAAGTGTGGTTCCAGGGCCTTTACTTTCATGTGAACTAGGGAGGGGCCTGTCTGAGACATTTAATCAAATTAGTTTCTTGGAATGGGCTCAAGCCATTCTTGTCTGCTCATTGCTTTGGTAGGTGCTCTTCTTCCTATCCTTCAAGGCCATTCCCTATGCTCTCTGCAATGATATAATTATAAAACTAAAAACTATCAACCCCCAATTACACATAAACCAATCAATAACCAGTAGCATCAATTCATGCATCAAAAGCTCTCCAAAATAATTGAGTTTCTGGTAACTCACAGAAAGCCAAGAGGGTGGGGATAAAATTTCTGGGGGGAAGTTATTCCAAACATCACATGTACCAACAGAAAAACAGCATTTGTGAGCCTCTGTTCTTCTCAAGAACAGACCTTGTTAAGGAAGTGTGAAAAGTGACCTAACCCCTGAATGGCCAGACTGGGGACAGATCCTCCTTGAGGTCTATGTGGTTGCTGAATCGACACCAACTTGATGGCACATAATCAAAAACGGTACAGCAGGCAGAGCCTTCTGCATATAACACAGCACCTCAAAAAGGAGGCGATGGGGAAAGAAGAGGGGTGTGCAATACCAGGGAAGCTGTCGATAGAATAACACCTGGCTGGTTCGTACTTCGCTGTCTTGTGTGAACACAGCCTACCCCGACTCGACCTGGAAAAGATGCTGCTGGCTGCTGTGCCATTACCAGCCCTTGCGACGGCACTTCTCAGGGTAGAAAGCGCTCACAGCCCACCCGTCGACCGTCCCTCTCCCAAGCCGCCTTTGTCATCCTCCCGTAGCTCCTCCTCCTCCTCCTCGTCGTCGCTGCCTTTCGCCAAGCCAATTGTCTGGCTAACTAGCGCCGCTTCCGTAGGACCCGCCCCCTCTCCCTTTGACCCCGCCGATGTCTTCGCGTGCCATCTTCCTGTTCCAAACCACGTGGACGCGCGCTGGGCACTGCGGGGCAACCGTGGCGGCGCCGTGATCATAACAACGAGCGCGCTTTCTCGTCCGCCTGCTTGGCTGGCTCCGGACCTGGCGGCTTGGCTCGGCCGGGGGCAGCGGCGCCCAGCCAGTTAACATGGCGAGCCAGCCTCCCTCCCTCAGCTATGTTGGGTGCAACTTTTTGCGGCAGAGGCTAGTGCTCTCCACGCTGAGCGGGCGGCCGGTGAAAATCCGCAAGATCAGGGCCAAGGATGACAACCCCGGCCTCAGAGGTTGGTTGGTCTGGGACTGCGAGGCGAACCCCTGGGGATGATTGGGGGGTGGGGATGGTGGGGAGGAGGGAAGGAGGCGGGCGGGCGGGCGGTGCTGAGAGTGGCTGTTGGAGGCTCGCCTGCTGAAAGGAGACTGGCGGGTGGATTGAATTCCCGTGGAGGCAGCCGCCGCCAGCGGCGCACCTGAAACGGTGCGAAAAAGACAGAGCCCACCCTTTGATTTTGTCCGCGGGAGCCTGGGAGGAGACACCGCGTTGCTATGCTGCCGCCGCTGCTGCCTGATTTCCCTGACGCGGAAGACTGTTGAATCCGCAAGAAGGTTGTGTGCTGGCGTGAAAAAGAGCTCGGTTCAGTCCACTGGGGGTTTAGTGGTCGGCCTAAGGGACCGTGGGGCGAGGTGCCAGTACCACCCTGCCAATGCTTAGGCGCCATGTCCCTGTTTATACATCAGGTTCAGAGAATGTCAAGTGGTTGATTAGGCTGGAGAAGCTCCCACATTGGCAATGGGAGCTTCTCTACCCCAGTGGAGGTTTACAACTAGACAAATGATTGTCAGGCTGCCAGGAGGAGCTGTCAAGTGATGTAGACCACCTTTGGGTTGCCCAGTGCATAGAACAATGGGTGGTACTGGGGAAGCCTGAGTTCAAATTCAGCTTTATAAGAAGTGACACTGGACTTTGGCAAGTTGATGTGACTTAGATCTAACCTAAAGACTGGACTTGGGAATGAAATGGGTTGATTCAGTCAGAACTTCTTGGTGGAAAGTGGGGATATAAATGTAAACACATTTTAATAGAGGGATGCACAAGCTTTTTCTGTCTTGAGGACTGCATTTCATCTTTGATGTTCTGGGGGTCACAGTCCTGAAAGTAAGTGGGTTCAGGAGAAAAGATGGGTGAGACCAGGGAAGATGATTTGGATCTCATTTAAATTAAATGTATGTACATAAACGTATGTACATAAATGTATGTACATAAATTGCCAACCTAGCAATTCGAAAGCATGCAAATGCAAGTAGAGGAATAGGTACCACTTCGGTGGGAAGGTAACAGTGTTCCGCGTGCGTCATACAGGCCACATGACCGTGGAAGCGTCTTCGGACAACGCTGGCTCTTCGGCTAACAAACGGAGATGAGCACTGGCCCCTAGAGTCAGACACGACTGCACAACTGTGCGGGGGGAACCTTTACCTTTACCTACATAAACGATAAGGACCGAACCCGACCGAACACAAGCTAGAGCCGCTGTTAAGGCCTACCTTGTGGCGGTAAGAGCGGCGAAACATCAATATTTCTCAGCTCTTATTGCATCCACAGAATGCTGCCCGACGGCCCTGTTTAAGATCACCCAATCTCTTTTGGGGAAGGTGGATTTAGAAACCCACCTACAGGGCTGTGCTGATGAGTTTTCTGGGCATCTGGAGGATAAAATCGCTCGGATTCGCTCCAAGTTGGATGCCAAGCGTGTAGCAGGGTCTGAGGAGATGCCTGGGGAACGTGCTTACCCGATTATCTGGGAACGGTTTGATCCTGTTGGGCCCGAGGAAGTGGACAGGGCTCTTCGGTCTGTAAATGCCACCACTTGTCAATTAGATCCCTCTCCCTCCTGGCTGGTGAAGGCATTGCGGGAGGTGACGTGTGGGTGGGTCCAGGTGATGGTGAATTCATCCTTAGGGGAGGGAGGGTTTCCGGCGACCTTCAAAGAGGCGCTGGTGCGCCCCCTCCTCAATAAACCATCACTGGACCCTACCATCCTGGACAATTTTCGTCCAGTCTCCCACCTCCCCTTTTTAGGGAAGATGGTTGAGAAAGTGGTGGCGTTGCAGCTCCAGACGGTCCTGGATGAAACGGATTATCTGGACCCTTTTCAGTCGGGTTTCAGGCCCAGATATGGGACGGAAACAGCCTTGGTCACACTTATGGATGATCTCTGGCGGGAGCGAGATGGAGGCAGTGCATCCATCCTGGCTCTTCTTGACCTCTCAGCGGCCTTCGATACCATCGAACATGGTATCCTTTTGGGTTGGCTGAGGGAGTTGGGGGTGGGCGGCGTGGTTCTACACTGGTTCACCTCCTTCCTCCAGGGCCGGTCCCAATCAGTGTTGATAGGGAGCAAGAGATCCGCCCCATGGCCCCTACTTTGTGGGGTGCTGCAGGGTTCGGCACTCGCTCTGCTCCTTTTATATGAAACCGCTGGGTGAGATCATCCATTGCCATGGGGTGAGGTATCATCAATATGCTGATGATACTCAACTATACATTTCCGCCCCAAGTGACGTAAGTGTGGCTGTGACCACCCTCTCTCGGTGCCTGGAGGCTGTGGGGGTCTGGATGGGGAACAACAGGCTTCAGCTGAACCCTGGTAAGACGGAGTGGCTGTGGGTTGGGGGCTCCCAGGTATCCGAGAACTTATCATCTTTGACTCTGGATGGAGTTGCACTGCCCCAGACAGATCCAGTGCAGAACCTGGGGGCTCTCCTGGACTCGCGTCTCCTGGCAGCCGTGGCCAGGGGAGCCTTTGTGCAGTTTCGTGTTGTGCACCAGCTCCGCCCTTTCCTGGATCGAGAGTCCCTCCAGTCAGTCACTCATGCCCTGGTCATCTCCCGTATAGACTACTGTAATGCGCTCTACGTGGGGCTACCCTTGAAGAATATCCGGAAGCTACAGGTGGTGTAGAATGCGGCTGCGCGAGCAGTCTTAGGAGTCCCAAGGAGGGCACACATAACACCATTGCTCTGCGAGCTGCATTGGGTGCCGGTTTGCTTCCGGGTCCAATTCAAGGTGTTGGTTATCACCTTTAAAGCCTTACATGACATGGGTCCAGGTTACCTGAGGGACCGTCTCACCCCCGTGACATCGACCCGTCCCACCCAGTCAGGCAGAGAGGGTATGCTCGGACCCTGCCCATGAGGGATTGCCGATTGGCTGGGTCTAGGAGGAGGGCCTTCTCTGCCATCGTGCCCGCTCTGTGGAATAAGCTACCGCCGGAGGTAAGACAGGCCCCCACGCTCCTGGCTTTCAGGAAGGGAGTTAAAACCTGGTTATGCCACCTGGCTTGGGGTGGGAGGGGCGATAGCCATGCATGGAGGTGGTTGGCTCCATGATAGTGCCAACAGTAAGATCTTGATTTGCCGTCTGGTATTTATACATCATATTTGTATTTTTTAATGTATATCTTATTTATATATATTTATATTTATATGTATTTTTATTTTAATGATGTGTTGTTTTTTATTGTTGTGAGCCGCCCAGAGTCATCTTGTATGAGTTGGGTGGTCAAGAAGTCTAATAATTAATTAATTAATTAACAAACAAACAAACAAATAAATAAATATTTGTGTCATCTGAAGAGAAACCAGGGTATCAACTACAAGTAATATTATCATACCCAATTGTTTAATAACTTTGCCCCTTCTATCACATTTACATTGCAATTTGGCAGCAGTTGGGGAGGGGGCTGTGGTGCTGCACCCAGAGCTGCTTCGGGCCTCATTGCCCTGGGACTCCCAAGTTCCACACCTTTTTTTCCCTACCCTTTCTCAATTAGCACCCTATTTTTCTCTATTTTTCTATTTTTCTTACCAGCCTTATGTTAGTAGTCTCTGTTCACCATTTCTATAAAGCATTTTCTACCTGCAGGCCTATGGAATAAATTGCCAGTAGCCCCAAAACAACTAGGCCAAGAAGTTGGAACTCAAAATCTACCCACAAGCTACATTAAGTGTTTGCTAGAGCCAATTTAGTAAACACTGTGACGGTTAGAAAATATATAGCCTCCTCCAGTCTGTGACGTTTGGAAGAAAACAGATACAAAAGCAAATAAGGAAGTTTTATTAATTAATTAATTATCCCGCCTTTATTATTTTTATAAATAACTCAAGGCGATGAACATACCAAACACTCCTTCCTCCTCCTATTTTCCCCACAACAACAACCCTGTGAGGTGAGTTGGGCTTAGAGTGAGTGACTGGCCCAAGGTCACCCAGCCAGCTTTCATGCCTAAGGCGGGACTAGAACGTACGGTCTCCTGGTTTCTAGCCCAGCACCTTAACCACTAGCTCTGTGGTACCTCTGTTCGCTGTGTCTTCCTTAATTTTTTCATCCCAGATCGAAACAGGCAAATGTTTTAACTGCATTTCCTTATTAATCCTTTCTTTATTGACAATTCCCTGCTTCTTTCTTTTCCAATATAGCATGCTCCCTCTTCTGCCTCTGTTCCAGTGGAGGTTCCTCTGAACCTCCCTTTCTGTTAATTCAGCCTTTTTTCTCTTCCAAATGCAAGCTCTCTTCCCTTTCTCTTTCATTCCCTGTTTCTGTACCCACAGGTCCCCTTATTCTACTATTCCCCCCCACCACCATACACACCCACCATTTTTTCCCTCTATATTGTAGAGGAAATATATTCTATATTCTTTTCTTTTCCATATCACAATGACTTTATTGGCATCTCCCTCAGTCCCCCCCCCCTTTTTCCTGTAGTCCTCTCTGATGGTTTCACTGCATCTTGTTTCTCTTATTCTTTTCCCCTCTTATTTTTTTTTCTTCCCTCAATTCATGATTCTCTCAACACACTCAGAAATCTCCTTCCTTTCTTTTTATCTGCTTGCCCTACCCATCTTTTTGGCTGTACTGAATTTAGGAACAATGGCACTTTCACTTTCCCAGCAGTTCATATCTTGGGAGCACCTGAGATGGCACTGAAGGACAGCAGGGTCTGAAAGCTGGTGACAACTCCACCAGGTACCTTCAAGTCTATGGAAGAGCAGAAGGGACAGAGAGACTCAGGGAATTCTGTTCCTGAATCCGTTTCTGATGGGCTTTGATGGCTTTTCTAATGCCAAAAAGAGGCGTGGAAGAGCTGTAAGCCCCGGATATGTGGAGATGCAGACACCCCTCTTACTGTACAACTGGAGAAGCTTATTGCCCTTAAGCTGCATAGTGTTGGAAGAGAAATCACTTACACTTGATGATTCCTGCTTCGGCTGGACAGAAGATGACTCAGACATTGCTCCTTTGCCAGCTGAGGAAAAAACCTGAAATTCAAGTTTTTTTTCATATTCCTAATTTAAAATAAATTGTGGAGTAGGAGAGAACATCTTCCACCAGTGTAACAAAACAGGCCATAACTGCAGCAATATAAACTACAGATTGTAATTACACTAGTATCTGATGCAAATTAATCATCAGCAGTCCCAGAGCAGACCAGCTGATTATGGAAATCAATTGTGAAACAACTGTTGTGACCAAATAATGATTTAAACCAGGGCTTTCCAAAGTGCCGCCGCTGGCGACACATGAGCGGCGGTGGTGGCAGCACGGTGGTGGCGCACGCATGGCGTGCGGCGGTGCGCGCGTGCACGGTGGCGGCACGGGGGGCGTGCGGCGGCGCGTGCGTGCATGGTGGCAGCGGGTGCCGCTGCCGCCATGCACGCGCGCGCCGCCACTTCCGGCGACTTTTGTGTCGCGACACACAGTTTGGAAAGCTCTGATTTAAACAGTAAATTTAAAAAGTTGTGTTAATTATTTTTTTTAAATTAGCTACTTTCTTCTCCACATTTCTTCCTTACTAGCAGAAATCTTAATTACAATTAAGCCAGTTCAAAAAAAGAAAGAAAATTAAGTGTATCAACTAATATGCACACCCCAGATTTCTGAATAGTCTTCAAAATAAGACTATCAGCAGTAGAAAGCCCATCTAAGTGTAGAGAGAGATGAGGTCTTCAGACTATTCTATATCTGATGGAGAATGAGTGTCCTTCCAGCCTTGCACTGCTTTTTTGCAACAATAAAAGCATGCCATATCTCTTCTTTTGTCCACTGATCAATTTCTAAACCATCAGGAAACAAATCATAGGAACATAAGCATTTACAAAAGCAATGAACATTCCCAAACATAATTTATGTATAAATAACCTTTGTCTTCCCACCCCCCAAAAGCCACTATAGTACATGACCCACTTCATAGAAACTGATGTTGCATTTTGAGCATTATAACGCCAGTAATTAACTAAAACCACCCTTTTATTCCTTAAAGAAACAGATAAGTGTCCAAAACCTGTAGAACAATACTTTTTATTGGCTTATATGCAGATATATAGTAGTTAAAGGGTATTTTAAATTATGGAAGTATTGCCAGTCTGCAATTTTATGATTATAAACAATCAAATGTCAGATGAGGCTGCATTCTGAGCACTTGTTCTCCACTGTTTTTTCTTGCCCCAAAGACAGGATTGCAGAAAGTGGGGCACGGGCTACATATGGTTGGCAGTGCCCCTTCTGTGGCCCCAGGGCCTTTCCTAGAATGGGTGGACTCCAAAGTGAGTCCCAATTTTGCATTGTGGGGGGATTTTAAGGAGCAAAATAGGTACCTGAAGCCGCCTTGAAACCCTCTCCTTAAAAAGGCCTTTGACATGCCATGCAAAGGCTGCTGTAGTGCTTCAATCAGTAGAGGTGCATACCTCAGCCTTAAGAGGTCAACACCACAGTCCTATCTGAGAGTCAGTATGATAGATCACATTGGATCTTATTCACAGATATATGAGTTCAATTAATTTATGACTGAATATGTGCTGAAATAGATAATGGACAGAGGAGAGTATCTAATTACATTGGATATTGTTTATGGTATCAATAGGAACAATTTAGGGCTAATAAAGCTGGCATTGATACAACTGAAGTCCTTCTCAGATTTATTTTTAAAGAAGCATGGTGAGTTTGCTTTTTTACTATAGTAAGGTATAAATCCAAATGTAACAGGTGAGAAAAAATGATAAGGACAGCAGGACTAGGAATTAAAGTGAAATGATTTGGGGCTAAAATATAACTAATTAGCTACTTCTGCTTAGTTGGTGCTCTTGTGGAGTTGCAGTATTTTTGGTTATAGTTGCTTTATGGGTCTCTTTATGTGTATCTATCTAAGCATACATAAGCACCAAAGGATGATGATTGCCCACCACTGCCCTGACACTTGATAGTGGCCCCCCAGCAAGCTGCTGACATTCCATTATAAAATTGATAGATTTCAGAGGTATGATATTTTTCCTTCTTTTTCCAAAAATAAGGAACAGGAGTTAGAGTTCATTGGTAGATAAATTACCCCTATTTCATTCTTTAACTACTTCTTCTTTGAAAATAGCCTGAAATTGACCATATATAGTATATACAAGAATAGAAAAATGGAATTGGTTTGGAACAATAATGCATATTTTATTTTGTAACATTGGGAAGGGAATCTGTGGCTTGAATCATGTCAACTGGATTTCTATTTCTGAAGAAGCTCCTTGGATAAGGAGTGAAACGTTTCCACTAAGAAAATAGAAATCCAGTTGACATGATTCAAGCCACAGACTGTTCCACCTGGATGACTGAGAACCTTCATAGACATATTGGGAAGGGAAGTGCATTCCGGCTGAAGCCTTTAAATATTGGAGGAGGAGGTTTGTTGTATGACTGTATGCATAGGATGGCAAATTGGAGATTTTTGGAGAAAAAATCTTACTGTACTGTTTTTTTCTATCATAAAATCTGAGTAGAGTTTACTCATTTGTCTGTTTTAATCACATGATTAACAAACTATTTTAACTATTTATGAGCACAATTACATACTGTTTGATTGCCATAAAGATTCTTGGAATGAATGCTAGCAATCTAATATGATGCATGTTTTTCTGACAGATTTTGAAGCAAACTTTCTCAGGCTAATTGACAAGATAACCAATGGCTCTAGGATTGAAATAAACCAAACAGGTACTAATTATATATAGTGCTATCAGCATACATGGAGCCCCAATCTTTTGGAGCTAGTGGCATATTTGGAACTTTAGGGAACATAATTGTTTAAAAGCACTATTTTACTAACGTGTTCTCTGCCCTTCCTTTTATCCTCCCCTCTGCTTTGTTGGGCATCTCCCTACTGCTTCTTCTAATCTTTGTCCTTTTTCTAGGCAATTGGATCTGTGGCCAGACTAAGCATTATGTTGCAGCTGCCCATCATTTTTAAGTTAAAGGGGCCCATTGGTTTTGCAGCTTGCTAGCTTCCCAGTTTTTTAAAATTAAAAGAAACATAAAAAAGAGAGGTGGCTCATGGAGCTTGATGGTGGCTGAGGAAGGTGTCCATAGTCATATTTGTGTCACCGTGTACCACATTGGGAACACCGCTCTGCAGAGTACAAGGGAGGCCTCCTTTGAGGAGTTACACCTTTAACTTGGGAAGTAGATATGGGAGGAAATATAGAATCGATAGAGTATTTCAGTTACGAGATCTGGGCAAGGGAATGTGTTTTTTCTTTTTTAAAATTTTTATTATAGATTTTTTTTGCAAAGTAAAAACAATACAAAATTAAAGAAAAAAGAAAGTAAGGTAACAGAAAAGTGATAAGTAAATAGAAAAGAAATAAAAGACAAAAGGAGAAAGAAAGCCGGTTTGGTCTAGTGGTTAAGGCAACGGGCTAGAAACCCAGAGTCTGTGAGTTCTAGTCCCGCCTGAGGCATGAAAGCTGGCTGGGTGACCTTGGGCCAGTCTCTCTCTCTCAGCCCAACTCACCTCACAGGGTTGTTGTGGGGAAGATAGGAGGAGGAAGGAGTATTAGGTATATTCCCCACTTTGAGTTATTTATAAAAATAATAAAGGTGGAATAGAAAATAAATTAAAAGAAAGAAAGAGAAAAGCAAAGAAAAATATAAAGTGGCTTCCAATCTTCTTTACAGCAGTTATAAATGCATTTATATTTTATCCTCTCTCTCTAAAGTTACATCATGGCTCCCTTCTTTCCATAATCTACCCTTTCTAATAATCAACGCCATAAATCACAAGTTCCTTTTTTTCTGTTTTCAGCAAAAAGTCCATAAAGGGTTTCCAGTCACTAACAAATGTAGTTATTGTCTTTTTCCTAATCAAACAAGTCAATTTTGCCATCTCTGCAAATTCTGTCATCTAAGGGAATGTGTATTTTCTTGTTTTCTACGTTTTCAGGCTTTCTTTTATTTGTAGAGTAATTATTGGTAGATTCCCTTACAGGGCAGCCTGATAGTACAAGTCCAGGTGGGGTGACCTAACTTTCCCTTTCTGTGCATTTTCCCATTCCTGACCTTTATTTTCTCTCCCACCCATTGCTGTAATGTCCTGGTTGCACAATGAGAATGCACTACCACAAAGCAATTCTGTAGGCCTGTAGAAACATTTGTACATATCATGGAGATTGATTGACAGGCCAATGTCACCTTTTATGTCTCTACAGCTTTTGCAATAATATTTCTGTTGCTTTTTTAACAGGTACTACTTTGTATTATCAGCCTGGCCTGCTCCACGGGGGTTCACTGGAACATGATTGCAGTCCAAATCGTAGTATTGGATATTATCTAGAGAGTCTTCTCTGCTTAGCCCCATTCATGAAACATGCACTAAGAATTGTTCTCCGAGGTATAACCAATGATCAAATAGATCCATCAGTAAGTTGAATATCTACCAATTTATCTTTTCCTAGGACATTGTGTGTACAATGAATTCACAGAATTGCAAAATTGAATTTGGAGTTCCCCCGTGGAATTCCCCTATGGAAACCCTACTTGCAATTTAAGTTAGGATTTGGGCATTAAAAAGAGACAGGAAGCAAGGATGTTGTCAAATGCTCCATCCAGTGCAAAGAGAAGCCTGTAGAACAGAGCTTTCCAAACTATGTGTCGCAACACATTAGTGTGTCAGCTGCAGTGTCTGGGTGTGTCGCTGCGGCTGCTCCCTCCGAGCCCTGCCAGATTCTACGCAGGTCCTAGTGCCTGCCTTGTGCCTTGCTGCCTCCAAACCTGCTGTGATTCCGTGCAGGTCCTAGTGCCTGCCTTGTGCCCTGATGTAAGAGTGTGTCGCGAAATGATGCCCTGCTGTAAGAATGTGTCGCGAAATGATGCATGTCTAAAAAGTGTGTCACCAACATGAAAAGTTTGGAAAGCTCTGCTGTAGAAGAAAGATAGCTAAGACATTGATAGGGAGCCATGCAGGATCTTTTATGTGGTGGCCCCCAAGGATAATGTGGGATTTCCCCACACGCTCAGGCACATATATGTTTTCATTATTGCAGATTCTTTTTCTGCCTCCCATATAATGTAACTTATATGGAGAAAGTCTGTAAATGGGTGTGCCTTGGGAACAGGATGCAATATTATGTGGCTGCCCTTTTAGAGGTCAATGTCAGTTAGTGTTGAGAAAAAACAAAATGTTAAGGAAAAGCCCTGAGAACTTTGCTTGACTGGAATCTGTTCATACATGCTGTGCATTTGTTCTGATAAGTTGATCTTGACAAATATAAACATAATTATGAAAATGCAATCCATTTTCAAGATGTCATGTATGTATTAAGTTTTTGGATAGCTATTCACCAATAGCTTAATAAGGAAGTCTACAAATGCAATCTGGGGAAAAACATTTACAGGACCTGAGACTCTCCATCCTTTGGACCACCTGAATATATCTGCACTTTTGCCCTTGCTTACGTTTCGGTTAAGATACGTGGGATGGAGAGAAGTGGTGGGGACTGTATCCCTCTCCTTTTAAACCATTTATAAAAATGGATGGGGACCAATTACATATTCCTCTTTGGCCAGTTCATCCCCCTTTCCAGAACCTGCCTTGGTTAGCTGATTGCATGTGTAAAGAGTGGACGTTTCAGTCTTGTTTAATAAAATTACTGTAACTGAATGCCAAAATAGTATCCCTGCCTAAGCCAGTTCTTACACCTGGTTTTATTTGCTTGCTGGTTGAGCAGTGAGGAGTTTTAAAAGCTGCTTTTTATTGACTGGGTACACACATCAAACTAATCTATAGTCTGGTTTCTTTGTTTTTGGTTTAGCATGATGTAGAGTCTGTCTGTTATGACCTCACATTATAAACAATATGGCTTGTTTCAATAAACAGTGGTTTTAAAAATGTGGCTTTGTGTTATAGGTAACACTAAGGTTATAGGTTATAGCCATTGACTCAGTCTGTTGATATATCAAGCCCAGTTTTGCCTACACACCAGCTCCAAACTGGCATGTTGGGACTAACTTCAAGAACATCCAGCCAGCATGGTCAGCACAGTTAGCTCTGCTGGCTGGGAATGCTAAGACTTGTAGTTTCAACAGATCTGGAAGGTGTTGGGTTACGAAAGGCAGCTTTGTAATCTCAGTGGCTCTCGACATGGGTGGGTCTTTCTTAGCCGTACCTAGAGATGCCAGATACGGAACCTGCAATTTCTGTTAGTAAAGGATATACTTTGCTGCTGAGGTATTGCCCTTTTCTTTACAGTAGTTCATATTTAAAAAGTATTGTTAGAACAGTTTTTTAAAGAAGCATGAAAAAGCGTTGTCAGCAAATGCCTTGAATTCTGACTGTTTCCTTGGGTAGCTTGTATTTTATAAAATCAAGGGATGGAGCTTATCTGGGGTGGTGGGGAAGAATATTGGAAGGACAACTTACCCTTGTTTAGATCTGCTATATTTGTAGACTCAGAGTGTTGAAATATTAGCCAATGGATTAGGGAAATGGCGAGTCTGGTCACAAGAAGCAGCAGGGATACCAAAGAACTGGCTAATATTTCAAGCAAATGACAAACCTTAACCTTAAGAGATTGTCCTGACCTATGCAACTATTGCAGAACTTTTAAAAACAACTCATCAGATTTGGACGGCAAATGTTCTCAGCCCCAGATTCTGAAGATGGTTGCAACATGCATGCCAGTATGAAAACCAACACTTGGTTAGGAAGAAACTTAAGAAAAGGCAGTCTGCTTCGCTTCAGTGCTTGTTATTATAACAAAAATGTTGCAAGCAAAACGTTTTTAGAGACAGACATCTGAGGCATTTGCTCTTCTCATTTTATATTTACATTTGCTAATAACTTGTCTTTGCAGGGCAGGAGTCATTGTGTTTAGCCAAGAGCTTAGCATAGCCTAAAACAAACATAGATAAGACATGTTTGAGGAAAGACCTGGGTGGGACTGGTACAGGTAGTCCTCGCTTACCGACCATTCGTTCAGCGACCACTCAAAGTTATGACAGTGCTGAAAAAATATGGCCCATTATGGCCCATTTATGATCATTTCTGACCTTTGCAGTGTCCCTCAGTCACGTGATCGCCATTACAGTGAGTACGTGTTGTCTTGTGCCTGACCTGTGGTTTTTTCTTTTTTTCCTCCTTGCAGAGTGGAAAGATTGGAGAGGAAGAAATTTCAAGAGAGTAAACTGTTTGCTCTTCTACACATCAGAAGCAATGCAATCACGCTGGCAGAGGGAAAGGGTCAGGCAAATTTGCCTACAGAAATTGCTTGCTTTTTTTCTCCCCCCACCCTCGCAGAGCAGAAAAATTGGAGAGAAAAGGATTTCAAGAGAATAAGCTGTTTGTATAGCATGCAGTGCTGGGCTGCCCACGCGATTGCATTGCTTTCGATGTGTACAAGTCAGTAAGCAGGCACTGTGAGCATTCCAAAGGGGGGGGGAGTGGTTAGGAGGCAAACAAAAGTCGAAGGTGTGAAACTGAGTAGTCTTGTCTCTTTCCAGCCAGAAAGCACAGTCATGGTCAAGTGATTTCCCACTTAGCAACTGCTTCGCTTAGGTCCCAATTAGGGTCATTAAGCAAGGAGTACCTTTACTGAAAAAAGCTCAGGCAAAGACTTAATTTTTGTACCAACAAAATCAGTGACTCACATTATGTCTCTGCAGAGTATAAAATGCTTTCTCAATTCTGACTCTGCACTTTATTCTGACTTGTAGACAATAGACTGCAGAGTTAATAGATTTGCATATGTATGCTACAGTTCTGTAAGAGCACATTTTAAAAACACCAAAAGTAGCTGTAAACACAAACGTCAGTTTTCTTTTTATTTTTCTGTTAAAGCAAGTGTCTAATCCTTACAAATGCAAATCAATATTTGGGTAATCCTTACTGAAACTTCAGGGACCAGAGAGATGATTGAATAAAATTTCTTCAAGAGTAGACCTTTGTTTCCTCCTTCCTATCATGATTACTCAATTTAGAATGTATTACATAAAATCAGTGAAGTTGCTTAATTTCTATTCAGCTTTTCTTATAGTGAAGTCATGCACCCTTGGGAATCAGTATGTTAATAGCAACATTACAATTAGTAGTCATTTTTCAATAGCTCTTAATCTAGAAGAATGAATTTCAAAATGGTCTCATGTTTAGGTATATTATCATTTACATATTTGGTACTGTCTTTGAATCTTGAGTGAGTCAAAGGTCCCTATTGTAAAGAGCTTACAGTCTTTTTTAAAAAGTCACAAGATATGGAATAGTTCAAAGTCTGGATAAGTTGAGAAAAGGTAGATGGGGGAATATAAAATTTATCTATAAAAAAAGAATTTTTTTAAAGCATGTATTTTTAAACCAAGGAGAAAACCACACCCCCACCAACACTGGCAGGGCAAACTTTGTATATAAACAGTATATGGAGCAAACCCCACACTCACTAGCACTGATTATGTTATCTAGTAAGGTAATGAAACGTCTGCAATCAAACAGCCAAGCTCAGAGAGCACCAAGGACTCCAAAATTCAACCCTGAGCTACATATATTCTCTTCTATTGACATGTATTTTACCCCAATGTCCCTATTTTCTGCTTTGACTATGTCCACTTTTCCATTGCACTGCTCACATGTGACTTCTGATAACCCAGGGTGCTGAGTTACATGGAGTTTCTATTCATGTTCAAATGGGGAAATCAGGGGCATCAGCAATAGGATTTGTACAGTATCTGCTTCCTCTATCTTGTATACTTGATGTTTTTACCCTATCGGTGGACAATGCCTAGATAGGGCTAAATGATGGTCTAACAGGCATATGCAGCAATAAGAAGGAAAGGAACAAGTCAGTCTAGGAGATAGGCCTTTTGGTAGCAAAGTGGTTTGGATGTTCTGCAAGAATAACTTCACTTTTTTTTTCATAGAAATGTTTTCCTAGAAACAGTGGACTATGGATGGCATTCCATGCCTATGAAACAAGAATGGATTAGTATCTAATTTATGCATCAGGATTAAGTGATGTTCCATATATAATAAATATCTTTCAGGTGGATGTTCTTAAGGCAACTGCTCTACCTTTGTTGAAAAGATTTGGAATTGACGGTGAAGAATTAGAATTGAAGGTAAAATTTGCTATTGATCAGAACTTCACTGCAATTAAGAAATGTCTTTCAAAAATAAATTTCTATGAGTTCATACTTGGCCATAGTATTGGTGGCCCAATCTTCTTCCTCTTCATTTTGGCAACTGCATTATCTTACTAGAATCTATAAGTCCTCTGGATTTTTGATAGACAGTCAAAGATTCTATTTTATTATTTTCAGATAACGAGGCGGGGTATGCCCCCCAAAGGAGGAGGGGAAGTGATCTTCACTTGTCCTGTGAAGAAAGTATTAAAACCTATTCAGTACATTGACCCTGGTAAAATTAAGCGTATCAGAGGTATGGCGTATCC
Source organism: Charina bottae (assembly GCA_023362775.1). Taxonomy (NCBI): domain Eukaryota; kingdom Metazoa; phylum Chordata; class Lepidosauria; order Squamata; family Charinaidae; genus Charina; species Charina bottae. The sequence continues at coordinate 202,360,601 of JALMGJ010000002.1, read as the reverse complement.
TTTTTTAAACATGTCTGAAGAGAATTCTAGACTGCCCTTTTCATTCAAAGATTCAGTTTTTAGGTCTGTATCCACTTATGAGTAAGCCCTGTTAAGATCAGTTACTGGATTCACACATTACCCTGAGTCAATGTAGTGTGGTTGGTTAAGATATTACCATGGAACTCACTGATTGACTTTGGATCAATCTATCTCTTTCAGCCCAACTTATCCCTTTGGGTTGCTGATATGGGGGATAAACTTAGGGAAGAACTTGAGCTGTCAGAAAAGATGGAATATAAATGCAATTCACAAGAATAATGTGATTTGCCCTGTTTTAGCTTAGTGTGAGTCCAGCCTATGCTTTTTGTAAATCATGGTTTGTGGCTTAGCACATTGTGCAGACTCAACCAATTGTGGTTTATACAATTAAGCAACTGATAAGTTACAGCAGGATGCATTGCAGTGTTAGATATATTTCTGTGCATGATGGATGTGTACAAGAATATAGATAACTCAGCTGTGGTTGAGTAGCCTGAACTTTCTAGAAAAATATAGAGGTTCACTTTCACAACATATGGTGAGTAGGTGGAATTCAGATGGGTTCATTACAGTATTTTTCATCAGCTGTAGAAATAAGTCCAAAAACATTGCTAGACCATGCAGATATTTAATTCCTCATGAGTTCATTCATATCTAAATTCATTGTTTTAGTGGATTCATTTCAGTGAATCAATATGGCTGAGCTGCTTTACTGGTATCTGTTACCAATAAAACACAATCAGATGACATTTTACTAGGTAATATTACTAGGTAATAAAGAGATAATCCAGTTGTGAAACTCACCAGAGAAGAGTACTCACTCTTGAAGATAGTTTTATAAATCAGATTCCTGTATGATCTTCATTCTTCCAGCTTTATCTCTCACAATTAATGACAATACTTGAGCTAAGTTCAAATATTACTTGCGGAGGATGGGGGTAACTGCCATCTGACTTCTGCTTGTTATTGTTGTTAACATTACATTGTTCTTTAACATTAAACCACACATGAGCCATCCCCCTCAACATCAGATCTAGGTGAGAAGTTGCCACCACTTTTTCCACGTTGGGTTGGCTGTTCTGAAGTTCAGTAGGTTGGTAATTTGTCTGGAGTTCAGTATAACATCACTCTAACTTTCTACAGGCTTAATATGCTAGTCAGAGTGCATTTGGTATGAACTTTTGCACCAGAAGAGCATTGGTGTAAGTAGTACATGCATAGTATGGCTTGTAATTTGCATTCTCTATTTTGCTTTTCTTGGTTGCAAAATATTCACATGTGTATTGTACACAGGTGTGCATGCATTCATGAACGAAATGCACAAAAAGTCCTCTTCTGATACTGACCCTCTTTTTGTTTTAAAGTATTTTCACAAATATTTCCTTAGCTTCCTAAACCAGCTATTCGGTTAGGGTGTCCCCCCAGATAGCAAACCGAATTGTGGATTCTTCAAGGAGCGTCCTGAATAAATTCCTACCAGATATTTACATTCATACTGATCATATGAAGGGGACCAGCTCTGGGAAGTAAGTTTTCAGATAATTCTTTTGGAGGTATATACAGTATTACGGCTTCAGAGATTTTGAACTGAAGACGATACTATCTAATACTAATGCATAGCATGTTTTCAGAGTCGTCTCAGTCATCTTAGTCGTTTTTCCAATAGCCATAGAAGGGATGTAGGTGTGGAACTAGTGAATTTGGGGAAGCAGGCACTTGTTATTAGTCCAATTGCTCTTTGTGGCTAAAGTGAGATTTCATACATGGACGTCCCAGCTTGTACATATTGGGGAGTTTAAGGGTTTCAACTGGCACAACTTAGCTGTTATTTTACCAGAAGAAGGAGGAAAGTTGCATCATTGCAAATCAGATTTTTTCCCCCCTTTATATCAGCAATGCAATCTAGGAATTCTCCGTGGGTGCCCAATGGGGACCTCGCGCAGGCCACTGATTGCTTACGCCTATATTAGTCCATTCAACTGACTATAATTACTGACCCAATGGGCCGTATAATCTCATTTTGGAAAAACTAGGACTGCCTCTTTGGAGAAAGAGAGCTTGCCTTTTCTTTCTTGAACCCCCATTATCAAGCTCATTCCCACTCTTCTGACATCTCAGAGACTTGCAGGTTAGAGCTGCTGGCCCCCACCTGTTTTCAGAGCTTCTGGGAAAGGATTTTCTTTGGCTCCCTCGTTATTGGTATGTCAACCCGTGAGTGGTAGAGCAGATGCTTTGCCCACAGAAGCTCTTTGATTTGATCCTTGTCATTTCCTGATTTAAATGGGCCTGAGAGCAGGAACTGAGAGAGGCCCTTGTTAGGTATCTTGGGAAGCTGCTGCTGGTCAGAGTAGAAATAGCTGGCTTAGTAGACAGTTTGCTTGGCCCAATGGTAGGCTGCTTGTTATGTTCTTAGATAAAAAAGAAAAAAGAACGACACAATCAAATTTATGGTCAGTGTTGGGGTTGGCTATCACGCGTATTCAAATACTTGTATGGTAGTTAAGAAACCACCTTACCTGTCAAGGTATGGACACTTTTATCAAAGACTTGAAAGTAAATATACCCCCCTCCAAAAAAAACCCCTCTCACTTCAACTTCTCCTTTGCACCCATCTTTCTTTCAGGTCTCCTGGCTTTGGTCTGTGTCTCGTGGCAGAGACTACAAATGGGACTTTCCTTAGTGCTGAACTGGCCTCTAATCCCCAGGGCCAGGGTGCTGCTATACTTCCAGAAGACCTTGGTGTAAACTGTGCAAAGTTACTCCTTGAAGAGATCCACCGAGTAAGTGGCTGTTTTTAAGTCTCTTCTGAAGAAAACTTGCTAGCCCAGCCCTGCACCTAGCGCCCTCCATATGTGTTGGAATCAGAGTTTCCAGAATTCCTGGCCTTCATGGTACCACTCTTGCTGGCTGGGAATTCTAGGTGTGGTGTTCCCAAGATACCTGGAAGGCACCAGAGGTGGGAAGACTCTTTTAGAAGACTCACACTAGTTCATGAGTTCTCCCATGCTGGTTGGAAAGTCTGGGAGCTGTCCCTCCAGCAGGTACCAAGCTGAGGAAGCCTGTGCTAATGCCTCACTCCCGAATGTCATCATATGCATTTTAGTTCTGTGCATGTTTAAAAAGGTAAAGGTTCCCCCCGCACATTTGTGCAGTCGTGTCCGACTCTAGGGGCCGGTGCTCATCTCCGTTTGTTAGCCAAAGAGCCAGCGTTGTCTGAAGACGCTTCCACGGTCATGTGGCCGCATGACACGCGCGGAACGCTGTTACTATGCTTATATAATTTTAATTCTACCCATATTGTGTATTGCGCCATAAGCTTTCTATTCTCTAGGCAGCAACAGTAGAGCTATGTTGTATATAAAGGCCTTTTTCCAAATACAACAAATAAAATACATCTTTCTTTTGGTTAGCAATTGAAAGAAGTCTATAAAGGTAGTCCTCGGGTTACGATGGTAATTGGGACCAGAATTTCCATCGCTAAGCGATGCGGTGGTAAAGCTCTATGTCACGTGACCACATCCCTTAGCGAAGGAAATCCCAGCAGTCCCCATTGCCATCGTTAACCGAATCCCACCAGTCGTTAGGCGAGGACCCAGCCCAATCCAAGCCATTCCCGGCTTGGTCCCTCCCAGCCCCGGGCCTTGGTAAGGTAAGGAGCTGCCTCCTCTTGAACTCCCCCAACCCGCCTATCTCTCCCCCAACTCTGCCCTTTTGGCCGTCCTGCACCGCAGGGGTGGCACCAGCAGTGCTGGGCTGAAAAAGAGGCCAGGGGCCTTCAGCAGTCTCAGTCGGCTGCCACCTCCCCCAGCCCACTACTTCAGGCCCAGCGCTGCTGAGGAGTGCCACCTCAAGCCCCGCGCCGTGACCAGCCACCCGAGTGTCACAGTGCAAAGCCCCAGCCACCCCTCCCCCCTGTGTTCCACAGGCCCTGCCGCCCCCAGCTGACCCGTGTCACCTTCTTCCTCCCGCTGCTGACAAGATGTGCCCGGCCTGGTCCTATGCGAGGCAGCTACTGGCTGCGCCCACCCCTCTCCAAATTGCACACGGCCTTCTCGCAATGCTTTAGAAGGCCTCAGAAGCATTGCGAGAAGGCCGCACGTAATTTGGAGAGGGGTGTGTGCGGCCTTGGGAAGAAGGCCTGGTGCAGCCAGCAGCTGCCTCACATTTACATCAATAGGTCTCTATAGAACAAGATGTACAAAACACTGTTATTTAAGTGAGAAGAAGAGCTGCTTGGTTGATGAAGGAAAGGCCCTAGATCTGCAGTAGTCTGTCCATCACTCTTAAGTCCTCTTCTGCGTATGTATTCCTCTCTCATGAAGAAATAGAAAATTCTTCTTTTTTGGTTTTGTTTGTTTGTTTTGTACCTCACGTGCACCCATGCTGAGGTGGGCTCCATGGAACAAGCTGTAGTTGTGAAATAGATTGCCATGAGCCTGTTGCACCATTGCACAGGGATGTTCTCCATGAGATGACGGTTGGTCACAATTTCAGTCTTGGGAAGCAATTGGAGGACTCTTTAAAGAGACTATATAGATATGTCTAATATAATTTTGAACATGTTTCTGTGCAATTGGATTTTTGAAAATAATTTGTTTATCTTTTGACCTTTGAAACGTAAGAGCAGAGTTAGCCTGTGCCCAGTACCAGAGGTACCCCGTTTCCTTTTCCCCTTTTATCTATATTTTGTGGCTACCACAAAGCTTAATTATTAAAGAATTTACCTTTGCAGGGAGGCTGCGTGGACTCAATAAACCAAAGCCTCATTCTGCTTCTTATGACTCTTGGACAGCAAGATGTTTCCAAAGTCCTCCTGGGACCATTATCACCTTACACGTAAGTTTTCTCACTCACACCCTGGAAGAATTATTCTTACTTAATTTGCCAACTGCAGTGACGGGAAGATTTTTAGCTGTTACTTGGAATAGTTAGTTGCTGCCAAAAGAACTACTTACGCTGTTGTTTAGAACATTCCACGCAGTATGTTATTGTTATGAATGCCATCAAAGAAATTTCTTATCAGTTCACCAGGAATCAAGCAAATGAAACTTGCAGGGACAGATTGCATTTGCTTATATAGACAATACGCCAACATGCATAATATATGTATGGTAACATGTTTGTAGGTGTCTGTTACCAGGAGTAACTCCCTGGCTTACAGTTTTGATAGCAATGACATTGAGTAGCAAATATTTTGAAATAGCAGGTGTTCATGTCACAAGTTCCAGCAAGTTCTTGTCAGTGTTCAGAAGAAACAGAGATCCATTCTGGTGGATCCAAGAGGCAATTTGGTGTTGTGGTTAAGGTGCTGGGCTAGAAACCAGGAGACTGTGAGTTCTAGTCCCGCCTTAGGCATGGAAACCAGCTGGGTGACTTTGTGCCAGTCACTCTCTCTCAGCCCAACTCACCTCACAGGATTTTTGTCAAGGGGAAAATAGGCAGTCGGGAGTATTATGTAGGTTGGCTTGAATTGTATAAAATAAAGGCAGGATGTTGTTGTTGTTGTTATTATTATTATTATTATTATTATTATTATTATTATTAATATTGCAGTGTGTATGCATGTTTCTGGATATGCATTCTTAAGTCTCTGATGCAAAGCCATTTGTAGAAAGAGAATTAGTAGAAAGTGATGGGAGCATGAGGATTTGCACATGCTTTGTCAACTTGGACTTTGGGAAGGAAATTGGGGTTCTTTTCAGCTTGCAGACCATCTGGGGTACTTTAATGGAATAATATTAATGCAACTAGACTGTGAACTGTCCTTTTTCGGTTATCATGGTACCGGTGCTGTATGTATGAAAGGTACAGTACTGTGATAACTGAAGAATGATAGTGCTATCACAATGAGATGGGTTATATTATGAAATTACTGCTGGACGTTGTTATCTGCTTTTGAGAGCCAAGTAAGAGATTTCGGGATAGGGTAAGGAGAGGAAGAACTTGTGTGCCACGTTGATGGATAGATGGCCATTAGAATTGTAGGAATGTGCAAACAATTGTGTATGGCTTAGTCAACAAAAAATCTAAGCCTTTTTTAACAGCCTGGTAATAAGCTTATGAAGCCGACTTCTCCGCTGTGGCCTCCTCCAGACAGGTCAGGATTGCAATACCTAGAACTATCAGCTTCTTTGGTTTGTGGTTTAGTATTATGCATAAATCAAGCTTTATTATGCCATTCTTTTTTCTTTCCTTCCTCCTTGCTTTTAACTGTTATTGGGTGAGGGGCAGGGTGGGGACATCATTCATATTCTGATCAATAGGAGGAGCAAAGATGTGGAAAGTAGAAGAAGCTTAGAAAGGTGATCTGGGTTCACAAGGCTCAAATGCTTTATGAAAGGAAAGAATTATAAAATAGAACAAGTGCTCAAATGGACGTGGCTAGATCAAAGTCAGACACAGCTCTTGCACCTTTTATAATGGAGTAGAAGATCAAATTCCAGGAAGTATAGTTTGCATGGCATGCTGAACTTGGGGAAATTCCTTCTTTGACATAATTATTAAGAGCAAGGAGCCCTGACCCCACTTCCAATGACAGCAGTATTTCCTGTGAGGGTGAACGATGAATATATGCATTGTCCCTTGCTCCCTCCCTCCTTTTCCACACACACACTTTTCCCATATTAAATTTCTATATTTAAATTCAGTGGATGGGTACATACGGTAATATTTTTCTAATAACTGCCTGAAAGTAAATGTCCATCCCATTCAGATGGTGCGATTGATTATTTCTGTCATAAAGACTGCAAAGCAATCCACATTTTTCTTTTAAAAACAACAGCCACTTCCAACTTTGGCTCTCTAGGAATGTGTTATCAATAGTCTCAGATCTTCCAGGAATAATTAGATTTTAGTCACCACCACATGTGGGACTAAATAACAAACCTTATTGTGATAACTCCAGATGCGTCAACAAGTAGCATTTGTAAAATGCGCCTATCTTTTTGTCTTTCATTCGGGAATTTTTGTGGCAAGATTAATAGCACTAATTTCCATTTCAGTTGCATATTGTGTACCTCTCTGTCTAAAACATGGGTATTCCTGCTTTTTGCTTGTATTAGTATGATTTCATCTTTCTAAACAGGCATTTTAAGGTGTGTTTGTAGGTTTGTCAAAACATACTTTTGATTTAAAGCACTGTCCTATGTATATTCACTCAAACTATGCATGTTTGCCTAAGGAAGTATATATAGCATTGCATAGTGAAATGGCAAATAGTTGTCAAAAAGAATTATGACAAGAAAAATAAGATTTATGTGTAATGCTCACCTTTTTAAATGATACTTTATTAGATTTGTTGTTTATTAGATTGTAATTACATATTTATTTAATGTTATATCCAATTAATTTTTCAGTCCCATTGATTTTGCTTAGAAAATTTGAATACCAGCTCAGCTATCATCCATTTAAATCCATGGGATTTAACAATCTAGAACAGAGCTTTCTAAACTTTTCAGGTTGGTGGCACATACCAGCGGCGGCGCGGCCTACGGTGTCCTGGTGTGTTGCGCACAAACCCAGAAGCACTGATGGGGGGAGCCGGAAGAAGCGGCACCCCCGCCAATCAGCGCTGCCGGCACTTCCGGGTTTGCGCGCAACACACCAGGACACCGCAGGTGACACAGTAGTGTGTTGCGACACACACTTTGGAAAGCTATGGTCTAGAAGACACTTGAGTAGTTTGTATTTTATGTTTTTTGTAACTTTTCATTTCCTTAAAATTTTTAAAATTAAGAGTGGGAAAATAGCATTGTCTTACTACACAGGTTTTAAAATTATGCTGAAATTGATTCTATGTATTGAACATTTATCATTTCATATCCAACAAGTAATGTTCTGGAAAATATAACTTAAAATTCCACACAGATTTTTAAAAAGTCCTTCAAATATTATTCATAAATGTTTTTAGCTTCAGCTGTCTTTTGTCTTAATTAACTGAAAACTTCACTTTGGAGGTATGTATTTTTGCTCACCTTTTTTGTTTTCACTTTTTGTAACATTTGAGCATAGAAAAGTAATGTATTTTACAAATAATCAGGTAGACTTTTTTAATTAATAGGTGTTTGCTATTGAAGTTCAATTGTTGTTCATGTTGACTACAGTTTAGAAAGAGAGATGTATACTTACACCTGATTTTTTTCTTTTTCTTTTAGAATTGAATTTCTGCGACATTTGAGAAGTTATTTCCAGGTTATGTTTAAAATTGAAACCAAATTGTTCGAAGATGAAAGGAAGGGAGGTGAAAAAGTCTTAATGACCTGCGTTGGCATTGGGTTTTCTAATCTTAGTAAAACAGTAAAATGATATTTTGCTGATGGATGTCAATTAAAAAATACAATGATAATTAATGTTTTTATTGATATACTGTACTTTCCTGCACACGTTCAACTCAGGAAAAATATCTGGATTTTGTGTGTGCGACTGACTTTTACTTTCTAAAGCAGTAGATGTTGCATTTTGATCACTTTGAAAGACAATTTCAAGATGCTGTTTTGGACTTGAAGGACATTTGGGAGGTTACATTTATTGAAGATACTTCTAAGCATTTATGGTTAGTTTTGGAGTTGGACATTCTAGGTGTTGAACATGACCTACAATCTACATCTCTATTCTTCCTGTTGTTGTGGAAAGAGCATGTGCTAAAATCTTGTTCAATATCAGATGCAACAATAAACATATCTATACTATACAGTTTTAAAATTACAGTTGAACTTTTCCAGGAAGCTCTTTAGCATGTATTAAATTCTGCTGGAAGTTTTGTTATCTGGCTTTTTTCAAAGAGGACGGCTTCAAATACAGTAGACCAGAGCTTTCCAAACTGTGTGTCGCAACACAAAAGTGTGTCACCACACACAGCATGGTGTGTCGCCACACCACCCAGAAGCGGCGGTGCGCATGTGCACGGCGGCAGCGGCGCGGCATCAGTGTTTCTGCGTTTTAGTGGAGGCTGCTGCCGCTGCCACCACCGCCATGCACGCACGCGCCGCCGCATGCCCCCCCGCGCCGCCACCATGCACGCACGCGCCGCCGCACGCCCCCCACGCTGCCGCCGTGCATGTGCACCCCCCTGTGTTGCCGCCGTGCGCGCGCGCCGCCACCACCACTGGTGTGTCGCCAGCGGCGGCACTTTGGAAAGCCCTGCAGTAGACAGTATGCAAAAGTAGCTGTCTATGGAGAAGGGAGAGCTCTTTTCCATTATATCTTATTCTTTCTTGACCCTATGGCGAAGTCTGAACAGAGAGGCTAAATGCATAAATTTAGCCTTTTATTCTGAGTAAATGGATGCTAAAATTGCTTGTCCCATATCTTATTCTTAGTCAGATACAGTGACAACTGCAGCCAATTGATGCAGAAGCTTATTGACTCAGTAGTATAATTTCAATTTTCTGTATCTGGAAGTGATTCTGAAACAGTAATTGGTTCATGGAAATCATTATAGAAAGGATGGCCATTATTCTGCTTAATATCATGTAAGCAAAATTCTTGAGTCTCTTTGAATGGTTTGAAACATGTTTTCCACCTGGGCTAAGTTACACTTTACAAGATAACCTGTCAACTAATTCATGCGCTCTCTTTAATTTTTAATGTCTGCTCTCTCTTTCATTCCTTTCCCATCCTCCCTACAATCTCTCACACTGGAGAGGTTTCAGATTATTATTACAGATCACAAGCAGATTCTAAAGAAAAGCAATCTTCCTATACTCTACATAGCCTGAAGTATGAATAAAAGCTGAAATTACATCCATTTCCCTCATTTGTGCAGAAAAATAAAGAACTTGAGACTAGCACAATACAAAAAATGGAAATAAAAATGTAACACACATTCCTAGCTACCTGTTTTACTGTTTCTACAGGAATAAAAGTTTCCTAAAACAAATGTTCTCCTCTTAATTACTTGGACTTCTCCAGCTTGTTGAAGATTCAGAGGCTGTTGGGGGAGATGGAAGCCCCCATTCTTGTGATGGAATGTGCCCCTGAAGAGGGGGGTGATGTGATGGAGCTGGGAACTGAGGGAGTAGAGAGCGCATTCTAGGCAGATAAGCGTTCTCACAGCTTGCACAGCTTGGAGAGTGTGGGGGTGCTGAGGAAGAAAGACTAGCACCGCCCTAGATTCCCAATGGTATTTTTCCCCTTAGCTCAGTTTAGGAACCTTTAGTCTGGCAAGATTGTGTGTATGGTAGAAATAATAAAGAACTAGAATTGAAACTCCGACTCAGTGTTGTTTCTCTGCTAATTACCCTGACAACTCTTTACCTAACCTCATTCCCCAAACTTCTAATTCTAACCCCCTTTTAAAAAAATATTAAAACTTTTCTGTCTCCAACAGAGGGAGGGGCTGGGTGTGTACATGATGGGCTCTCAGATGTACTCTTTACATCCTCACAAGAGAGAGATGGCTCTTTGTCATGTGTAAAGGCAGCCCCTCCCTCTGTTGGAGATGGTCTTTCTAAAACAAGGGTAATGGTCAGCAGAAGTCTGTGGAGAGAAGCTGGAAAAGAACAGGGCTCTCTGTCTTCTCAGCAGCCCCCAAACAATTTTTGTGTCATCAGGATTTATATCATATTGCTAATCATTGATTTTAATTATCCACTGTATGGTGTCTGCTGGAGACACAAGGCAGATGTTTTAGCAAGACAATTCAAGGTGATACGGAATGGACATGTAGTATGTGGCTGATTCTGCAAACTTGTATAGCTTTACTAATTTATAAACCAGTTTAACCATAAATGACTGAGACAAGATAAATTAGCATATATATCGTGAAGAATACTGTCATCAGGCTACTTTCACCTTCCTTGAACCATCCTCGGGCTCAACATCATAATAGTTCAGGTATACAGGTATTGTAGCTAGGTTGCTTTGGAATGGGATCACTGGCGAGGGAGATGCATTTTTAATGTTTATTTAAACATATACAGTAAACTAATTGAGTGCAAGTAGATGCATACATCATTAATACCATTAACTTGCTTCCTTTTATCAATTAAAAAATAATTTTAAGTGAAGTTAACAAAAAACAGCAACAGTGTTAATACAACCAAAAGCAATGATGATAGTAATAAATTTTAAAAAAGGAAAAAGAAGATCCATACAACAATCCCAGTGACGAACATAAATGTATAGCAAGTTTAGCCCTTAATATTTGTTACAGCTATTCTTAAGAAAGATCAATCTTAGCAAAGATATTGTACCTAGATTCCAAGATTCTAGGTTTGGTGCAGGCAACGTAACTGATAAAAAAAAATCTAGCTTAGAAGAGCCGCTGAGTTGGAAGAGTTCCTGCAGCCCTCTAAATGAAAGAATAACATGATTAATCAATCCAGAGGGACAGTGGTGCCATTAAGAATCCAGTAGGGCTGAATTGCCTTGAAAGAGATGGATCTTGAGCTCTTTTAATGCTCTTTATTGACCTCCATCAGAGTGGCCACTGGTAGAGATCTGAAAAGGCAAGTCTCCCTTGAATTAAGTTTGATTCCTGGTGACTACATGGACTTGTAATTATGTGGGGTTTTTTGGCAACACTGCAGAAATGGTTTGCTGCTGCCACCTTCTTGGGTGTTTTCTTCAACTTGCCAGTCTAGCCAACAACGTTCAGATTTTCTGGTGATCTCTTACCCAAGTATTCATCAAGTCTGACCTTTAGGGTTTTTTTCAAGTTTGGCTAGGTGCTACTATCTCTTGTGATGTTAGGGTACACACTGAATAGCATGTGTAGACACACCTTAACATGACGCTCCCCAAGGAATACACCCATTTCCCCACAAACACATACCCACACAAAGGCACACCTCCTAGATGCATGATCCAGCCCTTACACAAACAATCCTTCCATTCATATTCTCACACTCCTCTGTTGGAGGAAAGGAAAAGCAAGACTCTTCTTTTCTCCCCTTCAAAGGAGGGAAGTATTATTATTATTAGATTTTTATCCCACATTTTTTATATAACTCAAGGTGGCAAACATACCTCATATTCCTGCCTCCTATTTTCCCCACAACAACCACCCTGTGAAGTGGGTTGGGCTGAGAGAGAGTGACTGGCCCAAAGTCACCCAGCCGGCTTCCATGCCTAAGGCGGGACTAGAACTCACAGTCTCCGGGTTTCTAGGCCAGCACCTTAACCACTAGACCAAACTGGCTGTCACGGTATCCCTCCAGTCATTAGAAGCAGAAAGAGTGAATTGGAATCCCTTTGCTTGGGGGGAAAGGGATTGATCAGCTGACTGGACCCCCCAGTTGTATGTGGGTTTCCCTGATTGAACATTCTATTCCCTGCGTGGTGCCAAAACACTTTCAAGCATTACTTTGTTTTATTACTATTTAAACCAGTGTTTCTCAACCTCAGCAACTTTAAGATGTGTGGACGTGGCTGGCTGGGGAATTCTGGGAGTCCACACGTTTGTTTGTTTTCTATCCTGCCTTTATTATTTTTATAAATAACAAGGTGGCGAACATACCAAATACTCCTTACTCCTCCTATTTTCCCCACAACAACCACCCTGTGAGGTGAGTTGGGCTGAGAGACAATGACAGGCCCAAGGTCACCCAGCTTAAAGTTGCTGAGGTTGAGAAACACTGAATTAAACAACCACATGACTAACTTCACATATTGGTTTATGTGTTTTATCCGATACTTGAGTCAAACTGTTTATAATATGACATCATATCTCAGCCGAAGAAAATGTAAGAGACGGGGAATTATATGTAATTTGTTCACATAAAGAATGTGCTTTATCAGTGTTTGCTCTAATGTTGAAGTGTTATTGTCCTGCAAGTTTTGCATTGCAAGTCATTGTTTTCTTTATTATCAGTGATTTGCCACCAAGTGAATCCACCATAGTTTCCACTTTTTCTTTGCTTTCAATTATTCAGAATGAAGCAGATTCCCTTCTAAAAAGGCCAAGAGATATAGTCAACTGTTTTTAAGAAATGGGTCTGGTTTTCATGAAGAAAGAAAAAGAATCTAAACTAATTCATATGATTTCATTTTGGCACAAACTTCCCCAAACTGTCGTCTTCCAGATGTTAGACCATAATTCTCATCACCCCAAACCAGCAGGTTAGGTGTATATTTTTTTAAAAAAAAACAGGAACTGATAGTGTAGTTGTAGAACAACTTGAAAGTTTTCTACCACAAATATTTATCCTATTCAGAAAAATGGATACCTGTGTCTTTATTTATTTATTTATTTATTAATCAAACTTATATCACCGCCCATCTCCCTCCACCGGAGGGACTCTGGGCGGTTTACAACAAGATAACAAAAAACAAGAGACATAAAATACACATACGATATAAAAATACTAAGTTATAAAAATCCAAGAGTAGTAAAAAGATCTAACTCAAGCCAATGTAGGAGAGGGGCTCTCTAAGATATTAGCCATCCCCAAGAGTGACTACTTCTTCCTTGGTCCCACGCAAGGCGGCAGAACCAAGTTTTCAGGTTCCTCCGGAAGGTCAGGAGCGAAGGGGCTAATCTCACCTCCGGGGTCAAGTTGTTCCACAGGGCGGAATATCAGACACTTCAGGTTTTGTTGCACTATAACCCCTATCACCCTTGGCCACTGACTGTTTTGGGTAGGGCTATTGAGACATATAATTCAGAAAGAGTGTAAGGGCCACATATTCACCAACCCTGCAAGAAAATGTGTCAAACGGAGAAGAAGCAGAGGACAGTGAAGATTTTGCTGGTTCCTCAGTCAGTGCCACCTAATTTTAGAAGCTGCCCCAAATCCAACAATATCTGGAGAACAACAAAATATTGACAATAGCATAGAACTGCTTTGTTTTGTTTTTAATGGAGTTCCATAGCAGGAGCATTTTTTAATATAAGCATTTCTATCCCATCTTTAGTGTACATACATCCTTTGGTATGGCTTATATACAGTATATAGTTACTCTTCAAGGTCATGCCTTTGAAGCAATGTAAACCAAAACCAGAAACAATTAACATTGCTATGGTTCATACATCGTCCCAAGTCATCACTTGCTTAACTGTGGTCTGGTGTAAGGTGCTCCACTCCTCTGTCCTAATAGACCAGAGCTTTCCAAACTGTGTGTCGCGACACAAAAGTGTGTCGCCACACACAGCGTGGTGTGTTGCCACACCACCCGGAAGCGGCGGCGCGCATGTGCACGGCGGCAGCGGCGCAGCATCAGTGCTTCCGCGTTTTAGCGGAGGCTGCCACCGCCGCCGCCGTGCACGCGCGCGCCGCCGCACGCCCCCCCCGCGCCGCCGCCATGCACGTGCGCCCCCCTGCGCCGCTGCCATGCGCGCCCGCGCCTGCCACCGCCGCCACTGGTGTGTCGCCAGCGGCGGCACTTTGGAAAGCCCTGTAATAGACGTTTCTCTTAAGCAATTGACAGGACTCAGTTGCCAAGTAGTAAACGGTTTATTAAAGTACAAGAAGGGTTACACGAAAGAAAGACTTGAGTGATTTGTTTCTGGCAAGGCTTGACATTTTAAACATTCCCAAACCCAGAGTAATTACCCCTCCCACTCCCGTCTTCCCAGACCTGTGTTACGTAAATGTCTCTTGGTACTCAGACAGTCATTAATGATGATGTGTGTTGGGGCTCTTGGAGAGTTAGGTGTGTTAATGGTTGTCTCCCTCCGGATCTGTTGTCTCTTGCATGTACATTCCTTCTGTTCAATCCACATAACTGTCTGTCTCGATGGCAGGACTCTGCCAGAGTTCTGGCATGCCACCGATCCAAGATTTCCCCTGCCTTTCCCTGAGAGCTGTCTGGGAATTGAGTTAATTAAAAAGACCTGTCATCAGTTATGGTATCTGAAACGAGACAAGAAAAACGTTATAATATTTACACAATAGACAATTCAATGAGGTTTGTTGGGGAATGCCCGGTGGAACTTTTTAATTAAGGCTGGAGCTTGCATATGTTTGGCAAGGACCCATTCATTAAATCCTTTCGGTAGGTGTTGCCACTTTACTAAGTACTGTAATTGTCCTCTGTGCCATCACGAGTCGAAGATGTCTTCAATTTCGAAATGCGCTTCCCCATTCACCTGCAGCGCTGGGGGTTCAGGTGGTTCACGGTGCCATTGTGATGAGGGGTGGAATTGTTTTAATAAGCTGATGTGGAAAACAGGGTGTACTTTTCTGAGTGCCTTTGGAAGTTGTAATTGAACCGTTACTGGGTTGATGACTCTCACGATGGGAAAAGGTCCGATGTATTTTGGGGCAAGTTTTCTCGAAGGTTGTGTGGAGCGTAAGTTTTTTGTGGATAAATAAACTTTTTCTCCCACTTTTAACTCCCATTCGGGTGCTCTTTTCCAGTCAGCGTATTTTTTATATGTTGCCTTAGCCTCTTGTAACGTTTGTAGCATAATTGGCCAGTTACTTTTCAGTTTTGTAATCCATTCATCAGCTTTCAATGGGGCGCATGTTTTATCATGTTGGGTCAGTGAGAGCTCGGTGATAGGTACGAACTCTTGTCCAGTGGCTATTTTGAACGGTGAAAACCCCATGCTTTGGTGTAGTGCATTGTTGTATGCTACCTCCGCAAATGGCAACAAGTCCGCCCAGTCATTTTGTTGATAGCTGATGTAGCAGCGTAAATATTGCTCTAATATATTCAATCGTTCACTCGCACCATCAGTACATGGGTGGAACGCACTACTTAGACCTTGTTCTGACCCAATCATTTTTAAAAATGCCTTCCAGAATTTAGAAGTAAAAGTACTCCCTCTATCGCTTATAATCCTTTCAGGTGTCCCGTGCGCCCGGTAGATGTGCTGGATAAATAATTTGGCTAGCTTCCCCGCGGAGGGGATCCCATTGCAAGCAATGAAATGAGCCTGTTTGGAGAATAAGTCCATTACTACCCAAATTGCAGTTTTCTTCTTACTCACCGGTAAGTCGACGATAAAATCCATTGCAATCTGTTTCCAGGGTTGTGATGGGTTCGCTACCAGCTGGAGCAATCCCGTAGGTTTACCAACTGCTTTTTTAGCTGCTGCACACACAGGACACGTTTTGACATAGCATTTAATGTCTTTTCGTAGTGTGGGCCACCAAAATTGATGTCTTATGAGGTGGATGGTTTTAACGAACCCAAAACGTCCAGCTGTTTTGTGGTTGTGGCATTTTACCATCACACGTTTCCTTAGGCTTTCCGGGACATAAATTTTTTCGTCCTTCCACCACACCCCGTTTTTCTCCTGAAGGCTTTGCTTATTATCACCCCACCATGAATCAGCTGTGGTTTCCCTGCACAATTCTTCTTCGAAGGCTGTTTCCACGATTATTCTCTTGCTGTGGCTTCTTGTTATGGCCAATTTTCCCCCTTGGATGTCTGGGGTGCTCTGCTGTCTTTGCGACTCTATAGGGTTTGTGGGCATCAGTGTCTCAATAACATCTTCAAGCTTGCTCTCGTGTTGTGGGAGTCTGGATAGGGCATCAGTGAGGTAGTATTTCCCCCCCGGAAAGTATTTTAGCGTGAAATTGAATCTGCTGAAGAACTCAGCCCAGCGTAGCTGTTTGGGATTCAATTTCCTGGGTGACTGTAAGGCTTCGAAGTTTTTATGATCCGACCATACCTGAAACGGGACGGGCGACCCTTCGAGAAGGTGCCTCCATGTTGCTAGCGCGTGTCAGACAGCAAAAGCCTCTTTTTCCCACACGTGCCAGTGTTTTTCCGTGTCGCTAAATTTTTTCGAAATGTATGCGCAGGGTCTTAGTCTGTTTTCTGAGTCAGCCTGTAATAGTATTGAGCCAATGGCATTGTTTGATGTGTCTGTGTGTATTATAAAAGGTTTTTCTACTTCTGGGTGTTTTAATATTGGCTCTGCTGTGAACAGCGCTTTCAGATGATCGAATGCCTCTTGGCATTCGTGAGTCCATTTCAGTTTCGTAGCTGCGTTTTTATTTTTCGCAGCCACCCCATGCTTTTTTGTTTTTAACATGTCAGTTAGAGGCAAAGCAATTTGCGCAAAATTTTGAATGAACTGTCTGTACAAATTTGCGAACCCGATGAATGATTGTAAATACCTGCGTGTTCGGGGGGGCTTGTACTTTAGTGGGATCCATTTCAATCCCATTATGGGAGATGCGGAACCCCAAAAAATCAAGTTTGTCTGTGTGAAATTTGCATTTAGACAGTTTCACGTATAGTTTAGCCTCTAGTAATTTTTCTAGGACTCCTCTCACGAGCTTTACATGTTCGTCCATATTTTCAGAGAAAATTAGTATGTCATCTAAGTAAACAATTACCCCTTTGTACAGAAATTCATAAAGGACTTCATTGATCAATTTCATAAATATTCCTGGCCCTCCTGCAATCCCAAACGGGAGTACTCGGTACTGAAATGATCCTAATGGGCAGTTGAATGCTGTTTTCCACTCATCCCCTTCCCGGATACGTACTCTGTAGTACGCTTCACGTAAATCTAGTTTAGTGAAGATCTTCCCTTTGGATAATTGGGCTAGCATGTCCTTTAGGAGCGGGAGGGGATATTGATTTGATACTGAGATTGCATTGAGCCCTCTGTAATCGGTGCAAAGGTGCAGCGACCCATCTTTTTTCTTTCTGAATAGTACTGGTGCTGCTAATGGGGAGTTAGCTGGTTCAAGAAAGCCACGGGCTAAATTTTTGTCGATAAATTTGCATAACTCCTGTAGCTCTCTATGAGTCATGGCATACATTTTTGGTTTGGGGAAAGTTGTTCCTGGAATTAGCTCAATTGCATAGTCCAATTTTCTATGGGGGGTAACTGGTCACATTCATTTTCATCAAAAACCTCCTTTACTGGTACATACTGTCCCAGTATGGGTTCTTTGGCATCAATGTCGCCTTCACCCCCCCTTTCGGTTCCTGCCACCCCAATTTCTATGTTTTCTATCGTATTTTCCTCGGCGACGCCTTGGTAGTTCCCATCAACAAATTCCATTTCTCCTGACACCCAATCGATGTGGGGGTTCCTTTCCCTTAACAATTTTAGTCCCAGCACGATGGGTTGCATTGAAATGGGGGCCACAATAAATCATAAAGTCTCCTTGTGAGACCCCACCATCATTTTTATTGCTTCTGTAAAATGTTCTACTGTCCTCTCTCGGTGTTGAGGTTGTAGCAATAATTTCTCTAATGCGTCTTGTATAGCTGTCAGTTTCAGGTTCATCCCTTCTAGTTCCGACTCAACCCGAGATGCCCTGACCTCCAGCGCAGCAATCTTTTGGGATTGCGAGATCCTAGGCTTGGCCGCATGTTTCGCCGGCCCCGGGATCATTCCACCCCCAACCCCTAGTGACCACTCCGCCGTCGGTTTTTGGTTCCATGGTGTGGGGTTTTTGGGGGGTTCGCTTACTTCCCTTCCTTTGGTTTTCCTTGTTCTCTTTTTCTCTGCCATCTCGGTGTGGACCTCTGTCGCTCGTTGCGCTGTTGCCTCCACCGGTTGTTCCGATGATGTGCTGGGTCTCGCGTCGTCCATGACCACCATTGCTGCTCTGGTTTTCTCCATTTCGGTTTAGGTACGCAGAAATTCCCGGCCACGCAACGCTGTGAAGCCGATCCTCGACCATAAGACTCGCTGATTGTTCAGGCTTAGTCCCGGGAAAATCGGCAAAATATGACTCAAGTCTTTATGTAAGGTGCTCCACTCGTCTGTCCTAATAGACGTTTCTCTTAAGCAATTGACAGGACTCAGTTGCCAAGTAGTAAACGGTTTATTAAAGTACAAGAAGGGTTACACGAAAGAAAGACTTGAGTGATTTGTTTCTGGCAAGGCTTGACATTTTAAACACTCCCAAACCTGGAGTAATTCCCCCTCCCCCTCCCATTTTCCCAGACCCGTGTTATGTAAATGTCTCTTGGTACTCAGACAGTCATTAATGATGATGTGTGTTGGGGCTCTTGGAGAGTTAGGTGTGTTAATGGTTGTCTCCCTCCGGATCTGTTGTCTCTTGCGTGTACATTCCTTCTGTTCAATCCACATAAGTGTCTGTCTCGATGGCAGGACTGTTGTATATATATTTTTTTATGTCAAGAAATATGGAAGGCTAGTTTTTAAAAAGCCAGGCCTCAAACTTTTTTCCTGTTTGGGCTCAGGAGCACATGTTCACCCCCACTCAGGAATGTTAATTTACCTTTGGAGCCTAGTAGTCTGGCTTACTTGGACCAATCAGAATTATCTGTTAGAGCTTTGCCCATATTGGGAATCTGTTGCCTAGGTGTTTTGGTCACATGCCAGATTCTATCCATTCAGGTGCTGGTCAAATTAAGGTTTAAAATGTAAATGCCTTTTGTTCTCTTTATTCTGCACTCTGCACTCTGTTATCTAAATGTAAATAGCTATGTTAATCAACCATGTTTCTTCGGCTGAAGAAGATTCAAGGTTTGTTCCTGTGTTCTTTGTTTTAAAATAAAAAGCAATGTTTTTCTGCAAGTCTTCAGACCACAGTTTAAGCTCAGATATTCCAGCTTTAGGAAATATGGCTGAGTCATTCACAGCAAACCATTGTTAATGCATTCTCTATTGTCAAGAAGAACATGGTTTTGTTGTGTTAAGGTAGCTCTCAGACTATCTGCATGATATGCTTCACTAGAATTTCCCCAGTGGTGACTTATACTAGTATCTTCATGGTATCATCCACTCAGCTGACATAATATTGAAGTCTGTCCTTATTACTGTTTTTTGGCACAAAGGTTGGATGACTTTATAAACTACTAGAGAGGAAAACGACATTAGATTTATTGTAAAAAGAATTAAAGATCCATACACTGAAGTGGTAAAATAGCACTTTGCACTTGCTCAGTGCAATCAAAGTTTCAAACAGAGCTTGACCAATAAAACCATGCTGGCTCGGGCAATTTGTGCAGCTCCCTAGACTTCACACTGAGCCTAATCTCATTCTTGGAAATAAATCATATGGCTATATTCATATGGCCTTGCTTCAGAATACATAGGATCTTCTTGGACCTTAATTTGTTCTTTCTGTAAAAGCTTCATGTCACTTTCTTTGGAACACCCTTTCCCATTTATAAACTAAATTTCTGGAGTTAGGAATGTGTTTATCATTCTAATTATGAAGGTTCTGTAAACAAAAGTACATTATGGCTTGGCATAATACACGAAGCCAACCAATATATGAAAATGATGCCTTCTTCTAGTTGGAAGTGTTCTGCATTCACTTCTGCACAGGCTTTTAGTTGGATCATTAAAATATAGTGGGAAGGTTTTTTCTTGACTTGTGTCTTGCCATACCATACTGTGTATCCCATTTGGAGTATTAATTACTGTGGGGAAAAATGCAATGTAGGAAGTCAAAATCATATTAAGGCGTGCTTTTCCAAAATTAAGTGCCCACTTAATTAATTTTGTTCCACTAGTGCAGTGCTTTCCAAAGTGCCATTGGCGACACACCAACGGCAGTGGCGGCGGCGCAGGGGTGGGGGCGTGCACGGTGGTGGCGCAGGGGGGCGCGTGGCGGGGGCGTGCACAGTGGCAGCCTCCACTAAAACGCGGAAGCGCTGATGGCGTGCCGCTGCCGTCGTCACTGCCGCCACTACACACCACTGCTGCCACACGCGCACACCCCCGCCGCCGCTTCCGCGTTGTGTTTCAGCACACCAAACTGTGTGTTGCGACACACTAAAGTGTCGCGACACACAGTTTGGAAAGCTATGCACTAGGGGATAGTATTCTACTCAGTCTTCTGAACTTAATGCCCTCCATATTTGCTAGCACCACAACCTCCAGAATTTCCAGCAAACATGGCAATTTTTGAAAGTTGTAGTTTTAATGTATTTAGAGAATATCAGACTGTGGATAATTAAACAAAATTTTCAAAACACACACACCACATTTTGCTCATTTAAATTGATCTTTTACTAAGAAAAAAAAACATGTTGAAGTGAATACTGAAATTGTGAAACTTTTACCTCCACTGTTATAACTTCAGTGTAAATGTATTACCAAAGGAGTATTGTCACAATCAACTGGTTTGAGAATGTTTTAACAGTCAGAGACATGAATACAAGCATATGCATTCCCTGTGCTCCTTGAAAATGCATCTCCCTCATAATCTGATGGAGATGCATTTTCTAGGCCAGAAAAAGAACACCATTAGGATACAGGGTAAAGCAGCAAAATTAAAACAGCTATATTTGGGAAATGCACTTGCTCTGGTTGTATAACCTGCTGGCTGTCAATCAAAAATGTTATTAACATAGTTTAAGAAGCATGAAGCAGTAAGATGAATTAGTCAGACCAGAAAAACAATTCGCATTGGTTGCTTCTGAAAGTTTTGATCCCTGTATAATTGCTTCATGGTCAAGCTACATCTTGTGAATAATTCTGTCATCAGTTTTTTCCTCCCAATTTATTTATTTAGTTGTTAGACAATGGCATCATGCACATACAAAGAGGCAGGGCTCTGGTTGCATTATCATGTCTGCTCTCCTCTTTTTTTACTTCCCCTGTGGATGCCGATGTTGGTAAATTGATTCAGGAGGACCTGAACCTGGGTTTCCACAAAACTAATCCAACACTTCAGCTACTATACACCACACTAGCTATCTCAAAGGTCTTATTTGGAACAAAGCTGTTGGTTGCCTGAGATTTAACAAAGAATGAGGCACTCTAAGCATTTGACTGGATTCACACAATATCCTTACCCATGGTGAACTTAATTTTATTTACTCAACCCAGTTTTCTTGGTTTGCATTGTTGGAGCTCCCAGCAAATCAGCATGCCTCATTAGCATATGAGAAGTTCATTCTAGGATGACTCTCTATGTGCTTCTGGAGGAAGCTGTTTGTTGCTCCTCCCACTTCCTCTCTCTCTCTGCCTTTTGCCACCATCGAAGGAGCATGCGGCTTCTGAGCTCCTTCCACCATCGGAGAAGGACCATGCAGCTGCTGGTCCTTCCATCTAGAGGCCATGAGGCCTAAACTCCAGAATCTTTCCCCTTTCTCCACGCAGCTCTTGGCAGCAATGAGGGCCAAGAGTTTCAGTTTAGGGAACAGAAAGAAGAACAAGAATCCTTCATGTAACTGGACCAAATAAATAGTAAGAACTGCTTTGTACTTACTTTGTACCTACGTTGTCTAAGCATGTAATTCTTTATGCTTGGGTGGGCTAAGTGCTTAAGATCAATAACCTATATCTCTCTAGTGTGTTCATTAATGCTATTTTGATAAAAACTTCTTTCTGTGTGTGCTTATTGCTCTGCTGCACTAAGCTCTGCTCCATTCAGTGGTCCTAGCAGCCCACTAATGGCCTTCATGCATGACAGACTGAACCATAAAGTAGCCGCCAAGGGCTGGGTTTGCACTGGGTAGGCTAAAATGTGGTTGGCTGGCTTCAGTGTGGTAGACAACTACAATTTTTCTGTCTCAGTTGAGGCAAAACAACAGGGATCTAATCTTCCATCTCTTGAGGTCTGATATTTGACTTTCTCTCCCTGTCACTGTTCCCTTTGCTGAATGTGGAATAACTGCTTTAATGACCAAAGAAAGGACTCTGGAGAAACAATGGCCTGATTCTCTCAGTGCACTTAGCCATAAAGTGGGTTGTTTAATTTTAGTTTTTGTGATGTGTGAACCCAACATTGGGCAAAAGTCAAATTTTCAGGCTATTTGGCAATGGGGTTGGGCCCTTATACTCACCAAAAAAAGAGGAAAAATATCACATATCCCTAAATCTCATATTTCCCTAAATCAGTGCTTTACATCCAATTTTGGGAGCATTTTTTGGAAGATGCAAATATAAGGCTGGCAGTCACATGTGCCCTGCAAATTGCCTTCCCTGATTTATGGCTATATTTATGTGTTGTTCAGCCAAATTTGATTTAGTCAATTCTTCCAGCCATATGAACCTAATTCAAATTGGGACAATGACATGAATGAGGACACTTTAATCCTTTTCCAAGTACCATTTGCCAGTTAACTGCCCCAGCTGCAATTTATCCTTTTTCCTCAAATACAGAGAAAATAAATTTACACAATTTTGTACAAGAACAAATAATAATTTGAGAAAGTGATATCATTCACACATTGCTCTAAGCCAGAGTTAATTGAATAAGCTACAAGATTTAAGATCACACAACAGTTAAGCCAAAACCAAATAAACCATGTTACAATTTAGGATCATATGAATCCTATCAGTGTGCGTGATTATCAGGAGGAAAGAAATTAACCATATCCTGTGCCAAGATAATCACAGTATAGATCTCACACACATAAACATCCACGTCTGCTATTCAGGAACACCGAGAAATCTGTGAACGCCTCTCATTTGGGTTAAACTAGTAGTCTCATGCACTGGCATCAAATGCATTTTGCCAATCTTTCCAATCTGCAACAGTTTCCAGCGTACACAACTGTCTAATTTAATTAAATTGGTATCCCTTCCAGGTATCAAAGTGACAAAACATTCCGCTGTGTTCTATGAAACCCTTCTATGAATGGATAGAGAATGTCCTCATCAGCGCTATCTAACACAGGCACCATTCACAGGGCAACCCAAGGGAGCAGCCAATGATAGTTTTCCCTTTTTGCACCCTAAGCTGCACAGCAGGACTGGGCAGGCTTCGAAAATTATTTAGGAGATGTGCTTCTGACCCCTCCTGAGCCCAGCATCTCTGTGATATTCCTTAAAGTAGCCTGACTTTTCCAGGTGTCCAAGCAGGTCTGCCAAAACGGTGCTGCTGCTTTAAGGAAGTTGGTGCTGCACTCACATGAGATCCATAATCCTTCTAAATCATGTTTTATGCATGTACAGTCTAGTGCATAGTACTCCATGCCAGCCAAATTATTTTGGCATATGAGGCAGAAAATTGCACAAATGTCTATTTTAGTCCCTGGCAGTAAGAAAGAAAGAATAAAAAACAAGTTAACGAATTGTTCCCCACTCATGACACCCGAACTCTATCTGAAGCGGCAGAAACAAACCTTTGCAGCATTGTCAACAAAATAGTTGGCTCTGATTTTAAAAGGCGTTGATCTCCAGAGGAAAAGCTGCTTAAACCTGAGCAGATTAGTTGAAGAGGAATCTCAAAAGGGCCAAACTTTTTAAAGATTCTTTTTATATAAAACCATGGTGATAAATCCTCAGGTACTTTTTTTTGTTGCTTGATATGAGGAAATTTTATTTTGTTTTAATTTGTAAGCTGCACTGCAAAACCAGGTTTCCTCCGTAATAGAAATATTAACACTAACACGATAACCCAGAACGCAATAAAAGCAGCATTCTAAACATTTCTAATCAGCAAATACATTTAAAATCAACACATTAAATTAATTAATTTAAAAAACTGAGAAAACAAAAATACCTTGGCTGGTGCCAACAAGACAACAAGGTTGGTGCCAGCCTTGCCTCACTGGGGAGGGCATTAAAGGCCTGTTTTGGGGGCAGCCACTTGGTATACCTCAGCCTCGGAGGGCACTTGGACCAAGGCATCCAAAGACGATTCGGGGTATGGGTAGAAACCTACGGGAAGAGGCATTCCTTCAACTACTGTGTTCTCAAGCTCTGAAGGCCTTTATGAATTAATACGAGCACCCTGAATTGGGAATTAGTTCCCTTCCTTCTTTCATAACTTTCCCTGTTCTTGCGGCACTTCCAGACAATATAGTTCTCCTATCAAGACTTCTTCCACACATTACATTACATGTGACAAATCAGGACCAGCTCTAGACATTTTGGCGCCCTAGGCAAAGTCATATTCCTGTGCCCCCTATGATTATATTTAACCCTATCAGGCATGCTGGTGCACGTAGTGTGCCGTTACTGCTTTTCCGGGAATAACTCAGATAAGCTGATAGTTATGTGACTCGCTCACTCACTACCTTCCTATCAGACCTTTGTCTTGCTTCGGTAATACTATCAGCTCCCAGAGGTCCATAGCTGTAACAATAATTTTGTTTTTGTGACTTGCAATGCCTGGTTGGTGTGCTGTTCACTACCACTCAACCACCTTTGTGGGTGTTTTTGAAAATCATAGAAAGAAAAAGTTCTAAAGCAACAAGGAAAGATGATCAAATTTTATACTCATATTGTGTATTTCAGAAGTCTTTTCAATTTTGGCACCCCCTAAAGTTTGGCACCCTAGGGGACTGCCTTAGGTTCTCAAGGCCTAGAACCTGCTCTGGACAAATGCCTCTTTGATTTTGAGGGAAGGATGGAAATTGGACCAACTAGCTATGCCCATCCGTAGCCCAATACGTCTGTAAGCCTTGCTCCTCTGCAATCCTATTACATTTTCTTTTGCTTTCCCCCCATTACTGAAAACAAAGTGGGTGGCCAATGTGCATGTCAGCACTGGAGGAAGAGCTAATTTATACAAAGGGGGGTAACACACCTTTACAGTGTCCTTCCAGTCAATTTTCTCTTGCCATTCTAGGGAGATATTTTCTTCCAAAGCCATATTTGAAACCAGCAACAGCAGCTTTAATTAAAAGCTGGGGAAGGGGGAACACCCACATTTGTTCTCTCACCCAGCAAAACTATTTCTAAACCAGCATTTGAAGGCAGTTTAGGGATTGTAGGGCAGGTGACATGAAGCACAGATCAGCTCTGTCCCTCAGTGGTTCCTGACTACCACTAGCTTTGCCTGGCACCGGTTGTATGCCACCCAGAGTCACACTGTCTGAGCTGGGCAGACATATAAATCTTGAAATCACTCACTCACTCAATCTGCTTGCTGAAAAGAAAAAGCAGCTGTGATGCAGCAACAACCTTGGTGTCAGTGAGAAACACGAGCAGAGCTAAGTCTGCATGAAGGTTGCCTGAGTCCCCCAGATTGCAAAAGGTAAGCTGAGAGGGGCTGCTGTACGGGCACAGGGGCTGTGAAGTATTCAGACCATTGTTGCATTTAGTCTAGTGATGTCAGGATTTGAGGCAAGAGTATTTCTTGTCTTTCCTAAACCAGGTACCTATTAAAATATGGAAAAATCCTTTCCTTGATTAATGGCTCGTGCTATGATATAGTTACCCCCCCATTCATTTCTGTTCTGCCCCAGCACATTATTTATCTATCTTGTACTGATATTTAACCCAGTTTTTCAAAACTTTTTTTTTACAGAGAAAATATATTTCAGCTGTACCTATTAGTGCAGTTGGTACAATTTCCCTGGCACTCAAGATACACAATAGTGATTTTCTCCTGAATGCATTTGATTTAACCTGCAGGGGAAATGCAACTTCTCATTTCCTCTGAGCAATATCCATCTGCTCAGATGATCTTATTTTCCTTCTGTTGAAGCTAACACTGGATTTTGTACTACACTGAATGCAAACAGAAGACATCCAAGTACCTTTCCATTCTGTTCCAAGTAAAGTACAGCATGCCTTAGTGAGCAAGGGCTAGCAAAGGTACAGCTTGGAGAGAAATGACCTGGATGCATATCATCTCAGGCTAAGAGCTGATTCACAGATGTTTCAAAGATGTTACTAGGCATCATGGCTTTCAAAACTCTACTTGTGGCTAAGTAAGATATGTGCTGGAACATTTTGCACATTATACTTATGGGAATATTGTGTAAGCTCTTCTAATTTCAGGCCAGGAAAGAACTATTTTCTCCCCTACTTTTCCCAATAAACAAACGTAAGAATGATTAAGCATTATTCTTTAAAACAAATAAATTTCCAAATAATTTGCAGATTTGTTCCTGAAAAACAAAATGGCCAAATCTCAGATTATTTTTGTTGTTGTTGTATGGAATCACAGAGGTAGAAGGGTCTATTTAAGTCATCAAGTCACAGCCAGTGCTCAATGCAGAAATCCAAATTAAAGCACCGCAGCTGATGATTGTCTATCTTTCACTTTAACTTATCAGGTAAAGCAGACTCCACCAGTTCTCTTAATAACTGGTTCCACTGACAAACTGCTCATGTAATGAAAATATTTTTTTATAAAGTTTAATTAGAATGTGCCTTTCTGTAACTTACATACATTATTCCATGTCCTGCTGTTGGAATAATAGGAAGTTCTGTGTGACTTCTTTTCTGGTGTTTGAAGAGTACCATCAAAACCTTCCTAGTCTTCTCAAGCCAGCTCCTTCTATCTCAGTTCATGCGATTTAGTTTCTAGACTGCTGATCATCCTTATTGCCTTTACTGTTCCAGTTTCTCTAAATAGTAAAATTTGGTGCCCAAAATTGGATGCCATAATTGAGGTGGGGCGTGGTGGCTCAGCGGGTAAGATGCCAGGCTTGTCGATCGGAAGATCGCAAGTTCAGAGGTTCGAATCCCTAGCCCCGCGTGATGGAGTGAGCTCCCGCACTAGCTCCAGCTCTTGCCAACCTAGCAATTCGAAAGCATGCAAATGCAAGTAGATGAATAGGTACCACTTTGGTGGGTAGGTAACAGCATTCCAAGCATGTCTTGAGGCCACATGACCATGGAAGTGTCTTTGGACAACGCTGGCTCTTCGGCTAACAATCGGAGATGAGCACCGGCCCCTAGAGTCGGACACAACTGCACAAATGTGCGGGGGGAACCTTTACCTTTACCTAATAATCACAGAATAGAGTGGATTTTTTTTCTGTGATGTGGACAATATATTTTTTAGCCAGTTTGGTCTAGTGGTTAAGGTGCTGGGCTAGAAACCAGGAGTTTGTGAGTTCTAGTCCTACCTTAGGCATGAAAGCCGGCTGGGTGACCTTGGGCCAATCACTGTCTCTCAGCCCTAGGAAGGAGCTAATAGCAAACCAGGAGACTGTGAGTTCTAGTCCCGCCTTAGGCATGAAAGCCGGGTGGGTGACCTTGGGCCAGTCACTCTCTCTCAGCCCAACTCACCTCACAGGGTTGCTGTTGTGGGGAAAATAGGAGGAGGAAGGAGTATTAAGTATGGTTGTTGTGGGTCTCCCGGGCTGTGTGGCCGTGTTCTGGAAGTTGTGGTTCCTAACGTTTCGCCAGCATCTGTGGCCAGCATCTTCAGAGGGCAGGAGCACAGAAAGAACGCTTCTGTCTGTGCTCCTGCCCTCTGAAGATGCTGGCCATAGATGCTGGCGAAACGTTAGGAACCACAACTTCCAGAACACGTCCAGACAGCCCGGAAGACCCACAACAACCATCGAACTCCAGCCGTGAAAGCCTTCGACAATACAGTATTAAGTATGTTCGCCGCCTTGAGTTATTTAGAAAAATAATAAAGGCAGGATAAAAATTAAATAAATAAATAATAATAATAATATTTCTGTTAATTTACTTACCTATTCCTCTATCTAATGAAAGCTTATGCCTTTCAATAAAATGTGTTAGTCTAAAAAGATGCTACCAGGTCTTGGAAGATTTTGGGCTTCCATTGACTAACACAGCTCTCTTCTCTACAGTGTCAAAGATAAGACATAAAGGATTGGCTACACCTTTCATATCCTTGGAAAGTAATACATCTGACCTTGGACATTTAAACACAAAGTAAATAGGTGTTTCTTGATCATGTTTCTATCAATTTCAAGCTTATTTTATTTTGGGAGAAAACTGCAAATTAAGTAACTCCGCCTTTTTGTCATCAAGCATCAGGCATACTAATAATTTTCCTTTAATATTGAACATATATAAAGAAGTCCTTTTTGTTGTTCTAAGTATCATTCTGCAAACAGAACTGAGCTCATAAGATGGTAGGCTGATGGTCTCAAACAGTTACTGAGCTCACATGGAAATATAAAAGATTGGACTTAAGCACCTTCAGACTTAAAAAAAAATTAACAGTTTCTGTTTAAAACATAGCTTTCCAAACTGTGTCACGACACTTTAATGTGTTGCAACACAGTTTACTGTGTCGCAAAGTGGCGGTGGGGGTGTGCAACGACGGCAGCGGCGCGCCATCAGCGCTTCCGCGTTTTAGCGAGGCTGACGCCGTGCACCCCCCGCACTGCTGCCATGCGCGCCCCGACCGCCCGCGCCCCCGCCATTGGTGTGTCGCCAATGGAGGCAGTTTGGAAAGCACTGGTCTAAAACATTTAGCTATTTCTTAAAGATAACTAGAATCCTGAAGTTAAGTCCTTGGCTTCTTTTCCCTGGACCTCCCTGGTCTTTGGAGATAATTCCAGAGTTGTTGTTTTTCTGAGGGACGCAGTGGCTCAGCGGTTAAGACACCAGGCTTGTCGATTGGAAGGTCGCAAGTTCGGAGGTTTGAGACCCAAGCGCCGTGTGACAGAGTGAGCTCCCGCACTCGCCCCAGCTCTTGCCAAGCTAGCAATTTGAAAGCATGCAAATGCAAGTAGATAAATAGGTACCACTTCGGTGGGAAGGTAACAGCGTTCCGCGCGCGTCATGCCGGCCACATGACCGCGGAAGCGTCTTCAGACGGTGCTGGCTCTTCGGCTAAGAAACGGAGATGAGCACCGGCCCCTAGAGTCAGACACGACTGTGCAAGGGAAAACCTTTACCTTTACTCTTTTTTTCTGTTGGGGAGATGGTACTCCTTACTTCTTCCTAGCTTAGGAATAGCAGCTTCTTTCTCTGTTTCCCCAGTGTTCTGCTTCTGTTTTTAAAGGCTTTTTCATACCTGAATAGAAAGTGGCCTGGTGCATCTATCTTCCTTTGCTTTGTGGCAGAAGTCATGCCTTCCCCATCCAGTATTCCCAGTCTGGGAAGTATCAGAACAATCCTTCACAAATCTGAGCTCATATCTGAGTTTCAGCTTCCCTGGTATCATCTCTACAATTCCAGGATCTCATGGTTCCCTGGCCCATTTCCTACTCCAGAATGGATCTTTTTTGTTTTCATCACTACAACGGTTTGCAATTGTGCTTTTAGGAACTCTCCTTCACCTTGAGCTCCTTCTCCTGATATATGTCTATTTTTTATATGAAACATTTCCAGTCATTATAGTGTTCACTCAGGCTTGAGAAAGCAAGGGTTTTTAGTTAATCCAAACTTAAAAAAAAAAAGAATATTCAGTAAGATTCCAAAATCCCCCTATTTTTCCATGTTTTATGTTGCTGGTTGACCATTAGTTTGACAAGACAACCGATAAACCAAGTATTTATCACTGGGACGCTGGGAGTCAGGTAATATATAACTTTAATAAATTATTATTTTTTTACATATTTATGTGTCTCCCCCAATTCCTCTAGTATAGCGATTCCTCTATGCTACCCTAAAATTACCAAATCGAATTCTCTTAGGGAGTCCCAGTACACAGCACCTGGTTATCCTTACACACCTGAGGCATTTTGCAACACCCTGGATCACACGCTAATTGCATTTTAGCCTGGGGGTGCTTGTAAACCCAGTATGGTGGTTAGTTTTTGTACAGCTCAGTGTTTGGCGAAGCCAGGAAATACGGCTGAGGAGACCATGCTGAATAAGCATTGTCCCGCCAATTCAGCCAGTTTGTGAACTTTGGAGCACTAGAAAGGCTCCCCCTTACGGATTTAAGAATCAGTCTGACTGGGGGCATTGGCTGTACTTCCGTTCGATGCTACCGCCTGAAGTAGTCCAGAAACCACCCAGGAAGCTCGGACGAGTACAATCCGTCGGTTAACCGGCGCCGCCAGACTGAATCAGCCCGTCCTGACTTTCGACCGAGCTACTTTTCCTTCTTTGGGAGGTAAAGCGACTTAAGTGACCTGGCATCTGGCTCCTCCTCCTCGGGGTGGGGCCTGCGGCGCCGCTCCAGGAAGCTCCGCGCGGCTCTGCCTGGTGACGCAGCTAGCGCTGGAGCTCTAGACCTCAGGCCAGGCGAGCGTCGGCTGTTGCTCCTGCTCGGCCTCGATCGCTGTGCGGAGGCGGCTCTTTCCCCTCCCCTTCGCCCTCCCTCCGGAAGACCTGGAGCTGGAAAGGCGGACCCGAACGAACGAAGGAGACCTAGCCTGCAACCCCCGCCGAAGGCCGAGCTCGGCAATTGCTGGCGCATGAGAAGCAGCTTCGCTTTCTTCTCCCGGTGACCAGAGCTGGGGGAAAGTTGGAGACGTTCAGCGGAGAGCTTGGAGGAAGCCTCCGCAAAGACCAGCCCGGGTGAGTTAACTTCCCGGGCGCCCGTTTTTTTTTTTTTATTTGATGATCTGTAGGACTTGCTCAGTTGCATTCGCGAGCGGGGACAGGACAGCCGCGCTTGCAGCGCGCTCCTTCGTCTGGATGCTAGTTTTGGTTTTAGGGAAAAGTTTTTTTTTTCCAATAGGAGAGAATATCTGTAGCTCAGGGTTGAGCTGTGGAGTTCTTGGTGCTCTCGGAGGTTGCTTGCTTGCTTGCAGACGTTTCATTAACCTGAGTAATACCAGTTTCGTTTTGTTTTTAAAGGAAAATGAGAAAAAGGGCGGGGTGGTTGCCGGTCATTCGTGGTGTTCACATTACTGTGGCGGAGAGGCTTCTGCTTGTTGGATCTTTATCCATCTGTCCGCCTACCCCCAAAATCCCCCTTGCCTTTGGTATAAGCGAAACCGAAATACAGTATCCAATGTGTTGGAACAGGCAGGGGTTAAACGTGATGGTGGCCAAGGGGTGTCCTTTCTTCCGCCTTTTCTAAAAGCCGACCATTTTCTTCTTTAGGCTGTAACAGCCTTATGAGATATGAACTCGGCCATGGTTAGAAGAGGCCTCTTACTCATCTTTTTCATGCTGTGTGCATATTTTTCTCTTTTCTTACCCCAAGGACGTTTCTGTTTAAGAAATGCCGTCCTAATATACGGCATGCATGTGTAAAACAATTGGAACTTTGGGGTGATATGTCACAAACTTTAGGAGATTCTTTTCAAGTATAACTTGTCCGCTATGACAGTTACTTTATTCTGCGTTCTTTTCTGCTTATAAAGCTGATTTCCTAGAAATGAGACCTTTTCTCAAAAGAAGACAAAGGTCCCGTGGCTTCCAAGGTGGGGGAAGAAGAGAAGGGTGGCTAACTTCTCCCTCAGAACGATTGGAAGAAGTCACGTTTTACAGCCAACCTGGCTGCATTCACACAACATGCTTTTGCCACAAATGATGAAACCACAATTTGCCTTTGCATATTAACTGAATCTAGCCAGAATAGGCATTTACAGTAACACAGCTTAGGAAATTGATACTATTTATCACTCTTCCCTTTGGCTTGATCTGACAGACGTCTTCTATCCTTGTCCTTTTAATACTGCTGAATTGCAACTCTAAGAATGTAATAATAGTTTGTGGGGAATGAAAACAAATTGTAATGTTGGGGATTTAGGAATAACAATTTTTTATTTTATTTTATTTTTATTTTATTAAATTTATGTTACCGCCCATCTCCCCAAACAGGGAATTTTTTAAAAGCAATATAAATCTACAGGTGAACTGTTGGTTCACAAACAGCAAAATGAAGTACAAATGGGTGTAATGGATGTTCTGTTGTGTAACTCGCCACATTTTTTAAAATTAAAAGCAAAATAGAGGGGCGTCTAATTGGGGAACACCCCCCTCCCCAGCCTGTTTATAGCTGTGGGTGGAGAAAAGATCTTCCACCCGCAGGTTTGCATGTGTGATTTTAAGTTGGGAAAGGGCATGAAGGTATAGAGGTGGCAGTCTTATCTAGCAGATGATCCAGATTCAGTGTTATTGAGTTGGCTCTCCAGTATGTTGTAAACTGCTATCCTCCATAGGTTTATCGGTACAATATGTATATGGCATGTATGTACTAGAGACATAAATGAGAATTACATTGCTCTGGAAAGGTAAGGAAACCCAAAAAATATGTTTTCCATCTTCTTGGCTTTGGTAACATGACTGTGGAATGATTGTTTGATAAATTATTGCTTTCTTTATATTATTCCTCAGTGAGCTGATGCTTTAGGCAACAAATCAGAGTAGCATAATTGCATTTGCCATAGAGCAAATAAAATAATTGATCATCTCTACAAATTTGCCTTGAGAAGGGGTGGCACCATTAAAGGTAGACTATCTGGGATTTGAGAGCCAGTTTAGTGTAGTGGTTAAGGCATCTTTGGGCTAGAAACCAAGAGACTGAGAGTTCTAGTCCCGCCTTGGGCACAAAGCCAGCTGGGTGACCTTGGGCCAGTCACTCTCAGCCCTAGGAAGAAGGCAATGGCAAACCACTTCCAAAAAACCTTGCCAAGAAAACTGCAGGGAACTTGTCCAGGCAGTCTCTGAGAATAAGACACGGATTTTAAAAAGATATCTGGGATTTAAATAAACAATAGCTCTGTTACAACCTGGACTTTTAAAGTTCACCTGGGGAGAGGAATGTGACTGCAGGCTACAGTTAAATTGCATCTTTTTTCCCTAGAGGTAATATTATAATATTGATTGGATGGTGTTGCTTTTCCCATAGTAAACCATGTAAAGTATTCAGATGATCAGAATTTTTTTTTTCATATCTATATCAAGCACCCTGATTAGGACTTTGGCTACGTAGATATGTACTGTACACACATACCTGCCAAGGACCATTGGAGTTTGAGACTAGATGAAGCTGCCATAACCTAAAGATGAAGCGGGCACTTAAGCAGAGAGGGCAAAAGCCAAGAATCTTGTCAAAAAGATCCCTTGGGGAGGAAGATAAGGTAGGAAGTCCTCAAGGATCAAAGGAGAAATGTCACCTGAAGCAGATAAAAGAGGCCGGGCCTGAGCACACAGAAACCCCTAAATCCTATCTACAGCTACAGGTAGTCCTCACTTACTGACCACTCCTTCAACTTTACAACCAATTTAGGACCCTTTATGACCTTTGCAGCGTCCCTCAGTCACGTGATCACATGATCACCATTACAGGCAGTACACGTCCTGTGCCTGACCTGTGTTTTTCCCCCCTCTCTTGCAGAGCAGAGAGATTGGAGAGGAAGGGATTGCAAGAGAGTAAACTGTTTGCTCTTCTACACATCAAAAGCAATGTGATCATGCTGGCAGCTGGGAGCTGTGGGTGCGCTACGCAAACATGTTACAGTACTCTCTTGAAAACCCTTCCTCTCCAATCTCTCTGCTTTGTGGGGGGAGGAAAAAAAACTAGCAATTTCTGTAGACAATCTCTCCTTTACCTGACCCTCCCCCCCCTCAGAGCAGAGAGATTGGATCTGTTTGCTCTTCTACACATCAAAAACAATGCAATTGCGACGGCAGCAGGAAAAGCGATGGCCAAAACTCTGAGGACCCATCATAAATCCCCTTGTTCAGCGCTGTCACTGAATAAGTGGTTGTAACCCAAGGACCACCTGTATAAAGAAGGCAGCAGGATGATTCAGAGAGAATATCCATGTGGAAATTGGTTGCTGGTACCTGGCCAATGTAAGGATATGTACCTGACCCCTGTGGGCCCCTTGTAGTCCCTGTGATACAGGTTGTGCAGTTTTTGTTATTGAATACGCAGCCTTTCAAAGAAGAGGTGCTGCTCTCAGATTTACTGAGATGGTAAAGAAAACTTTCGAAGAGCTTATGAAGTAGAAGTGGTTTTGATCAATTGAAAAACTGAAATAGTGCAGGGGTGCTACATCACATTTGCCCTCTGGTGTTGCTAATATCGGTAACACAAGAGTTAAAGTATGATCTTGAGTGGAATTCTTTCTAAAGCATTTAGCACCATGTGAAGCTACAAAAAGTGGCTAAGGATACTGAAATCTCTTGTGTGCAATGTTTACATTTCAGTACCAGTTAGTTACATAATTGTTACTTTATATGGCTCTGTGGTTTAGGGGTATTTTATAGTTTATAAAATGATTAGCTCTTGGGAAAGAAAGGTAATTGTGCTATGGGAAAGGATAGATTATGTTACTCTTCTGGCATAAATATACCCACAAAGTAAGTTAATGTGTTTTTTAAATTGTTGCTGTGTAGTTACTGAGTTGTTTTTGAGATAGTTTATTTTGTTATGTTATTTGGACATGCCATACACAGGCATATTTCTAAGCTGCTTTTAGAGATAGTTTTAGAGCGATAGAATCAATTTTTTTAGAAAGGGAATAAATAAGAGTGTGAAGTTAATTCAGATTTTTAAAATATATATTAGATTCATTTGATTTAATCTGTATGGTACAATGGACTACTTCTCAAAAAGAAATGCTGTTCTATGAAATACTGCTTTGTTCAATACTATTAAATTTATGTTTAATGTCTGTCCAGTATACTGTATAATTGAATCCATTTTTT
Source organism: Charina bottae (assembly GCA_023362775.1). NCBI lineage: Eukaryota > Metazoa > Chordata > Lepidosauria > Squamata > Charinaidae > Charina > Charina bottae. The sequence continues at coordinate 202,325,563 of JALMGJ010000002.1, read as the reverse complement.
TCTCTCCAGTATCCCATATATAATTGAGTCCAATTAATTTATCTTATGCTCTCAATAACTACCATTTTCTTATGAACTCAGTAGCTGAACAGTATTTATACTTTAAGATACCATTTGAAATTTTGATTTTGCTTTTATTGGATTTTCCTTAGATTTGGGTGAGGATACTGAAGCTTCAATTAAATTGGAATATTGGGTCTATGTTGGACCTATATATTTACAGAAAGCCGAGATAGAATGCAGCATACATTCTATTTTCTATACAGTAGTAAACAAGAAAATAAAGAAGAGATATTTAGTAATAGAATGCAGCAAAAAAGTGTACATTTAGGTAGCCCAAGGAATTAATTATTTGATGATGTCACAGTTTGGACATCGGGTTGCAAGTTAGCTATTTTCATGGCTGCATGTCAGTTAGTCAGAATCATGGTCCTGGCTCTATTCATACAAAATGGGAAGCCAGAATTCTGGCTTATTGTTCACAGACAAATCTTGTTATTTCTATTGAAAGTAGGTTTGGCTAACAAATTTAATTAAGAATTATGTTTAAATAGAGTCCTGGCTTCTCTTTCTTCTAAGAGTCATTTTTCTAACAAGCTTTGATTTCAAGTCAACAACAACTCTAAAAAGAGAGTTTTATTGGTCCATTAACTTTCTGCATATATAATTGCTTCCACTTGATGCTAATGGGAGAGATTAAGTAGTATGGACAGTTTTCTTTATGAATAATAAGTCAAGATTTGGCAAAACTGCCTTAGCATTTGTGAATACACCTGTTGTAACAAATATTGGCCTGTAATTCTCAGACTGTGTTATCTGCCATTTTTTATGCTGGTATCCATTATGCAATTTTCTGAGCTGGTGATAGCGGTTAATATACTGTAAACATTCTGCCATAAATTGGGTGGTGGACAAACTTCCAACTACATCTCTGAACATTTTGCAAGCAACTGTCAACCGTATGAGCCTCTCTAAAGAATTTGGCATAATCTGAGTAAATGGTGTGGTTATAATGAATACAAATAGCAAACCCATGTGGTATAGACATATCATAGAAGCTTTGGTTATAGAAATACATGTGTTTAAGAGAGAATATCTGACTCATAAATTTGCATTTCTGAATATGATTTTTTCTTAGAATTGCTTACTGACAAGGTATAATAAAAATAATGTCTGGTTTTGGGTTTAATATTAAGATTATTAAAATTGTTGTATTATCAAGTACAATGGCAGACAATTTATATGTATAGAATAGTAGGAAGGAAATAATTAAATAAATGTTATCTTTGGGGGGAAGTTGATTAGGAGGGGTGTGTGTGTGTGTACATACACACACACACATGCACAGTTGCAATCGAAATTATTCAACCCCCATTGCAAATCAGGTTTATTGTCAAAATTTACAGACTTTCAGCTGTTTGCAATGAACAAATCAAACAAAAGCAATCGAAATAGCTCAACACAACGAATGCTTCAAGTGGTGTCCCCAAATTCAACTGAAAATGCAAATTCAGAGTGTGTGTGTGTGTGTGTGTGTGTGTGTATACATATAGGGAGGGAGCAACTGTATTTAGTGATTTTTACAATGTGCCAATGGAATGATTTCTAGAAATAATGTGATTTTGGTTTAATATAGAGTAAGGGATTGATTATGGAAAATTGTTGTATATCCTTGCTGTTAAAAATCAGAAGTCACCTCTTTTTGTGTTTTTGAAAATTTTTCTCTCATGTTTCTACACTTCTTTAGTTTTCTCTTTTTTTCTTTGTAGTTTTTTGTTTTTCTGTAGCTTTTATCTTTGCTTAAAACTTAATAAAATTCTTATATATAAAAAAACAATTGCTGACTAACAAACAAAAGGAGTATTACAAGGGTACCAAAGAAGAGGATTGGTTTTATTTTAGAAAAGGGCAAACTAAACTATGTGCTTGAAGCATGACTGTTACAGAAATTTAAAGGCACTGAGTTGGTTGATGGATTTTGACGCCTGTACAGTTCATAATGACCATTGTTCAGTGGTCATGCATCCATCTGAAATTTTAATGGCTCCTTCTTGGATATCGGTTCCTTCAGTCTGAGAAAATAAGTAATTTAAGGAATTGTGGAGTCCTTGGTGCTCTCTGAGCCTTGTTGTTTTCTTGCAGACGTTTCATTGCCAGGCTAGGGAACATCTTCACTGCGAAAAGGGAGTGGGACTTGCTCTCTGTTTATATACCATGGCTTGTCCTGCTTGTGTTGGTGGGGGTGTTGTTCTCTCCTTGGTAGTTCCTTGATTGGGCTGTTGTTTGCTGCTTGGACTATTGACTGAGTTAATAGCTCCTTGATTAGGGTATATTGTGCTGTTTGATTGCTCCTCTGGTGCTAATCCTGGTGTTAATCTTTGCATATCTGGGTGTTGATTGCTGGCAAGGAGGTGTTCTGGTCGTCTAAATCTGAAGATATTTAAGGAATATCTTCAGATATTTACAGAGTAAAGGCCTAGTTTAATGCTCCTCTGTACAAATCCTTTGAAAAAGGTGCTTTGGAGCTTTCAGGCTCTGTGTACACATGGATGCAAGGCTGCCATGAGAAGCTTCTAAAGTAATTGTGTGAGCCTGGGAGTAGATGTAGCTGCCTAAACAATTCAGGAAGAGGCAGATCCTGGAGTATCTCTAGGAAAATAATAATATTGGCTGCTATTGGAGGTTGTAATACATTCATGTGTTAGTAGTTGTCTGTGCTGAAGCTTAAGCAAACAATCATTTTTAGAGCTGTTATAAACTCTGAAAGGCCCATTGTTCTCTTTTGTCACAACAGAAATGAAGAAACATACCACAGTGACTGTTGGAGGAATGTCTTGGATTGTTTTTCTTTTTTTCTAAAAATAAATAGGCAAATAAGTCAGGCTAACAAAAATTAATCTGCTGAGGTTATGTACAATATTTAAAATATATTTTTAAAAATGGTTCCTTTTGCCGGATTTTTAAAGAAATATATTTTAAATTTGAGCCAGTAGTTTTAAGCATTTTGCGTGTCATCTATAGGAAAAATGAAAAGATTGATTTGGAAAATAATATTTATTTACTTGTTTATTGAATTTCTGTAGCATGAATTGTACAACTTGCAGGATGAAAATAAAATAGTACATAATAAAATAAATGGGTGATCATCCATAAAACCAAAAAACCCCAAAAACAGTATAATCTCTAGATCAGAGCTTTCCAATCTGTGTGTCGCGACACGTTAGTGTGTCGGCTGCAGTGTGTGTGCTGCGCGAATGTAACGAGAAACCTCTGAATCTATGTGAAATAAGCAATACCAACTTGCATGCATTTTTATGCAGCAAAGGTGCTGTCAGAATAGAGTCTGACTCAGTTGAAGGAGGGGGAGCTGAGCAGCAATGGTGGGAAAAGGGAAACCCAGAGCAGGAAAACCAAGAACAGCTGATGGGCTGTGGAGCCGCTACCACCTATCAGCGCCGTAGAAAGAAGGGCAAAAAAGGGTGACAAAGCAAGCCGATTGGCTTCTAAACCAAAATGCCGGGAAGAAAAGAAGATAAAAAGATGGCCAAAGGAGGAATGGGTTGTCGGGGACAACCGTTCACTAGACTCCTTCTCCCAGCCTCTTCTCTTGCCTCCAGCCGAAGCCTCTGCAGAACTCGAACTTGGGAGCACTGTGGAACCTCCTTCCTCCTCTGCTGTACCCAGTCTTCCTGCGTCTTCTCTGCCTGTCACCGATTCTAACCCAGCCTCACCGATCCAGCCTGCCGCCACACTCTGCCTTCCTCCAGCCCTCCAGCCTCACCGATCGATCGATCGCCACTGCCTCCAAAGACTAGCGTGGAGTTCTGCTCCTGAGCCTGCTGGCTTCCACGTAGGTCCTAGTGCCTGACGTGTCTGGCTGCTTCAGGGAATTCCGTGGCCGAGTCTGCCTTGACCTTTCTACTATATACATTTGTGAAGTATCCTTTTCAACGATGACAAACTTAAAGACACTGAAATGTGGAAGCTTAAAAATGCTTAATGACGAAATGCAAGTGTCTTTATCTAATATTCCACCAAATATTCAAAAGCTGTGTTTATCCCATCAACCTCATACATCTCATTAAAATGGTAAGTAGTTATTGGTGTTATACAATTTTTTTAAATTCTTGCACATATTTACATATTGTTACTCATAAATGTAAGGTAAAGGTAAAGGTTCCCCCCACACATTTGTGCAGTCGTGTCCGACTCTAGGGGCCGGTGCTTATCTCCGTTTGTTAGCCGAAGAGCCAGCGTTGTCCGAAGATGCTTCCGTGGGCATGTGGCTGCATGATGCGCGCGGAACACTGTTACCCACCAAAGTAGTACCTATTCATCTACTTGCATTTGCATGCTTTCGAATTGCTAGGTTGGCAAGAGCTGGAGCTAGTGTGGGAGCTCACTCCGCATGCAGGGCTAGGGATTCGAACCTCCGAACTTGCAATCTTCCGATCGACAAGCCTGGCGTCTTACCCGCTGAGCCACCACGACAACCTTGGAAATGTACAGTATGTTATTATCTTACAAATCATATATTTTTAAAAATATAAATGAAAGGTTTTCATGAGATATGTTGTGTCCCCATACATTTCGCTATTACAATTTATGCATGTGTCCGTATCTCTTATAATGGGTTAGTTTAACCTCCGGTTTGCTAGTAAAACTGAATTACTGTGTCGCGAAATGATGCATGTCTAAAAAGTGTGTCACCAACATGAAAAGTTTGGAAAGCTCTGGTGTAGATATACCAGTTGTAGGCATCATCCGGATAGGTAGCTTTAGGAACCAAAGGCTATATGGAACAGTTCATTTTGTACAGCTTTGGCAAAGATTTTATCATCATTTTGCAATCTAGCCTTCAGAGTGGGGAGGGGGAGGCTATTACATGAAAGTGGGAGGTGTAATTGAGAAACACTGCCTTTGTGCCGCGCCCCCCCTGCCATTTCTCCTCTCTTACGTTGAGGATAGACCAAATTCTGTGCTGGGATGAAAGCATTGAGTGAGTTCCATCAGTGAAATCAGGAGAGAAGAAATTTCCTGTTCAGCTGCCAGCCTCAATTCTCCAGAGCTGACTTCAAGAGTGTAGGTGCATAGGTGATTTTGGATTTCATCAGTACCATTCTTAGAGAAGATTAATTGAAATCAATGGCACATAGCCATTAGTAACTTGTCCCATTTATTTTCATAGCTTCACTCTAACAATCAGGTTTGGATCTAGTTTCAATACCTTGATATAATAATAATGCAGCTAAAAGTCTTGTGGTAATTTAAAGACTAGCAGTTAAGTGGCATAAAGTTCTGGGGTCTAGGAGTCACTTTACTTGAAACAAGGCAAAATGAGCTATGGTGCTTGAATGAATGTACTGGAATATTCTGTCAGCCCTGAAGATCTCACAAGGCTCTTGGCTGGGTGTTTTTGATTATGAAGGAGATTGTTGGCAGCTTGCTACTTTGGAACAACTAATGATAACCTGTTATTGTGTCCAAATACATATCAGTAATTGATGCCTTAGTATAGTGAGTTATTTCAGTGTAAATCTATCTACCTTGATCTAAGGAAGATCTCTATTCGGGCATTTCAAAAAAATATACAGCTCAACACATGAGTGGTAGTAGGCAGCCTCTTCCCACTATAAAGTCATACTGATGACATCAGTTGAGAACTTTCTTTATGTGTACAGTCAAGCACAATTGCAGTAGGGTACTTTTGCAAATAGAGCAGTGAAGGTTGCCATGCAGTCTTGAACTGTCCACTAATAGGGTTCAAATTCATGTGAAAGACTTCAGGTGCACAGCTCTAAATGCGAAGGCTTCCCGATACAGGTAGTCATCCTGTAGTCATGGATACCATTCTGTATTCATAGAAACTTTGTAATGCTCAAAAGAAATACATGAAAACCTTGATTGACCAGAGCCATGATGGGTAGCAGAGGTCATTATCTATGGGCCCATCTAATAACAATCATGATATATGGAAGATTTCGTGCTTGGAAGTAAAGGTGTAGGTTTAATTATGAATAAAAGGGCTGAAATGTATGTCAGTTGAATTGGTGTGATGCAGATTTTTGTGAGTGCACATGTAAGAAGAATTCATAAATAGGTTTCGCTCCATTGAACATGATAATGGAAGTACCAGAAATGAGTTTTGAGAAAAATTGTGCAACCTACTGAATGAATGTGATCCAGGGAAAAAGTTACTATGTTGGGTGTCGTAAATTGTTGGGTGGGAACAGGACAAAAGAATGCAAGAAAAAATAGATTTGGGCCTTTCAGAGACCCAAGAATGAGTAAATGTGAAAGATTGTGGGAAAGCTGGGAAAGGAATAAAAGGGAGAAATAGAAGGCAAGCACTGGGAAGAAGAGTTTCAAATCAGTGAAAGAGATTCAGATTTAATTAAGTTACTATAAATGAGGTTGTGAAATTCCACTTACAGTTTCCAAGATTCTTTGTTTACCCCAGACTAGTATTAAAGTGAATACACTGAAATCTCTGTAGTTCTTGCTTCCTTAATCTTGCTCAGCTGCTGGAGGGTTGACAATAACAATGGTAACTATAAATGTCTCTTTAGAAAAATTTTGTTTATCTCAAATATGTGGTTTAAACATTTGTCTGTTTATGCATATAAATAAGGAATGTATGTCTAAGAACATGAGTCATCTGGTTGTTTACGAAATAAATTTAAAGCATTAGTTAAGAATACAAGGGTGATGAGAGATTCTGACAGACCATTTTTATAGTAGTGTTAGTGGATTTTGTAGAATATAAACATGGAAGAAAAGGAAAGAAGTGAAAGAAACTAGAGCAAAGTAGAACAAATGGAGGAAGTGAAAGTATGATTCTTCCATAGAAAAAAAGAGTCAAGGAGAGAGGAACGGTTAAGAGAAATAGAGGCAGAGGCAGAGAAAATACAGATTTTGATATAAAAAGTTCTTTTGCTATTGGCTGAAGAGGGCTAAACAAGGAGCCTCCAGAAGAGTGAAAGGAATTAAAAGTGAAGAATTGATTTGGTAGAAAACTCAAGTGAGGGAATCCTGAAAGGAGTATTTATTTATTTTTTAAATTTATTTGGGAATGATAGAAAAGAGGAATTGAAACAAACACTGTACAGGTAGTCCTTGCTTAACGTCCATTCATTCAGCAACTGTTTGAAGTTATGACGGTGCTGAAAAAATGGACTTGTGACAGGTCCTTTAACTTATGACCATCACAGCATCCCTGTGGTCACATTATAAAAATCCAAGCCAGCCCACATTTACAATCACCCCCCAGCTGACCTTCGTTGTCTTCGCCTGTCTACCCTCCGCTGGGCTCACCATCTTGGCCACATGCAGGGAAGCACCGTGGAAATGTCCTGCAGGCTGGTGGGTGAGAGCTATTGGTGGGTGGGTGCCGCTGCCCCGACAGCCACCTGTGCACCCTCTCCCGACAGCCACCTGTGCACCCTCCCCCGACAGCCACCTGCGCACCCTCCCCCAGCCCCTCTACACTTGCACTGTGCCTTGCGGTCACCTGCACACCCTCCCCCAGCCCCTCTGCACTCGTGCTGCACCTCAGCGGCCACCCTCTCCTACCCAGCAGCTACCAGTCTCACCTCACCAGCCACCTGCACACCCTCACACACCCTCCCCCACCAGGCAGCAGCCACTGACCTGCCTCTCCTGCTTGCGAGCTGCCTGGGACTTGGACCTTCCTGCCAGCTTCCCCACTAACTTTGGTTGTTGGAAGCCAGCAGGAATTTGCAAGGATGTTCTTGCTTAACCAACGACCCATGATCCTTGCTTAACAATGGCAGTGGGGATTGCAGGGATTGCCATTGCTGAGCAATGCAGTCACGTGACGTCATACTTTCTGACTGCATCGTTTAGCGATGGAAATTCTGGTCCCAATTACCGTCATTAGATTGTATGGTACAGTGAGAAGTATGAATCTGAAAATTAATGCAGAGAGATCAGTGCAGTTCTGTTTGACAGGGGAAATGAACTGTTGCAAATTGTACATAAATAGCAAAAAATAGAGTAATTAGAAGAATTTGTTTATCTTAGTAAATTTGAGAAAATGGATGGAGAAATTTGAAGATAATATAATGGTAGTAATTCATGGCCTGTTGTGAGAGATGACTGTCTAACGAAGTGAAAATGGCTTTGTATAAGAGCATGCTTCTGGTCTCTTATGTCAGGGGAAGCAAAAAAGTATGTTGAGTGCAATATGGGGTACTTAAGTGTGGTGGTACAACAAGAAAAATAGTGTCAAGAATGAATGAGTGCTGAATGACAACAGATTGGAAGTGAATGACTAGTATGAAAGATCCATATTGGTGCTTTGGGTACATGGAGAGAATGAATGAGTCTAGAAGAGGAAGACCAAGAAAGTTGTTGTTAGATGGAATTTATGAGTTCCTCTAAAAGACAGAGTTGCGAAGTTTAAACACTGAAAGGTGGTGTATGAAGCAGTGTATGGACATGGCAGCAAGGGCAATTCAGTGGTGTTGAATTGCCTCCATTTGTACATTATATGTCTGATAGTGGACTGGTAGAGTATAAACTCTTTGGAAATAGTTTTGTAACCTTTTTCAACCTGGTGAGCATCAGCAACTTTTTTGGAGGTCCTCGGAAATCTCCTTTGTTTGAGCCATGGCATACTTCCGCATAACTGTGTTGTGAAGATCAGACTTTGATAGTGAATACCCAGAATTCTGTTCTTTACATGAGGCAGGACCTCCTGCACTCACATCTGATTATCATCCTACTGATTGAAACACCTAACTCTAACTTCTTCAAATGAACTGATAATCCTAGAGGTTCACATGCTTTTGCCACACACAGATATGTAGCTTTGGGTCATTTTCACCAATAAACCAAAGAACAAGTTTAATGTTTTTTTTACTCATTTGTTTAATTGGATTCTCTTTATTTAGTTTTAGGACTTGTGGAAAACAGATCACGTTTTAGGTCATATTAACAGAAATATTGAAAATTTGAAAGGGTTCACAAACTTTTAAGCACCACTATTCATCTAACTGGATGGTCACGGAAGATTCCTGTGAACCAAGCATCTCCTATATTTTTTAGAAGTTTTGCTTGTCAACAGAGTTAAAAAGTGACTTTGAGAGAAAATTTATGGTAGGAATGGAGACTTTGAGGGTCTGAATCCATAATGATTCTTTTTCAGTTTCCTTGAAATTAACTCAGGTGGTAGAAAACTTGATCAGCTTCATTCTTAAATGGGTAGCAGAAAATGGTATATTTATGAAGGATTTGTAAGTTTCTCTCTTTGTGGGATGAAAATAATGCCAGCAAGCAGATATAATTTTTTGAAATCTGAACTTTGTTGCAGTTAAAAGCTAACATTTATTATGACATACTATTTTTCAACATCATTTATGTGCTTGCTAATGACAGGATAGAGAAACTTTTTTTCCCTGAGGCAAAAGAAATAATCTGTATCTCTAAACTATTCGGTTCAGAGTTGAATTGGACTATTCAGGCAAAATTTGTGTGGTGAGATTACTTGTGCTTGATCTAATTGTTTTCAGCTTTATTGGGGATTTTTCCATGAAAGCAGTCAACACTGAAAGTATTCCTTACAAATAGAACATTCTCTTTATATAATTTTGACTATTTAATTTCTAAGCAATTTCAGAAATAACACCGTATAAGCCTTTTAGCCTCTAGTCCAAGAGAAAATAGGGTGATCCTGAGATCAGATGTATGTAGTGGTGCATGCAGTAATGGTTTTGTAGTGAACTGTAGAGTTGGGGAGGTTTTTTATGTGATGGTAAGAGGTTCGAATCCCTAGCCCTGCGTGCGGAGTGAGCTCCCGCACTAGCTCCAGCTCTTGCCAACCTAGCAATTCGAAAGCATGCAAATGCAAGTAGATGAATAGGTACCACTTCGGTGGGTAGGTAACAGCGTTCCGCGCGCGTCATGCGGCCACAGGACCGTGGAAGCGTCTTCGGACAACGCTGGCTCTTCGGCTAACAAATGGAGATGAGCACCGGCCTCTAGAGTTGGACACGACTGCACAAATGTGCGGGGGAACCTTTACCTTTACTAGTGCTCCCTTGCTATTTTCCGTGTAATCTAATAGGTAACCAAATTAGAAATTACACTCAGCTGAAGAATTTCCTTTAAGAGTTACTAATAATTAAGACACATTACTTGCTTTTGGAATTTCTCTTTAATATATAACTTTGTGGCTTAAATTTTAGGGTGCTATGTTAGCATTTGATGGGAGAGTACAACATCTTGTTTCATTTTGAATAATAGGTTGCAGTGTGTCCCTTCTATGTAAATGTGAACAAACTAAGAAACTGTGTTTGGTGTTAATATAGCCTACTTTTTACCTTTGAAAGTAAGCTGAACATCTGCAGAACCAAATCTGAGACAGGAGGGGAAGGGGAGATGAATGAACAAAATTTGTGAATTTGAAAACTAATAACATCTCAAGCCAGAACAGTGTTTAATTCTTTGCTGCTTTAACTGCTTTAAGACTTATTGTCATGTAACATTTGAAGAAAGACTAAAATTGAGCTTTAACTGGTTGTTGCCATGAAGTCATGTCTACTTCATAACACCACCTTGTGTAGTATCATCTATCTCTTTCATATTTCATTAAGTATCTTCATATTTATTGGACACTTTCAGTCAGAAGATCACACCGTTTATCACTCAGGACATGAAAAACAAAAGGAACAGAGTTGCTTTTATAGTTAAGAAGCTTATAGCAAAAACAGTCCTTGGCTACAGTGCAATCAATGACCGAATAATATCAATTAGACTTTGTGGACAACCCTTTAATATGATGATCATTCAAGTTTATGCTGTAACCACCAAAGCAGAAGAGGAGGTTGATAAGTGTTATGATCAAGTTCAATTTGAAATTGACAGAACATGCAAGCAAGATGTGCTGCTTGTGATTGGAGACTGGAATGTCAAAGTTGGAAATGTGAAAGAGGAAAATGTAGTTGGAGTGTATGGCTTAGAAAACTGAAATGGAGCAGGAGACCAACTTATCAATTTCTGCCACTCCGATGATTTCTTCACAGCTAACACTGTCTCCAAACAACCAAAACGATGCCTCTCTGCATGGACATCACCAGATGGAATATATAGAAATAAAATTGACTATATTATTGCTAAAAGGAGGTGGAGAAGCTTAATTATAACATCAAAGACTTGGCCAGGTGCTGACTGTGGAACAGATCACAAACTGCTCATGTGCAAGCTCCAAGTTAAGCTAAAGAAGAAGAAACCCAGTCAGTTTCCATGATATGATCTTGAACCCACCATTTTCAAGGAGAACATTAAGAATCGCTTTGAAGTCATGAACCTCATTGACAGAGAATCAGAGGAATTATGGAATGAACTTAAAGAAGTTAGGGTTAGAAAAGACCAAGGAACATGAGACATTATTGCTGATGCACACTGGATAATTGAGAAAGGCAAAGAATATCAACAAGAAGTCAATATGTGCTTCATTGATTATAGAAAGGCCTTTGATTGTGTCGATCACGTTGAACTGTGAAAGCTGCTCAGAAAAATGGGAATCCCAGAACATCTCCTTGTCCTCATGAGAAACTTATATACAGATCAGGAAGCCACAGTACATGCTGGAACAGATTGGCTCCAGGTTGGCAAAGGAGTGCAACAAGGCTGTATTAATGTATATCAATATTAGAGAGGATAAAGATTTTGTTGGTAATTTTTAGCTTTTAAGAACAGGATTGCATGTCTGTATCTAATAAAGATGGCTTTAAACATTGTGAAACATGACAATTACTGTAGCCTTCCAGACTTTTGTGTGGAGAACTCTTTATACTCATCCTAAAATAATTTTTCAGACATCATCTGCTTTATAACCATTGATAATTTCATAAAATGAACCTATAGGATTTTCATTTCACACCTAAAACTGTTCTGGCTGCCTATTTTAAGAATTACCATTTATTTTTATAGCTTAGGACCAGAGTTCCCAACGTGGCACCTGAGGTTGCTGATGTACCTGCAAATTGGTCCTTTGACCTGATTTTATACTTTAAAAGAAAGTATCTTAATTTTTTTTAAGGTAGTGAAGGGAGCTGGTATGTTAAAAAACAAAGTGCTAGAATCTATCACCATTGTTGTTTCCAAAAATGCCTCTGGATTCCAGATAAGCTCCATAGAGCCAATGTTTTGCTTAGAAGCTCACATCTGCTCAGAAAAAAGTCAGTTGAGTGAAGGTGAGTATGCAGCAGTAGTGGCTACGAGAATTTCAGGAAATAGGTTAGACCCCTATGACAACCTTTTGTTGAGAGCACCTGCATGTTCTCAAAGTTTGGAATTTGCCTATCAGCCTGAACATTTTGAGTGCTCTTTAGTTCAGAGAAAGAAAACAAATATGGTTTGTAGATTCAGTTATAGCAAAAAAAAAAAAAAGCCACTTGTAAGCTTACTGTATATTTTCTGGACATTTGAAAGGTGTTTCCTTTAGTTCCAAGTGAAGGATATTTTATTGACCAACCTAAGGAGCAAAGTATCTTTTTAATAGCTTATTGTAACTTAAGCATTTTATTTAAGAAAATCACAGCTAATGTGGCGTATCAGTCGCTCCACTTCTAATGTAGTGTCAAAGTCCTTGATATGTTTTCATTTTGTTTGGTTTAGGTTAATGACTAGTACTCATGGATTGACTGACTGATTGTTTTGCACAATTATTTTGTATCTATGGTGCTTCACTCCACTTTTTCCCTACTTTACTGTTAGCATATTTGCTGTAACATTGTTTTCAAATGAATATATTTTATAGTAGAATTTGGAAACACTATTAAAACAACAGGTTTAGTTTTTCAGGTTTCACAAAGCATGTACTACTTACTAATTTATAATTCACATCATGTTTAATGGCCTTCACAGAAAAATGTAGTTTGCAGTAATAATGTATTATGTCCTGCTTCTGTGGAAAGGTCGTCACAAAAATATATATCAGTGTAGTGGCTATTGAAAATGATAATGTATGTATGGATTCTCCCTTACTTTCTTCCCAATCTTAAATAGGGAAGATGTTCTTATTTAAGCTAATTTGTAGTGTCAAATTGTTAAAGGCACTTTTTAAAGAACACTGCTATCTAGTATATGTATATACAAGGGACGCGGTGGCTCAGCGGGTTAAACCGCTGAGCTGTAGACTGCCGATCGGAAGGTTGGCAGTTCGAATCCCCGCACAACGAGGTGAGCTCTCGTTGCTAGTCCCAGCTCCTGTCAACCCAACAGTTCGAAAGCTTTGCAAGTAGATAAATGGGTACCACCTTAAGTGGGTAAATTTGCTGGCGTCCTGTCGGGGGTCGCCCACCAAACAAAGATCTCAGGAATGGCGGTGGCTATGACGGATCCCGGAAAAAGCAGCTTCATCTACAGGACGTCGGCAGCCGGCTCCGACGCAAGGCATTGTGGGGCTTGTAGTCCAAGTAGCCACGGAAGAGTCGGTTCCCTTACCCCTTCCCTTAGTGCGCGGTTAAAAATGAATTGTATATGTATGAAATGTATAACGAAATATATATATGATGTATGTAAGCCGCCTAGAGTCCTCCGTTAGGCGGGGTATAAATATAATAAATATAATAAATAAATAAATAAATAAATAAATATCTTTATAGACTTGACCCAAAGAAAACTTGCCAGGGCAAGGAAAAAATGACTGTCTCCTATATAAATACTTGCAGAAAGGTATTTACAGGAGATGTTACCACTTTGACCTTTTTACCAACCTGTAACTTCAACCAAATATTTCATTTACAGTTAGTCCTTGGTTAACAACCACTTGTTCAGTGACCGTTCAAAGTTATGATAGCACTGAATGAGTGGTGATTACAATTGATCCTGGAAGTTCTGGCCACTCAGCACCCCCGCAGTCATGTGATCGCAATCTGGGCACTTGGCAACCAGCTTGCACTTAGAACAGTAGCAGTGTCCCACGTCACGTGATTGCAATTTGTGACCTTCCCTGCCGGCTTCCCACAAGCAAATTTAATGGGGAAGCCAGCAGGGAAGGTTGTAAGTTGCTCAGGTAAATGTCCACCACCCGCACACCCTCCCCCAGCCCCTTCGCGCCACGCCGCCCCAGCCATTCGCGCACCCTCATGCACCCTTCTCCACTCAGCCTGCTTGCAAGACACCTGGGACTTGCAACTTCCTGCTGGCTTCCACACTGACTTTGGTTGTTGGAAGCTGGCAGGAAGTTGTGAGGAGGTCCTCACCTAACAACGGCAATGGGGACTGCAGCGATTGCCATTGCTAAGCAATGCGATCCCATGACGACGTGCTTTACAGCCCATCTCATATACATGACTCTGGATGGCTAACAAAAAAGAATAAAACAGAATAAAAACACAACCACTAATTAAAAACATAAATAACATAACCAGAAATAAATAACACAGCGGAGGCGCTCCAGGTCCGGCGGCTCGTCCAGCTTCACAGCCCAGCGCAGCTGAGCGAGGACCTGCGCCGGTCTTTTTGGAGCACATTTCCACAGCCCGGCGCTCAGCCTCCCGACTTTCCACACCGTCAGGGGGAGGAGCAGAGTCAGGCGTCAACAGCGATGAATGATTTAAGGTGAAACCCAAGATACAATGTTGGATTTTGGAGGGGATGGTTGAGGTTGAAACTGGCAACTGAAAATCAAGGGAGAAAGAGCCTTCTAGGCATGTGGGGCATGTGCAGTAATCCCAGCCAATATGACATGCAGAGACTTCCAAGGGAAACGAAACCCAAAGAGACAAGGGTGGGCCAAGCCGAGCAGCGGGAGAGGCGTTCCTGCCCCCCCCCCACTGTTTCCCTATGGCCGGGACCTGAAGACCGGAGGTAACGCTGGCTCTTCCAGACAGATAATCCTTTTATTTATTTATTTATTTACTTACTAGAACCCAGCAGAAGCCCCGGATCTCTGGCTCTGCTCGGTCTTGTCCAGGGAAGGACCGGGTGCCCCTTCGGAGCGTCAGCAGCGCCAGCCTGGAGTCCCCCCGTGGCCTTAAGAAGCCTTAAAGGGGCATCTAGTCCACCCCGTCCAGGCACGCAGAGAAAAAGAGAGCCTGGCTGAGAGTCGTGGGGAGAGCAAAGGAAGGGGAGGTCCCCTCTGGAGCTGGCAGGGAGCCCCCTGGAGCTGCAGCCCCCCAAGATCGAAGGATCCCCCTCCCCCTTTCTCCGCTTCTCCCTCTGCTCCGAACCATCTCCACAGGCAAAGTCAAGAGAGACTCTGCCCGGACACTGATGACGCTACAGAATGGAGAATTCCCATTGGTGCGTCTGCTTTTCTGGGAACTCCCAACGCTGACACTTGAGAGAAAAACGCTTACTGCCCCCAATCCAGACCCACCGATTCCGCCTCTGGGGCTGGAAGCATCCGCGTCTTTCTCCTCTCTTTGGGGGCGCTTGTGGGGCAGCCTCCATGGACTCTGTGTGGGTCCCCCTGCTGCTGCTGGTGGGGGCGCTATCCCGGATCCCTGGAAGCGAAGGGGGGAATTAGCGTTTCTCCTCCTCCTCCTCCGCAGCTGAGCGAGGCCCCGCGCCGGTTTTTTTGGAGCGCTTCCGCGTGCAGCTGAGCGCTGGGCTGTGGAAATGCACTCCAAAAAGACCGGCGCGGGGCCTCGCTCAGCTGTGCGCGGAAGCGCTCCAAAAAGACCGGCGCGGGGCCTCGCTCAGCTGCGGAGGAGGAGGAGGAGAAACGCTAATTCCCCCCTTCGCTTCCAGGGAGTGCCAACTGCACTCCCTTCCGCGCGATTGGCTCCTGCCCGCAAACCCCGCCCCCTTCCACGCGATTGGCCCCCGCCTGCAAACCCCGCCCCCTTCCACGCGATTGGCCCCCGCCCGCAAACCCCGCCCCCTGGCTCTCGAGCATTTCAAAATGTGCACGAGCATGCCAAAATGGCTCCCGGCATAAAAAGTTTGCCGACCCCTGGTCTAGTGGTTAAGGCAACGGGCTAGAAACCAGGAGACTGAGAGTTCTAGTTCTGCCTTAGGCATGAAAGCTGGCAATTGCATACAATTGCTCCTTCCCCTTACATAAAAAAGAATGAATGAATATATATATTATATTATATTATATTATATTATATTATATTATATTATATTATCCCCATATTATCGACCTGCCCCACCTGGTCATTCAGAGAGGGCCTGCTATGAACCCCATCAATTAAAGAGTGTCATCTGATGGGGGCTAGGAGGCGGGCCTTCTCTGTGACAGCGCCCACTCTATGGAACATCTTGCCCCCAGAGTTGAGACAGATCTCCTCCCTCCCGACCTTGAGGAAAGAGCTGAAGACCTGGTTCTGCCGCCTGGCATGGGAAGGAGGAAGGGATAGTTCCTCATGGGGGTGGCTAATCCCCTAATTTTATAACTGTCCTCCTTTTAACTATTCCATTACCATCTGGATTTTCAATTTAATTTATATTTATTGTATAATTGAGATTTTAAACCTTATTTTAACTTGTTTATTGTGAACCGCCCAGAGTTCCCCATGGGGGGAGATGGGCAGTTATAGAAATTAAATAAATATTATATATTATATTAATATTATTATTATATTATATTATATTATATTATATTATATTATATTATATATTATATATTATATATTATTATATTATTTCTACTTCAAACTTCCCTCCCTCTTAAAAAACAATCCATTTAATTTTTTTTCTTCCTACTACTATTCTATATACTTCTATCTACACAATAGGCATCAAAGTATAGAAACAAATAAATTGTCCGCGTTTATAATAAACAATCTTAACCCTATTATGCCTAAAAACAGTATAAAATATTATTATTACTTGTCAATACCTTTTAAGTCTTATAAATAAAAAATCCTGTAAATCATGTTAACCTTATTATCAGTCCAATTAAATATTCTTAATTTTTGACCCCTCCTCAAAATATACCAGGGCATTTAAATATTTCACCATTACACGAAAAGCATTTTTTTACAAAGATCCAACAACCCAACAACCCCCAAGGATACAAACTTTCCAGCAAGAGAAAAAAAACCTCCCACATAACATACTGTTCTTTCTCATAACACTGATTCAAATAGTCATAACATTTTCCCAGCATGGCAGTTCCTTGTGCAATCTTAAAGTTAAACAATCGTTTTAACCCCCTGAACACCAATCCAGAGTCTTCAGCTAGGAATACTTCAATCTCCCTCACCGTCAGGGAGATAACTGGTAAAGAAGGAGGGGGCTCCCTCCAGGGGGATAAATGCATGCGCAGTACTGAATCGCTTTGCTTTCATCGTAAGAGACTGAAGATGGCACCACCCTAATTTCTTGGGCCCTTTCTCTGGACATTACTAGTTCATTTTAGTTTAGCTGGATTCTGTCTAGCAGAGTAGAACAATAAAACACTAGAGCCTGTACACCAAGTCTCAGCATGTTCCTTCACTCGAAGTCAGGACACTCACAGCAGTAAAATCGCCATCTTTTCCGGCTGCTTCTTCCATCACAATATTTTCATATACTGTAGTTGATCCATTTTAGCCAGAATTTCATCTTGAATGTCCCAAACAGTCTGCAAAATAACTTGACAACCCTTTGAAAAATCTTTTTGCTGACAACGAAATTCTATGAAGTCTTCTTTAAAGTCTTCTTTAAAATCTTCCATAGTTCAAACAATAAATTATGGCACCCCCTAAAGAGTTAGGGGAAATAGAAGTTAGTGAATTAATCCAAAATTAACAGAAGAAAATATACTAGCAGACAACCCAAAGAAAGTAAACAGAAAGCCAAGATTTTAAAATAAGAAATCAAAGGCAACATGTAGGAAAACGCTCCGTCCTTCAAATTCAGCACCAAAGATAGCAACAGAAAGGCAATCTTACAGTTTCAGCCCTGAATACGATCCAGATGAGAAAACAAGCCAGAACTTATTTTTGGAGATTTTTAACTATAAAAAAAACTATATTCACGAAGAGTTTCCGCTTTTTCTTACTATAAAAAGCTTCTCTTAGGATAAAAAGGTAAAAGGTAAAGGTTCCCCCCGCACATTTGTGCAGTCGTGTCCGACTCTAGGGGCCAGTGCTCATCTCCGTTTGTTAGCCGAAGAGCCAGCACTGTCCGAAGACGCTTCCGCGGTCATGTGGCCGCATGACACGCATGGAACGCGGTTACCCACCCACCCATCGAAGTGGTACCTATTCATCTACTTGCATTTGCATGCTTTCGAATTGCTAGGTTGGGAAGAGCTGGAGCTAGTGCAGGAGCTCACTCTGCACGCAGGGCTAGGGATTTGAACCTCCAAACTTCGATCTTCCGATCGACAAGCCTGGCGTCTTACCCGCTGAGCCACCACGCCCCCTATCTCTTAGGATACAAAACTTAAAAAAAAAAAAAAAGCAGTAAGACTTAATCAGGAGGCTGGGATTCCATCTCTTTCTGAGCCATACATGCAACCCTTAAAGGGGAAGCAAGTCCTGCCTTCCCATTTCTTAAGCACCCAATTTGTTTTTTAAAGTTTTGTATCCTAAGAGACAAAACTTTAAAAAACAAATTGGGTGCTTAAGAAATGGGAAGGCAGGACTTGCTTCCCCTTTAAGGGTTGCATGCATGGCTCAGAAAGAGATGGAATCCCAGCCTCCTGATTAAGTCTTACTGCTCAGTCGCAGACGCTGTCCACGATCTCCTGGCTGCAACTCACCATCTGGAGGACAAATGGGTCGATTCTCAATGTTTTCCTTAATCCTTAATCCTTAACACTTGGGGTACAGAAAAACCTGCCTGTGCCCAAAAAAGAAACTGCCACGCTGCCAACTCTGCCCACAGAGATCGAATGGCAAGGTTGTTCAGTCCGCCATTTCCCACCGGAAGTCTCAGCATAGACAACCCATTTTTGACATCTTCAGATACCTCTTTTAAAGGGACATGAGTTGTTTCCACAAACCTGTGTTGTGAAGAGCAGACTGATCATGGCAATCAGAGTGTCTCTGTGTGTGTATGTTTTAGAGAGAAGTATCCCTCAAACTCATATAGTACTTGATAGCCATCTCATTAATTCACACATCTGATTTAAGAGAGCTATCCTAGGGCAGGGGTCGGCAAACTTTTTTTGCCGGGAGCCATTTTGACATGCTCGTGCACATTTTGAAGTGCTCGAGAGCCAGGGGGCGGGGTTTGCAGGCGGGGGCCAATCGCGTGGAAGGGGGCGGGGTTTGCGGGCGGGAGCCAATCGCGTGGAAGGGGGCAGGTTTTGCGGGCGGGAGCCAATCGCGTGGAAGAGGGCGGGGGAGGTTTGGAAGAAGAAGGGAAAGAGAGGCTCGACTGCTTCGGCAGCGGTGCTTCCAGGTTGTCGCTGCGGCAGCAACGGCTGCCCCTTCGAAAGGGCAGGCTCCGGGGACCCCGAAAATGCCCTCAGTTTAGGCAGGGAGGCTGCGCGCAAGCTGCCTCAGCTGTTCTGCGGGGAGAATTTCCACCCCAGGGCAGCGTGTGCATGTGGAGAGGGGAGGTTTCTGCCTCCCTGCCGGAACCGAGGGCATTTTCGGGGTCCCCGGAGCCTGCCTTTCGAAGGGGCAGCGGCAGCAGCAGCTGCAGTGCTGCCCCTTCGAAAGGGCAGGCTCCGGGGACCCCGAAAATGCCCTCAGTTTAGGCAGGGAGGCTGCGCGCAAGCTGCCTCAGCTGTTCTGCGGGGAGAATTTCCACCCCAGGGCAGCGTGCGCGTGTGGAGAGGGGAGGTTTCTGCCTCCCTGCCGGAACCGAGGGCATTTTCGGGGTCCCCGGAGCCTGCCTTTCGAAGGGGCAGCGGCAGCAGCAGCTGCAGTGCTTCCCCTTCGAAAGGGCAGGCTCCGGGGACCCCGAAAATGCCCTCAGTTTAGGCAGGGAGGCTGCGCGCAAGCTGCCTCAGCTGTTCTGCGGGGAGAATTGCCACCCCAGGGCAGCGTGTGCATGTGGAGAGGGGAGGTTTCTGCCTCCCTGCCGGAACCGAGGGCATTTTCGGGGTCCCCGGAGCCTGCCCTTTCGAAGGGGCAGCGGCAGCAGCAGCTGCAGTTCTGCCCCTTCGAAAGGGCAGGCTCCGGGGACCCCGAAAATGCCCTCAGTTTAGGCAGGGAGGCAGAAACCTCCCCTCTCCACACGCACACGCTGCCCTGGGGTGGAAATTCTCCCCGCAGAACAGCTGAGGCAGCTTGCGCGCAGCCTCCCTGCCTAAACTGAGGGCATTTTCGGGGTCCCCGGAGCCTGCCCTTTCGAAGGGGAAGCACTGCAGCTGCTGCTGCCGCTGCCCCTTCGAAAGGCAGGCTCCGGGGACCCCGAAAATGCCCTCGGTTCCGGCAGGGAGGCAGAAACCTCCCCTCTCCACACGCACACGCTGCCCTGGGGTGGAAATTCTCCCCGCAGAACAGCTGAGGCAGCTTGCGCGCAGCCTCCCTGCCTAAACTGAGGGCATTTTCGGGGTCCCCGGAGCCTGCCCTTTCGAAGGGGCAGCACTGCAGCTGCTGCTGCCGCTGCCCCTTCGAAGGGGCAGGCTCCGGGGACCCCGAAAATGCCCTCGGTTCCGGCAGGGAGGCAGAAACCTCCCCTCTCCACACGCACACGCTGCCCTGGGGTGGAAATTCTCCCCGCAGAACAGCTGAGGCAGCTTGCGCGCAGCCTCCCTGCCTAAACTGAGGGCATTTTCGGGGTCCCCGGAGCCTGCCCTTTCGAAGGGGAAGCACTGCAGCTGCTGCTGCCGCTGCCCCTTCGAAAGGCAGGCTCCGGGGACCCCGAAAATGCCCTCGGTTCCGGCAGGGAGGCAGAAACCTCCCCTCTCCACACGCACACGCTGCCCTGGGGTGGAAATTCTCCCCGCAGAACAGCTGAGGCAGCTTGCGCGCAGCCTCCCTGCCTAAACTGAGGGCATTTTCGGGGTCCCCGGAGCCTGCCCTTTCGAAGGGGCAGCACTGCAGCTGCTGCTGCCGCTGCCCCTTCGAAGGGGCAGGCTCCGGGGACCCCGAAAATGCCCTCGGTTCCGGCAGGGAGGCAGAAACCTCCCCTCTCCACACGCACACGCTGCCCTGGGGTGGAAATTCTCCCCGCAGAACAGCTGAGGCAGCTTGCGCGCAGCCTCCCTGCCTAAACTGAGGGCATTTTCGGGGTCCCCGGAGCCTGCCCTTTCGAAGGGGAAGCACTGCAGCTGCTGCTGCCGCTGCCCCTTCGAAAGGGCAGGCTCCGGGGACCCCGAAAATGCCCTCGGTTCCGGCAGGGAGGCAGAAACCTCCCCTCTCCACACGCACACGCTGCCCTGGGGTGGAAATTCTCCCCGCAGAACAGCTGAGGCAGCTTGCGCGCAGCCTCCCTGCCTAAACTGAGGGCATTTTCGGGGTCCCCGGAGCCTGCCCTTTCGAAGGGGCAGAACTGCAGCTGCTGCTGCCGCTGCCCCTTCGAAAGGGCAGGCTCCGGGGACCCCGAAAATGCCCTCAGTTCCGGCAGGGAGGCAGAAACCTCCCCTCTCCACACGCACACGCTGCCCTGGGGTGGAAATTCTCCCCGCAGAACAGCTGAGGCAGCTTGCGCGCAGCCTCCCTGCCTAAACTGAGGGCATTTTTGGGGTCCCCGGAGCCTGCCCTTTCGAAGGGGCAGCACTGCAGCTGCTGCTGCCGCTGCCCCTTCGAAAGGGCAGTCTCCGGGGACCTCGAAAATGCCCTCGGTTCCGGCAGGGAGGCAGAAACCTCCCCTCTCCACACGCACACGCTGCCCTGGGGTGGAAATTCTCCCCGCAGAACAGCTGAGGCAGCTTGCGCGAAGCCTCCCTGCCTAAACTGAGGGCATTTTCGGGGTCCCCGGTCCCCGGAGCCTGCCCTTTCGAAGGGGCAGCACTGCAGCTGCTGCTGCCGCTGCCCCTTCGAAAGGGCAGGCTCCGGGGACCCCGAAAATGCCCTCGGTTCCGGCAGGGAGGCAAAAATCGCGCGTGCAGGCTGCCGGGCTTCCCGAGGCACAGCTGATTGGCGCGGAGAATTTCCACTCCCTTCAGCGCTTCCGGCTTGTCACGTGACACACAGTTTGGAAAGCCCTGCCCGTTGTCAAGATGGCTGCCGGAGACAGCTGCCAGGTTGCCAGGGGTATGCCCACAGCAACGCGCACCATGCCCGCTGCCGCGCCTGCCCCGCCACACTCGCTGCTGCGCCACGCCCGCCACGCCTGCCTGCGGAAGAGCCACACTCAAGGGGCCAAAGAGCCGCATTTGGCTCGCGAGCCGCCATTTCCGACCCTTGTCCTAGGGTATTGCATATTTTTTTCAACAAGGATAGTGAGCAGTAGTTTTGTGTGTGTGTACTTTATCTACAGTCTCTTTAGTAATAGGACATAGATGAAGAGGTTAAAGTACTGCAGTATTATGAATATTCCTAAAGGGTTCACAAACTTTCAACTGTGTAGCCCCTTCAAGGTGCCCCCTACTATTCCAGCTTGCTTCTGCCTGTTTTCTGGGCAGATAGGTCTATTTCAAAACAAAGTGCTGGGCTTCACTTGCTTACCATTTTACTCTCCGAGAAAGCTTATGTGGATAGTATTGGAAATAAAGATGATGCTTGAGGCTGGTGCTTTGCTTTTCAGAAAGTTAACTTCGATTTATTTATTTTTTTAATTGAAAGAATGAATAGAAATTAAAATGAGCTGGTACATTGGAGAATCTGTGGGTGAGTAAAACTCAGTTCTATAAAACTATTTGCAATTTAGGAGTAGTAATCTTATGTATCTTTTGAAACTTTATCAAAATAAGCATTGTTCTTTTTGGGAATCTGAAAAATACATGGTTTTATATTCTTTCATTAACTGTCAGAAGGGTATTGAATTGTTAGGGATACAGTATGGTCATCAAGTACCAGCTGGATGTTCTCCAGACTAATAACTGGAACGATACAAAACAGCCTTATATCAGAAAAACAGACGAGGCTACAGCTAGTCCTTTAGTTCTGCACTCACTTCCAATAAAACAGTGAGATTGTGACTCATATATTTGTTGGTGATGCCACTTAAGATGTAACTCATCTGGAGTTGTTCATGCTTGTACAAACGTGATGAAAAGTTTTGCAGTACATTATGCCATATTTTTAATGAGACAAGTAGGTGGTTTTAGTTCCCTGCTGCTTTATTTGTGTAAGATGGGGGGGGGGGCAGATTTGTTAGAAAAATAAGCACACATAACTTTGTGACTTAAATTTTGGGGTCCTAAATAAAAGCTAAATATGTTCGTTCTAGTTGAAAGTTGATTGAAGGTATAGTCCATACATGTATTCTCAAGGATGAGCTTAATTGAGTTGACTGGGAATTATACCTAAGTAAATGGGTGTAGTAGGGGCGTGGTGGCTCAGCGGGTAAGACGCCAGGCTTGTCGATTGGAAGATCGGAAGTTCAGAGGTTCGAATCCCTAGCCCCGTGTGATGGAGTGAGCTCCCGCACTCGCCCCAGCTCTTGCCAACCTAGCAATTCGAAAGCATGCAAATGCAAGTAGATTGATAGGTACCACTTCGGTGGGAAGGTAACACCACATGACCGTGGAAGCGTCTTCGGACAACGCTGGCTCTTCGGCTAACAAACGGAGATAAGCACCTGCCCCTAGAGTCAGACATGGCTGCACAAATGTGCGGGAGGAACCTTTACATTTAACTTTTACCTAAATGGGTATAGCAGACATGATGGACTCCTTTTCAACCCAAGGACTGCTTGCCACTGGGTTCAGACTTAGCCCTTTTATTTAGCCCTTCCTCTGATCTCCTTGATTGCCAGTGAAGCCAGTTTGGTCTACTGGTTAAGGCAATGGGCTAGAAACCAGGAGTCTGTGAGTTCTAGTCCCGCCTTAGGCATGAAAGCCGGCTGGGTGACCTTGGGCCAGTCACACACACACAGCCCTGGGAAGGAGCCAATAGGAAACCAGGAGACAGAGAGTTCTAGTCCTGCCTTAGGCATGAAAGCTGGCTGGGTGACCTTGGGCCAGTCTCTTTCTCTCAGCCCAACTCACCTCACAGGGTTACTGTTGTGGGGAAAATAGGAGGAGGAAGGAGTATTAGGTATGTTTGCCGCCTTGAGTTATTTATAAAAATAATAAAGGGATATAAAATAAATAAAATAAAAATAAAAAATAAATTGGAGGGGAAGGAGGGAAGGTGTAGGATCCAAGGCTACAGTGGGCTCATGAGCTGATAAAAACAGGATTACAGCCCAAGTGGTGATCTGTTTTCTAGATTAATTTAATTATGTTTTAATTGAATTTAATTTTTCTTTACAGTATCTTGAAAGCCCATACAGTATAAACAGTATATTGGGATATATGTTTAAGTATAAATTTTTGAATGGCATAGATAAAACATGATAACTTTCTGTCTTTCCCTTTTAGTAATAATTGAACATCAGTCTCACCCAGTAAAAGTTTTCAGCAGTACCTTCGAGACAGGCAAAACAATTTAACTGCCCAGTTCCTAAATTAGAGTACAATTAATGACTAATTAATTAAAGAGTACAAAGAATGGTGAGCAAAGTGATTCACAATAAAAATATTTAAAAACAACCTAATTAAAATATAGTAAAAGGGGGCTATATATGTTAGTCAGCTGAAACATAAACAGATGTATGAATTCTTAATGCTGACAAATGTATTACTATTTAAACTTCCATGGATTACAGCTCACTTCATCAGATAAGTTTCTATAGTAAAAAAGGGAGTGTGTAGAATGTGTTTCTCTACTGAATATAACTGATAACACCCCAGTGGCAAGTGGCAAGACAACTTATAGTCAAAGCCACTAAAAAACACAATGAAATATATGAAATACTTTCCACCCAAAAGGGCTGTGTTTCAGTTTGTTATTAGAAAAAAATTGCCCCTGCTTGGTTTCATTCTTGAATTTAAAAATCCAAAATAATGGCTGCTTCATTTCATGTGTGAACCACTTGAAAACAGCTATTCCAGACTTGAAACAGTTCATGTTCATACCATTTTGTACATCCCCACTCAGCAGGTATATGGTACATTAGGATGAATCATAAGAATTTTACCTAAAATGTTAAGCACCCAAATGGTTCATCTTGATTAAATAGGGGAGAAATATTCATAATTGTAAAAATTACTGTTCTAAAAATGTTGCAGTGTTTTGAGCTACCAGAATCTTCCATTTGCTCTTGATGTGATAAGATTGAGGACATACAGGAGTAAAAAAA
This sequence comes from Charina bottae, assembly GCA_023362775.1. Taxonomy (NCBI): domain Eukaryota; kingdom Metazoa; phylum Chordata; class Lepidosauria; order Squamata; family Charinaidae; genus Charina; species Charina bottae. Next base: position 202,300,408 of record JALMGJ010000002.1, on the reverse strand, counting down.
TCTGAGGGGAATTTCTAATTATATATTTATATTTATATTTATATTTCAAGAATTAGTTAGAAGTCATTAAAGTTCTAGAACAGTGATACATTATTGAAAGACATCTAATGTTGAGTGTCATTGAACTTTATTGTAAAAACACTTGAAACTCAGATGTGTTTTAAAATATATACAGTACATCCCATCCAAATGATCCTTGCCCCATGGTATTTTGAATTATGTACCGTAAAGTGCTGCAGAAGGTTTTGCTTTTTTCTTTTGTGTAAAGTTTAGAAGTTAGGTGTGTGGTGTTAAGTGATATATGTTACTATTTATTATTATTAGATGTGTGTGTGTGTGTGTGTGTGTGTGTATAGTCAACTCAAGGTGGCAAACATACCTAATACTCTTGCCTCCTATTTTTCCCACAACAGCCACCCTGTGAGTTGGGTTGGGCTGATAATTACATACCCAGCTGCAACTTTAAATGCTATTTCTTTCACAGGACAGAGGGGGTATCTCTCCTGAAGAGCAATAGCCAAAATGAGTTCAGTGTCCTTTCTTTTTAAGCTAGAGCAATAGTCTGCCAACCTGTTATCTGTGCTTGTATTTACCTTAGTCTGGTTTCTAAGCCAAGTGTATCTACATTTCTAGCTTTAGAAATGTACTGTGACAGCAATTATTAGACATTTAAAATATTTGCGGTTTCTCCCTGCCTTGTTCCCACGGCTAGTAAAGTAGTTGCCATAGCATTGGGTTGGTTTAGTGCTGTACCTTTTTGCCTTCTGTCTTTAAAGTTAGGTCACTGAGACTGTTACACAATTACTCCACATATGCCATGAGTCCATAATGTAGAGTGCAACAACCATGTTAACAGAGGTATTTTATTTGGCTCTTTAAAGGATTTGGTTCCTTCAGGAGAGCATCAAGTGCACTGCTACAGCAACTTGCAGATCTAGTATAAAAGGGCCAAAGCAGGTAGTCCCCACAGGGCTCTGAGAGCAGGTGAAATCAAGAATATTGCAGCCAGGTTACTTACTAGGACCAAGTCTCAGAATGTTTCTTGTCACTTGTGAAACAATTCCACTAATTCCTGGTATATTTCTGGTTTGGAGCCATGTATCTTAAAGGCCCACCTGCTTGCATATTGGCACTCAATATTAAAATCATCCCCAGAGACACTTACCTGGTTCCCAGTTGTGATTTGGTAGTGATACTCTGGTTCCTATCAGGAGGCTCATATTGTATTTCATATATTTTTGCTAGCTGAAAATCTTACTTTCACAAGCCTTTTAAGTTATTCTGTGCCACTGTGCATGTGATTTTATTCACTGCTTAATGACTTTTATTATGTTATTTTAAGATCACCTAAGCTGTTTTGAAAGTTCCTTGAGATTGTAGAGGAGATGGCAAATTATAGAAGTGGCATTTGTTGCTCACAAGTTATGAACAGATATGCCTAAGTTTCTTATGTATACATAGGCCTCTTTGTATGTGTTGCTTAAGTAATAGGATTCTGTGTTAATTAAAAAAAAATCTGGCTTTCATCCATGTACTCAAGGTAACTCTCTTACACAGGGAGGGAAAGAATACTGTTGAAAGAACAAAGCCAGAAGTATTAAAATCACTGTTTACTATAAATCACCTACTGCAAACATACCTCTACCCACTTTACAAGTAAGTTGGCTTGTAAAAAAGGAGAGATGTTAAGCATGTGCTTATTTGGGCAGAGAATAATTGTTCAACTATGTAGAACAGAGCTTTCCAAACTTTTCATGTTGGTGACACACGTTCTAGACATGCATCATTTCACGACACAGTAATTCAGTTTTACTAGCAAACCGGAGGTTAAACTAACTAACTTATAAGAGATATGGACACATACATAAATTGTAATAGCGAAATGTATGGGGACACAACATATCTCATGAAAACAGAGTTCCCCTTTACAGCAGGGCAAGGCTTGGACAGAGCTCCCCTCTTACAGCAGGGCACAAGGCAGGCACTAGGACCTGCGTGGAATCCTAGCAGGGCTTGGAGGCAGCAGCAGCGAGGCACTTAAGGCTCTGAGCATCTGACTCAGAGGTTTCTCGTTACGTTCGCGCGACACACCTACACACTGCAGCCGACACACTAACGTGTTGTGACACGGAGTTTGGAAAGCTCTGATGTAGAAGAATCATAATTATATCCCCCAAGAATCCCAACCCACCTTTCCCCTGCCACATGATCAGAACTGTGGGTTGCCTTCATGCTGTCAATATTGATGGCAGCAAACACATCTGCTTCCACTGATCATAGAATCTTTGAACTGAACAGGGTCATTAGGAGTCAACAATTTGACTCCTTAAAATATCATGACCAGAACTGAGCACTGAAAGAATTATTTGGAAACTATACTTCTGTTGATGCAGGCTAAAATTGAATTGTCCTTTTTCACATCATGTTCCTGATGCATATTCATTGCACTGTATAATCAACTGCTGTTCTAGGCTTTAAGGCACAGCTTTCCAAACTGTGTGTCACAACACTTTAGTGCAGGGCTTTCCAAAGTTTTTCTCGCGGTGACACACCAACCGGTGTTGGTGTGTCGCCGCGGGAAAACCCGGAAGTGTGGCAGCGCGCAAAAACCCGGAAGCGCTGCTGCTGCTTTCGGGTTTTGCGCGCTGCAGTTGGTGTGTCACCGCGGGAAAACCCGGAAGCGCTGATGATGATCAGTGCTTCCGGGTTGTGTGGTGACACACCAGACTGTGTGTGGCGACACACTTTTGTGTCGCGACACACAGTTTGGAAAGTTCTGCTTTAGTGTGTCGGAACACACAGTTTGGTGTGTCGCCACACAACCCGGAAGCGGTGGGGGTGTGTATGGTGGCGGCAGCGGCGCGCCATCAGTGCTTCCGTGTTTTAGCGGAGGCTGCCGCCGTTGGTGTGTCGCCAACGGCGGCAGATTGGAAAGCACTGCTTTAAGGCCTTTTTCACAAGTATTACTGCCTAACCAGGTATCTTCCATTCTGTACCTGTGAATTTGATTCTTGTTTCCTAATTAAAGAACTTTGCATTTATCTGTGTTAAATTTCACTGTTATTTTCCTCCCATTTCTTTAAAATGTCAAATTGTTCTGAATTTTATTGCTATGTTCTATTCTACTCAATTTTGTTGTATCTGTAAATTGGATTGGCATTTTCTCAATCTCCAATCTCTTTCTGAACTGCATTGTTTTGACTTGTGTGTTTACATTTTTAATGTTACTGACAGTATTTATACTCCTTAAAAACACTCAAAGGAGTTCCCATAGTTAAAAAGTAGTTTATGTATGGTTAAAATATGTTTATAATCTCAGGAAGGATTGGGTTCACATGCTGATTTTTTTTTAATTCTTAAACTTTTCCTTACCCTACACTAGACTGTTTCTGTCTGGGTAGCGGTCCTGCTCTCAGATCATCCATTTCACTCACATCCAAAATTAAAAACTGATCTTATAAAGCCAGCCCAGAAAGGCAAAGCCATATCTCCTGACCCATATCTTCTTTAGCCAGCTAACATGGTTGGAGATTTGATTAAGATTCTCTCTTTCCTTTTTTTAAATGTCAGTTTCAGTTTTCTTTAGCTTTTAATTAGATGACTCAAAGGGCTGTTTTTTTTAAGTCTTATGTTGTTAAATATATTTCTCTAAAATATAGAATTTCCATTGCAGGAAGAAATAAAATTAGCATCTCATATTCTGTAAGAATTTGAAGTGATTAATGTTAGAGGGAAAATACTCAGTTATATATTCAGAACAAAAATGTCTCTTTAGTTCCCTAGGAAAAAAGAAACAGGCAGGCAAGTGATTACTTTTTAAAATCATATTTAAGTATCATACTCCTGGCAGAGCAATCCTTTTAAAAACTATAAACCAGTTTCATATTTTAGATGAAAATATCTACTACATTTACCCAATAGGGTAAATGCTGGGGGAGGAGTTAGGTCAGAGCTTTCCAAACTGTGTGTCGGGACACGTTAGTGTGTCGGCTGCAGTGTCTGGGTGTGTCGCGGCTGCTGCTGTCTCCGAGACCTGCCAGGATTCCGCGCAGGTCCTAGTGCCTGCCTTGTCCCCTGCTGTAAGAGTGTGTCGCGAAACGGTGCCCTGCTGTAAGAGTGTGTCGTGAAATGATGCATGTCTAAAAAGTGTGTCACCAACATGAAAAGTTTGGAAAGCTCTGAGTTAGGTTATATTTACTGTAAAAGGCATAAGCCCTGGCTGTGTATGGTATTTGAATGTAACTTCCAGCACCACTTTCTGGACCTGTGCCAACACGAAAGACCAGAAATCACTACACAAAGGCAGTCCAGGATGATTCTAAAACTTACAGCATCAAAAGCCTCCAAGTGGTTCAGAAGTACTACAGTGCTGCATTTCCTCATCTAGTTTCTAAGGTAGTTTATTTATTAAGGCAACTGAAGTAGTCTCAGTGTCTTATCACTGATAAAACCCTCTTTGAAAGGTATTCAGGTAAATCCATTTTCTACTGCCAAAATAGAGTTTGAAAATGGTTGGACCTTGGCAATTTACTACAATCCCATGGTGTTTTTTTTAATTTGTAATCCTTGTTAAGGGCTAATTGTACATTTTTCAGAACTGGGCCAGATAAAGAGGTAACCAGGTAAACAGAATTTCAGTAATGAATATTTTGCTGAACAATATTTAGGTTGATGCTTCAGTGTCAGCAGACAATTGGAGTGAGATTTGATGTCTATTCCTGGGGGTTCTGCCATATCAGTATTTTCAAAATACATCCTCAAAATAACAATGTGAATGAGATTTTCAAAGGTCTGCTTACAGAAATTATAACAACTTTCTTATAGCATTACCTTCAGACATTTAAATACTAACTTGTAAGTTTATGATTGAGGTGAATTTTGCAAAAATTGACTTTTTGTCTACTTGGATTATATTCATAATGAAGGATGTAAAGGAATCTTTCATATATTTCTTTAGGAGTCACCCTGCAAAAATGGACAGTACTGTTGAATAGGGTCTGCTAGGAAGTAACTTTCTCCAGTCAAAAATCTGAACCAAAAAAGTTTTGTGTTGGGGGGTGGGGGAGGTTCTATGAAAGATGAATTCAAGAAAGTGGTGCCTAGCCAAAAAACTAAGCAGGATCAGATCAAGCCAGTACTTGGACGGAAACAACCAAGACTCCTAGGACTGTACAGCAGACTGAGGCAAAATTCTGAAGGAAATAGTGGCAAGCAACTTCCATACTGATTCTAAGAAAATCTGAATTTGACTTTAACTCAGAGGGAGTCTTTTCTATTATGTTTTTAGAAGTATTTATTAACATTTTACGTTTTCTAAAGATGTGGAAGAGATGAAGTGGAACATCTGGCAAACAACTCCCTCAAGTACCTTCTCCCTTTGGCATAGGCAAACCAGCCAGCTCTTGGGTACACCTATGCAAAGGAGGACGGTGGATCGAACCCCTTCCCTAGAAGCTGTCATTGATTAATTCTATGATTAAAACTTCCCCTGACATGGGGGAACATGTATATCAAAGGAAGACATGAGAGAAATTTTCATTAAACTTGCTCTGGGGATTTAACTCTGGTAATATACTACTACTAACTAAAAGCTGTTAGGGATAGTTATCAAAAATCCATATTATTTCTGACAAACCAGAATATGTAAAACAGATTGGACCTGTACGTCTCTACTGACAGCCCTCCACTCTTACCTTGGTGCTACCAATAGATGGAAGAGAACATGCCATGTTTTCAGTTATTGGATGGATGACTAGTATATAGAGACCTGAATTTCAGAGAAGAAATATTGAAACAAAAATCCCAAGCTTTGTGATAATCTACATGTATTTATTTTCTGAGCATATTTCTGTGTGTGTGTGTGTGTGTGTGTGTGTGTGTGTGTGTATATATATATATATATATATATATATATATAATACACACACACACACACACTGTATATATACTGTATATACATACACACACACACACACACACAATTTTTGCCACCGCCCATCTCCCCCAAAAAGAGGGACTCGGGGTGGTTTACAACAATAAACACATTAAAACAATGAGCATAAGTACATCTAACAGATTACTATCAGGTTGCCAATAACAAAGTTTTGCAAAACAAAACGGTGAAAAAAATGCTGTAATGCTGTGTGAAAAGTGAGTATGTACTATTCCATGTATCTTTGAATATAAGTTATCAATCTTTATAAGTTATCAATGTTTATATAGTCAGTTTCATGTGACATTTCTCAAGAGGGCTGTTTCACCAGTAAGTAGCAGCCATAAGAACCTAACACTTTTGGGTGACAAAGATGTGTTTACCTCTTATACGGAGGTGTTAAAGTTATTACAGCATTATAGAGTAAAAGAAGAATTAGTTACAAGTACAATGTATATTTAACAGGAAAACAGATTATGCCCACTTAACTATATCACTGTATCTTTTGTTAAAATTTCTTCTGTGTAGTTTTGAGCAGAAGAGTCTTACTGTTTTTTGTTGTTAAAAAGATTTCCCCCCCCCCCCAACATTTGGGGCAGTTCAAAATATCCATCTTTGTCACTGAATTATCATTTCACTTAGCGTGGAACCTATTACACTTTTATGAATAATAAATAAGAGTGTTACTCGTGTATTGGTTGTGTGTGATTATTTGTATTAGGTAACATAAATACAGGTAGTCCTCACTTAGCTACCACAATTGGGACCGGCAACACCCTCACTAAGGAAACATCAGTTATTAAGTGAAACATCACGTGACTGCACCAGACTTAAGATGTCAGTTCCGCTGTGGTGGTTAAGCACAACATCACATGACCGCAACTTGTGACTTACTGCTGGCTTCTCCATTGACTTTGCTTGTAGGAAGCCAGCTGTGAAGCTCACAAATGGTGATCACATGACCATGGGATGCTGCAAACGTAGTAAATGTGTGCCGGTTGCAAAGCACCTGAATGGCGATCGTGTGACCGCAGGGATGCTGCAACCATCGCAAGTTTGAGGACGGTCGCAAAGTTACTTTTTCAGCACCATCATAAGTTCAAGTGGTCGCTAAACAGGACAGTTGTTAACCGAGGACTGCCTGCAGAGAGCTCTCTGTATGGCTGTTTTCCAATGCAACTTAAGAATCTGCTTTTAAAGGTTCAGGTTAGGGATACTCCCCAGTTCCTCTTCATTTCTAAAAGCTGAAGTAAGTGAAGGACTTTATGTGTATACTGATGATAGTGCAGAAACATTGTCTACAAAGTTTTGATTTCCATCAGTATCTATGAAAAACACATTCATGTCATATCATCTTAAAATGCAGACCTTGAATAGTAACCAGAGAACTGATCTGAAACCAGTGAGTAGAATCTTTTGTCATTTTGACTGCCCCTTCCAGAGTATTAGTTATAATAATTTGTGTATTATTAGTATTGAATGAAGTATTTTAGGTGTTTGTTGTTTATTCGTTCAGTCGTTTCCGACTCTTCGTGACTTCATGGACCAGTCCACGCCAGAGCTTTCTGTCGGCCGTCACCATCCCCAGCTCCCCAATGGTTGAGTCTGTCACCTCCAGAATATCATCCATCCATCTTGCCCTTGGTCGGCCCCTCTTCCTTTTGCCTTCCACTTTCCCTAGCATCAGCTTCTTCTCCAAGGTATCCTGTCTTCTCATTATGTGGCCAAAGTACTTGAGTTTTGCCTTTAATATCATTCCCTCAAGTGAGCAGTCTGGCTTTATTTCCTGGAGTATGGACTGGTTTGATCTTCTTGCAGTCCAAGGCACTCTCAGAATTTTCCTCCAACACCACAGTTCAAAAGCATCTATCTTCCTTCGCTCAGCCTTCCTTATGGTCCAATTTTAGGTGTACATATGCTTATAAATGTACTTCAACCTTCTAGAAAAAGACCCCAAATCATTAACTTCCATGAAGTAACTGTTCTGTTTGTTTACGAAAAGGATCAAGAACAAACAGTAATGGCATTCTGACACTGTTTGCTTTTACAAAATAAACTCCAGTGAAATCATAACCTGTTGATAAAGAAGTAAATATATGAATGTTTGGTTTGGATATAAACATGGGTAGACTACTTTTGCATCACTGGCCAAAGTCTTTTGTGAGCTAGTATATCAAATTTTCCTATAAAAGACTTTTATAGCAAACAGTTGCTGGGGTTTGTTTGCAACAGTGAGATTATTTTTAAAACAACAGTTTTAAAAGGACCAAACTGTTTAAAATGGGTAGTGGATAGGTTAACTCATGCGAAGATCGAATCAGCTTTGCATGGCTTTAGCTTAGCGTGTTGTATGTATTTAGCCAGTATAGTTTGTAAACCATGATTTATAGATTAATATGATGTATGAATTCAGTCAATTGTAGGTGATTAAGCAAATGATGCTTAAGCAAATCATAAACCAGTAGAATGTGTGAACCCGAAACTGGGTGATCTCTCTTGTTCCAAATTCTCAGGAATGGATTGGTCAAGAATTATGTCAGCCTTTTCAATCCAAATTAATGTCTATTTCCCAACTGAATCAGAAAATGTTGCTATGCAGTGAGGTGGGGAAGAGAACAGTAAAAGCTTTTGACATCTTAATATTCTTATGGTATAAGGCAAGTGTTTACATCAGCAACTTTTTTTTTGCGCATTTCATTTTTCCTTTTCCAAGTGGTGTTTACTTTCAAAACCCTGGTCTGTTTTTGTGGTTTTCTGCTTTCTGTCAAGCTGTGTTTGTAGAGATAAGTGTGATCTTCATTATGCATGCTGTTTTATATCTAGATTACAGGCTAGCTGTCTTTTCAGATATGTAGCAAATATATAGCCCATTGGTGGACAAATACTATATTAAATAAACAGTTGTTAAAACACAATGTTCTATATGTTTATTAATTTCATACTCAACACTTGATGTATTTCATTTCAAATAAGGCTTGAAAGAGGTCCTCATAAATCTAAGAGAATATGCTTTGTATACTTTGTATTTTATCTCTCTTTTCATTAGCTTATTAAAAAGGGGCACAAGGAAATGAGATCGATATTGCAAATGTTTCCAGAAATGTAATTTTATTTAATGTGAATTTAATTTGATGTAGAGGAACTATATTAAATTTAAATTTATGTGAAGACGCCTCACGTATATATGCATTTTTCTCTTCCGTCAGTTAAAAAATATTTTAGTAGCAACTTTTGAAGTTTCAGAGATTTCAGGTTGTATCTCCAAAGTTCAGTTCTGGCTCTGTCCTAGGAAACCTCTCCAATTAGCTCTGTTAATTAAGCAGAACGTTCATATTCAGAGGCAGAGTAGCTCTGAACACTAGGTGCTGGCCACAGACTAACGAATGTTGTTGCCTCATATTCTTTGCAAAACTTTACCAGAAGAATTTGGTTATCCATTACTAAAATCGAATAACGAGTCGGTGTAAAAAGGAATCAAAGCTACAATCATTTTTCCACAAGAATTGACTCTTCACTTAGTTTATTCCACCACAAATTTTACTTTTTGCCCAACCACTGAGCCTTACTATCTCGTTTATCTATCTACATGTGACTTCAGTAAGCAGTTATGAAGGTAGTTTCCTTGCTTCCACCTCTACCAAAATGTACATGTATAGACAAATGAATACTCTGCTCTGTTTCCCCAGCATGGGCATTTACATGGCTTTCAGGAACATTCCAAAAGGTTAAGTAGGTGGACATTTTTGTATAATAACCTTTGTTCGGGATGTCGATGAAGATTCTCAGTCATCCAGGTGGAATTGTCTGTAGGTTGAGTCATGGCAACTGGATTTCTTTCTTTTGGTTGAAACGTTTTGCTGCTTGTCTAAGTAGCTTCTTCAGTCTGGGCAAAAGTTGGCATCCCAAAGACTATCTAGACCTCAATTGCCCAATTAACAAGCCAATCAGGTGTAAGGTCAATACAGCCACCCTGGAAGACATATATGGGGTCCCCTCACCATCTTTTGCCCAGACTGAAGAAGCTACTTGGACAAGCAGCAAAACGTTTCAACCAAAAGAAAGAAATCCAGTTGCCATGACTCAGCCTACAGACTTTGTTAGGGATAGAGCTTTTGGAAGTTGAATTCCTGGCTGCCTTCTAGAGGTCAGACAGTTAAGTCCGCGTACATTCGTTTTTAAATTATATTTGAAGGTGGGTGGGTGTGAAGATTGGCTCCTGATGCACCTTCCTAGAGGAACTCTCATTGGTTGGAAGTATATCCTCTTTTGTGAAGATTACATTAGGATTAATTGTTGGGATTCTACTTGAATTGGGCAATCAAGTAATTGGGGTTCTATAACAGAGATGGGGTACCTGTGGCCTTCCAGATTATTCTGGAGGGAAACTTCTATGGGTCCCTCTTAACATATATAATAGGGGAAAATGGAGTTAAACTTGTAACATCTGTACTTTCCATAAGAATAGAAAAAAGTAATGTCATTTCCTGTTGAACCAACTTATGTTAAAATACAGATTTTATTAGGTTTTACTTGCTAATTAGGACACTTTGTAATGTTAAATAGAATACATTGCTCTATCATTTCATAGTTAGTTTCTTTGAAACCAATTGTTCAAGGGAGAATTTCCTTTAGTTCTAAGTAGACATCTAAAATAAGCAGCTGGATGCTATATTCCTCATTGCTACTAATTTTGTTTAAATACAGGAGTGAGATATGATGCTTGCTGTGTGTCCCATTTTAGCCTCATTTGTTTCATTATATCACAGCTGATGAAGACAAATAACGGTTTTAGTTAAAAACCCATACTTCGAAAAATGCTGTTTACTGAAACTGTTTTAAAAGGAAAATGTTTTTTTAATGCTTGAATGTCCTTTGTGTTTTTATTTAGTTGTCAAATGCTTGTGCTAGGTTGTTGGTTTACTACATTAGTAGTTTTTTCATGGAATAGGGGAAGACATAAAACCTGATACCTACAGATGTTTTTCACCTGGTTGAGATTTATTTATCTATCTATCTATCTATCTATCTATCTATCTATCTATCTATCTATCGTATTTATACCCCGCCTATCCCCTCCCTAACGGAGGACTCTAGGTGGCTTACATACATCGTATTTCATATTTATACATTTCATATATAATACAACATTTAAACCGCGCGCTAAGGGAAGAGGTAAGGGAACCGACTCTTCCGTGGGTACTGGACTACATGTCCCAGGATACCTTGCGTCGGAGCCGGCTGCTGACGTCCTGGATGTTGCTGTTTCGGGATCCATCTCTTAAATGTTTAATTTTAAATGTTTAAATGTTTAAGATTAATGGAGGTGTAGTCAAACATATCTCGATGGCACCTATTTGGAGTAGGCTTCTTTTTGATAATTGTTTGGTATTAGTTGTAGAGTTCCTTGAAACAGTAAAGTAACTGAGACAAGAATAAATATAAAAATATGCCTATGTATTGGTATTTTACATGGATATTTTGAGTAAGCACAGAACAGTTCTTTCTTAGTGTGAGGCTGCCTTCCCCTACCTTTCAGAAGAAAGCAAAAATTTGCTTCGAGAACATATTACCTGATTTTTTTTTTTTAGTTCGTTCGTTCATTCATTCATTCTTTCATTCATTCATTCATTCACACAACTTATATGGACACTCATCTAATATAATGATTCTAGGTGGCTCACAACAAGCAATAAAAACAAGGATAAAAACAAAACCACCCTTCCTCCCAGGTGCCAGGCCAAACCGCCTCCCAGCTCAACCCCCATCTTAGCCCAGTGCTTGGGGGAAGAGCCAGGTCTTCATGGCCTTCCAGGAAGCTAAAAGGATCGGGATCCCTTGATTCTCGGGGGGAGGTATTCCAAAGGGCTGGGGTGGCTCCCAAGAAGGCGCACCTCCGAGGTCTCATCAGGTGACAACATTTAAGAGAGAGGCCCACCCTATCTAATCTAGTAGGACAAACAGATGCCCGCAGGGAGAGGCGGTCCCACAAGTAACCTGGCCCTGTGCTGTGTAGGGCTTTAAAGGTGATAACCAGCACCTTGAATTGCACGGGAAAGCAACTGGAAGCCAATGCAGCTCACGCAGCAATGATGTAACTCGAGTGAACCATGGGGCACCCAAATTGCATGTGCCACTGCATTCTGGACCAGTTGCATCTTCCAGATGGTCTTCAAGGGCAGCCCCATGTAGAGTGCATTGCAGTAATCCAAACAGGAGATAACTAAGGCATGAGTGACTGTGAGCAAGGCCTCCTGATCCAGGGATGGGCGCAATTGGGGCACAAGATGAATTTGTGCAAAGGCTGCCAAATCCTGATCTGTTATAAAAAATGTATACTCCTTTGAGCTTTATTATATGCCATAGTCCCGCATCAGTTACATACCAGTGAATGATCCTTTTCCTAAATTTACCAAAAATTAGTCTACTTAGAACCATTATCTTGCTGTGCAAATTACCTGTGCCTGATCTATAGAGGGGCTATTCCACTGATGATATGTGCGGCATTTATTATAAATTTTAAAATCCAAATCTTTAAACATGTTTATGGCATAATTATGGTATAAGCAATAAGCACCAAGGGAGTAATTTCAAATTTTATTGAGTTCATAAATGCCTCAAGTATATTAAGACACAAGTTAAGCTTCTGTAGAAGTATAAGTGCTAGCCAGTGGGAATATTTGAGTATAAAATATGGAAGTGTCACATTAGGTGTGGAGAATGTACACTGATACCAAATGTTACTTTTTCATATACATAAAAGGAAGGATTGAATTATTTCCTGATTGTTTCTAGTTTCTGAGAGGGGAGGCTGTTCTTGAAAGTAATTTGTTTTTCATAGTAAGAACAGTATTTGCATATTTTTCATCCATGAGTATCCATACTCTGAATACATGAAGCTGCTCACATTGTTTAGTTCAGAGCTTTCCAAACTGTGTGTCGCGACACAAAAGTGTGTCGTGACACACAGCGTGGTGTGTCGCCACACCACCCGGAAGCGGCAGTGCGTGCGTGCACGGCGGCAGCAGCGGTGGTGCGGCATCAGCTGCCGCCGCCGCCGTGCACACGCATGCCGCTGCACGCCCCCCTGCACTGCCGCCGTGTGCGCGCGCCACCACCACGCCGCCGCCGCCACTGGTGTGTCGCCAGCGGCGGCACTTTGGAAAGCCCTGGTTTAGTTCATGGCTACATAACCAAGATCTTGCAGCACTTATTTTCAGGGTATTTATCAAGTTACAGCTACTAAAACATTAAACAGTTGAATAGGCATATATTCACAACAGATGAGTTCATGATTGACTGACTGAGTACATGATCACTATTTTCCAAAGCTCTTTATAACTGTGCTTAGTATATCTGAAATACCTCTTTTTGAGTTGCCTTTTTTCAGAATAAGTTATCACAGATTTCTAAAAACTATGTACAGGTAGTCCTCGCTTAACAACCACAGTTGGGACCAGAATTTAGGTCTCTAAGCAATGTGGTTGTTAAGTGAATCCGGACCTGATTTTTACGACCATTTTTGCGGTGGTCATTAAGTGAATTGCTGCGGTCATTAAGCTAATCACGTGGTTAAGCAAATCACGCAGTTACTTATTGATTTTGCTTATCGGAAGCCGGCTGGGAAGGTAGAAAATGGCAGTCATGTGTCCATGGGACGCTGCAACTGTCATAAATGTGCGACAGTTGCCAAGCGCCTGAATCGTGATCATGTGACTGCGGGGATGCTGCAACTGTCGTAAGTGTGAGGAACGGTAGCAAGTTGGTTTTTTAGCACCATTGTAACTCTGGACAGTCACTAAATGAATGGTTGTTAAGCGAGGACTACCTATATGTATGTATGCATGCTTGCCATTTCCCTCTTTATTTGGTTATTTGGTTATTTATTTATTTTCTATCCTGCCTTTATTATTTTTATAAATAATTCAAGGCGGCGAACATACCTAATACTCCTTCCTCCTCCTATTTTCCCCACAACAACAACCCTGTGAGTTGGGCTAAGGGAGAGTGACTGGCCTGAGGTCACCCAGCTGGCTTCGTGTCTAAGGCAGGACTAGAACTTAAGGTCTCCCTGTTTCTAGCCTGGGGCTTTAACCACTACACCAAACTGGCTCTCTTGTAACCTTCTAAAATCATGCTGCTGAATTTTGGCATTCCAATTTTTTTTTCAAAATTAAGGATAGGAGTAAGAGTAGAAGGTCTCAAGGAGTCAAAATATTCCCACACTTTCCTCAACTTCCAACCTCTTTATTGCTGCCAAAGTTCAGTGTTGTAATTTCAATTCATTTTTCAAGATTAGGGTGGGACAGAGAACAGCTTGCCTCATAGACGGCTCCTATTCCCACCATTAAAGGCCATCTAATATTTTCATTCCAGGGATATCACCAGATGACCTCTTGTGGCTCTTCAGAGGGTCTGCAGGCAGAGTAGTGCCCCTTAACCTTTGAAATTTGCTCACCCTTTACTCTTATGCAAGAAGGAATTTCTATTGTGGATACTTGAAAAACACCCATGCATGTTTTTGACATGGATGAGTAAAATTAGGTCACCTGATCTAAAGGTTTATCTCACTTAAAATACATTATTTTCTAAAAGTAAAAGGACAAATTGCTAATAGTGGGACAGTAATCTAACCCTTTTATCTTCTCAATGTGCAACTATATTTAATAACTCTGATACTATCTTTATCTCAAGAGTCATTTGATCACTTCAGTGTCCAGTTATATAAGGAGATGTGGAAGTCTAAAACTTCCACAAAGCACTGCTCTACAGGATGCTATTTCTAAATTTAGTTCATGGTCTGCCAGCTTTATTTTTTTCCTGGACTGTCTTCCTGACATATTTTTCCATTGTGTCCAGTCATAGTATCTCAGATGCTGGCTTCCATCATTGAGGCCCCTTGCTATTTATGAAATATTATTAAGTAAGTTTATGAAGAATAAAATTAGAAAATGTATTAATGTGATCCTGGTCTGTCCAGGGTGAAGAATTGGACAGTCAGTTTTTTTCTCTAGAACAGAGCTTTCCAAACTTTTCCTGTTGGTGACACACACCGACGGTGGCGGCGGCGTGCAGGTGTGTCGCACAAAACCCGGAAGTGCTGATGGCGTGCCATCAGCGCTTCCGGGTTTTCACGCGACACATCTGCACACCGCAGGCGACACAGTACTGTGTTGCGACACACAGTTTGGAAAGCTATGCTCTAGAACAGAGCTTTCCAAACTTTTCATGTTGGTGACACACTTTTTAGACATGCATCATTTCACGACACACTCTTACAGCAGGGCACAAGGCAGGCACTAGGACCTGCGCAGAATCCAGGCAGGGCAGGTTTGGAGGCAGCAGGGCACAAGGCAGGCACTAGGACCTGCGTGGAATCCTGGCAGGGCTTGGAGGCAGCAGCAGCGACACACCCAGACACTGCAGCTGACACACTAACGTGTCCCAACACACAGTTTGGAAAGCTCTGCTCTAGAATCTTACCTAGGACAGAAATCAGTATCAATCTGTAGTTGTGCAAGATTAAAGAGCCTTGCTTATTTGGGCCTGAGGCATTCTGGAGCTAAAAATATAATAAAAAATCCTCAGTCAGGACTGCTATGATTTGCATGTTGGCTGTGAGATCCAAAAGATCTCCTTAACATACTGTAGCTCATTAACTAGACTGTGATAAAGCATTAATCTTTAAGAAATGCATATACTGTATTTCTGCCGGAACCTACCTATTTATCCCTTTCTGAATCCTTATACACTAGATAATTCAGTGTACATAACTAAAGCTAATGAGAGATATCAGTTTGTTCCAGGGTCAGATAGAAAAAAATTTCATGTAACAGTTCTGTGTAAGGGGACCCACTGCCTTTCAGCTCCTTATCTGCCATATAAAAGCTATCAGGTACCCAAACTGCAAGACTGTATTTTGCAGCTGCTACAATGGAGGTGTGTTTTACAATATTGAAGGGATCTCTTGCAGCAAATATCTTGTGGCACTTTAAAAGCAGTCACATTTATTATGGCGTGAACTTTGGGTCACGTCATCAAGTGCATGTGAAGAAGGTATTGAATTGCTTAATCTGTGCAGGCTCCCCCCTCCCCCCCCCATTATTATTAGGTCTCCAATTTCAAAAGAGGAAAGTCAACTAAAGAGAATTAAAACAGAATGGAATAAAATGCTCTAGTACTGGGGAACGTTAACAGGCAGAACCCCCCCCCCACATGTTCACATGAGGCCACATAAATTGTCAGTTGAGCGCATCACCATCGCCCTCTTTTATACCTTGGCGGAGAAATGGCTGGAAGGGGGAACCCCACTGCTCTCCCTTGTTCACAGTGATCTTGATGCACATAGCTGGCAGGGAAACCATGTTTTTCCTTTCTTCCCAGTCACCTTGCTCAATCTAACTAGTTCCCACTGCTAACAGCAGTAGGAAGCTATTTATCTCTATTGGGGTGCTGGAAATAAGGTTTCCTCCTGCTAGCAGTGTTTTCAAGGATGACATGATGAAGGGGGAAGTTTCATTGCTGCAAATGGTGGCAGAAAACTAGACTATTTAGTGAGGGGAGGAAAAAATGAGGCTTTTCCCAATAAAATTATTTTTTCCTCCTGTAGAGAGCTAATCTTCCTAATCAGCTGTCCAGCAACAAATCATTGATTCCATGCTGCAGGGCTGAATGAAGACTCCGAGAAAGTATCCAAGGCCCATGGAGTAGCCCATCTTCGCATTAGCTCAATCTGTAATTTTTACATCAATCTGCTATTGCTTTGAAGGTTGAAATGGCCTTGTATTATTCTCTTGTTAGGGTGCCAGATTTTTGTCTTTGGCTTATGCCTTTGTCAGTGGTGCTTAATACAGGTAGTCCTCACTTAATGACCATTCGTTTAGTGGCGGATCAGACTTATGACGGTGCTGGAAAAAACTGACTTACAACCTATGCTCACACTTACGACTTTCGCAGTGTCCCTACGGTCACATGATCACGATTTGGGTGCTTGGCAATCAGTTCGCATTTATGACCGTCGCAGCATCCTGTGGTCACATGATTGCCATTTTCGACCTTCCCGGCCAGCTTCTGGCAAGCAAAATCAATGGGGAACCGTGTGATTCACTTCATGACCACGTGGTTCACTTAATGGCCACTGCAAAAAAAGGTTGTAAAATTGGGTCAGATTCGCTTAATGACAGCTTTGCTTAGCAACCAAGATTCCGCGCTCAATTGTGGTTGTTAAGCAAGGACTACCTGTATTCCTGCAGGGGATGGAGCAATAACTACAGTCATTCAGGAGTCCTGGTGCAGCAAATCCCAGCCCCCTTCCTCTCAAGCAGAACAAGGCTTCAGTCCCCAAAGTCCTGTCTGGTCTTGATTTGCTTTGACTTGATTTTGGTGCTGCAGACAGACTCTGGTGTTGAAGATACGCTTCTGTTAAGTATGGTTGGATTTTAGAAATTCATTAGTGATCTCTCTACGTTTTGCTGGATTTAGTCTTTTGAGAAGTTGGTTCTCTACTATAGGAAGCATTATTTCATTGGCGATCACTCGTGGCCGAGTAAGATTGTCTTCCAAAGGTAAAATTTTAACGGTGGAACCGTAAGTGGCTATAAAGGCCAACCACGCATTACTCAGGAGGTCAATTGAGAGACAGTGATCCTATAAAACGGTATCATCAGATATGTTAAATATTTAAAGTTTCAAAGAGAGAATGTATTAATCTTTGGAATGCTTTTATCCCCCAAGTAAACTAAATCCAAATATTTAAGACAAATTCTCCTCAGGACCTCAGTTTAACCATCTTTTTAAAGATGATATTGTAATACAAGGCTGTATGCTTAGAGGCTTATTTAGCCTTTTCCTACAAATTAGCACAATTTGTTTAAAAAGAAGGGTGGCCATTTTCTTGAAAAGGCTTATTTAGTTGTACTTCATGGGAAAAAGAAAGAAAATAGGAGAAAAATATTTTGTTGGATGATTATTTAGGTACTTTGGCAACCAAATGCACAAGATTTTTCCAGCCTTGAAAACTTTAGAGGTATGACTGTGTGTATGTGTGTGTGCGCATACACACAAATAATGTATACACATAGAAGCTGCAGAACAACATTTCAGAGGTTTTGAGGTTGGTTTCCTGTCTTTACTGTTCCAGTAGTTTTATTTTTGAAGAAGTTAAGCAAAAAGTTGATTTAAACAGGGCACATCTTTTCCTTTACTTAGGAAATAAAAGTTAGTGTTTCCCTTTTTAACTATTAACATGTATGACCTGCAGTGATCCATCTTAGAATTTTAACTAACTCTAATTTCCCAACTTTAATGCCATTCAAAAATTGCTTTCCAACATGTAGTTGACGGCACTGAATGAGGAGACTTATGGCCAGTCCTCAGAGTTGCGTCCGTCGCAGTGTCCTGTCATGTGATCGCCATTTACGACCTTTACTACCTGCTTCCCACAAAGTCAGTGGGGAAGCTGGCAGGAGGCCGCAAATGGCAATCATGTGACATCACGCCTAACGGCCGCGCAGAATTCACCTAACAACCGCAACTGGAACTGCTGTCGTAAGTCGGTATGGTCACATGATGTCGCGCTTCATGGCCATGTCACTTAGCAATGGAGTTCCCGGTCCCAATTACATCGTTAACCGAGGACTACCTGTAATTTATTCTGTTAAATGTGGGGAGGGGAATAGAAAATGCTTGAATTCATGTTAATAACTAAAGCTTTCAATGGACCTTCTTTCTGCATGTTGAAATGATAATCCTTACTGTCTTCTAGCTGTATTTTAAAACAAGCTATTAAATGTTAAATATTAAAAGCATAGTTCAGGTTGATAGAAGAATTAGGTTTTATAAGTTCTGTTTTGGTTCTTATATATTTAAAATAAAGCATATTTTTTGGCATAGGTTAAGAGGGATGTAAAGTAAGCTCCCCCTTAGATCATCAGTTTAAATCTTATAGAATCTTTTAAATGCTTCATCTATTCAGTCTAAATTCAGTAGTATCAAATTGCATCTTCTCTGACATTCCTAAGTAATGCAAAATATTCTAGATACTCTTTTTACAAATGTTAATCTTAATTTCTTGCAGGCAGATGTGCTGAACAGAATGTAAAGTTATCATGGCCTTACTTACAATGACAGATATGGAAGGAACAGTATCCTCTACTATTCACCAAAATGGTGGCATTGTTGGAAATTCTACTATTTCCAGACAGACAGAACAACTGTTTCGAATTTACCTTTATAATTCCCCAGGAAAGACAGAAGGTGACTATCTACAGTTTCCAGCTGGAGAGTATGTTGCAGAAGAAATCTGTGTTGCTGCTTGTAAGGCTTGCGGTAAGAACACATTTTTATTAATTAGTAGAAATATATTGTCTTCCTTTGTTTGGATTTAGCAAGAAAGAAAATTGCATTTTTTGGTTTGTTTTGTGCTTTCTCTGGACCATGATCTATTCAACTCCTGGAATGGACCCTCTCTTTTCAATATGCAACAGTAACTCATCATATTAGTCATGTTCGGACAAATTTTGTATTTATTTTCTTTCTCTTTCTCTTTCTCTTTCTCTTCAGTTTGTACACCACCCGACTCCCAAAGACTCCCATTTCCCCTGTCTCTCTCCTTCTCTGGCATAGTCAGCGGAAGAATTTGGTTTCTGATTTATCCACAGTTCAGTCATAATACCAAATTCAAAAAAATCCTTGCTTTTGTCCTGCAGTGTGTGTTTTCCTTGCAGAAGAAGAGCAATAGGGGTGTGGCAATAGGTCTGATTTCCACATGTAGAGAGATAAAATATAGAGAAGATAAGGGGTGCAGGCAAGCCTAGCCCCCAGTATTCCTGCACAATGTATTTGCATATTCTCTGCACAATGTATTTGCATACTCTCTGCACAATGTATTTGCATATTCTCTGCACAATGTATTTGCATATTCTACAAGTGAATATGTTTAACTTAATGCATTAACAATCCCAACTTATCCAGCTTTCTTATTGTAGATAACCTTTTCTGTTCACCTCCTTAAAAGCTGATGAGAGCTAGAGGACAGAATTCATATAACTATGCCCACCTACACTCCACATTTTAAATTGTAAAATACTGCAGGCAGATGCCTAGAAATGCTTGCATAGGGCTAATTTTTTAAAGTTTTTGTAACGTGTAAATTTTTCAAGTATTTGTACCCTGTTTTAAGTGAACAAGAGTACCTTCCTCTTTTTTTTTGTTTTTGTTTTAATGGAGGGGCCCTAATTTACCATTTTGACAGCAGGTAACTGACTAAACTAAAAAAACTAACAAGATAGCATTGTTTGCATTGTAAAAGCAAGATTTGCTAACTTTGGCAGTTGCTACAGAAAGCAGTAAGTGAAACTATTTGGCTATGAGCTATGTGATGGCAAGAATGCTAAAGGTCACAGACTATCTTAATCCTCTGTCTGACTTGGTTTTCATCCCAGATACATAATCCTAGCACCAGAATGCTTTTCTGCTTCTGAATTGATACTTGGTTCCATATTAAAATTTCTGCAGAGTACATATACTGGAGGAGAGGGGCAGGTTGCATAGCTACAGATAATATATATTGAATCCAGTGAGCATGTTATTAGAAAATCCCAGGATTAGTAAAAATTTAGTATTTGTAGTTTTCTTTTTTATTAGTAGTAGTTGGCATTCTGCTCTTTTTCAGAATTGTGTGGCTGGCAGAAATCAAATAAGGTAAATTTCCCCAAAATGAAAATTTTTTTTTACCAAATAACAACATAAGAACAAGTTTTTTTAAAATCTTGATATCTCAGCCAAATCTGAAGTGGTTCTCATGAAATTTGATCTAGTCATGCTGGTTATCACCTTCTTATAGATCAGGTTCCACAGGGCTATGATGGATTTTAATTTAAAAAGAATAGAATGATCCAGAAAAAATAAACAATGAAATGCTGAAAATTATTATTTAATATTCATGCCATGCAACATACAGTAAAAACAGTAATATAATACAATGCAACCCCCCACCCCAATAAATCCGGAAGAAAAACAGCCATTAAAAGACAATCAGCTATGCAGGACTCATTACCTACTCTAGCCCTGGAGAAACAGCCAGGTTTTCATAGCTGTTTGGACCAGGGCCCAGGGCCCGAGAGCAGTGTAGTTCGAGGAGGGGATGGTGTTCCAGAAGACAGATGCTTTGACAGAGAAGATATGTTTCCTAGGTTCCATCAGGTGGATGGGACCTGGAACATGCCAACTCTAGCCGATTGTACAGCCCAGGCAGAAGCCATGGAAAACAGATGGTCCTTTAGGTAACAGGCCCTATGCCACAAAGGGCTTATTGGTAGTAACTAGTACTTTAATTGCATTGGTAACCAGTGCAGCTCATGGAGCAAAGCTGTTACATGGGCCTGAGGAGAAATACCTAACATTGCCTATGCCACTACATTCTGGATCAGTTGCAGCTTCCAAGTGGTTTTCAAGGGCAGCCCCAAGTAGGCTGCTTTGCAGTAGTTCATGTGTTAGGTGAACAAAGTGTGAGTGACTGTCTGAAGGGCCTCACAGTCAAGGGAAGGGCACGATTGCCGCACAAGATGGGTTTCTGCAAAAGTCGTCTTAGCCACAACTTCCACTTGCTCCTTGGGCGGGAACTATGAGTCCAAGAAGGCCTCCAAAGTGAGCACCAGTCCCAAAGAAACTAAAGGTGACACATTACTGGCCCTAGGGGAGTCCAAAAACCCATAGCTACCCAGTCTTTCCAGGGTTGAGTTTAAGCCCGTTCCTCCCCATCTAGTCCTCCATGGCCTCAAGACACTTGGAGAAGATCTTGACAGCATTGCCTGGTCAGTCTGGGGTTCAGATGTGTAACTGGGTATCATCTGCATACTGAAGAGGTGAAGATCAGAAAAGAAAAACCTGATGTGGCTTTTTGCTTAAATCATGTTGTAATGGTTTTACTTAGTGTCCCCTCTTTGTAATTTAGTGTTCTGGAAACTTTTAACTTCCTGTTAACTAACTATAGCAAAATGTGCACCTAAATGTTTTCGATGGATCATAATTCAGTTATCATTTTAACAGTTGTTATAGTATACAGTACATTGAATTCCTCTCTTTTTATATTATTATAAAGCAGAATGCGAGAATTGAAATACTAAAATAAAACCTGTTAGCTTTTTCTTCTTGTAAAAAAAACCTTGTTGCATTGCTGGGCTGCATTACTGATAACAAACCAGTACTATAGAAGTACAGGTATGCAAAACATGTTTTGAGTTTAAAATAATAATTCCATTTCAAGTTTGAAACTGTTAGTCTGAGTAGAAAATGGGTTGTTTAGACCATTCTGGAAGTATTTTAAACACTTCCTTAAAACACTTCCAAAATAGTCCAGAACTCAAAAGGGTTTGCACACCTCTCTAAAGAAACTATCCCATAATTGGGTTACATTAATAGTGTGTTTAAATATTACATTCTTGGTAATATCTGCTATCCCTTATATTTGGATTCATAAGCATTGCTCATAAAAAGTCCAGTGATTTAAATATATCCTGAAAAAGCTTAAGTATACATATTCCAAGGTAACTCAAAATATCCTGCTTAAATCTCTGTATATCAGTGCACTAATTGAAATGAAAATATTATACTTTCAAGTTAACACAGTCCTGCAGCTCTTCGCATCTAACATTTGTCATCTTAGCTCATACGCTTTTTCAGACTTTCTCTGTTTTGATAATATCCCAAAACACTGTGCTGATTAGTTTTTGGCATTATTTGCCCAGAATATATTAATTCATTTCATGATTTTCTTTTAATATCCATTATCTGATTTGTTTAATCATCTGGATTACCGAACACTTCTTACGCAACATGGTAATTCCTACAGTTCACTACTTCAAGATCTTTCACTTCTTAATAGGTAGGAAGGAATAATTACATATGTTAGAATTGTGACACCATGGGACTGATATCTAATGATTAGATAAAACACCTGGTGAACAACAACATGCTAGCCTATGTCTAGAAAAACAATTGATATGCAGAATTCTTGCACAAGGGAAAAGCCCAAAGTATGTAACCAATACAGTCATGCACTTGAATTCAGTACCTGGATGTTTAAATTATTATTAAAGATTATAAATTATTGTATTATTTTAATTATTATTATTATTAAATATATTATAAATATAAATGCAAAATTTATAAATATGAACATGGTCTCTGCTCACATAAAACAGTAGAATTTTGCTTCTAGAACAGTAAAAATTTAGCTTGAATTGGGGAAAGCAGCTAAGAGAGAAGAATAAGTTTTTAAAAGCACCGATGAGTAAGAAGTAGATGTGTTCTCTGTTTAGGTTTTGAAATAATTGTAGAGATTGAAATGTGATATGCGCATCTGGAAACATATAAGTCTAAACTGTATAAATGTGCACAGGATAGATATTATGATTGATCCTCACCAATAGCTGTGAGAGAGGTAAGATATGCATGCTCCTTTTTGATTGGACCAAATAACTATAGTGAACTGCATGCCTGTGATAGGGTGTAGTGTATACAGTAGTCCCAGGACTACCTCCTCATATCAGTGATATAGGAAAGGCTCTTCCTGCTTGCTGAGGGTGGTACTTAAGGGGATTTATAGTTGGGGATAAGCAGCCACCGGAAGCAAAATTGTCCATATTGTCTGATGCTCTGCCTACCCACAGCCCAGTCATTTCAAGCATTTGAGTATTCTTTGCTGTTCCATGCACCAGGGCTGTGGCTTGATACAGTACGTGGAGTGCTTAGTCAAAGCAGAGCTTGCTTTAAGCACATAGTACAATAGCAAAGAGCTTTTGTAGATTCTGCTCTACTGCTGGAGAAAGAGGGGATTGGGCGGTTGTGAATGACTGTGGCTGGAGCTCTACTGATAGTGAGTGGTCTGCCAGCCTCAGGCACCTCACCCTGTTTCTCCCATTCCATTTAGTAGTAAGTTTTTTGGCTTTGCTTTGTTACACTCTAACTCTACCCTGTTAAAAAAAAAAAACCTACTCCCCAAAACCACAACTTGTAAAAATAGTGGCAGAGGGAGGATTAAGGTGGAGATGGAGGAGGAAAGGGAGGTGGAGGCAGCCAGCTGCCCCAGCTCTGATGGACTCTGGGCGGCATACAAAACCAAAAAATCCATAAAAAGAGATAAAACAAAAAACCGCACAGACAGCCTGGACTAAAACGATCTTAAAAGCAACACAAATCAAACAAAACAAAACCAGGGCTCCAAAAATACAATAATACCTTAACCCCAGGCTGGGGACCAAAGCCAGGTTTTAAGAGCTTTCTGGAAGCCTAGGAGAGAGGGCGCTGTCCTTATCTCTGGGGGGGGGGGCGGATGCTGTTCCAGAGGGTGGGGGTTGCAACATGCTTCCTCTGTCCTGCAATATGACAGTGTTGAGAGGACCTGGAGCGCCCCCACTCTGCTGGAACATGCTGGGCGGGCAGAAACAATTGGAGACAAGCTGTCCCTCAGCTATCCAACCCTATGCCATACAGGGCTCTATGGGTAATAACCAGCACCTTGAATTGCACTTGGAAACCAACTGACAATACAGCTTGTGCAGCAGTGGTGACACATGGGCATACGATTTTCAAGGTAATTGTTCTTGCAGCAGCATCAGTCATGTTGGGTGAGGGAGGGGCTCTTCTTCCGGCACAGGTGGAGGAGGTGACTGCTCACCTAATTAGCTCATTCTTTTGTTAGAAATCCAGAGGCTGTTGGGAGGGTCAGTAGATGAAGGTGCCTGTCTTGAACGGGGGTTCACACCTCTGGTGGTAGCGGCCCAGGGATCCAGAAATCAACCCAGCTCCTCCAGAGCCAGGTATCCTGCAAGCCCAAGGGCTGTGTAGTCCAGGAGCACTTAAAGCTTGAGGACTCATGCCTGCATCAATAGGGAAAGGAATACTGGATGTATTTTTACGTGAGGACACTAAAGCACTTGCTTAGCATTTATTTATTTTATTATTTAAATTTGTCCCTGCCCA
Organism: Charina bottae; assembly: GCA_023362775.1. NCBI lineage: Eukaryota > Metazoa > Chordata > Lepidosauria > Squamata > Charinaidae > Charina > Charina bottae. The sequence goes on along the minus strand of JALMGJ010000002.1, from coordinate 202,275,498 downwards.
TCTCCCCGAATAGGGGACTCATCATGAAACTATCCTGCAAATTGCTGGCAGCAGTATGTAGTCTGTGCTTCCAATTAACAGCAAAGCACTTACTCTCGAGCAAAACAAGGTAGCTATATTGTGGGTGTACAGAGCTTCAGACAAAACTCTCAGAACAAACATATTTTGACTTTTGCTCAGAACACTAAGGAAACATCTGTTTTGAAGTCAGAATGTTTTAAGCTCAGAACATTTTGCACACACTTACCAGCTCCTCAAGAGGGGTGTGGTGGCTCAGCGGGTAAGACGCCAGGCTTGTCGATCGGAAGATTGCAAGTTCGGAGGTTCGAATCCCTAGCCCAGAGCTTTCCAAACTCTCTGTCGCGACACAAAAGTGTGTCGCCACACACAGTGTGGTGTGGCGACACACCACCCGGAAGCGGCGGCGTGCACGTGCACGGTGGCCGTGGCGCGGCTTCCGCGTTTTAGTGGAGGCTGCTGCCGCCGCCGTGCATGCACGCGCCGCCGCACACCCCCCACGCCGCTGCCGTGCACGCGCGCCGCCGCATGCCCCCACGCCGTGCGGCCCCCCGCGCCGCCGCCGTGCATGTGCGCCCCCCCGCGCCGCCACCGTGCACGTGCGCCCCCCCCGCGCCACCACCGCTGGTGTGTCGCCAGTGGCGGCACTTTGGAAAGCCCTGCCCTAGCCCCACGTGACAGAGTGAGCTCCCGCACTAGCCCCAGCTCTTGCCAACCTAGCAATTCGAAAGCATGCAAATGCAAGTAGATTAATAAGTACCACTTTGGTGGGTAGGTAACAGCGTTCCACACACGTCATGCGGCCACATGACCGTGGAAGCGTCTTCGGACAACGCTGGCTCTTCGGCTAACAAACAGAGATGAGCACCGGCCCCTAGAGTCGGACACAACTGCACAAATGTGCAGGAGGAACCTTTACCTTTACCAGCTCCTCAATAAAATGTAGGATTAGTCCCTTTCCATTATTCCATACCCTTGGAAGTTAAAACTGTTAGACAAGATGGTGAACTATCCTAGAGGAATACTGAGACAGTGAAAGAGCAGAACAGTGAAAAAATATATAAATAAGTGCATACTACCTCCGTATCAATACTTCTGATAATCTTCGCATAATTTTTAGCTCCTTTGGCTCCTTTGCAAGGAACGGGAAGGTACATTCATAAATAAGGCTTATTTATCATGAATTAATTATATCCATGCATCAGCTAGGACTGGTTTCCAAAGCAGCTTGCAGTTAAAATATACAGACAGATGCATATCTCCATCATAATGTATGGTTCTGTCTGGAAAAGTCTTTTAATCCTCTTAATCCTCGGAGTAGGTGACCTCATCTTGATTCTAGAGCCTTCAAATAGAATGGACGGGGATCTGCAGATGAATTCAAGGGCCTCCTCAAATTGTTTTATTATTTCAAATTATTATGTTAGCATTAAAACCTAGTGTATTGTCGAAGGCTTTCACGGCCGGAACACGGCCGGAACACGGCCACACAGCCCGGAAGACCCACAACAGCCATTAAAACCTAGCTTTCTAGTTGAAAGTATTTCAAAAGTAAATTGAAATTGGAAGAATAAAATATAGCTATCTGTGAATTTGAGATGGCAGATTGACAGGTCTTGATCTGTCTACAGGATTGACATTTCAACCCTCAGTTTCTCAGTTCAATATCATACTTTGCCATAAAGACAAGGTCAGTCTAGTTCATTCTTTTGTGTTTTTCACAATGATAGGTTTTTGAGGGGAAAATCTTGCATGTGCAAAAAAAAGTAGAAACAATTCTAATGTGACTGTATAAATACCTATCTTCTTTCTAATAGGGATATTTAATTTTCAAGGTGTTTATTTGCCATTGATAATCATTTGAGCAATTGGGTTTAAAGGAATAAAGCCATTCAAAACAATGCACTGAATATTCACAAGTAAAAACATTGAATTTTTAAAAACAATTTGTTCTCCAAATATATATACTAAAACTTCCTAATACAAGGAGGAAGGTGGTTTTTGTAATTTTCTTGCTCGCTTTGAACTGTCCCATGCTATTACAAGGATTCCCTAACTTTCTGGAACAGATTAGTGTGGCATGGATTCGGTGTGTATATGTGTGTGCATGCACGTCTTGACTGTAAAATTACTGGAAATCCACTCCCATTCTGCTGAGATGAGCATCCACTGGGCCAAAGAGACTTCTCTTTGCAGAGAGACAGCATAACGGTTTCCATTTACTTTATCTTGTCTATTTTTAGCATGTGAATATATAACTTGTGAAATCAAAGCCAATGGTGAAGGGGGTGATTGCTGATGAAGGGAAAGCCTGCCCCAGCCCTTTCTCTATAATGTTTGTTTATATCTATTACATTGGTATAACATTATTTTAAAATTGCTGAAAATAATTACTGAAATATAATGCTTTCTGTGTAGATACTAGCTTTTTATTTTTTCTTGATAGTCTTTTTGAGATTTAAAATCCAAAGAAAGTGTGAAACCTTGTGGGTGCTGCCAGTTAAGCATCTCTTAGTAGCAAGTTCTGTGTGATAAAGACTTTACAGGTGGTCCTCACTTAACGACCATGCATTCAGCGATCATTCAAACTTACGACTGTGCTGAACGAGCGGTACCTTTGACTGGTCCTCGTACTTACATCGGTTGCAGCATCCCCACAGTCACATGATCACCATTTGCTACCTTCTTTGCCAGCTTCCTACAAGCAAAGTCAATGGGGAATCTGGTGGGTCGCAAATGGCAACCACGTGATGTCCTCGCTTAACAACCTGTGGTAAATCGCGTAACGATGGCAACCGGAAGTGCTGGAATTTCTGTCGCTAAGCGGAGTGGTCATGTGACATCACGCTTTACAACTGTGTCACTTAGCAATGGAAATTCGGTCCCAATTACTATTGTTAAGTGAGGCCCTTCTTTCTCTTTTGCTTTACCAGGGATCTTGCCTGTGTACCACAACATGTTTGCACTAATGAACGAGATTGACCGATGTTGGTATCCTCCAAATTACACCTTCCAAATAGATGGATCAGCTGCTGTCACTGTACTCTACCGAATAAGGTAATACTCATTGCAGTTTTAATTGGGAGTGAATGGGACTCTGTTTTGGGCGAGATTGCAGTTTTATTCCTGAAAACAAAGCTAGTATTTCTGGGGAAGGTTTGAGTCAACATTTGATTTCATTCATATGTTATTTTAAAGGGCTTTTTTCAGTCATACGTAAAGAAGGAACTTTAATTACAGTATCACAGTGTCAGTTAATGGTTTCTTTAATCTGAGTTTTTAATATATGGGCATAGATAAGAGTGTTTCATACAAAGAAAGATCAGTATTCTTTTTAGCCCCTTACTATTCTGAGAATTCAGAGATTTTAGGGAAGCATGGCTGATTAAGGTTCTGTAAAACCCTGGGGCGTGGTGGCTCAGCGGGTAAGACGCCAGGCTTGTCGACCGGAAGATCGCAAGTTCGGAGGTCCGAATCCCTAGCCCCGCGTGACGGAGTGAGCTCCCACACTCGCCCCAGCTCTTGCCAACCTAGCAATTCGAAAGCATGCAAATGCAAGTAGATTAATAGGTACCACTTTGGTGGGCAGGTAACAGCGTTCTGCGTGCGTCATGCTGGCCACATGACCACGGAAGTGTCTTCGGACAACGCTGGCTCTTTGGCTAACAAATGGAGATGAGCACCAGTCCCTAGAGTCGGACACGACTGCACAACTGTGCGGAGGGAACATTTACCTTAAAACCCTGGGAACTTAATTTCACCCAACTTGAAATATTTTAAGAGTTGGGTTAAGCATGCCAACACATGTGAGTCAGGGTAAGTGCCTGGTGCAAGCCTCTTGTTTAGTTGTAGGTCATAGGAGGATCCCACTTGCTACCTTTTATGATTGTTTTTACTCAGGAGTAAAATTTTTGGATATACAGTACTTACGTCACCCGCCTCTGCCCTGGAGCCTCAGAGTTCATAGAGGGAGACTGCAGTTCCTTCCGCAGTTGGGCTCCATTCTTTAAGTACCCTGCAGCATGCATGCCTCATGGGCTAATAATATTTTTTGGGCCCTTACATGGCTCGAGATTCACCTGGACAATAAAAAGAGCATACAGGTAATCCTCATTTAACGTCCACTTGTTCAGCGACTGTTTGAAGTCACAATGGCACTGAACGAGGGGTACTTGTGACAGGTCTTCATAGATGCGGCCGTCACAGTGTCTCCATGGTCATGTGATCGCGATTTGGGTGCTTGGTGACCAGCTGGCAATTATGATGCTGCAACATCTTGCAGTCATGTGACTGCCATTTGTGACCTTCGCTGCCAACTTCCAACAAGCAAAGTCAGTGGGGATGCTGGCAGGAGGCCACAAATGGTGATCATGTGTCCACAGAACACTGCGACCGTGTGGGATTTGACTGGGACTGCAACTGGTGTGGTCACATGACATTGCGCCTTACCACTGTGTCACTTAGCAATGGAGTTGCTGGTCCCAATTACCGTTAGTAAGCGAGAACTACCTGTAGCTACAGGCAGTCTTAACAACTGAACTGCAACTTCCATTTGGCTGTAGCAGCTTCTTGTATCTCATGTTTAGGTTAGCAGTTGGGGAGGGCAAATGGGATGAAAAAGGAAAAAGAGAAGTAATATGTGATATGTCAAGAACAGTGTTTCTTAAACTTTTTTCTCTCAGGATCCCTTCCCACTTTTAAAAATTATGGAGGGACCCCAAAAGAGCTTTTGTTTGTATGAGTTATATTTGTGGAGTCCTTGGTACTCTCTGAGCCTTGTTGTTTTCTTGCAGACGTTTCATTGCCAGGCTAGGCAACATCTTCAGTGCGAAAAGGGAGTGGGACTTGCTCTCTGTTTATATACCATGGCTTGTCCTGCTTGTGTTGGTGGGGGTGTTGTTCTCTCCTTGGTAGTTCCTTGATTGGGCTGTTGTTTGCTGCTTGGTTGATTGACTGAGTTAATAGTTCCTTGATTAGGGTCTATTGTGTTGTTTGATTGCTCCTCTGGTGCTAATCCTGGTGTTAATCTTTGCCTATCTGGGTGATGATTGCTGGCACTTTTGCATTGAAGCTGTTGCCTAGCCTGGCAATGAAACTCTGCAAGAAAACAACAAGGCTCAGAGAGCACCAAAGACTCCACAGTTCAACCCTGAGCTACAAATATTCTCTTCAATTGAGTTATATTTTCTGTATTAAAAATTTAAATTGAGGCATTGTTTGATGGGATTTTAATATTGTATTATTTTTCAACATAGGTTGGGAAATAATTTTGATTTTGAGGACACCTAAGAGGGTCTTGGAGGACCCCCAGGACTCCTAGGACCACACTTTAAGAAACACTGGTCTAGAACATTGAATTATACCAAAATGTAATTCAAGCTGTGGTAGAAGGAGTATGAAATACAGAATGTGAGAAAAATGTCCCTTAGTTTTTTTTTTCCTGACACATCATTTACTTGTGCATTGCCAAAAAGGGCAGTTCTTTAGTATATTAGGATTTCCATCATTGTAGAAATAGCCTCTGAGCAAGTAAAGTGCAGACTGAAGAGTCACTCTGCAGTTATATCCAGATCTGAAAAATAATTGAGTTAACATAAGTAGTTGCTTCAGACTAGGAGAGTTTTTATTGGGCAGTCCCACATCATAAAGATCAGTGCCCACATGATGATTGGATCACACCCATAAATCACATTATCTATCTATCTATCTATCTATCTATCTATCTATCTATCTATCTATCTATCTATCTATCTAATTTATCACCACCCAACTCCCCCAAGGGGGAGACTGGGTGGTTTACAACAAAATTAAAATCATTAATATACAATGATAAATAGATTAAAATACACAGTAAATAACAGTTTAGAATATAATGAATATAATAACATCCAATGGCAGAATCTTCTTAAGTTCGTAAAAAGGGCACTCCAGAACTAATATAAGGTGCTAGCCATCTCCAGGTATATACATTCTCCTTCCCACCCCAAGCATACTGACAAAACCAGGTTTTGAGTTTTTTCTGGAAGTCCAGGAGCAAGGGGGACTGTCTGATCTCTGGGGGAAGAATGTTCCAAAGGGCAGGGGCAACAGCAGAGAAAGAACGCTTCCGAGACCCCGTTAGATGGAACTCCTTAACCGATGGGGTCCGTAGCATGCCCTCTGCATGCCCGGGTGGGACGGGATGAAGTGATGGGGATGAGACGGTCCCTTAGGTATCCTGGTCCCATGCCATGTAGGGCTTTAAAGGTGATAACCAACACCTTGAATTGGACCCGGAAGCAAACTGGAACCCAGTGCAGCTTGCGCAGCAAAGGGACACCCAAAATTGTCCGCGCGGCTGCATTCTGGATCAGTTGTAGCTTCTGGATATTCTTCAAGGGTATAGAACCATGTAGAGCGCATTACAGTAGTCTGTGTGGGAGATAACCAGGGCATGAGTGACCGTTCGAAGGGCCTCTTGTTCCAGGAAGGGGCACAACTGGCGCACAACACGAAGTTGAGCAAAAGCCCTCCTGGCCACGACTGCCACCTGCTCTTTGAGCGGGAGTCGTGAGTCCAAGAGGACCCCCAAGTTACGCACCAGATCTGTCTGGGGCAGTGCAACCCCATCCAGAATTAAGGATGACAATTTCCCAGATGCCGAGGAGCCATTAATCCACAGCCTTACTAGGGTTCAGTTGAAGCCTGTTTTTTCCCATCCAGGCCCCTACAGCCCCCAGGCACTTGGACTGCATCACTTACTTCACCCGAGATGGAGATATACAACTGGGTATCATTGGCATATTGATGATACCTCACCCCGTGGTGTCGGATGATTTCGCCCAGCGGTTTCATGTAGATGTTAAAAAGGAGCGGAGAGAGTACCGAGCCCTGCGGGACCCCGCAAAGAAGGGCCTGTGGGCTGGATCTCTCGCTCCCAATTAAAACCGACTGGGACTGGCCCAAGCCGTTCCAGAAGGATACCATGGTCAACGGTATTGAACGCCGCTGAGAGGTCAAGAAGAGCGAGAATGGATGCACTGCCTCCATCTCGCTCCCGCCAGAGATCATCCATAAGCGCGACCAATGCAGTTTCCGTCCCGTAACCCGGCCTGAAACCTGACTGAAAGGGGTCCAGATAATAATATTTCATTTCTTATCAGATAGCGTATATGGAAACCAATCTACCTTTTCTTCACAGCTTCATAATGTAACCTGATAGCACTGGCAGTAGTGAGGAAGCTCTGTTCTTCAGCCCTGCAGGAATCTAGAACGTACATTGATACACATCAGCAGTTGTACCATGTCCAATATCTTTCTCTAGGGAACTGCTTCTGCCTTCTCTTCTTGCAAGCCATATTCTTAGATGTTCTTCCTTCTATACCAGAAATTTATTTAAACTTGTATGCAACCCTGGGGGTGGTTGGTGGGTTGGGTATGCTCTCTTTGTCTTTTTAACTTTGTATATTTTTTGTAAGATCTTTTATTCTCCTTTTTACGTGTAAGCCGCCTAGAGTCATACAGTGAGATGGGCAGAGTATAAATTTAATAAACAAAACGGGAATACAGGGCTTTTTTTAAATGGGGGGCTTAGGGAAAACGTTGAGAAAATAACGTTTGCAGTGCTTACAGTGGTTGTTTCAGAACTCTGTTCCTCAAAGTCCACTATATTTGGTAAGGAAAAATCTAGCGTAATAATTTCAATTCTTTACAGAGAGGCTGCACTCTGGATCAGATTTTTCCCCCCATTAATTAGCACAGTCCTTATTTGAGTGACAATTATTGACAATTATTTGTCAATTGACTAAGTTTAGTAGCTAAATGCCAGTTTAAGGAAAGATAGGCATCTTATTTCAAATTGAAAACTAATTTGGCATTTATTAAATTATTGCTTGGTTTAATGAAAAACCAATTATGTTAAAATTGTGTGAATGATCTTCCCTTGAGTTTTGTAGCAGCCTAATTTATGAAGCTTGCTTTCTGAAATTTAAAAGTAACAATTTAAAAAATAAAACCATTTTAATTCACTGATAGAACAACATACCTACTCAAAACCCTAATTTTATCTCATATAGATTTTTGTAACATAGTGGTTCTATTCTGTGAGAATTTGGCAGTAAAAACTTTAATATGTGACAAACTGTTTCCATACAGATTTTATTTCCCACATTGGTATTGCAGCAGCAATATACGAGCATACCGGTATGCCGTTTCTCGAGGTGCAGAGAGTCCTGTCCTTGATGATATTGTCATGTCTTACCTATTTGCTCAGGTAAAAATTGTTAACTTTTATATTGTTATATGGGTCTGTGGGTATTTACTTCTGTGTCCTTCCCCCTGTATTTTTACATGTGACCGGCATCTTTCAGGCATGGATAATTCCACAGATTGATTATGTCTATATTGCTTATCTAAAAATACTTGGGAGTTATACTCTTCAGACATAACGAAATTGGGAGCAGCATCAAAACACTGCTGAATTGTGTGGACTGATTCTTATGGAAGGTCTGTCAAGTTATAGTAAAAATAAACAACCCACAGTGAAACACTCATCCTGGGTTCTTGCTCTTCTTTTTGATTCAGTGGCGAGAAGATTTTGTCCATGGATGGGTAAAGATGGCTGTTACTCATGAAACGCAGGAAGAATGTCTTGGAATGGCCGTCCTTGATATGATGAGAATGGCCAAAGAAAAGGACCAAACTCCATTAGCTATTTACAATTCTGTAAGGTAATTATTTTTTGAAATGGCACATCAAACACATACACAGTATATGTAAAAAAAATTCTCTGAGGGCAACTTTTTGCTAATATATGCAATCTAGATAGAACACTGAAGTTCATATCTAAGTATTGGTATTAGGTGGAAGAGGTGAGTGCCTCTGCTAGAGATGAGGGTGAAGTTAAAGGGATGATGAGAAAGACAGAGTTGTATAAAGGGCAGCTCCCTTCTGCTCCCTTTCTGTCATGATCGTCTACTTTAACAAAAACAACCACCTGAGAGTGCATAGGTTAGACCATAGCCTTCCAAACTGTGTGTCACGACACAATACTGTGTCGCCTGCGGTGTGCAGGTGTGTCGCGTGAAAACCCAGAAGCGCCACGCCATCAACACGACACACCTGCATGCTGCCGCCATTGGTGTGTGTCACCAACAGGAAAAGTTTGGAAAGCTCTGGGTTAGACATTCATTAGGTTTACAGCAATAACTGCTTCTGAACATATTAACTGTTTTTCACAACCGGTAGTTGAGGTTTTCAGATCTGTTGTTGGCAGAAGCCCAAAACTAGTTGTGCAAGCAGAAATGTTAATTCTTTCTTCCTTTTGCACCCCACCGCCCCATCCCACTACCACACAGTCACCTGTTTCAGGGGGTCCCTTGGTCCTCAGACAAAACTGCGGGAGGAGGAGGGGGGAGCTCCATTTTGTTCACACATTGAAAATTAAAATTTAAACCAATTTTAAAACATACACACACACACACACACACACACACACACACACACAGCTCTACTTTTCCCCAAAGCTCTCAGTACAGTATGTACAACTCTGAAAGATATGACTGGCCTATGGTGTGCCAGCAGTTTCATCTCCACAGCCCTAAGATGTACATATTTTCCATTACACTACATTGGATTGCAGATAACAGATATTGACAGGTTTGAAGGAGCTGCAGTGTGCTTCATTTCATTGGAGGGCAATAGGCAGCCAAATGTAAGAGTCTTGAATTGTTTTTTATCTATAGTTCAATGCCATGCCTCTTCTTTTCCTGAAGTCCTTAGTTCTGTTGGCTGTAGATAGAAAGTTTGGTGATACAAATGCTGATTTATAAGTGCATTAGCTTCTTGATTTTTTCTGATAATTCTAAGGAAAATGATTTTAGGTTTGTTTGCATGTCTTCTGTACAAAAATAACTGCCTTTGAATTGCTCTTAGTGATGTTTGTTACTCATTTGGTAGCTTTTGTATTCACAGCTACAAAATGTTCTTGCCAAAATGTATCAGAGAAAAAATCCAAGATTATCACATTTTGACACGAAAAAGAATAAGATACAGGTTCCGGAAATTTATTCAGCAGTTTAGCCAGTGCAAAGCAACTGCCAGAAATCTGAAACTGAAGTATCTCATTAATCTGGAAACCCTCCAGTCTGCCTTTTACTCAGAAGTATTTGAAGTGAAGGATCCTGGAAGAGAACCTTCAGGTGCAGAATCTTTTGCAACTATTATTATAAGTGGAAATGATGGTATACAGTGTTCCAGAGGAAAACAAAATGTCAGTGAAAGACTTACAGAAGAGGTAATCTTTGATCATATTCTTTCATGCTTATTTCAGTAGAACCTACTAAGATGTCACTGGATGCCAGAATGATTTCACCTTGCCATTACAATGTACAGTAACTAATTAGAAACAACACTGTACGGTGATTAAGAAACTAGCTCTTACAAATTACGCAGTATAGGAAAGAATCCTCAGAAGCTAATTAACAGGCAGGATGGAAGGTTCAAGGCTTTGTAAGTCCTGGTGGGCACCTAGTTCTCTTCTGCAATCTCAGAGGTGCAGGAACTTGGTTAATGCTGTGAAGTTCCAGCTGTATGTTGCTGCTTAATATTCATATAGGCCTGTGCACACTAATGCACATGTAATTCAATGTATAGTCGAAGGCTTTCACGGCCGGAATCCGATGGTTGTTGTGGGTTTTCCGGGCTGTGTGGCCGTGTTCTGGCAGTTTTGGTTCCTAACGTTTCGCCAGTCGCTGTGGCTGGCATCTTCAGAGGACAGGAGCACAGCTAGAAGGGGCACAGAGAGAATCTTCTAGCTGTGCTCCTGTCCTCTGAAGATGCCAGCCACAGCGACTGGCGAAACGTTAGGAACCAAAACTGCCAGAACATGGCCACACAGCCCAGAAAACCCACAACAACCATCACATGTAATTCCTCTTAATTTGTGCTTAGAGCCAGAAGGATTGCAAACTTAAGATTACCAGTATTATTATTGCAGAGAGAACTGGTTTAGCAACAGAAATTATTGTAAAACACAAAACGGCATTTTCAACTTCTCACTGTGGGATTGGTATTTAAATTTTCCTTTAATTTTATCTCTCTCAATGGTAATGCTACAACTTTGTATTTCATAAGGTTTTCCTTATACAAGTACAAAATAGAAATGTTTGGAAATAAAGCTGCAATCCAACTTTGTTTCACCACAATTGGCAGTTGCTGCTTGAGGGTGGAGTAATCTTTCAACAGTTTATTCAGAACGTTGGCAACACAGGCAGATGGATTCCTTCTAGTTGTCGAGCTTTGGAAATCCTTCCAATATTTATTAAATTGTTTTGATCATATTGCTGTCTGAGGTGTTCCAATCCCTATTTCTACTGGGCTGCAGAAGTTATGGGGAAGCAGGTGGGGAAGGGGTGACCTTCTGTCCTAAAGACCTCAGTTATGGCCACAGAAACTGTCATGACATATTTATTACTAGTCGGACCCCTAATTTGGCAATATTTGGCAGGTCAGATATGTAAGCATTACGTTAAAATTGCATCCTTTGCGTTGATTTAAATCTTGATTTAAATACTTAAAATGATTATCTTGCAAAGCAACATCATTATTATTATTTTTTTGCAGGACATACAAACCTACTGTGATTTTCCTGATATTATAGATGTCAGTATTAAGCAAGCAAGCCAAGAAGGTTCTGGAGAGAGTAGAATTGTAACCATTCACAAGCAGGATAGCAAGAATCTGGTATTGTAGCTAACACCTTTGGTGACTCTATGTTATGTGTATTAATTGGCCATATAGATTGGATAATGTGCTTTGCATTTTAGCATTACTGTAGTATCTAATATAGCCACAGTAGGCAATCATAGAAACAGTTATTTCTACAATGTGCAGTAAAATTGTTCTCAAAGAAAAAAACGAAGCTTTTGTGGAGGACATAATAATCCTTACTTATTCTCTTGCAAGATTAATGTAGCTGATTGTTATGCTTTGCTAAATATTACAGTCAGCATTGTACAGTGCTTCCGTTTCCAATCCCAGAAAGGTGTTTTAGAATATGTGGAAGAGAGGTACTAATATAGCAAAGGTAAAGGCTCCCCCACATAGTCATGTCCGATTCTTTAAAGAAACTGCATTTTTTCCTATTCCCATACACAATTCTGGATAAAGTTGCAGCTGTTTTAAAGAGTTGCAGACAGATACCACATTTGCAACCCTAGGTACTCTGAATCCTCTTTTTGGAAATGAATTTGAAGTAGTGTGCCATCTATTACAATATCAGGTTTTAGAGATTAGCCTTGAGGATAGAAAACAGCAGCGAAGCATGTGACCCCAAACCCATGTCTTATTTCAGTGTGTAAATATTTGATGGATTTGCCTATTGGTATTTGTATCTAAACAGGCCTGAGTAAGATCGACATGCCAGGTATCCATGTTTGTGCCTTTTCCTCACATGAGAGCACCCTTATACAATTTTTAAAAATGATAGAGTGGCAAATTTCCACTCTCCCTTAGTTGGAGAACTCTCCTGAGAAATGTAATGTTTTCTAAGCCTATACAAAATTGTTTGCTGATACTCTTGTTAATTGTAGAACTTGAATTATGGTTTGTTCTGAAATTTATGTTTTTTGACATAACAATCATCTACATGTGGATATTAATTATATGTACAGAACACATATTTTTGTCTGTAGATAACTATGGGCAGTGACTCATATACTAAGACTTCTTGCTTATGTATGAGATCTAATATAAGATGATGTTGACCTTTTAAAATCCTGAACTGCCTGGCCTAAATTGGGGCCCATAAACCTTTTTCATACCAATTATTGCATGTGTCCTTGAGTGATTAAGTCAAGCACTATATTTCAAAAAATTAGGAAAGGGCTAAATCAAAATTAAACTTGATTTAAGTATATTTAAACTAAGTATAGTTAATATGAATAGTTCCTTGGTATTGAATAATGTCTTATTAGAATCATAAAATTGGAAGGGACATCAAATTCAACCTCCTGCTTGGTGAAAGAAGCATGCAGTTCATGTAGCCTGGTGATTTAAAGTCATTAAAAGTAAACAGAACCGTGTTTGCAGAGTTTGTGTCCCAACAGATGTCAGGATAATTACAGTCAGGACCAGAAATATTGGAACAAGGATAACTGTTTTGGCAGTTGGCCTCTGTACACCGCCAGATTGAAGTTGAAAGGAAACACACCCAGATGGGAGCGAAGTCAGGACTTTCGGCTGTAATTCAAGGGGTTTGACAAAAGTGGGGCACTAACCATTCAGGAAGTACAGCCAGTGGCATACACACACACCCATTGGTGGCTCATAAGTAATGGAACGAATGGCTGACAAGCAGCTGCATGGCCAGGTGTGGCCTGTTTCCTGGGTACCCCATGACCAATCAAGCAGATAAAAGGCCTGGAGGTGGTTCTGAGTGTTACATTTGCATTTGGTAGCTGTTCACTGGAACTCCCAACATGAGGTCCAAAGAGGTGTCCATGCGAGTGAAGGAGGCCATCATTAGGCTGAGGAAACAAAATAAACCCATCAGAGAGATAGCAAAAACATTGGGAGTGGCCAATACAACAGTTTGGGACATCCTGAAAAAGAAGGAATTAACTGGCAAGCTCAACAACAGCAAAAGGCCTGGAAAACCATGGAAGACAAATAAAATGGATGACCGCAGAATTCTGGTCATGGTGAAGAGGAACCCTTTCACAACATCTAGCCAGGTCAAGAACGCTCTTGAGGAGGTAGACATGTCATTGTCAACATCTACAGTCAAGAGACGGCTTTATGAATTTAAATACAGAGGCTTCACAACAAGGTTCACACCACTGGTAACGCTCAAGAACAGAAAGGCCAGATTAGACATTGCCAGCAAATACCTAAAAAAGCCTTCCCAGTTCTGGAATAAGATTCTTTGGACTGATGAAACCAAGATTAACTTGCACCAGAATGATGGGAAGAGAAAAGTATGGAGAAGGAAAGGAACAGCTCATGATCCAAAGCATACCACATCATCTGTCAAACGTGGTGGAGGCAGCGTTATGGCATGGGCATGTATGGCTGCCAATTGAACCAGGTTACTGGTGTTTATTGATGACCTGACTGCTGATAAAAGCAGCAGGATGAATTCTGAAGTGTATAGGGCAGTGCTTTCCAAACTCCCGCTGTTGGCGACACACCAACGGCGGTGGCGGCCTCGTGTTCTGCACTAATACCCAGAAGCGCTAATGGTGCGGCGATGAGCCATCAGCACTTCCGGGTTTTGTTGCAACACACAGTTTGGAAAGCTATGGTATAGGGCTATACTTTCTGCTCAGATTCAGCCAAATGCTGCCAAACTGATAGGACGCCACTTCATATTGCAGATGGATAATGACCCAAAACATACAGCAAAAGCTACCCAAGTTTCTCAAGGCAAAGAAGTGTGATGATATTCAATGGCCAAGTCAGTCACCTGATCTCAACCCAATAGAGCATGCTTTTCACTTACTGAAGACAAGAGTGAAGGCAGAAAGACCCACAAACAAGCATCAGATGAAGGCAGCTGCAGTAAAGGCCTGGCAAACCATCTCGAGGGAGGAAACTCAGCATTTGGTCATGTCCATGGGTTCCAGACTTCAGGCAGTCATTGACTGCAAAGGATTTTCATCCAGGTATTAAAGGCGATCCTTATGTTTGTAATGATGTTGGTTTGTTCCATTACTTACGATCCACCAACAATGGGTGTGTGTGTATGCCACTGGCTGTACTTCCTGAATGGTTAGTGCCCCACTTTAGTCAAACCCCTTGAATTACAGCCGAAAGTCCTGACTTCGCTCCCATCTGGGTGTGTTTCCTTTCAACTTCAATCTGGCGGTGTACAGAGGCCAACTGCCAAAACAGTTATCCTTGTTCCAATATTTCTGGTCCTGACCGTAAAGTTCCCCATCATTACTACTTTGTGGCTCTTTGAAAGGTACTCCAATTTGCTTTTGAAAAACGTCATCTCTATTTTCTCTTTGGCTGGCTGGACAGCAATAGATGCCAACAATATTTATTCACATTAAAGTTAAAATTGCAACAAATTTTATAGTGGCTCAGAGGCCATGTTCATTGCTTTCAGATATGTATGTGACTCAAGCTATTCAGTTTGTTTGTTCTTGGTGCTGATCATTGGGTTGAACTCTGTGGTCCAACTTAAAGTCTCTACCTCTTAAGAAAGGCAAATATTCCGAAAAGATCAGAGTGGCTCAGAGGGACCCTCAGGCAATTAAGAAGAGCTGAGGCAGCTGGCAACAAGCAAGTGCATCTTATTATCCCTGTTACTCTTCATTCAACCTCAGGTTCTGAAACACAGTACAGTACGATGCAGCACAATCAGCTCATAATAGACTTGGCTGATTTCACAGAATTCTTGCCACTCTGTTGCACAGTTTCCTTACATATTCCCATTGTATGGGCATTGATTGGCTGCAAATCCAGAGGCTCACTGGGAGCAAGTGACTTTTTTTCCCCAGATCAAAGATGTCAACAGTACCATCTGTAACCTCTTCCCACTCTAATGCTTCTCCCTGTCCCATTTGAATCCCATTCCTTGCCAAAAAAGCATACAGAGTTTGCTGATGTTTTGGGGGAGGAGGAAGCGACTTTATTGCCTCCTCATTAAGTGTATGACCTTATCATCAACGTGAAGCCAGGAGTTCAAATCCCAGCTAAGAGGCAATATCCCAGCTAAGAGGCAATATCCTATTTTTACTCAAAAGTTAGCTACGTTGAAGGAGTTCCTGGTAAATAATCTGAAGAAGGGTTTCATTCACCCTTTTAAATCTCCAGTGTCTGCATCATCAGTTTTATTGTTCAAGAAGGATAATTCCTCGAGGACTGTTCATGACTATTGACTCCTAAACAGTGTGACCATTAGGGATCACTACCTGCTGCCTCTTACTTCACACCTACTGTACGTACACCAGTTTCTTCTGAAATTCCTGCACAAGCCCCATCTCCATGATCTCCCACCACTATCAATAGACAATGAATTCCAGGATGAAGATGCTTTCCGCCATGATAGACTCTGTCCTGTCCCAGCTTAAGCACTCACGTAAGATTGATAATGAGCTTCTATTGTTAACTAAATTTCAGGGGATCCACACCTCACTTTTCCTCAGCCCAATTTCCTCTCAGCATTCACATCTGTCAAGACTCACGTTCAACCGGAGTTCCATTAAAAGATATAAGTCATCAACAATAGTTCAGTTTATAGTCAGCGCTAAATCCAGTCGCTGTTGGCAGCAATGTGGAGGCAATCCGCGGCTGCTTCTGATTCCAGGCAAGACGGAGTTTCATAGGCTGGATGGTTGTCCCCGACAACCTCTTCACAGTCTGAGCTCTCCTTATATAGCCTCTGAACCCAAGGCGCGCATGCGCGTTTGAGAGGACGTGTCTGTTCGCGCGCAAGGAGTTCCTTTTCCTCCATTGCTCCGCACACCTCTCTGCTCCTGGCTCCTGCACGCTGGGAGGCAGTGGCATCTCCATGTCGTCATCATCTTCCATCTGTATCATCCGTTCCTGCTTGTTCAATTCCGCCCCCTCTGCCGGCTCTGACTGTCGTTTGTTACTGACTGACTGATCGCTATCATCCGGATCTGATTCTGAGTCTGAAGCTTCTCTCCTGACAGACTCTTCAGTACAGGCCCCAACGCAGCAGGACGGGAGGGGTGGATTCCCCAGCTCTGTCTGACTCAGGGTGGCAAGACTTGTCTGGGGACCTTGGAGAGTTGTCAAACAAGGGTAGGGGGCATGAGTCTGTAGTTGATTCTCATAGCACTTTGCCAGTGGTTTTTTCTTTTTTGCACGGGAGGAGGAGGCTGAGTCTCATGGGGAAAGTGGTGGCCTTGAAGAAGGTATTCAATATCTATTAGGTAAACACCAGTTTAGCCTTGAAAGCGAGGAGGAAGTGAGGAAGACGCTCAAGATTGCCACGCCTTGATCCTCTTTGGTATAAGGGGGGAGAGAGAGAGAAACTCTGTCAGGCTTTCAAGATTCTGTTGTTATATCCTGCAACAACCAAGTAGAGTTCCAGCAGTCCTTGTGGAGTTTGTTTCCTGACCTGGCCTACCTCAAAGAGCTGACACTCCCCTAGACTTCTTTTCTTTAGGCTAAACATAGTTCCTGTAACTGTTTTTTATAGGAATTAACCTCCAAGTTCCTCACTATCTTCATTCATCTTCACTATCTCACTATCTTCATTCAGATTCACCCAACTTCTGTTTATTATGTTTATTTTTTAACGTTAACTGGAGGTACTGAGATTTAATTTTTTTTAACTTTAGGGTTGTTTTTTGTGGAGGGATAATATGTGTGTGTGTGTCTGTGTCTGTATATGTATATATATGTATGGAGAGAGAGAGTGTGTGTGTAGCTAAATTATATTGTATTTATTTTGTTTTAGCGTGATCTAACTGAGGAGTAGGCAGCTTTTGACATTTTGGGCTATAGTATCTGGAGTGCAAGCTTCTTTCTCCAGCAGGGCCAGAAAGCTAGCACCTGGCTGACTTTTACAGATATAATTAGATGTGTTCTGTCCTATAGAAGAAGAAGAAAGCTTGGAATGTGCTTCTCTAGCAGCCTGCTTAAATATCTGTATTACGTTCAGTTTATATTTAGTTAAGATGTATCAATATGGTGATCTAAGGTTTTGCTCTGGATAATTCTTTGCTCAGCTTAAATTGGCAGGAGACAGAAGCTTGCATGCCAGATTCATCAACCCTTTCCAAAACTTTGCATTTAAGTGCCTAACACAGAGCATTAACTATTTTGAAAGTAAAGTTTGCTGCCCAGAGCCTTCAGGAATGGGCAGCAGGCAAATAAAGTAAACAAATAAAATAGCATTAATCTATTCAAAAACATAATGTTAAGATAGAAAATCCATGCTTATTAATCTCAGTGCATAGTGGATGATTAACATAATAAAACAATCAGGCTTGACTGTGTATGCTTTTTGTAATTTGCATTTTATTACTTCACATTTTCTGCAACATTTTTTTCTCCTTGTCTTTTACAGGAAGCTGAATTTCATTCATTAAAGGATGCTCTTTCTTTTGTATCATTAATTGATGGATATTATAGATTAACTGCAGATGCTCATCATTACCTTTGTAAAGAAGTAGCACCTCCTTCAGTTCTTGAAAATATCCAGAGCAACTGCCATGGGCCAATTTCGTAAGTAGTACTTTATTCTGACATTTACATCACAAATAGGTTACCTTTTGGAACTAGAGGCATATCAGGTGCTAGATTAGGCATTTGGAAGCACAGCAGTCAAGCACATTGTGTGCTCATTTGTACACACAACTTCCTCCATGGCTATAGATGGAACTTGGACCACATTGGGGGAGAAACTTCTCCTTTCTACCCTGGGAAGCAGGTTAAAATAGCTCTGTTCTTGCTCTTGCTGTTACTGCTAACCATAGAGAAAGTGAAAAAGCAAAAAGACAGTTCCCTGCAACTACCAGTCAGCAAATGTCTGGGGCTGGTGTGGAGAGCAGGGAGTCAAGGTGGGGGGTTCGGATGCAAGGTTCCTGGGTGCTGCAGATGAGGATGGGAGATACATGCTCACTTGCAGACATCACACAACCAATCCATGTTTGTGCCTGTGAATAAAGCATTGGTAGCAAAGAAGCAATTTTTCATATACAGTGGGGCAAATTTAGTCAGCCACCAATTGTGCAAGTTCTCCCACTTAAAAAGATGAGAGAGGCCTGTAATTGACATCATAGGTAGACCTCAACTATGAGAGACAAAATGAGAAAACAAATCCAGACAATCACATTGTCTGATTCGGAAAGAATTTATTTGCAAATTATGGTGGAAAATAAGTATTTGGTCACCTACAAACAAGCAGGATTTCTGGCTCTCACAGACCTGTAACTTCTTCTTTAAGAGGCTCCTCTGTCCTCCACTCATTACCTGTAGTAATGGCACCTGTTTGAACTTGTTATCAGTATAAAAGACACCTGTCCACAACCTCAAACAGTCACACTCCAAACTCCACTATGGTGAAGACCAAAGAGCTGTTGAAGGACACCAGAAACAAAATTGTAGACCTGCACCAGGCTGGGAAGACTGAATCTGCAATAGGCAAGCAGCTTGGTGTGAAGAAATCAACTGTGGGAGCAATAATTAGAAAATGGAAGACATACAAGACCACTGATAATCTCCCTCGATCTGGGGCTCCACGCAAGATCTCACCCCGTGGGATCAAAATGATCACAAGAACGGTGAGCAAAAATCCCAGAACCACACGGGGGGACCTAGTGAATGACCTGCAGAGAGCTGGGACCAACGCAACAAAGGCTACCATCAGTAACACACTACGCCGCCAGGGACTCAGATCCTGCAGTGCCAGACGTGTCCCCCTGCTTAAGCCAGTACATGTCCGGGCCCGTCTGAAGTTTGCTAGAGAGCATTTGGATGATCCAGGAGAGGGTTGGGAGAATGTCATATGGTCAGATGAAACCAAAGTAGAACTGTTTGGTAGAAACACAACTCGTCGTGTTTGGAGGAGAGAGAATGCTGAGTTGCATCCAAAGAACACCATACCTACTGTGAAGCATGGGGGTGGCAACATCATGCTGTGGGGCTGTTTCTCTGCAAAGGGACCAGGACGACTGTTCCGTGTACAGGAAAGAATGAATGGGGCCATGTATCGTGAGATTTTGAGTGCAAACCTCCTTCCATCAGCAAGGGCATTGAAGATGAAACGTGGCTGGGTCTTTCAGCATGACAATGATCCCAAACACACCGCCCGGGCAACGAAGGAGTGGCTTCGTAAGAAGCATTTCAAGGTCCTGGAGTGGCCTAGCCAGTCTCCAGATCTCAACCCCATAGAAAACCTTTGGAGGGAGTTGAAAGTCCGTGTTGCCCAGCGACAGCCCCAAAACATCACTGCTCTAGAGGAGATCTGCATGGAGGAATGGGCCAACATACCAGCAACAGTGTGTGCCAACCTTGTGAAGACTTACAGAAAACATTTGACCTCTGTCATTGCCAACAAAGGATATATAACAAAGTATTGAGATGAACTTTTGATATTGACCAAATACTTATTTTCCACCATAATTTGCAAATAAATTCTTTCCGAATCAGACAATGTGATTGTCTGGATTTGTTTTCTCATTTTGTCTCTCATAGTTGAGGTCTACCTATGATGTCAATTACAGGCCTCTCTCATCTTTTTAAGTGGGAGAACTTGCACAATTGGTTGTAGCTTGAATCATGTCAACTGGATTTCTATTTTCTCAGTGGAAACGTTTCGCTCCTTATCCAAGGAGCAAATAACTTTGCTCAGACTGAAGAAGCTCCTTGGATAAGGAGCGAAACGTTTCCACTGAGAAAATAGAAATCCAGTTGACATGATTCAAGCTACAGACAATTCCACCTGGATGACTGAGAACCTTCATAGACATATTGCACAATTGGTGGCTGACTAAATACTTTTTTGCCCCACTGTATACAGCCAGTATCATTTTGTGGCAGATTTTGTATCTTGCAATGTTTATTTGGGTCCACTTTAACTTGTTTGCATTGATACACATCCCCATCCAGACACTCAGATTTTATACATCATTAAGTTTTTAGTAGACAACGTATCTATTCCCATTTATCAGTTGCTTGAATGTTTGTTGGGGAACATAGAAAATTGCTAGCAAAAGAAATTACTGTTGGTACAGACTTTTTCTTCCTGTTCTTTTCTGTAAAGACAAGGAAAAATTATTTCTGTGTAGAGGCAGTCCCTTACCTTACTAAGGCTCAGGGCTAGGAGGGACCAAGCTGGAAGTGGATTGGATTGGGATGGGTCCTCAGCTAACAACTGGTGGGATTCGGTTAACAATGGCAGCCGGGACTGCTGGGATTACCATCGCTAAATGATGAGGTCACGTGACATTACACTTTATGACCACATCACTTTGCAGCGGAAATTCCGGTCCCAATTGCCGTCATAACTCGAGGACTACCTGTAATTTTGTTTGGCGGCATTCAGCTGGTGGGAGACATTGGTCAAGGAAATGGGAAATGATTTTTAGCAATTTTTTTATTTACTAGAAATAGTGTTGAAAAGGGTAGTCTTTGATCAGGAGAGAGAAGAGGAATTGCCATTTCACTGACAGATTCATTTTGTGAACCGAGGGGAAGCCTTTTTTTTCTCATTGCTTCCCTTGTTACCTGTACAGTATGACCAGGAGCTGATTCTTGCTATGTCTCAAATCTATCATACGTTCTCTCTCATTGCAAAAGCAGAAAGATTATGGTCATCGCCCTCTCATAGAGTGGAGGAAAGGCATATATTAGTGAACACTAGCTTTAACCATAATCTGTTGGCTTAATTATTTATTGATAAAGAATTAAGGGGAAAAAAATCATATAGTTGCTAAATTGCCACTCCTACAGAACAGGAAAGCATTAGCACATGTGACACAAAGGCTTCAACTAACCTATGTAGTAAAAAGCAGCATTTTCTGAGATAAGTGAAATAGCAATTACTTTCCAAGACTTTAAAGCCTGCCTGATGCACTGATTTCATCATTCTGTCAGTAGTGGCAGGAATAGAGAAGCTTTTGTTTGAATGGAAGGGTGGTATAATTCTTCCACTTAGTTGAATCAGAATTCCAACTCCATGTTTCTCTAAGACAGGGGTGGGCAACGTCAGGCCCGCGGGCCGTATAAGGTCCATGGGGCTCCTGCCTAAGGCCTGCAGGGCTCCTGCCCGCAAACTCCGCCCCTTCTATGCAATTGGCTCCTGCCCACAAACCCCGCCCCCAGTGCTTGTGATTGGCTCCCGCCCGCAAACTCCGGCCCCTGGTCCACGGAAATCCCAGAACCCCCCCCCCCCCGGTCCCTGGTTATAAATATCCAAATGGCCCTTGGCAGAAAAAAGGTTCCCCACCCCTGCTCTAAGAGAAGTCCCTTCACCAAAGATTAGTCAGTTCTCTGGCTTCGGTTGACAACAGGATTCTGGTCTATTGTTTGTTTTTTAAGATGACCGAGCACATACGTGGGTGTTTATATGTCACAACACAATTAACAGGTTTTGTTCACTGTGCAGGCTACTTATAAGTAGTCATAAGAAGAGAATCACAATGTATTTCAGTTTGAAAGTTCTACGTAAAGTATTAAAATCTGGTATATCCCAGTATGTTCTGTAACTCAAGATGTGTCAACTCTTTTTAATACTTTGTTTTTCCTCCTGTTTTTTTAAAAACAGCATGGACTTTGCAATCAATAAACTGAAGAAAGCTGGCAATCAGACTGGCTATTATGTTCTTCGTTGCAGTCCAAAGGAGTTTAATAAATACTTTCTTACCTTTGCAGTGCAGGTTAGTATTAAGGATCTAAATCCCCAACTGCTTTGACTATGATTTAGAGGAGATTTCAGTTCCTTTTATTTTGGGTATAATTTTTTTTATGTACTGCTTTCTTGACTCTTAGAAAAAAATCATCTTTGGTTTTCAGAATAATGTCATCAGTACTCTGTTTTGAAAATATCATGTATATTTATGAAAATTAGCAAAGAATTGGAGCAATATTTTATTAATCTTCCCATTTACTCTCTCTGTTGATTCAGGTGCCAATCAATATTTCAATTTTCAGAGTTTGGTTGTGATTTCTATCCGTGTGTGTATTTGCCAACAGAGCAGTAGTTTTGAAAGAGACATAGGAAGTCCCAGAGGAACTTCTGAAATGGCTTATAAAGATTATTAGCATCAGTTCTTCTTCAAAAGTCACAGCAGAGCATTTATTACTCCAGAGTAACTTATCAAGAAGTGATTGGTTTCTTCATTTGTTAAAAAAAAAAGTGCAATATTCCAAGGAAAGGAAAGGTTCCCCTGTGCAAGCACCGAGTCCTGTGACCCCTGGGGAGACGCCGCTTTCACGACGTTTTCCTGGCAGACTATAGAGCGGGGTGGTTTGCCATTGCCTTCCCCAGCCATAATTACCTTCCCCCCAGCAAGCTGGGTACTCATTTTACCGACCTCGGAAGGATGGAAGGCTGAGTCAACCAGAGCTGGCTACCTGAGAACCAGCTTCCGCTGGGATCGAACTCAGGTCGTGGGGAGAGTTTCGGTTGCAATACTGCCGCCTACCACTCTGCGCCACACGAGGCTGTATTACATACAATATTTCTAAGTGTCTGAAATTTACTTTAGAAGTTATGATAAATTTTGAAGGACACACTCCTGATGTTCTCCCCCTCTGACATTTAGTCTCTTAGTTGCCAATTTTTGCGTCTATTATCATTGGAGTGATATATCTAAGCAGAGTTGAAAGCAATTTAGATGATTCAAGTTCAGAGCTTGCTTTATAAAAATCAAAATATTTTGCTGTGCAGTTAATTTTTTATATGCTAAAGGAACATTTAGCAGTACAGTTAAGTTCCTCTGCGTTAAATAAAGCCTTAATTCAGCTGAAGTGTTGAGCTATGTCAATCCTTTATTTTAGTAAGCTTTGCTGTAGATTAAAACAAAATTAGGCTGCATTAGATGGCACTTAAACAGCAGGTAAAACAACCAGTTCTTACAGTCTGCATCTTTAAGTATTAATGTCATGATAGCTGGATATTCAAAGTAAAACTGAAGCATAATTTTGTTCCCTCCATCAACATATTTAATTGTTTGTAATGGAGTTTTTGTGTAATGGATGAAAGTTGGAAAGCTGCAAAGGAACCAGTAATGAAAGGCAATGTTCCATGTCCTAGCCAGCCACTCCTTTTCCACAACAGTCTTTTCTATTCTCCCAGTTTTTCACTTTGCTTCCCCACCCGATACTGCTACAAGGTATATTCCTAGTCCTTATTGCCTAATTGGGATTATGCATGATATTTTATAAAATTAACAGAATTACAAATAAAAGTGTTGATTTAAAGTATGATTTTTCCTTAACTTCTGCAGCAAAACGGCATACTTGATTATAAACACTGCTTGATAACAAAAAATGAAAATGGAGAATATAATCTCACTGGAACCAGAAAAAGTTTTACCAACCTTGTGGATTTGTTGAATTGTTATCGGACAGAAACTGTCCGATCGGATAGTATGATTTTCCAGTTTACCAGATGCTGCCCTCCAAAGCCAAAAGGTAAGCAATTTATTTTTTTTTATTTGTTGGTGATGACAGTATTGTGTGGCTAACTGAACTAGAGAAATAGCTGTCATTACCACCAATGAGAAAAATACAAAGCCATACATTAAACAATAAAAGAGCAGAAGTTTTTAACAACACAGTTTCACACACACGTATACACATTCATAGGCACACTCTCCATATATACAAGATACAATCTACTCCACCCAATAAATCAGAGGGTTACTCATTCTGTAGCAAGCCAGATGTGGTCAATTACTCTGTTTTTCTTAATACAGAGGTTGCTTCCTTTTTCTATGTAGAACAAGGCTAGGAGCAATTGCTGTCTTCCTCCTCCACTGCAGAGAACATTTTGCCGTGCAGAAGGATGCTGAGAAAAATACTGTAGCTCCTTTTTCACAAAGCCCCCTACTGACCAATATAACTGGATCTTCTGGGGATTGGGAATGAGTTCATTCTCCATCCAGATTAGGTTCCACACTCCTGCAATTCAAGCTATGTGCTCCACTCAGTGTCCAGATTGCATGGCACAAGTGATGCAAGGAATGGGTATTTGTGATACACTGGGATTAGGGCAAGAAGGAAAGTAGAGAAAGAAGAATGTAAGTTGTTAACCATAAAATATAGGAAGTGTTTAAGTCATCCTCCCTTCTCTACAGAATTCTAAAATCTGTTTGGATTTAAGAAATGGCCCAATTCCTGCACCATTATACAAGCTTAGCTTTGGAGCTGCTATGCTCTGGGTGCTTCAGAAATGCTGATGTGTATAATGTAGTTTGACTCTGGAGCCAATCTCCACAGAAATAGCAGCTGGTATTAATATTTTTGTCCCCTTTGTGGCTCTTTCAGGAAGGAGACAGAATTTCCTTGAATCCTCTTTAACAGGATTCTGTGTGGCTTCTCTGCTCTGCAGGAATTCTGCAGACTGACAGAAGATTGAGAAAAAGTGAAGATATAGAAGATTAATTTTAGTTGCAGGACTTGCTGATTTTAGCTGCTCTTCTGTGCATTATCATTTGTACTGCTGTGGCTATTACAGGAGTGGCAGATTGTTCTCTTGTGCAGGAGAAAATGCAAGCAAATGCTGTGTTGTATTTTGTAGCTGGAAGTGGAGCTGCAATATTGCTTGAACTAAAAGAAGAAGTGTGATGACAGTCTCCTGAACAATCCAAATATGCAACATGATCACAAACTCAAGATTTTTGAAACTGAGGGTGCCACATGTGATATAGGATGGCTATATCTTGCATGTGCATGCAGTTTTCTTTCAACACCACACCATTCCTATTTTGCTCAGAAATATTCCTTAATGCTATCGTTAGATAATAGTACATATTATCTAACGTATTGTTAGATAAAGTGTACCTAGGTACTTAATTATATTTTTATTCCATGGCTTCCGTCTTCCCCCATTTTTGTTCCCACAACGGGGAGGGGAGGTTAGGTTGAGAGTTGCAATACGTTCCCCACGGTTACCCAGTGTTATTAATAAAAATTCACATAGGAAGCTTCATGGCTGAGTGCAGAATGTTGGATGTAGTAGCAGCTTTCACTTTTGGTTAAAAGTGAAACAAAGTAATATTTTGCCTGATATACTTAGTTACATGAACAATGGTTTGTGTTTGCATGTTGGTTGTTTTCTCATTTTTTACATGTAAATGAGCCATCACAAGTAGACCCTTCTTAACATTCTCTATCAGCTTGTACAATAATTTTCTGGTGGAAACAATTTATATATTTGGTTAGAAGGCAAGCGAGTAAAACATGTTTGTATGAACTTGCACTCCGTTGACTTCTTGCAGATAAGTCCAACCTTCTTGTCTTCAGGAGCAATGGAGATTCTGATTTGCCAACATCACCCACCTTGCAGAGGCATAATAATGTCAACCAGATGGTTTTTCACAAAATTCGGAATGAAGACCTCATATTTGTAAGTTGTAAGACTAGTATCCTTGTTCTTTCAACACCCTGATCTAAGTGCAGTTCTTGGAATTAAGTTCAAGTAATTTAAATATCATGGGGCTTTTTCTCAGTGGTGTGTGCTACTGGAAATAATTTATACAATACTGCACTTACCAAAAGCTGGATGTTTATTATGATAAAAGTGTACAAATATAAGGTGTAAGGTTTCCCTTCATTATTCATTGAAAATTGAAATTCATTTACTACGTAAGTACATTCATTAAGAATAGGATGTGTTATCATTTCCTTTTTAAGGTAGATTTGTGCTTTTATTATGATAAAGATGAGCTCTCAAACTGTTATTGTTATAGCCCTTCCCACCCTCAGTTTATAGTTCTTTAGTATAAAAAAATGAGGCTGTGTAATTTGGTGTACAAAAACATGTCTCCTTTGTGCTCCAAAGCATCCTCCTTATATCAGTGTTTTTTAAATTGTTTTATTGTTTTTCATGTGGCCTAAAATGCTTGACTAACCTTTTCCTTCCATCCCAAATGTTCTGGGTTGTTTTGGTAGAACGAAAGCCTTGGGCAGGGCACTTTCACGAAAATTTTCAAAGGAGTAAGGAAAGAAGTAGGAGACTATGGTAAACTGTATCAGACTGAAGTCTTGCTGAAAGTTCTGGATATAATGCACAGAAACTACTCTGAGGTTTGTATATTAATTAAAAGAGTCCTATTAATTAATATTAATTAAAAGACACCTGCTTATTCTTTTTCTTTACTGGCTATGATGTTGGTTTAAAATGTTATAGAGTGAAGCAAAAAAAAAAAAGCATTAAAAAAGCATCACATCTGAAAGGAACAACCAAGATGCAAGTCAAATTTATTGACTAATAGCCATATATCAGTTGAATAAATCTGATGAATTTTCCTGTGTTGAAAAGTATGCAAGATTTGGAAAATTACACACATTTTAGATATACAGTAGGATTTTGAATATCCAAGAGGCAAAAATGGATCTAAGTGGCAGCTTTTCTTCTTTCTTACTCTCCCATGAATGGTTTGAGCTAAATAATTTATACAAAATATACAAGTCCATTTCCATAAGTTACTGAAGTTACGAAATCCAGCTTTTCAATACAGAATTTGGGTTGGCTTAGAGATTGTTCTAAAACATTGCACCTACCCTAAATAAATATATTTTAATCTGTGTACTTTAATAAATACAGTACATCTTAATCTCACGATTTCAGAAGGATAAAACTGTAGGCCTCTCCTTTCAGTCTTAATCACTTTAGAGCGGCCCAGTTTGTTTTTTATTGCTGGGCAGTTCTGATAAATTCTGGTGTTATGGAGTTGATTATTCCATGATTTTTTAAAGAGATGTTGATAAAATGCTTATACTAATTAGAAATTAAGATGATTCTACACCATCAACAGTTAGGAGGCAAACAGCCTCTAACAGTTATTTTCCATGCTTTCTGAAAGCAAATGTGTTGAATTTGATAATCTGATACAGCTGATAAAGGGTCTCTATAAAGTTGTGTCTCTAACTATAAAAAGTTCTACAGCTTGGAATTCAAAAGCAATTTCCCAATGACTCATTTGTTGATTGTTCCCATTTTTGTTTTGTTGAAACTTTTATATAGATATAGATATTGATATTGCTGCCATCTACTGTGACCAGATACGAAGAGCACTCATTTGCTCATCATGGATTTTCCTCTTGCCAGTAAATCAACACTATTTATTATTAAAGTACTTGTTCATGGTGACAAAAGAATTCTTAAAAAAAAATCTACTGAGACCAGCCGTGCAGAATTAATTGCGCAATAAGTGGCAGAAGATGGGGAATGAAGTGATGTGAAAATATAACTGGATTAGTTCCAAGCAGTTCCTACTTTGATTCACTTTCCTAATTGTTCTCTTTTTCTTGTAGTCTTTTTTTGAAGCAGCAAGCATGATGAGTCAGCTCTCTTACAAACACTTAGTATTAAATTATGGAGTTTGTGTCTATGGAGAAGAAAGTGAGTAAATCCAATTAATGGTTTGTACTCTGATTAGAGTTCTTTTCAGAGTTCTCTCTATATACATAGTAGTAGAGGTACAGTAATTGAATAACGAATATGGGTGTAATCATGAAATAGGGAAGGTTTTACACTAACCAGGTTTGTGTAAAACAATTATGCATTTTTTTTGAAAACATAAGAATCCTGCTGGATCAGATCAATAGCTTACTTAGTCTAGTAGTCTTTGTCAATGGGAGCCAAACAGAACCTTTCAGGAGGCTTACAAGCATGGACAAGTTGATGGTAGCCCTCCTCCATAGCAGCTGGATTTCAGAGATTACAACCTGTGATGATTAGTCATTAATAACTTCTCCCTTTATTTGTCCGATCACCTTTCAAAGCCTTTTAAATTGGTGGTCCTCATTATACCAGATAGCAATGAATTCTAGCATAAAGACTACTGTGTGTTTTGAGACTGTGTATATGTGTGTGAAAGTTACTTTCGATTAAAGGCTTTCTTAATGTCTTTTTGCTTAATTTTGACATTTTTTTCTTCATAAAAAAAAAACACTTGAAAGAAACAATTGAAAAATTGAAAGTTCCATCAGTAGTGTGGGAGTGACAGCCAGAATTTATTTCTATGGGCAGAATGTCAGTTACATGAAGAACCAACGATCACCTGCCTCCAAGGCGAGAGGGTGTTGGGCAAAACGTTCTTTAAATCATGGGAAGGGTGGAAAGAGGCATCAAAAATTCACCTGCAATGAACATTAAGAGGAAATTGAATATTCATGATGGCAGAGGGCAGTCACCTGTTCTAGTTGTTTCTACCTAGTATGGAATAAAGAGTCTTATGTAGCCTGTATGTGGGAGAACCTTAACCTAATATAAGCCTAGTTAAGCAATGCCAAGTCAAGATCTGGGAAATTTTGGTGGGATCGTGCCAGTGAACCTTATCTCACACATTCAGGTTAGCTATTATCGTTTCAAGCTGTTGGAAGCAAGTAGAAGCTTGTGGCTAAATTGGTCTGAAGTTGTATGCCAAATCATAATTCCCCTTTGCTTATCTAGAATGCTTGATCAAATGCTTTTTGCATTCGCCTCTTTGTATTGAGCATCATGAGAAAAACTTTCTGCTTAGCTCTGTGAGTCAGCAAAAGGAAATTCACATCTTCCAGTTAGAATTAGTGTGTAGCAAATAGATAGGGATGAGGTCATTTTGCTGTAGTATAGGTGGATTAGCTGGCAAAGTACTAGAAAAGATTTGATGATCATCCTAAACTGTTGGAAAAAATAATTAGTGCTTACCTGAATTTAATCTTGCACACATTTGGGGTCAGCTTTTGTTATTAATACTGTCCCCAACTTTTCAGAGACAGGACAGAGCCTGAGAAATTAATGAAATATTTGTTTGGTAGATTAATATTCTGCCTTCCCTCTGGGATTCAAGGCATTGTACCCCCTCTCCAGGTTTTTTTCTACACAACCACAACTCTGTGGAGTAGATTGGGCTAAGAGAGTGATTAAGCAAGCGTCCATGCTTGTGGGTGGACTTAAACTTGGCTCTTCCAGTCCAACACCTTAACCATTACACCACACTTTTATCCTTTACATATTTCATATACATTCATATTAAGTAATTTGCTTTTATTTATTTATTTATTTAATTTTTATCCCGCCTTTATTATTTTTATAAATAAGGCGGTGAACATACCAAATACTCCTTCCTCCTCCTCCTTTTCCCCACAACAGCAACCCTGTGAGGTGAGTTGGGCTGAGAGAGAGAGACTGGCCCAAGGTCACCCAGCCGGCTTTCATGCCTCAGGCAGGACTTGAACTCTCAGTCTCCTGGTTTCTAGCCCGTTGCCTTAACCACTAGACCAAAGTGGTCTAGTTTTGATTAATTTTGACAATGCTCCAGGGCATAGTTGTTTTGTCTAGCTACCTAGAATAAGTTGTGTTCAAAATCTTAGCATTTTATGGTAAAAATATGAAAGCAATTTTATAATCTCTATTGTATTTCCAAAAACTATAGCATTAATTGTCCTAAGGAGTAAGAGATTCAGTTAAGTAATTTACAGTGCATACTGGACTACTGTACATAAGATTAACCAGTGTGGTAATTAAAAGATACTGTTTGAATTTCACTGTTTTATAAATTATTATATATTTCTTATCAGATATTCTAGTCCAGGAGTATGTAAAATTTGGATCATTGGATACTTACTTGAAGAAAAATAAAACTTCTATAAATATCTTGTGGAAATTAGAAGTTGCAAAACAGCTAGCAATGGCAATGCATTTTCTGGTAAGTTCTTTTTTCATTTTTATTGGTATTGCTATTAGGCTTTATTGGTATTAGGTTTACTCAGGGTACTTCAGGCATTAGATTATAACAATCCATTTTCATAAACTTCTCGTTGTTAGAATATTATTTCCTTATTTAGAATCTGAGTGTGTATTTTTCAATAATTTCAAAGTTACCATTAAACAAATGCAGGAAGCTGCTTTTTCTAGGATGAAAAATCGGAGTAATGCAGGCCTACCAGCTATTGGATGATGCCTGTAATTTCTCTTTTAGAAACCATGCATTATTTTGTTCTAGGGCAAATTGTACATTGAGCCAACTTCACCAAGTTAGGACCTTTAGGTTCAAGTTTTCTGTCCCCCTCTTTGCTGAACTTTATACTCCACTAGACCATTTCCACCATGTTCAGGGAAGTATTCTCATGTCAGTGCACTGCATAAATGCATCATTTAAAGTTTGAATTGAAATATTTCTTGTAGTCTATAGCAAGGAAGGTGTCAACTGAGAGTTGGAAATGAACCACAGCTTTTTTAGATGCAGTCCATACTAGTCAGGCTGTGCAACATGGGAGGGGGCAACCAGTTGTCTCCTAGCTACTTTCCATGGATGCCACTGCTCTCTCCTACATTAGATGATGCAGTTGCCATTTTGGCTAGGTCCAGGAACCACTTATAGTATGTCTTATTCCCTGGTTTCTGTACTGGTATTATAATCATTGGAGAAAGGCTGTTCTAAAATCATTGTGTTCCTATAGACCTAGTGGCCAGATTGCTCTCTCTGGATTGAATCCAGAGTGTTTGACACACTCCGTCCTTCACTAACTGGGCCTTTGAAAATAGGAACTTTGCAGTTGCTGGGACATTAATATATCAGAAGAGAATAGATAAAGAGGGTAGAAAAAGTTTTAATTTCCCCTCTCATCCCAGCTAACTCAAGATCTTAAGTACTGCCTAGTACCACATGTGACTAGCAAGCCCCAAACAGTGGCATATCTCTGAATTAGAATTAGAGAAGGACTGTACACAATATTATCGTTTTTGTTGCTTTTTGGTATTTGCCAAAGGCCAGTTCAAGAGATAGGTAAAATGCCTTTCTGGCCCCAGCAGTTTGATGGGGAAAAAATTGATTTTATGTCTTTATGCTTAATATTTTAAAATTATTTCATGGTATTTTGAAGTAAACAAAGTCAGATTGAGAAATTAGTTAAATGTAGGCCATTAGATTATATTTAGTAGAATAATTAAATCTTCACATTTATCTTTTTCAGGAGGATAAAAGCCTTGTACATGGGAATGTATGTGCCAAAAATATCTTGCTTATCAGAGAGGAAGATAGGAAGTCTGGGAACCTTCCTTTTATCAAACTTAGCGATCCTGGTATCAGCATTACAGTTTTGCCAAAAGACAGTAAGTCTCTGACTCCTCCATTTGAGCACATTATGTGCTACCTTGAAAATGTCAGTGGGTGGCTTGCTTTCTCTAATTTCACTGATTATTTTGTTCCAGGGAGTTCCTGTTTCCTTATTTTTCCCCCAAGAGCGATGAACCTTCCACAGTTGTGGCACATGTTTATATTAACATAGTGCTAACATATTATGCTGTCTAAAATTGCAGTCTGTTACACAGCTACTCTTGCTTTCTAACTAGTAATGTCTAATACACACAAGCAAGTCTATTTTATAGCAAAGAAATCAGTGCATAAACTTAACATATAGACTACAATCATGTCATTCTTAACCAAAGATATTTGCCTTCTTAACAAAGTTAATTGTCTATTAAACTGATCTTTATTTTGCGTTGTTACTTTATTATAAATTTTCTTTCAAGAGCTTATACCATTGGAAAGCAATTAAAATATTCCAGGAAACTTTAGTCTAAAATTTTATAATTCATTCCCAGTAAAAGCTCACCCTCTTTTTCCATTGTCTAGTTCTTCTCGAGA
This sequence comes from Charina bottae, assembly GCA_023362775.1. NCBI lineage: Eukaryota > Metazoa > Chordata > Lepidosauria > Squamata > Charinaidae > Charina > Charina bottae. The sequence continues at coordinate 202,243,216 of JALMGJ010000002.1, read as the reverse complement.
GGATTCCGTGGGTTCCCCCAGAATGCATTGAAAATCCCAAGCAGTTGAGTCCGGCAGCAGACAAGTGGAGTTTTGGGACGACTCTGTGGGAAATCTGCAGCGGGGGAGACCAGCCTCTCAGCGCACTGGATTCTCAGAGGGTAAGGGCTGTGTCCGGTTGAGCATTTCTGTCCCTCTGCAGTGGAACTTGCTAGGTGCTGATGCACACCAGTTTTAAATGCTCTAATATTCGAGGGCAGTTTCTTCCCGGGACTCCGCCCTACAGTAACGGCTAGGAAACATTTCTTGGCCTATTGGGAGGTATGCTTTCCCTGCCTGCCTTTCTGGTCTATCATCAGACACCACCCATACCCCTTAGCATTTTGCTGCAGAGGCTGGTTCCCACCCTTTCCTCTTTGCCACTTAATTCTGTTGATCTTGGAAAGACACCCCCATTTCACGGGGTGGGGTGGGGCATTGAGTCAGAGAGGTATTGAGGACGCTATGCTTTGTTTTAAGTAAGCCTCCTTGGGTTGAACTCTGTTCCTTGCGCCTTTATGGTTTTCTTGGTAACAGTATGGAAGTGGTTTGCCTTCCCCCTGGACTTTTCTTAAATTTCAGTCCAGCCTTCAGTCCTTGGATTTCCTAATGGTCCTTCATTCAAGTACTAATTAAGTTGAACTTGTCTTAGCTTTTTGATATCACGTAAGGCTTAAAAAATCTTATTAAGAAAATCCAGTGTGACTTATTCAATAGTTTTAAAGTGATTTTCTGTTCAGGACAGGAAAATGGGGTACCCCTAGATCTTGCCTGGTATTTCAAAAGGCTTAAGCAGTTTCGTTTATGATATCACTGATTCAGGGAAAACATCCTGACTCTTCTAGTAAATGCTCCATGAGGCATCTTTTAATGGGTTAATTTATTATGACTCACCCATTATTCAGATTTGGTGAGTCTTTGTTTATTTATTTGAAATGATTGGCTTTTTGAGAAAGAGGAATTGGGGGAAATGTATAATTTGAGCAGCAAACTATGCTTACTGATTGGCAAGAAATAGGTACACTAGGAATAAATACTTTTGTTTTACAATATTGTTGAAGGAAGTTTAAGTAGACATAAATGGTATGAAATTAACCAAAAAAATCCTACTATCCTTTTAAATTGAGTTGTGAGTGTAAGAGCCAGGACACGGTTTTTGTTATACTTGTTACATGCTAAGAAACATAGCCAATTGTCTCTCTTGCTATAGAAAGCATCTTAAAATTAGTCTATATTAATAATCCTTATAATGTCTCGATGTCTAGAAGCTACAATTTTATGAAGATAGGCATCAGCTTCCTGCTCCCAATTGGACAGAACTGGCAAATCTGATAAACAACTGTATGGAATACGAACCAGATTTCAGACCCTCTTTCAGAGCAGTTATACGTGATCTTAACAGTTTATTTACTCCAGGTAGGTAAAACGGGGGAGAGAGTTCTCCATTCTCTTGGATTCTCTTGGATTCTCTTGGATTCTCTTGGATTCTCTTGGATTCTCAGCCTCCCTCTGGAACATGGATATAGTAACACTGACTTTAGATAAGTGTCTGTTGTAAGTGTTACAATAAGGTAATATATGTAAAACCTGTATTCTTTCTTAAATAACGGGGGAAACTTTTTCTTTTTCAAGATTATGAACTATTGACAGAAAATGATATGTTACCAAATATGAGAATTGGTGCTCTTGGATTTTCTGAAGCTTTTGAAGGACGGGACCCAACTTACTTTGAAGAGAGACACCTCAAATTCTTGCAGCAACTTGGCAAGGTGAGAAGCTTGGATATATTATCGCAAGGATATGCCATTTTCCCCCCCAGAATTGTATACTGCATAAATTGGAAGACCATGATAGATGTGCATAAATCAGTATAATTCATATTGCATAGGTATTTTCATGAATAGATTTTTTTAAATTAATAGATTTGTATACCACTTCCTAGGGCAGAGCTTTCCAAACTTTTCATGTTGGTGACACACTTTTTAGACATGCATCATTTCGCGACACACTCTTACAGCAGGGCACAAGGCAGGCACTAGGACCTTCGCGGAATCACAGCAGGTTTGGAGGCAGCAAGGCACAAGGCAGGCACTAGGACCTGTGTGGAATCCTGGCAGGGCAGGTTTGGAGGCAGCAAGGCACAAGGCAGGCACTAGGACCTGCGCGGAATCCTGGCAGGGCTCGGAGGCAGCAGCAGCCGCGACACACCCAGACACTGCAGCCGACACACTAACGTGTCCCGACACACAGTTTGGAAAGCTATGTCCTAGGGCAGAGCTTTCCAAACTCTGTGTGGCGACACAAAAGTGTGTCGACACACACAGTCTGGTGTGTTGCCACACAACCCGGAAGCGCTGATCATCATCAGCGCTTCCGGGTTTTCCCGCGGCGACACACCAACGGCGGCGTGCAAAAACCCGAAAGCGGCAGCAGCGCTTCCGGGTTTTTGCGCGCTGCTGCAACGGCGGCACTTCCGGGTTTTCCCGCGGCGACACACCAACGGCGCTTGGTGTGTCGCCGCAGGAAAACTTTGGAAAGCCCTGTCCTAGGGTATATGGGAGTGCATTTATCTTGGCCATAACCTGTTCTTTTTCTTTCTCTGTGTAATTTGGTTTTCCTTTATTTAAATATACTGTGAATTAATGCAAACTGGGAGGGCTATTTTTATTGTACCTTAGCATTGCTGCTTATTCCCTGATGTTCTCTTGTGCAGTCTATTCTTCTGTAATATTATACCATTCCTGCCTGAGACCAGAACCAGGATATTCACTGAGTCGCTGGTAGGTCCCATTAATGCAGCCTTTCTCAACTTTTTGACCCCAGAGGAACCCTTGAAATATTTTTCAGGCCTCGGGGAACCCCTGTACATTCAGGCTCAAATATAGGCCAGAAGTTACAAAATGATTATATTCATTTCATGGGTAGGCCAGTATATATGCATTAACAGTGTTCTTAAACTAAAAATAAAGAATGAGACGTACCTCTTCAATGTGAAGTTGCCTGAATTTGAAATAATTTTTTAAATAAAGCGTGATCTCCCAGGGAACCCCTAGTGACCTCTCCGGGAACCCTGGTTGAGAAACCCTGCATTAATGGCTGGAATATTGCACAGCACAGCACTAGACAGATCACATCATATATCAGCCCCAATCATGCATTGGTGCTGAGAGAACAATTTATAGTACCTGCTTTTCTGTCTTTTTCCCCCTTTTTCAAAAGGCTTCTGTTTCTTTGTTTTGCAGGGTAATTTTGGCAGTGTGGAAATGTGTCGATATGATCCACTGCAGGACAATACAGGGGAGGTGGTGGCTGTGAAAAAGCTGCAGCACAGCACAGAAGAATATCTGCGAGATTTTGAAAGAGAAATTGAAATTCTCAAATCTCTGCAACATGATAACATTGTCAAATACAAAGGAGTGTGCTATAGTGCTGGTACCCTGCACATTTTATCTCATTATTCGTTACCTACTTAAGTGACTTGTTATAATGTTTGGTGTTGACGTATTGAAGCATTTTTGTTTTTGTCTTAACATTTCTGGTTAGTTTCTGCTGCATGCAAAATTTGAGAAGCTTATTTTTTCCCCTGACTTGTGGTTTTTTGTTTGTTTTTACTTCTTTGTAGTTGTTGCATGAAATAGACTATGATTAGCTGTGGTTTTTAAATGATTGCAAAATTATTTTTTCATAACTTCCAAATAAGATTATCTCTTAACTCTTGCACATATTTATATTTGCTTGGAAAAGTGTACTGTCAAACCTAAAACTTGTTTTGCTTTACTTTTAAAACTGCTAATTGATGCTAGAAGCAAAGTAATTGTATTTCAAAACCAAACTAGATAATCCTGGCCTCTCTCTCTTATCTTAATCACAAACCTAATAGTCACAGAAGCTACTATGTTCACCACTTGGTATCAAGGTGGCAAGCTTGGGGCCATCCAGATGTTACCAGAGGACACTATTCCTCATGTTAGCCAGGCTGGGGCTATTGGGAGTTGTAGTTCAACAATATGTGGGTGCTGCATGTTTCTCTGTATTAATAGTTTGAGAAAGGTGTGATTTCATTTCAGACACTTGTTTTATTGAGGGCATGTCTGATGCTCGGATTAAGTTCTTGTTCATTGGCCAGGGAAAGCAGAAGTTGTTGCTTCTGTTTTCTCATATTTCTGTGCTGCTGTCAGTGCAGAATAAAAAGTTATATGCCCTTCCTTCCTTCCTTCCTAAATTTGTGCCCCCCTAACTCCCAATGACTCTTCGCAGCTCACAAGTAAAAACATTTTTTTTAAAGATACAATCAGAAACAGAAATAAGGAATAAAAGATAGCAAGATAACAGAAACCGGACTGGAATGGAAAAAATATAAGGAGGCTTCACTCACCCTAGTTTCAGAGCCCTTTGAAACATCAGTATGGTGGGGGCCATTTGAAGCTCGGGGGGAACCTCATTCCAGAAGGCACGCACTGCTACAGAGAAGGTGTACTTCCAGGGTCCCAATAGATGGCATTCTGTAATTGAAGGAACCTGGAGCATGCCAACCCTGCTAGATCGAATCAGCCAGGCAAATACTTTGGGAGACAGGTGGTCCCTCAGGAGACCAGGCCCTGTGCCATGTAGGGCTTTATAGGTAACAGCCAGCACTTTGAATCACATCCGGAATCAAACTGGCAACCAGTGCAGGTCACAAAGTAGACATGTTAAATAGGCATTCCAAGGCATGCCCATCGCTGCCCATGCTGCTGCATTCTGGACCAGTTGAAGCTTCTGGGAGGTCTTCAAGGGCAGCCTCACGTAGTGCACATTGCAATAGTCAAGCCGTGAAGTGACCAGGGCATGAGTGACTGTGTGATCAAGGAACAGGCACAACTGGTACAGCAGATAAAGCTGTGCAAAGGCCTTCCTGGTCACAGCTGCCACCTGCTCATCAAGCCAGAGCTGTGAGTCCAGAAAGACCCCCAGATTACACACCGCTCTTGAATGGGGAAGTGCAACTCCGTCCAAGGTCAAATATAGAATATCCCCAGATCTGGGTGACCGAAACGCCCACCGCCACTTGGTCTTGATAGCATTGAGTCAGTGATGGTTCTTACCCATCCAAACCGGAACAGCCTCCAGGCCCTGGGACAGAATCTCGACAGCCTCCCTTGGCTGGCCCAGGGTTGAAAGATGTGACTGGGTATCATCAGCATACTGATGATATAATGTCCTTGGTTATTGAGCTTTTGCTCAACTAATTGCTGTTTTCTGTTTTGTTGGCATGGAGTACTTGTATGGAATTAGAGCTTTAAGTGCAGTGTTCTGAAGCGTTAATGTATATTAAGGATCATCTACCATTTAATGATGTTTCTAGATTAGCGCATGCTGTTACCTGAAGAGAGAAAATTATTGTGATGCTTCCCTTCTTTTTTAGAAATGTGTTTGCTGGCCATAATCATGTCAAGATTAGCCTCGTGCAGGAGAATTTCAGTACTGTATATGGACAAATCACTTTAAACTATAGTTCTAAATATTTGTGTTTGTTTGGAAAGGGCGGAGGAATTTGAAGTTGATAATGGAATATTTACCCTATGGAAGTTTACGGGATTATCTCCAGAAACACAAGGACAGGCTGGATCATAAGAAACTCCTGCAGTATGCTTCTCAGATATGTAAGGTAATAAATTAATTAACCCTACTGAACCTGCTATGGGATTAAACAGAGAATTACAGTCTTAATTGTTTTTCCATAAACTCTAGACATTAAATATTCTTGTAGGGAATTGTGTTTTTTTCCCTTGTCAGTGACACAGAATAGATCCATCCCCTTTCTATAATCAGTCTGTTTCTCATAACACAATCTTGACTCCGCTTGCTTGCTTATTTTTTTTTTTAATACATCTTGAAGTCTCCTGATGCTAGTTTCTAATAGTGAAAAGCAGTTTAATGCACTAGTTTCCTATTCATCTGGTTGATGAGGGTGGAGGGAAGACATTTCTGTAGCTGCCAGGGAATAGAGTTTATGTTCTGTAATGTAATAACAGTGAAAGCTGTTTGTAATTGACCTTACGTATAGAGTGGGATTGTGCTATGTGTCAACTGATTTTTCTTGGCCCTTGATAGTGATACTTCTTATTCCATTCTTCTCTGAAGTAGCTTTTTAATAAGCCTTTCATTTCATGAAGAGCTGTAAGATCTCTTAACTGTTGAGCCTTCTTCTGTAAATTACTAAAATGCCAAGGAAACAGTGTTCATAATTGTAGTAAAGGGGGAGGAAGCTCTCACATATCCAAATACAAACACATTAATCAGTCAAAATTAAGTCTCCCAATCTTGACATGGGGCAGAGACCTGTATATGGGAAACTAGATTCCAAGCTTGCTATCAGAAGCTGGGTGGTTTATGGCTGTCTCTCCAGTGAGGTTTTAAAAAGGGAGAGCCAATGCCGTTTTTGTTCTTGATCTCCCATCATGGGAGGAGAGAATCTCTCTCTGCTGGCTTCTGCCACATAAGGACCAACCACTCCCATCCTAGATTGAGCACTGGTGACTTGGAAGAAATTAATCATTTAGGAAAACGTGGAGCTCAGTACAATGTGTTTCTTTTGTTAACTTGCATTATGAATTATCTGAGCTGGACTTTGTGTCCTCACTACTATTTTATTCTGCCGGGGTGTGTGTGTACATGTATGCATGTGCATATATGAGCATGTAGGGTCCTTCCTGCTGGCAGGAATCCAGATTTCCTTTCTTCTTCTTTTTTAAAGTTGCACAGTACCCTTTCCATGATAAATTGGTTCATTAATTTTTAATTTACATAATAAATAATTTGAATCTCCTTCTGAAATGAGTAGCCTCATTCTGACCGGGAGTTTAGCTGATCATGTCTCCTGACTCCCCTGTTAGCTATAGAAAGGCGGGAAGCCGAGAGAAAAAGAGGAGGTCCCACTTACCGCCTCCTAAAGAAAAGTGCAGACAGAAAAAATATAAATATATTATAATGTTAAAAAGATGGGGGTGTAAGAGTCAGGCAGATCTCCCCAGATTGTGGGAAGTTGCCACAGTAGGGACTGTGAGGAAGGACGTAAGACTTGTGCTGAAGAGCCGGGAAGACCAACCCACCCCTTCTCTGTGGTGGGTCTATGTTCTCTTACGTTAATCTTGAGTGAGGCCCAGCTCTTCCCAGTGTTACTCTACTTCAGATCCTTTCTCCTTCCACTCAGGATAATTTCCAGTTCTAAAAGGTAAAGGAAGAAGAAAGGCATGCTTTGAAATTGTACTATAATAAGAATTTTAGCGACTTTCGGGCATGGTATCTTGGACTAGGTGGAGTTTCATGTTATCTAGCACCTGCAAATGAAATCGGGATAGGATTGAATGCATGTGCTGCTGCTGCTGCTGCCTATCAATTTCCAAAATCTTTCTTTTCAGCCAGCAAATGGGCCGCTTGAATTTTGGAAAGTGAGGAGGGTTCTTTTGCATAGTGACAGCAAACTTGATACTGGTAACAAGATGCTTTCTGGGACTGTTATCAGTTTGTGCGAATAGCAGGCAGTCCCAACTATTCCCTGGTGACATAGCATATGGCTCGCAGATAAACCCACTGTGGAGGGAAGTTTGACTGGAGGAAAGAGACAGGTGGCGAAACAGCAAAACATTTTCATCCTTCCTCTTCTGTAATAAGGTTTACATTGCACATAAGCACAGTTCTCCACTTGTTGGTTGATGCAGTGTATTCCCTTAATTATAACAGCAGTAATTGATTTTACATTTGGAGCTACTTGAAAGCTCTGGTACACTGGCATTGCAAGCCATGCTTTTATTTGTATCCTGTTGTTTTATAAGTCACTTATTTCAGGGGCCAAAAAGGCCCATACTCATTTAGTTTTAGCAATGTTGCGGTCACAGTTACATACAGGATCCAAAATCTTACTTTGATGGGTTTTCAGTGAAAGAGATCCAGGAACTGAAATAAATCTTTCTGCAATTCTGGTCTGTGACTGTAATAAAATATTGATTGATTTATTCTTTCTGCTTTTATCTGAAGCAGGTAAATAATACATTCCAATATTTGATATTAATTTTTTAGTGGGCTAAAAACAGAGTTATACAAACTAAGGGAAAAAAAGAAAAGCTTGGGTCAGAGATTCCCAAAGCCTCATTCTGCCAGAGTGTCAAAGAATAGTAAATGTCAGTTGTAGTGTATACACGTCAGTGCATGATGGAACAAGGCTAACAGCCAAACAATTCATCATTTCATCATTCTGACCCATCACTTGACAAGAAAGACAAAGACAAAGATGACATCTAGTGGTAATTAACAGAAAATGGTGAGTTATAATCCACCTTGCTGTTCAACATCCTATTGTAAAATTCTTTTTTTTTTCCCCTGATAGTACAAGACAGTTTTTGATAATTTACAATACCTTATTCTTGATCAGCTTAATGGGATGATATTGCAAAAAGTGTCCAATATTCAGAAAATTAGCTACATGACTCATAATGTCTTCCACCAAATCTTTGGTGCTCACTAAACCAATTAATTTTGATTTCATCATTTCATTTATACACAGGGCATGGAGTATCTGGGTTCAAAAAGATATGTACATAGAGATCTGGCAACACGAAATATCTTGGTGGAGAATGAAAACAGAGTTAAAATTGGAGACTTTGGCTTGACAAAAGTTTTGCCACAGGATAAAGAATATTACAAAGTAAAGGAACCAGGAGAGAGTCCTATATTTTGGTATGTTTCTGACTGCTGATTTGTTGTAAATTAGAAGAATGCAGTAGACTATTTCATAAGAATTCTGGCTTTTAACTATAATAAATTGCTCAACAAAAAGGCTGCTAAACCTGGTTATGAACAAAGTGATATTTGCATCTGCAGACTTTTTTTAAATAAGAATTTTATTAAATTTCAAGCAAAGATAAAAACTACAGAAGAACAAAAAACGACAAAGAAAAAAAGAAAATAAAGTAAAAAGGTGTAGAAACACAAGAGAAAAAAAATTTTTTTTAATTACAGAAAGAGGTGACTTCTGACTTTTGGCAGCAAGGATATACAGCAATTTTCCATAATCAATCTATTACTCTATATTAAATCAAGATCACATTATTTCTATAAATCATACCATTGGCACGTTGCTCCCTCCTTATATTAAAAGAGAAAAGAATATACAAATATAAACCTCCTAATAACTTCCCCCTCAAATATAACATTTATTTAGTTATTTCCTTCGTACTACTATTCTATACATTCCTGTCTACTATAATAAAGATCAAACTAAAAAAACATATAAATTGTCTACCATTATACTTGATAATACAGCAATTTTAATAATCTTAATCATGTCAAACCCAAAACCAAACATTATTTTTTATTATACTTTAATAATCTTAATCCAAATCATTAAAGGTAAATGAAATCAGCCAAACCCTTAAAGCAGAGCTTTCCAAACGGTGTGTCGCGACACAAAAGTGTGTCGCCACACACAGTCTGGTGTGTCGCCACACAACCCAGAAGTGCTGATCATCATCAGCGCTTCCGGGTTTTCCCGCGGCGACACACCAACTGTAGCGTGCAAAACCCGAAAGCGGCAGCAGCGCTTCCGGGTTTTTGCGTGATGCCGCAAGGACAGCACTTCTGGGTTTTCCCGCGGCGACACACCAACGCCGGTTAGTGTGTCGCCGCGGGAAAAACTTTGGAAAGCCCTGTCTTAAAGTAATCCAGTTAAATATTCTTAAACCCTTATCCCACTTCAAAATAGACCAAAGCATTTACATATCCCCACGATACGTACAGAGCTTTTTTCTTAAAGAAATCAAACAGCCCAACTGCCCCCCTCAAAAACTCCAACTTCACTTCAGGAAACCTCCCATACATAATAACCCCTTCTTTTCCAAGGCACTCCATCAAAAGATCCATTTCACTTATGGCTTGCAACTCGATCTCTCCCTTTAATTTCTTCAACTCAACTATTGTTTGGTCTAGTGGTGAAAGCTAGAAACCAGGAGTCTGTGAGTTCTAGTCCCACCTGAGGCATGAAAGCTGGCTGGGTGACCTTGGGCCAGTCTCTGTCTCTCTCAGCCCAACTCACCTCACAGGGTTGTTGTTGGGAAAATAGGAGGAGGAAGGAGTATTAGGTATGTTCGCTGCCTTGAGTTATTTATAAAAATAATAAAGGCGGGAAAGAAAATAAACAAAAACAAACATCTCAGCAGAAGTTGAAGAGACATTCCTATCACTGTTAAATTCCTCAGTTTCATCCACAACAGGGGTGTCCAACCCACGGCCCGAGGGCCACATGCGGCCCAGAACAGTTAGCAATGCGGCCCGGCCTGGTCTGGAATGAGCCTCCTGTCCCCACCCCCATGCCAGACTATGGAAGAGGCTGGCATGGCACGAAAGGGGAATCCAAGCCGGAGCTGCCGATTGGAGGCAGCCTGGAAGAAGCCCCTCCACCAGTTAGCGTGTGGCAAAGGAGGGCGGAGGCGGGCCATGGAGCACCCCCACCAATCAGCCTTCCCTTGCTGCCGTCCTGCCTGAGGGAGGAGGAGGAGCAGGCGGTGTGTGAGCCTGCCGCGGAGGAGGAAGAGGAGGAGGGAAGTGGCAGTGCGAGCAGGCCGGGGGTTGCGAGGGGGCGGGCGGCGTGAGGAGGTTGTGGCGGCTGAGGCGCAGCAATGGTGCTGGCTGGGTTGGGAAGATGGTGGCACCGGCGGCAGCGTGCATGTGTGCAGGAAGGCTTTTCGCCTCCCTGCCGCTCGGTGCATTTTTTTGTGTAACTGAGGGCATTTTTGGGGTCCCCGGAGCCTGCCCTTTCAAAGGGGCACCCCGGCTTTTTGCCTCCCTGCTGCTCCAAGCAGCATTTTTTTGCAGAACCAAGGGCATTTTCGGGGTCCCCGGAGCCTGCCCCTTCAAAGAGGCACCCCGGCAGGGCGCGGGGCGGACTTCCCCCATTTTGTTCCCCGCATTTTTTTTGCCCCTACCGGAGTAGCTCAGGCACACCTCTGCCTCCCCGTCGCACAGCTGATTGGCACGGAGATTTTCCACCCTGGGGCGCCCCCCCCCCACCATCACTTTTTGCGGTGATCCAAGGCTTTTTCGCCTCGCAACAGTGGCCCTCTGCCAAGAAAAGCTGCGGTCGCGAGGCAAAAAAGCCTCGGATCACCGCAAAAAGTGATGGTGGGGGGGGCGCCCCAGGGTGGAAAATCTCCGCGCCAATCAGCTGTGCGATGGGGAGGCGGAGGTGTGCCTGAGCTACTCCGGTAGGGGCAAAAAAACCGCGGGGAGCAAAATGGGGGAAGTCCGCCCCGCGCCCTACCGGGGTGCCTCTTCGAAGGGGCAGGCTCCGGGGACCCCGAAAATGCCCTTGGTTCTGCAAAAAAATGCTGCTTGGAGCGGCATGGAGGCGAAAAGCCTCATCGGCAGCGCCTGCTGGGGGGGCAGGGTTTGCAGGCGGGAGCCAATCGCATGGGCTGGGGGGTGGGGACCCCTAGAAATAAAGTGCACAATAAATGTAATGCTCCCGCCTGCAAGCCCCGCCCACTGGCACACGCGATTGGCTGCCGCCTGCAAACCCTGCCCCCCGGTTCTTGGAAAAATTAAATATTTTATGTGCGGCCCAAGACAATTTCTCTTCACTTAATGTGGCCCAGGGAAGCCAAAAGGTTGGATACCCCTGATCCACAACATCCCCAACCAGATGAGACATTTTAAAGCTCATATTTTCCACAATGTCCTGAATGCCTTGCATAAAAACTTGGTAAGAATAAGAAAGAATCTGCTTAAAATCTCGATGGAAGTCAGAGAAAGTCTGTTTAAGGTCCTCCATTGTCTCAAGCAGTAGATTATGGCGCCCCCTAGGATCTTAACCAGCAAAAGCCGAAGGTATGAAGGAATGTGTTTACTTAAGCGAAAGTGAGATAAGCAGACAGTTCCCCAGGGAAAGTAGAAACAGAAAGCTGAAGGTTTAAATCAGCCAATTCAACGTGTAGGAAAATGCTAATATCTTCAAATTCAGTACAAAAATAATAACAGGGAGACAATTATTTACTCTCAATCCTCCTTAATATTTGGATGGAAAACAAAGTCCAAAACTTAAAAAGATTTTTTTTAAAAAAAATTGATCTCAAAAATAATGATAAGCACCAAGAGAACCTGCTTCTCCTTGCTATAGAAAGCCTCTCTTAGGGTAGTAAATGTAAAGGTTCCCCCCGCACATTTGTGCAGTCATGTCTGACTCTAGGGGCTGGTGCTCATCTCCGTTTGTTAGCTGAAGAGCCAGTGTTGTCCAAAGACGCTTCCATGGTCATGTGGCTAGCATGACGCGCGTGGAACGCTGTTACCTGCCCACCGAAGAGGTACCTATTTATCTACTTGCATTTGCATGCTTTCGAATTGCTAGGTTGGCAAGAGCTGGGGCGAGTGTGGGAGCTCACTCCGTCACGCGGGGCTAGGGTCTCGAACCTCCGAATTTGCAACCTTCCGGTCGACAAGGCTGGCGCCTTACCCGCTGAGCCACCACGCCCCCTTCTCTTAGGGTACATATACTTAAAAAAATATAAATTGGGTGATTTAGAAATGGGGTGGCCGGTCTTAGTGTCCCTTTAAGGCTACAGTGCGACTTGGAATGGTGACATCCCAGCCTCCTGCCTAGCTCTTACCAGTCGAGCGCAAACACTGTTTGCGATCTTCTGGCTGCAAGCAGAAGTCCAGAGGACAGATGGGGTGATTCCAGGTGTTTTCCTTTTTCCGGAAAAACACTCCTGGGCTTTAGGAAAAACCTGCCTGAGCCCAAAAAAACTGCTGCGTTGTCAGTTCTGCCCGCAAAGCCCGCGGGCACAGTTGTTCAGGCCGCCATATCCCCACCGGAAGTCGCATTTGCAGACTTTTGAGTCCTCTGATTTTATCCTGCAGGTATGCTCTGGAATCATTGACAGACAACAAGTTTTCTGTGGCCTCAGACATGTGGAGCTTTGGTGTGGTTTTGTATGAACTCTTCACTTATATAGACAAGAATAAAAGCCCTCCAGCGGTAAGTAATATGTATGTGCCTACATCATTTTTATATGTGGAAGTACACTGCTATAGTTATCTTCTTGACTTACAAGATTCGTTTCTGGGCAGCACACTCTACTTTCTTGCATGTTTCTGCCACACCTCCAAAAGTAGCTTGAATCAAATATAGTGTTACCAGGGACTCATTGAAAGATCATGCTTGAAGCACATAATGCAAAAGTACTATTTATTTGCTTGAAGCACTTTTTCTCAGTTCTTCAGTTGAAAAGATTTCCAGAACAGCTTGCCTGAAATGTGTTTTTGCTGTGTTCAAAAGAGAAATGCAAGAGAAAAAAAAGAATATGGGGGAAGGCCTGGCGTCTTACCCGCTGAGCCACCACACCCCTTTTTAGATTATCGTTACTTCATCTGTATTTATTACCTGCCTTGATATCCAAATTTAACAAAAAAAAAAGATAAATAGTAAATAATCCTAGAACATTATCATTATCCTTACAACAATTCAGCTTTAGATTTTTATTTTAGGAGTTCATGCGCATGATTGGAAATGATAAGCAAAACCAGATGATTGTATTCCATTTGATAGAGCTTTTGAAGAATAATGGAAGGCTGCCAAGACCTGATGGATGCCCTGATGAGGTATTGGGTTGTACCTTATATGTAATGAGTATGCCTGAATCGTTTCTGTAGTTAGTAGATATGGTTTCATCGGAGAAAGATTGCTTATATTTACTTGTCATAGGACTACAGATAGTCCTTGGGTTACAACAGCAATTACGACCGGAATTTCTGTTGTTAAGCTATGCGGTCATAAAGCGTGATGTCACATGACCGCATCGCTTAGTGACAGCAAACCAGGCAGTCTCTTTTTTTTAAAAGAATTTTATTAAATTTCAGAAAAAGATAAAAGATACAGAAAAAGAAAAAACTACAAAAAAGGGGAAAAAACTAAAAAGTGTGAAAACACAAGAGAAATTTTTTTAGATAGATCACAAAAAGAAGTGACTTCCGACTTTAAACATCAAAGATATACAGCAATTTCCCATAATAAATCCCTTACTCTATATTAAACCAAAGTCACATTATTTCTAGAAATCCACCCCTTAACAGATTATAAAACTCACTAAATACATACATACATACATACATACATACATACATACATACATACATACATACATACATTTTTTAGCACTGAAGATGTTGCCTCGCCTGGCAATGAAACGTCTGCAAGAAAACAACAAGGCTCAGAGAGCACGAAGGACTCCACAGTTCAACCCTGAGCTACAAATATTCTTTTCGATTGGTACATACATACATACATACATACATACATACATCACCTAATCAACATCCCCCCCTAAAATAACAATTACTTAATTATTCCTTTCCTCCTACTACTATTCTATACATTCCTGTCTACTATAATAAAAATAAAAAATAAAAAAGCTTTTAAATTGTCTACCATTATAATTAATAATACAAAAACATTATAAAAATATGAGTAAGAAAAAACAATAATAAAAATCCCAATAGTTAACGATAAGTAAAGTCATCCAAAGCCAAAAGACCAGATAAATATTTTTAGTCCCTTAACCCACTTCAAAATAGACCAGAACATTTACATGTCCCCATAATAGGCACAGAGCTATTTTCTTAAAGAAATCAGACAGCCCAACTGCTCCCCTTACACACACAGACTTCTCTTCAGAAAACCTCCCATACATAATAACCCCTTCTTTTCTGTAACATTCCATCAGAAAGTCAAATTCACTCATGTTTTGCAGCTCAGTTTCTCCATTTAAATTCTTCCATTCAGCATCGCCAATTTCATCCAGGATTTCAACAGAAGCCTGAGTCTCACTCTTGGGAGTGACATTTCCATCGCTGTTAGATTCTTCAGGTTTATCCACAGTATCCTCAACCAGATGGTACATTTCAAACCACATATTTTCCACAATGTTCTGAATGTCCCGCACAATGACTTGGCAGGTATCAGAAAGAATCTGCTTGATATCTGCTTTCATGTCTCGATGAAATTCAGAAAAAGCCTGGTTAAGATCCTCCATTTTTGAAGCAGTACGTTATGGCGCCCCCTAGATACTTAACTGGCAGAAGTAAAAGGTAATGGAAAATTTCCAAACTGAGTTAAGATAATATCACAAACAGTTCCCAGAGAAAGTAGTGGCAGGAAAGTGAAAGTTTCAGAACAGCAGATTCAACGTGTATGAAAAATACTAAACACTTCAAAATTAGCAAAAAAATAATAACAGGGAGACGATAATATACTCTCAGTCCTCCTCAGAATTAGATGGTAAGCAAAATCCAAAGCTTAAAAAGAATTTTAAACGAATTTATCACAAAAATAATGATGAGCACCAAGAGACATCTTTTCTCCTTAATGTAGAAAGCCTCTCTTAGGGTAAAAATACTTTTAAAAAATACAAATTGGGTGCTTTAGAAATGGGGTGGCTGGACTTAATGTGCCTTTAAGGCTGCAGTGTGGCTCGGAAATGATGACGTCCCAGCCTCCCAGCGAACTCTTACCGGTTGATCGCAGATGCTGTTTACGATCTCCTGGATACACTTTGCTGTCCGGAGGACAGATGGGATGATTCTGATTGTTTTCCTTACTCCGGAAAAGCGATCCTGGGCCTCAGGAGAAACTAGCCTGAGCCCAAAAAAACTGCCACGATGCCAGTTCTGCCCGCGGATCTCGCGGGCACAGCTGATCAGTCCGTCATTTCCCACCAGAAGTCATCAAACCAGACAGTCTCCGTTGCCATCATTAAGCTAGGACTGCGTGGGTCATTAAGTGAGGACCTCACGTGACCGTATCGTGGGAAGTGGCGGTAATCCAGAAGCACTCGCTTACACCACTGAAGCCGCATCCCAGGCAAGCAGGCCGGTGAGAAAGAGCTATGGGCGGGTGCCGCAGGTGGGCACTACAGAGTACAAGATCCTCTTGCCGTCTGGGGTCTCCTCAGGAGAACACGCGCCGGGAGCAACTTTCAACCTCCTGCCAGGTTCCCCATTGACTTTGCTTGGGGGAAGGTGGCAGGGAAGGTTGCAAGTGGCAGTCATGTGACTGTGGAACACTGCAACGATCGTAATTGCAAGCTGGTTGCCAAGCACCCGAATCGCGGTCATGTGACTGCAGGGATGCTGTTACGGCTACAACTTCAAGGACCAGTCATAAGTCCCCCTCATCCAGTGCTGTTGTAACTTCGAACGGCCACTGAATGTGTGGTCGCTAAGCGAGGACTACCTGTAGTTTTGTGATCACTTTCTATCTCTCAGTAGGTTTGTTA
The DNA here is from genome assembly GCA_023362775.1 of Charina bottae. Classification (NCBI taxonomy): domain Eukaryota; kingdom Metazoa; phylum Chordata; class Lepidosauria; order Squamata; family Charinaidae; genus Charina; species Charina bottae. The sequence continues at coordinate 202,226,897 of JALMGJ010000002.1, read as the reverse complement.
CAAAATCAAAAATAGTTTAATTTCTAATTAGCAGTTTTGATTAAAAACAAAGCAGCAGCCTAGAAATATAATAATTTCACTATCAGTAATCCCATCTGGAATCCATGTTTTCAGTCTAAAAAGCTTCCTGGCTGTTAGAAGTCCTCCTATATTTTGTTTAAAATCTACTACCACCAGATACATTGAGCAAGCTACATTCCTAAAATGAATTCAATGGATATTTATTATGGTGACAAATGATTTGTTACACAAATTTGTTCCATTTGTTACATTCAGTCTGAATGTAACAAATAGCAAAGCTGTCAACATGTTTTCTCTATTTGACATTGGTAAGATTATGTTCACTTCCCAGTGTAAAATGTCATAAAAGTATTCTCAAAAGAGAATATAGAAGTCCCTTTTGAAAAAAAGGAATAATCTTAAGTGTATAACAGAGCTTCCCCAAATTTACTCGATAAGGGATATTAAATTAGATACAACCTTATGGCTGAATGCAATGAGAATTTTTTTCTTAGTAGTTAAGAATTACGATGTCCATCATGAGCCTCATTGGCAATAGAAGAAATTTAATAGGTAAGATAGAGAAGAAGACATAGGAATTGAGGAAAGTAATCAATTCCTGGTTTTCCCATAGTACAATTTACAACTATTTGCTAAGTTTTATTCTCTTTCTGTAAAATCATATAGACTAAGCCAGTTCCTCATTCTTGTTCTTGCTTAATGAAGGAATTGTATGCATATGAATGAGATGTATTTAGTAGAAAGAACATCAAGGGAGAAGATGCTAAGAGAGGAAGATTTTTATATGAGATAATGTATTGTATACCAAAGTGTTCAGTGTTTTTGGTCCCAAGGTTATTAATAATCTCAAATAAAATAAGCAGCTCCTTATGATTCTTAATGCATTATTATTGTTGTGGCTTGAATCATGTCAACTGGATTTCTATTTTCTCAGTAGAAACGTTTCACTCCTTATCCAAGGAGCTTCTTCAGTCTGAGCTCCTTATCCAAGGAGCTCCAAGCTCCTTGGATAAGGAGTGAAACGTTTCTACTGAGAAAATAGAAATCCAGTTGACATGATTCAAGCCACAGACTGTTCCACCTGGATGACTGAGAACCTTCATCGACATATTATTGTTGTTGTTATTATTGCTGCTATTGTTATTGCCGTTGCTGCTGCTGCGATGATGATGATGATGATCTCATATTGATGTTTTTCTCTTATCAAGGTTTATGCCATCATGGCGGAGTGCTGGAATAATAATACAAGTCTGCGACCATCTTTTAGGGATCTTGCTTTGAGAGTGGATTTCATAAAGGAAAGCATGGGTGGATGAAAATACCGAAATTCTGAATTGAATACTGAAATGAAAGGGACATGAAAACATGCAGAGCAAATGTACTTTGCTCCTTAGGCAGTTGCAGATTATTGGCCTTCCCATATATATCCATCTTTGAAGACAGAGACTTTAGGGAAATCATCCCATCAGAACTTGCACATGGTGAAGATCTTTGCTTAGTTTCTTCATCAGGAATGCTACTATGATGCACCAATGGAAAGCACTTTGATAGAAAAAGGAGTTCCTTTTTTAATAAAGTAAAACAGTGGTTAGTCAGTATCGCCTAATACAGATTTGCAAATAAAAATGCCAAGAAGAAAAGTTATGGAAAGATGGAGAATTGGTCTACATATTTTTTTTTTCTGATCTGAAGATAATTTAGGCTGCAATCCTGTATCCTGTATTCCATATTCCCTATTAATTTCTGGGGGACTTATTCTAAGAAGACATATAGAATTGTGCTCTTAAACAGATTACATGCAGAATTCATACGATTCAGTTTCAGCACAACTGTTAAAAATGTTCACATTCCCAAAAGCATAACTTCCAAGAGGAACAAATGTTTTGAACTGAAGCTTAGCAATGGATATGGACTTCGAATTCACCCTGTATGTTCTGTCTTGGTCACTTATATTGATTCCGCCTAATCTTTCTTTTACTCCCCGTTTGTCCATTGTGCTTTCCGTAAGTAGATGAGATTAATTTGTTCCTTCGCCTAATGTGTATTTCTTATATATGATTATGCAGTTCTTTGAGAATATGCATGAAACATAAAAAGTCAGTGGAAGTGTAGCGGAGAAGCAAAGAGTTATCAGTCAAGGTGAGAGGAGAAGACAACACAACTGGTTCTTGAAGTGGCCTTTATATCGTGGAATATCCCCATATTTTCAACATGGCACCCAGAAGCGGATGTGTCCAAAAGATGCAGAGGAGGTGTATGCCCTACCGGTATTCACAAAGGAAGTCTGAGTGGCCATTAACTACATTCCAAAATGCTCCCTGGAATTCCTGTTTGCCTTCTCGGCAGAAAACAGAATGGTTTGGCATCCTTTTTCAAGGCTTACACAAGGGCTTGCATTTTTTTAATGGGTTTGGGTAGTTTTCCCAATGTCAAGGCATAGTGAACAGAACAAACCATATTTTTAGTACTTGATTGAGCAACTGTCTATATGCCTATCTGAGCCAGTGGCTGGCCGGCAAGAGAAACAGATACGCCTGTTGAGGCGGTATGGTGTACTGTATATATTTTGGAAAAAAAAGGGAACAAATAAGTACTTTTAAAAAGAAAACCTGTTAAAATGGCCTTTTTAAATAAGCCTATAGCAGTCTATTTTCCTACATTTGTGTTTGTGGATTTGTAAAGCTCTAGCTGTGTCTCCTAAAGGTGCAAAGATTGAAACCATCTTGTAGCAGCTTAATCCTTGTTAGTCTTGTCATTTCCTTAACTTTTATAGGGTGACTCATTCACCTAACAACAGAAATATGCCTCTGATGTTACCAGGACAAACATGGCCCATCTTCTCATGGGATATTGGGCCATTTGGCTGTATGTAACTTCAGCCATGTAATAGGGCTTGGTTGCCATTATGCTGCCTAAATTGTGAAATAAGTGTTAGTCACTGCAGATTCATGCTTGTCAGTATCAGTGGCACAACTTCATGTTTGCAAAATAGTATGCTCTTTCTGGCACTCTTGTGTTTTCAAACTGTATGGCAACTTAAGGGTTGACCATAGTAATTCAGAGGAAAGCAAGTGAATTGGATATTCTGCCTTGTTCCATAGTTTGACCGCCAAGTCTTGCTTTTGAAACGGAAGGGTTCTTCTAAGCAAATTTGAGTTCAGTTAAATTCCTAATATCAAATGAGTAAGTTTGGTCAAAGAAGCAGTGGCTCTTTGCTATGAAAGCCAAATTAAAACTTGAAGTGCATTTGAATGTTTGGCAAAATGTAGGGTAGGTGGCCATGTTCTGTAAGCCTCTAGTCAGTTTACTTACCTACCTACCTCAAGCATGGAAGAAGGTGCAGCAATGTGAATCTTGTATAGGATTGAACTAGTACCTCAAAATGCAGATGTCCAGCCTGGGAGTGCCAGTTTAAAATTGCTTTGTGCCGCTGTGAGCACTGGCATATGCATCAAAGGGGACTGAGTAGGTCTGGCACACGTGCGAAGCTCCCCTTCCAGATCTGCCAGCTTCCTCAGTCTGGCTTGCTAGTAGGGGCCCAGGTCCCATGTATTTTGGAGAATCCCATGTACAAACAGTAGTTCTATTGGTGGGAGGTGATAGGAAGCCCCTGCATGAGAGGAGGCATCCCAGTATCTAATTTGCTCAGGTAAAACCTTAATTTTATTTTAAAGAGGAGGGAATTATGCTAAGCAACTCGGGGCAGGGAAGTTGAAATTGTAAATAGTTATATTTTGTAAACATCTGTTATCCTTTGATGGCTGAAAATTTTCAAATACTTAGCATTTTAAGAGACAGTTTGACTGTGTATATTTTTAATGGCTTTGGTCAATACATTGCACATTTGTACATTGATCTAAAATGTATTGTACAGAAACTGCATTTTGGTTTTGTAGAATATTGTGGTAAATGGCTTGGTGGGATTCCCATGTTAACCAAATTATAGTAGCATCAGGTTTAAAGCAACACTAGGCATCAGGATAAACATATGCAGCAGTCTGATCATTATTGAACTTCATCCATCTGATCAAGGATTTCATGTTCCATATAAAGAAAAAACTCAGGGAATTTTGTGTAATGCAAGGAAAAGATCTTCCATAATGTTATTTTTTCAAGTGAATATTTTTTTTTGTTTGATCTAGTAGAATTGAAATAATTCTAGTTTCCTGATATGAGGAATTTCAGATACTTAACAAATATTTGGAGTATTTTAAGAGTTTTGAAACCTACTCTGTTTTTAATTTCCATTGTTGCAGTCGTATAGACACTTGCACGAAGTAAATCCCTTTGAGCTTAGTGAGATTTATTTCTAAGTGAGCATGTATAGGATAGTGCTGTCAAAAATTAAGCTTTGTCCAAATTTCTTTTTCATTTTATTAATTTCACTTTGGCACTGTTTAAATGGAAATCGAAGCAGATTCTGCTTTTTGGCAGAAATATTTCCACATATTCATGGAAGTTTCTTAAAACTGTATTTCTGGATACCGTCTTTCAGGCTGGATTGGAGACTGCTTTAAAAATGTTCAGGTGCAACTTTTTAAAAAAGACGAGGCTTTCAAGAGAGGAGGCTTCTCAAAAAATTATATGTTTACTGAGCTCTTGCACCTGTCTCTGACTCTTGTCCTTACGCATGAGATCTTGATTTCATTTGTGCTTTCAGATAAATGTTAGTCGCTCACACAATTCAAAAACAATAACAACCAGTATCTCTTTTGAAAATCAGTGCGTTTCAAAAAATGTCTGTAACTCTGCGATAACAGTTTTGTACATATCATTTAAACATTATATTATACAATTTGTTCATCAACCGTGTTCTCAGTTTCTTTCCTATTCCACTGTAGGAAGAGAGCTGTGTTAGTCTATGATAGCCCAAAATCAAGAGGAATCCAGTAGCACCTTTCAGCTTAACAGATTTTATCAAAAAGCATTAGCTTTCATGAGCCACAGCTCACTCCATGCTTCTTTTTTATTAATTTTATTAAGTATAGAGCATAAATAAAAACTACAATAAAAAAATAAACTACAAAAAAAGAAAAAAGTGAAAAACACAAGAAATTTTTTTAAGATTACATAAGAAGTGACTTCTGACTTCCAACAACAAGAATATATAGCAATCCCCATAATTAATCCCTTTCTCCAAATTTAACCAAAATCACATTGCTTCTATAAAACATTCCATGGATATTATGTAAATCAATAAAAGCAAATGCTTCTTCCTCATATATACACACACACACACACACACACACACACACATACACATACACATAAACAAATATATAAACTTCAAATCAACTCCCCCCCCCCATATAAACTCATTTATAAAATGTTTCCCTCCTATCACTATTCTATATATTTCTGGCCACTATGTTAACAATCAAATTATTATAATCATTTTTTAAAAAAATAACATTTAAATTATCTACTTTTATACTTAATACTACAATCTTACCCCATTAAACCTTAAAAATCAAACTTTAAATCATTAAAAAAAATAAAATCATACCTTATACTGTTATTTCAATCTTACCCCTATTAAACCTTAAAAAACAATCTTTAAATCATTACAAGAAACTTTAAGTCATTACAAAAAAATAAAATCATAGAGCCTTAAAATCTACATACAGTACTTATTCTTAATTTTAACAAATTGTAAAAACATTTTAAAAAACATTTAAATTAACTACTTTTATACTTAATACTATTATTTCAATCTTACCCCTATTGAACCTGAAAAAACAAACTTTAAATCATTACAAGAAACTTTACTTATTCTTAATTTTTATCCCACCTCAAAATAAACCAAAGCATTTATTTGTCTCCATATTATACACAAGAGTTTTTTTATAGACAGATCAAAAAAAAAACCAGCTATCTCCCCTACAGAGTCAACAAAAAATTTCCCTCATGACCGAGCTATCTCAATTTCCAAACAAACACTGTAATAAACAAGCCATTTTTCTTCTTGAAAGCCGAATTGTAACTCCTTCATGTCTCATTTCTTCACCATCTGGATTCTCGCAGTCAGGAGGGATGCTTCTTCCTTGATGAATCTCTTCCTCTCCCTTCAGAAAATCCTCGATTGATACATTTTAAAAGCAATATCCTGTACTTCTTGTAAATTAGCTTGGACAATTTCGTGGAAAATCTTGTTGAAGTCAGCAGACTGCTCGGCACGGAGCTCTAGGGTTGTTTTCTTAAGGCCGTCCATAATTCAAACAGCACCTTCTGCTGATGTGTATAAACTAGTGGGTTAATAAAAGGCTTCCAGAGGCTAAAATACAGCATCCAAGGCAAGTGAACAGAAAACTGAAAGCTAAAAACATCAAATTAAATGTGTAGGAAAATATAAAGTCCTTCAAACTAGATAGAAAAATAATAACAGAGATGATTATTTATTCTCAGTCCTCCTTAAATTTGAATGGAAAGCAGGCTAGCAGCTAGGAAAAAAAATTTAAGCCTCCTCCAGAAACAATGTTATTCAGCACCAAGAGATTCGTATCTTCTTCTTGTTAAAAACCTCTCTTGGGGTCCAAGAACTTAAAAATATACAAACTGGGTGATTTAGAAATGAAAAAGGCTCGACCTAGGGTCCCAAAGGGGCTGCAGCGTGGTCTGGAAATGATGGCATCCCTGACTCCCGTCTCCTCTTACCGGAATAATGCCAACACTGTTGACGATCTTCAGGCTACAAGGTGACATTATGAAGTGCAAATGGGATGATTCCGAGTGTTTTCTGTCCACGAAAACACTCTAGGGCAGAACTTTCCAAACTGTGTGTGGCGACACAAAAGTGTGTTGCCACACACAGTCTGGTGTGTCACCACACAACCTGGAAGCGCTGATCATCAGCAGCGCTTCCGGGTTTTCCCACGGCAACACACCAACGGCGGCACGCAAAACCCGAAAGCAGCAGCAGCGCTTCCGGGTTTTTGCGCGTTGCCGCAACGGCGGCACTTCTGTGTTTTCCTGCGGCGACACACCAACAGCGGTTGGTGTGTCGCCACGGGAAAACTTTGGAAAGCCCTGCTCTAGGGCAACAGGAAAAGCCTGCCTGTGCCTTCAAAAAGAATCCACGCTGTTAGGTCTGCCTGCTGATCTTGCGAGCAGGGTGTTCAGTTGGCCATCTTCTCACCGGAAGTCTCAGCTCTCCATGCTTCTGATGAAGTGAGCTGTAGCCCACAAAAGTATATGTTTTAATAAAATCTGTTAATATAAAAAGGTACTACAAGACTCCTCCTGATTTTTCCTTTTCCAGAGTTGCTATTCACTTTATCATAATGGTTTACCATGATACCAACAATTGCTGTGACTTGCTTTAGAAAAAAATGCTGCACAGATAAGACTCCTGCTGTTGAGTAAAGTGATAATATCACAACTACTGCTTTTTAGAACTTTTTTTAATCTATACCGTTTTATATAAATAGATTGTATTTTGTAAAACACTTCTGTATTTTTATTTGCTAATTGGTCTGTGGTCCAGTATGCTAGAATTCAGAATAATTTGCTTTAAATGTATACTAAGATATCAGAGTATTAAATATTTTTAAAAACAGTTTCCTCTAATTTTTTCCACATTATTTTTGACTCCTTTCCTCAAATTGCAGAGCTAAAGCTATTTCACTGCTGAAATAAAGGATAATGATCCAGATGTGTTGCTGTTAAAGAGTGTAGCCCTATCCAGGCATTTCATAGACAAGTTGACTAATCATAAAAGTACCTACTCTTGCCAATGGAAGTACTTTGAAGCTCAAGACAAAAGAAAGACTTGAGGAAATGGCAGGTTTCAGCATTGCACATCCTGCTTCCCATTTGCAGAATGCAACCTCCCAGTGCTATGTAGGGCTAAAGATTTTGCCCTGTTCTTTGGGCATGATTTTAAGGGTCAAAATAAGCTGTTGAGGTTTGCGGCGGCTGAAGCAGTCATTTTACCGATTAATCCCTCTCCCACAATGGGGCTGAATGTGTTCTTTTTGATGAGAAGTAAGCATTTCACTTTTAAAACCAACTCAAACACCCAGAGAAGGCTGAACTGCCCTCACTGGTGACACTCATATAAGCCCTTGGAAGCCAAGTTAATACAATTGCCTACTCTGACTTAATAGTTTTTCTTGATTTTCCTGCAGCTCAGAAAATCTTGGGTCAAGGGTTAGGTAGAGTTTACCTTAATTGGTGGCCAGTTTGTAAAACTAATGCAACCTGGAAACCCAGCTATCTCCACTGATTTGAACCTCTTCCATGTTGAAAACCAAGCTATTTTATTTGCTTGGCTTTTCCATAGTTCCACGGGATTGAGGTCAGTAATGTCTACACATCCTTCCCTAGTTGAACATCTAATACCAGTGCGTGAGCCAGAGACTTGGAGGCTAAAGCCCAAGCAAAACATATAGACCACCCATCAAAAGTATGGACAAACATTCTGCTAATCTGTTGAGTTGACAGATGCTTTTTCAGAGGTGTTTAAGCCTTTCTGGCACGTCTTGAAGCAAACATGCTGCCTAGGTGCACCCTTCCCCATGGTGAATGCCTGCCCTCGTTAGGCACATCCAAGAGATGCAACAAGTACAGCAATGGGGTCATCTATAATAGGAATATTGAACAGCTTGATGATGCCCTTTAGCAGAGAATGGAAATTTCTTTGCCTGAATTGGGATAGCTTCAGCCTGGCTGGCTGGCTGGCTTGAGGAAAAGAAACTGAAAAAGGTACAGCTAGCTCTGTTTATGTCTCTCTAGTCAAAATATCAGAAAATCCATTTTCTTAGTCTCCAGAGGATGGGCAAGAAGGTATCAAATGATCCATTTTCAATAGTCAAGCTGCCTTGCCCAGTAACCCTCGAGTATAAATCTGGCTTAAATAAGCTATACTATAGGGAAGTATGAGCCTACAGTTCTTTCCAGATTGCCTTCATCCCTATTGGAATCTAACATCACACAACTATCAGAAAGAGGCAGGAGGACTTGATTACTGGAATCATGTAGGCCCAAGTGCCCTGGAAAGACTGCCCTGGAATGCAACAGAGAAACAATCGCCCTGTGACCAGTCTCCTGTTGGTGACTGCCTGGCATGGGCAAATGAAGCAAACTAAATTATTTCTTTGCCCGGTAAGAGTGATTTTGGTGGTTCTTTTTTCAGGAGAATGATGTCTCTTCCTTCTCATTGTCAATGAGAAGATGGTCAGGAGAAGGAGTCAAATGAATCCCCTGAAACTAACCAAGGGGGAAACTTCCTGTGCTTTGAGAAGAAACCAATGCCCTGGTATGGAGAACTATCAAACCTCTTGTGCTCCATCTGCTTCTGTGGCAGTCCCTATAGTGTATTGAACTCTGGAGATCCCCCTTGCATCTCTGTTGTGATTACTGTTGCCTGTATCATGAGGTGAGGGAAGATGCTATGGATGGTGTAACCACTGGAGCTGAGAAGAAGATAGGCTTGAAGTTAATTATCTTGAGGCCTCTCTCATGGCCTGGAATCCCAGGTCCACCCACTAATAATAAGTGCAGGAGCTGTTCCTACCCCTCCCCAAACTATAGTGGGGATTAGTGAAGTGGCCTCTTGCAGTTTGTCTTCACAATCCTTCCAGAAGCTGGACATTGTTTGGATAATGAATGGAACAGAATGCACATGGCACCTAAAGTTAAAAATACCAGTTATACAATGTGATATAACAAAAATCCAGGGTTGTCATGAAATTCCTTTAATATTTTTAATCTACAATCCCGAATGGAAAAAAAAAGATTAATGCAAAAAAAAAAAAAAAGCAGGACCCAAAATAGTGGGTTTTGTTACCTAGAGCACAGCTTTCCAAACTCTGTGTCGTGACACTTTAGTGTGTCGCAATACAGAGTTTGGTGAACCCGGAAGTGGCAGCGGGGGTGTGCGCGGCGGCGGCGCACCATCAGCGCTTCTGCGTTTTAGCGGAGGCTGCCGCACACCCCCCCACGCCGCTGCCGCCGTTGGTGTGTCGCCAATGGCGGCAGATTGGAAAGCACTGACCTAGAGATACATTTGCAGTCTCCTTAATGCCAATTCTTTTCATAGCCACACAAAATTTTAGGCTTTAAATAAGAAAACAATATTACATTGGGTCTAGTAACGAACAAGAGCCAGTTATTCTTGTAACTTAATCTAAAGTTAGTTTCTAGGAAACTTCAGTTCTAAGATTTATATTAGGTGAAAAATGTCATGAACGCATAAAACCCTCCTAACTTCTGTTTATTTCTTACTATATTAATAAAGAGATAGTAATAAAAGAGAAACCACAATGGATTAACTTTACATTTAAGTTCTTTGCACTTAGGTTCCATGGGAATCAACATTAAAAAAAATTGACTGTTCTATAGATTTAAATAGGGAACTACTGTATATTTATTTATTTGTAAGCTTTATAAACCTAAAGGCTCTAGACCGTGTGCAAAATCAAGCACAGTACAAAACACAATAAAATAAAATAAGCAATAAAAGCTGTAAACAATAAGTAACAAGAATGGCACGAATCTTCTATTTAACTAAAACCTAGGGTTAGGGTTAGGGTTAACCATTCTCTAGGCCATAAAAGTGGTAACTTTAACCTGGATTCAGATCAATTGCTAAAACACAATTGAAATATAATTTGGAAAAACTGTACCCAGCTTCCATGCTTGTGTGTTTTGCATTTTATAAGCTGTGTACCTAAATTAAGAAAAACAAACACATTTATTTAAGCTTAGACTAACTACAGCAGTAATTTCAAGATTGTCATTGAGTCGTCATATGCTAACTATATCCATGCTCAATATTATCATTTCTCATGATTAAACATAATTCTAATGGCTTGGTTTCCAGGTTTCATATTCTAATGAATATCATCTAATAGTGAAACTTTATCCTTAATAATACAATGCAGTTTCTTCCCATGTGTTTGATTTGGGTGTTTATAGCAGTATGAAAGAAATTAACTGCATACAAGACAAAGTGAGTGTGGTTTTCCTTATGATATGCACCAACTGTTCATAAAGCACACTTTTTACTGAGTTTAATTTCTCACCATTAGGAAAAAATGGAGTATGACTATATGCTATAGCAGTACACTTCCACTTTCCAGCTTTGTTTTTATTTATCTCATATTGCAATGTTTTTCTGACACTATATAACTTTTACTAATATGTGAATAGTAGATGATAGTTCTGGACACCCAAATACAGATACAGTTGCAATCAAAATTATTCAACCCCCATTGCAAATCAGGTTTATTGTCAAAATTTACAGACTCAGCTGTTTGCAATGAACAAATCAAACAAATAAAGTCTGATTTGCTATGGGGTTGAATAATTTCAATTGCAACTGTAAAAAAAACATAATTCAATTTTGAAGAGCTTTTGTATGATTAGTCTTGGAATTATATTGGACTAAAAAGGTTGCCTCTTTTGCATTTAACCCTATGGCAGCTTTTACTCATTTATTCATTCAATAATATGCAAAATTTTAACTTACATTTGTTTTAGCTAAGTTGATAAACAAAGATAAGCAGTATGATTTAGTAAACAGACAGCTATAGAGACTGAGATTCTAATTCTCAAAAAGATGATTGGATATCCTTCAGCCAATCTCCCCTAGTCTAGCAGCCTCTCAGTGTTACAGTATTGTAAACTAAAATGGTGTTGGTGTTGTTGGTTGTGGTACTATATTTAGGAGAACAACTGACATTGCCAATGCTTGGCAGTAGCTGTTGGAGGAAAGGAAAAGCAATTTAAGTGTATTGTGGGATATAGCTGGTAATAGTAAGTTGGACACAGCTTGGTTCAAAACTAATCTCCACCGTATCTCAGTAGTTGGCCTTAAAGCAAAGGAATACATCTGTTTCCTCCCCCAACATAAAAGACACTCCCTTGAGAAAGAATGGGAGCTCTGTTGTCCTTTTTTAAAAATATATATTTATTGATAACAACCAGAAGATATAATAAAGTACAACCAAAAATACAGTAGTGCTAGTAAAATCAGAAAAAGATACATAGAATAATGAATAAGTAATATTTGTAGAAACTAAGAATATATCTATAAAATGTTAATACTGTATGAAAGTAGCTCAATCCTTTAACACAGTGGTTCTCAACCTTGGCAGCTTGAAGATGTATGGACTTCAACTCCCAGAATTCCCCAGCCAGCCATGGGGGCTGGGGAATTCTGGGAGTTGAAGTCCACACATCTTCAAGCTGCCAAGGTTGAGAAACACTGCTTTAACATATTATTAAATGTAGTCATATAGACCAGGGGTCCCCAACCTTAGCAACTTGAAGATGTGTAGACTTCAACTCCCAGAATTCCCTAGCCAGTGTTGCTGGCTGAGGAATTCTGGGAGTTGAAGTCCACACATCTTCAAGTTGCTAAGGTTGAGGAACACTGTTATAGACCATCTATTGCTCCAGCTTCTCAATTATAGTACAGGTGGTCCTTGCTTAATGACCACCCGTTCAGCGACCATTCGAACTTACCACGGCGCTGAACAAGTGGTACTTATGACCAGTCCTCGAAGTTCCGGCCATTGCAGCTTCCTGCAGTTGTGTGATCACCATTTGAGACATTCACTGCCAACTTCCGACAAGCAAAGTCAATGGGGAAGCCAGCAGGAGGTTGCAAATGGCAACCATGTGATGTCACACTTAACGATAGCACGGGATTCGTTAATGCCGGCAACTGGAAGTCCCAGAACATTTATACTTTGCTGTTTCTATTCTATCATTCAGGGCTGATCTGAAGAAAGTTCTTTTCAAGGTAGTCTTTGATGGATGTAAAATTCTCCTGATGTCTCCTTTACAGCCCAAGAAACTAGGGAGGGTCTCTTCTGAGCCTCTTGCCCCACCCACTATCCATCTGCAGGCTATGCTGTCTCTTATCTGACCATTCCCTTGGCGGCATCTGTTCACCCATTTTCCCAAGGTCTTTCCCATATTCCATTACAGGTACTGTATGACCATTGGCGGCTATGGCTTCCATATAGAATCCCTTCCTGTTGAAGTCTGTACCTTGCCAACATTAGGCATCTGGAGTTTCAGGTGTCCTGAACCTTTCCACTTTCCACCATCTCCTACTGGTTTGTACAGGGTTACAGCATCACTGTAATTCATGTGGCTGTTGGTGTTACTACGCCTGTTAGTTACAGCCATTCGGCCAGCACTCATCAACTGTTCCCATCAGATTTGCTGTTGCTTCACTCAGCTCCAGTGCTTCCAGCAACTTCCTTTCCTCTCTCCCTTGAAACTGTTTTTGGCAAACTTGTTTTGACCAGTCTTCGGGCATGGCTGCATAAGGATTATGCTCTTCCAGACCCACACCCAGATCTCCACAATTCCACAACTTCAACTGTGGTGGGAGCCAAGCTTATTTACTGCAGTAGAATTTTTCTTGAGTTTTCTATTCAAGCAGTTTATTTCTACACATACGACACAGTTTAAGAGAAGACTGAAGTTATACATTTCAAAATGAGGAAATTGCTTTATGTAACATTATTTTGGTTTAGCTTTGGCAATTAGAATTATACCATAATCCTGCAACTTCCCTGCTTTTTACAGTAAATTACTTCTTCAGAACTATTTTATTACATACAGGTAGTCCTCAACTTACGACCTCAATTGGGACCGGAATTTCCATCGTAAGTCGTTGCAGTCGTCAATTGAGTCACCACATGACTGGACCCAATTTTTATGGTGGTTAAGCAAACCACCACAGTCATTAAGTGAATCCAGCTTCCCCAATGGGCTTTTGCTGGAAAATGGCCAAAAAGCCACAAAACGTGATCATGACTGCAGGACGCTGCAACCGTTCGTAAATGTGAGCCAGTTACCAAGCACCCGAAATGCAATCATGTGACCATGGGGTACTGGTGTGATGTTTTGACACACTCAGAAGTGCTTTACAGGCGGTAAAGCACCCATTCTGAGGCTGTTGTAACTTTGGGCCATCGTTAAACGAATGGCCGTAAGTCAAGGACTACCTGTACTCCAGTCTACAGCTACAAAGATATTCTGGCCATGTTAAAAACGGAGATTTGGGATGGAAACCTCCTTTTTGTTGTATTGCCCTAAAGAGCAATGTTCCATTAAATGTCTTACTGTTCAAACGGCTGTAGTTGTTCTCTTGGTTTGGCAGTTACCAGGAGAAAGTCCTTGGTGTACAAGATTTATCAAGTGTGTGGAGCATCCTCAACAACAAAAAATGTGCTGTCAGATCTATCCAAATGTGTGCATTTAAAAATATTTAATCCACATTAGTACTGAGAATATTTCCCCCTCCCTGGTTCAATTCTTCTGGAGTATATCACAGAACTACACTGACAGACTCAGAAGCATATTGAGCATCAAGAACAATTGAAACTAAGACTAATCCCCATGTTTGTATTTATTTTCGAACCACCTCTGTCTCCTATAGCAGGGAGCATTGCCTTCTGCCTCATTCTCTGCTCCACTAGAAGAGAAGGTTCTCTTACTGTACAGTGGGCTGCAAAATATTTTCAGAATTGCTATTTGAGATTCTGGATGTGTTGGTAAAACATCATTTGCCATCATATGTCTTAAGAGAACTGCAAATGCTAACTAAATCAACTATTTGGGGTCCTGTTTTTATTTTTTTGGCTTTAACCTTTTTAAAATCCATTAGCATTGTAGATTAAAAATATTAAAGGAAATGTGCAACAATTTTTATACCATTTCTATAACTGGGACTTTTAATTTTAGGTGCAATATGCATTCAGTTCAATTCATTCTCAGGTTTGAGTTGAAACGTAGAGGAAAATATACCTCGTTTTATACCCCTTTGAAGCGTTATATTGTATAGCAGTGAATTCAATGCATACACAACTCTGGTAAGTTATCAAACTGTTTAATAAAGACTGTTTTTTATAATGCTGTTGATGTATAGATATCATGATTTTAGAATTATAGGAAAACAAAACTTGAGTAAAATGGAACAAAAATAGCATACAATAAAAATCCTTTGCTTTTGTATTATGTGTTTTATAGGAAACCTAGAAACTTTCAGTTTCTTGGAGACAAAATAAATTAGATGAACATTCTCCTTTTTGCTACATAGAGTATTTAATCCTACGCACTGTGACGAATACAGAGCCTCTGAAAAATTCAATTCAGAGATACAATTGTATTAACAAAGTACACTAATCTCCCTTTTGGTACATCCCCATTTGCAGCACATTGCAGCTACTCCCATAGAGGTGTTACGCTTTCTTCGAGGATACCTGACCCATGGAAAATTGTATGATTCCATAGAAGTGACAAACCTAGTTTCACCTCTATTGTGCACACCACTTACTGTTTGGAAAGGGTAGTCACTAAATTCATCAGAAATAGGAACATAGTCATTATAATCATCATGCAGATTATACAGGTCTCTCAGTGACTGTTGGCTGGCTGGCCGGCTGCCACTTCGCAATCGCTCCAATTTAAAATTCCAAAGTGATTGAGGATTAATATTCTTCAGTCCATTCTCACTGCTAGCTTGTACAAACTCTGTTAGGATAAAAGAAAGCATCAAAAGCTTATACAGTATAAAGTAGACATCAGAAATAGATTTCTTTACAATTGGACGAAAAAAAGTAATTCTGTAATAGATGAGGGTGATCACCAAATCTAATGAGATTTTGAAGGACTATATGTTATACAGACCAGAATTTATATTTTACTTTTTTTTAAGGATGCATATGTAAGTAACAGCACTGGCAGCTGTTAACCCTTTCCATCAGAAAGATAGTTCACAAAATTGCATAAAAATATGTAAAACTACCTTCTATCTTAAACACAGGATCTAAAAGATTATTAAAAGCCTTACATTTATTTATTTATTTTATTTTATTTGTATTACCGCCCATCTTCCCCCAAAGGGGGAACTCTGGGCGGTTTACAATAAAACCAGAGTTAAAATACAAAACAAATCCTAATGGAAGTGAAATAAATATATTTAATTTAATTTGCTTCGCACATGCCCTAGAAAAAGTTAAATCCCTAACGCCCCATTATTTGCTTCAGTATTTATGTATCATCTCTCAAGACTATTCAGTGCGCTTAAGGGAGTGCATATAATACATTTAAAAAATTAAAAATTAAAATACAAACTCATAACACAATAAAATTAATTCAAAATGATACTAAGATAAAGTTCAATTAATTACACCAATCAGGTTATGATCTGCCCCCATTTTTTTCCTCTTTCAATTCACTTTGAAAAGCAGAGTTTGCCATTACGTGGAAGAGATTTTAAGGGTGCTGGTATGTAATTAATGCTGCAGTGTTATCCAGTTTCCTGTGACGCAGGCCTGAAGTAAATATGCCTGTACTTTCAATTATGGGATCTTTGACCATAATGATAAACCTGAAATTAGTATTAACTTCATATAATATTCAATAACCTGATTTTGTCTTCCCTTCCTTTTTGACAAACTAGTCAAAACAACAAGTGAGTTCTCTTTTATCCCAGGGTCTATAGCAACCTTATGAACAACCAGGAAAGCCGGCTGGGTGACCTTGGGCCAGTCACTCTCTCTCAGCCCAACTCACCTCACAGGGTGGTTGTTGTGGGGAAAACAGGAGGAGGAAGGAGTAATAGGCATGTTCCCCGCCTTGAGTTATTTATAAAAATAATAAAGGCGGGATAGAAAATAAACAAAAATAAAATAAATAAAATAAACCTTGACTGTTCCAACAACTGTAGTGCCTTCTAAGCTTACAAGCTCCCTTCATCTACACACAGCACAATCATCCATAAATAGGATCCCAATTTGTCTGCCATTTTCCTAATTCTATGTTCCTATCTGGATGTCCCAGCCCATTTACAAAAAGTTTCAGAAATTAGGTCTGTGTAGATCTGCAAACTCCAGCAAAGGAGATCGTTATCTTGTCGTGGTGCTGGAGCTTGAGCACCTCAGTGAAACCATGAGCTAAACCGTGAAGGGACACCCAAGACGGGAAGGTCGTGGCAGAGAGGTCAGACTAAATACGATCCCTGGGGAAGGTAATGGCAACCCACCCCAGTATTCTTGCCGTGAAAACTAAATGGATCAGTACAACCAGAGATATGTCGGTATACCATCGGAAGATGGGACTCCCAGGTCAGAAGTAGGTCAAAATGCTACTGGGGAGGAACAGAGGATACGTTCAACTAGCCCCAGATGTGATGACGCAGCTAGCTCAAAGCCGAAAGGACGGCTAGCGGCCGACGGTGCTGGTGGTGAACGACGAATCCGATGTTCTAAAGATCAACACACCATAGGAACCTGGAATGTAAGATCTATGAGCCAGGGCAAATTGGATGTGGTTATTGGTGAGATGTCAAGATTAAATATAGACATTTTAGGTGTCAGTGAACTGAAATGGACTGGAATGGGCCACTTCACATCAGATGACCACCAGATCTACTACTGTGGACAAGAGGACCACAGAAGAAATGGAGTAGCCTTCAAAATTAATAAAGTGGCTAAAGCAGTGCTTGGATACAATCCAAAAAACGATAGAATGATCTCAATTCGAATTCAGGGTAAGCCATTTAATAGCACAGTGATCCAAATATACGCCCCAACCACAGATGCTGAAGAAGCAGAAGTAGATCAGTTCTATGAGGATCTGCAGCACCTACTGGATAATACACCAAAAAGAGATGTTATTTTCATTACAGGAGACTGGAATGCTAAGGTGGGTAGTCAGACGACACCTGGAATTACAGGCAAGCATGGTCTGGGAGAACAAAATGAAGCAGGACATAGGCTGATAGAATTTTGCCAAGACAACTCACTGTGCATAACAAACACTCTCTTCCAACAACCTAAAAGACGACTTTATACATGGACTTCACCAGATGGTCGACACCGAAATCAGATTGACTACATCCTTTGCAGCCAAAGGTGGTGGACATCTATACAGTCGGTAAAAACAAGACCTGGAGCTGACTGTAGTTCAGATCACGAACTTCTTATTGTAAAATTTAGAATCAGACTAAAGAGAATAGGGAAGACTCACAGATCAGTTAGATATGAACTCACTAATATTCCTAAGGAATATGCAGTGGAGGTGAAGATTAGATTTAAGGGACTAGATTTAGTAGATAGGGTCCCGAAAGAACTATGGACAGAAGTTCGCAACATTGTTCAGGAGGCGGCAACAAAAAACGTCCCAAAGAAAAAGAAAACCAAGAAGGCAAGATGGCTGTCTGCTGAGACACTGGAAGTAGCCCAAGAAAGAAGAAAGCAAAAGGCAACAGTGATAGGGGGAGATATGCCCAATTAAATGCAAAATTCCAGAGGTTAGCCAGAAGAGATAAGGAATTATTTTTAAACAAGCAATGTGCGGAAGTGGAAGAAGACAATAGGATAGGAAGGACAAGAGACCTCTTCCAGAAAATTAGAAACATCGGAGGTAAATTCCAGGCAAAAATGGGTATGATCAAAAACAAAGATGGTAAGGACCTAACAGAAGCAGAAGAGATCAAGAAAAGGTGGCAAGAATATACGGAAGATCTGTATAGGAAGGATAATAATATTGGAGATAGCTTTGACGGTGTGGTCAGTGAGTTAGAGCCAGACATCCTGAAGAGTGAAGTTGAATGGGCCTTAAGAAGCATTGCTAATAACAAGGCAGCAGGAGACGATGGTATCCCAGCTGAACTGTTTAAAATCTTGCAAGATGATGCTGTCAAGGTGATGCATGCCATATGCCAGCAAATTTGGAAAACACAAGAATGGCCATCAGATTGGAAAAAATCAACTTATATCCCCATACCAAAAAAGGGAAGCACTAAAGAATGTTCAAACTATCGAACAGTGGCACTTATTTCACATGCCAGTAAGGTAATGCTCAAGATCTTGCAAGGTAGACTCCAGCAAGTCATGGAGCAAGAATTGCCAGATGTACAAGCTGGGTTTAGAAAAGGCAGAGGAACTAGAGACCAAATTGCCAATATCCGCTGGATAATGGAGAAAGCCAGGGAGTTTCAGAAAAACATCTATTTTTGTTTTATTGACTATTCTAAAGCCTTTGACTGTGTGGATCATAACAAATTGTGGCAAGTTCTTGGTGGTATGGGGATACCAAGTCATCTTGTCTGCCTCCTGAGGAATCTGTATAACGACCAAGTAGCAACGGTAAGAACAGAGCACGGAACAACGGACTGGTTTAAGATTGGGAAAGGAGTACGGCAGGGCTGTATACTCTCACCCTACCTATTCAACCTGTACGCAGAACACATCATGCGACATGCTGGGCTTGAGGAATCCAAGGCTGGAGTTAAAATCGCTGGAAGAAACATTAACAATCTCAGATATGCAGATGATACCACTTTGATGGCTGAAAGCGAGGAGGAGTTGAGGAGCCTTATGACGAAGGTGAAAGAAGAAAGTGCAAAAGCTGGGTTGCAGTTAAACCTCAAAAAAACCAAGATTATGGCAACCAGCTTGATTGATAACTGGCAAATAGAGGGAGAAAAAGTGGAGGCAGTGACAGACTTTGTATTTCTAGGCGCAAAGATTACTGCAGATGCTGACTGCAGCCAGGAAATCAGAAGACGTCTACTTCTTGGGAGGAGAGCAATGGCAAATCTTGATAAAATAGTTAAGAGCAGAGACATCACACTGACAACAAAGGTCCGCATAGTTAAAGCAATGGTATTCCCTGTAGTAACCTATGGCTGCGAGAGCTGGACCATAAGGAAGGCTGAGCGAAGGAAGATAGATGCTTTTGAACTGTGGTGTTGGAGGAGAATTCTGAGAGTGCCTTGGACTGCAAGAAGATCAAACCAGTCCATACTCCAGGAAATCAAGCCAGACTGCTCACTTGAGGGAATGATATTAAAGGCAAAACTGAAGTACTTTGGCCACATAATGAGAAGGCAGGATACCCTGGAGAAGAAGCTGATGCTAGGGAAAGTGGAAGGCAAAAGGAAGAGGGGCCGACCAAGGGCAAGGTGGATGGATGATATTGTGGAGGGGACGGACTCGACCGTGGGGGGGCTGGGGATGGTGACGGCCGACAGGAAGCTCTGGCGTGGGCTGGTCCATGAAGTCACGAAGAGTCGGAAGCGACTGAACGAATAAACAACAAAAAGATCTGCAAAAGGGGTGCACAGGTTTAGCCTTCTGTCACAATAGCCCCCCCACACACCTTCAGCTGCACAAGCTGTGTGCACCAAGGGCAACCAAGTTTTAAAGAGAACTAAGGCCAGTGTTCCCCAGCTTTGTCTGCACCAGCCACAGCTTAACTTCTTGAAAATATGGCAAGCCTCAGGATAACAAGGTGATATCCCTACCCACCTGTGAGAAATGAGATGGGGAAAGAATAACGCAATCAGAGAGTGACCAAGGGACTAGAAAGCAAGAAAAACACACTACTGTAAAAGTTTGCCTGGCACGTGGATGCCTCTAGGATTTGATAATGGAGGAGTCAAACCGCTGCAAAGAAGTGTTTAGAACAGTGTTTCTCAACCTTGGCAACTTTAAGATGGGTGGACTTTAACTCCCAGAATTCCCTAGCTGGCTGGGGTATTCTGGGAATTGAAGTCCACCCATCTTAAAAGTTGCCAAGGTTGAGAAACACTGGTTTAGAATATACCAAAATGGTTCCTTCCTTCAGCTCCGGGGGCTGCCCTTGGCCAGGGACGTGCCGCAGCCTCAGGGGCAGTTCTTTTCTACCTTCTCCCCTGAATCTTTGGGCGAAGGCACCTCCTTCCTCTCCCCTTCCTCATCTCCTCTCCCCCCCATTTTCCTGCACCGCAGCAGCAAGTCACCTCCCTGACGCGAAGGCAACAAACCTCCGGACCTGATCCTGCAAGCGTGCTACGAATGCTGTTTGGGCACGTGCGCGCGCAAAGGACCCCTTAACCTGACACGCTCCACGGTCCAGATGACTGCAGGGTCTGGGACCAGAGGCAGGAGAGGAGCAGCAACGGGACAGCCAATTATTTCACGCCGGGAGGTTTTTACGAACTCAAGGAGGGGGGAGCAGGTCAACTCAGCAGCGGACGCGCCCCGCTCTTCCTCATTGTCCGCCCGCCTGTTTGAAGGGAGCGCAGTTAGACAGTGTAAAATGCACCCCCTAACTTACTTCGACACGCACGAGTCGCCCCTGCGGGCGAAAAGAAAAAGAAGCGGTTGTGCCTGCCTGGCTCCTCCCCCTTTTTGTTCCCGCCAGCCGGCCGGTCTCTTACCGGCGCCTGCGCTGCTGGGCAGCGGCTCCCGGGTTGCGTCCTGCTGCTGCTGCTCGCCAAGCCTCTTCCAGCGGGACCCTCCGCAAGTGAAGATGACCGCGCGGACGAAGTCGCGGCCGCAGAGCTTCACTCGGGGCTGGTTTTCTGAGCTGGGGCTGCTCCTTCGCGGCGCCGCCTGGGTACCCCGACAGGTCAGCGTCGTCGCCAGCAAGAGCAGCAGCTTCAGTCGCATGGTGGAGCCGCCTTCCCGCTCAGCCCCTCGCTCTTTCCAGGGCCGCTGGGCGAAGCGCCGGGTCCCGCGGTAGCTAAGCCGGGAAAGCGCTCGCCCTGAGCCGCGGTCGGTGGCAGAGAGACAGACGCTGAGTTTCAGCCTTCGCCCGACTCGGTTTATATCGCTCGAGAAGCCCCTCCGGGTCTGACTCAGCGCGCCCGCTACTCCACCCTGCCCTGAGTGGAGTTGTATTGTATGACACACACACACACACCACACTTCTGTGCTGCTAATTTCCTTCCAGCTTCTCACCCACCAATTACCTTTATTAATTTCCAAGAAATAGAAGAGCCATTGCAAAAATGGCCATTCACCGGAAGGTGGAGACACGACTCTTTTGCGCGGGAATAATGACTAGCATCTATTAAAAATGTATAGGAGTAACTTTAGAACCTCTTCTCTCTCCGTTTGTTTTCTTGCCTGTTTAGACTGTGAATCATTGGCAGGCTTATCCCTTTTATTGATTGAAGGTTAGGTATTTATTACATCGCCTGAGCTGAGTGTAGCTTTCTCCCGAATGAAGCGGTGAAGCGTAGAGTGTTTGAGGATCATTCGCAGGGAGACCAAAATGCTTGTTTACAAAGCCATTGTACTACCAACCCTTCTGTACGCCTGTGAAACATGGACCCTCTACAAACGCCACCTCCAACTTCTTGAAAGATTCCATCAACGCTGCCTCCGAAAAATTCTGCAAATGACTTGGGAAGATAGGCGGACTAATGTTAGCGTATTAGAAGAAGCGAAAACCACCAGCATTGAAACAATGATCATCCAACATCAACTTCGCTGGACCGGTCATGTTGTTCGAATGCCTGACCATCGTCTTCCAAAGCAGCTACTTTACTCCCAACTTAAGAATGGAAAACGGAATATTGGTGGACAGCAAAAGAGATTCAAAGATACTCTCAAAGCTAATTTAAAAAAATGTAATATCAGCATTGAGAACTGGGAAGCCCTAACTCATGAGCGTTTCAATTGGAGGTCATCCTTTATTAATGGCGCTATGGACTTTGAAGAAGCACGAGTACAGGGCGAAAAGGAGAAAAGAGCTAAAAGGAAGGCACGTCAGGCAAACCCTCATCATGACCGTCTCCCACCCGGAAACCTATGCCCTCATTGTGGGAGGTTGTGCGGATCCAGAATTGGCCTTTACAACCACTTACGGATCCACCGTTAAAATTTTACCTTTGGAAGACAATCTTACTCGGCTACGAGTGATCGCCAATGAATGATTTATTACACCATTTCTCCCTGTAAATCTCAAAATGGTTTACAACTGAACAGACAACGCTATTAATAGTAAATTCATTAAAAGTATGGTGAGAAGGAGGAAAAGAAAAATAACTTCATGCAACAATCGTAAAGATTTTGAGTGAAGAGCTCCTCTGAGACCAGCATTAAAGAAGAATGAAATGAACAAAAGATTGAATCTCATCCCAACCACAGAACAGCATCACTTTGTTATAACAAGCAGAGCATATCCAATTTAAACTAATGACCACCTTGTTTCTCTGAGAATACTTCACATTTATGTTGCATTTTAAACACTCCAAAATGCTCCACCTATTGTTCTTCAGTCGTTTAGTCATGTCCGACTCTTTGTGACCTCATGGACCATAGCACGCCAGGCCTTCCTGTCCTCCACTGTCTCTCGGAGTTTACTCAAATTCATGTTCATTACATCGGTGATGCTATCTAACCATCTTATCCTCTGCCATCCCTGTCTCCTTTTGCCTTCAGTCTTTCCCAGCATCAGGGTCTTTTCCAGTGAGTCCTCTCTTCACATTAGGTGGCCAAAGTATTTGAGCTTCAGCTTCAGCATCTGTCCTTCCAATGAGCAGTCAGGGTTGATTTCCTTTAGGATTGACTGATTTGACCTCCTTGCAGTCCAAGGGACTCTTAAGAGTCTTCTCCAGCACCACAGATCGAAAGCATCAATTCTTCGGCGCTCAGCCTTCCTTATGGTCCAACTCTCACAGCCATACATTACTAGTGGGAAAACCATAGCTTTAATTATACGGACCTTTGTCGGCAAGGTGATGTCTGCTTTTTAATATGCTGTCTAGCTTTGAGAGCTCCACCTATTATCTCACTGTAAACCATACAGCAGGCTTTCTCAACCAGATTCCATGGAGCCTTCGGGTTCCACGAGAGGTCACTAGGGATTCCCTGGGAGAGCATGATTTATTTAAAAAATTATTTCAAATTCGGGCAACTTCACATTAAAGAGGTTTCATTCTTTATTTTTCATTTAAGAACACTGTTAATGCATATAAACTGGCCTACACATGAAACAAATGTAATAATTTTGTAACTTCTGGCCTATATCTGAGCCTGAATGTGCAGGGGTTCCCTGAGGCCTGAAAAATATTTCAAGGGTTCCTCCAGGGTCAAAAAGTTGATGAAGGCTGCCATACCATAACACTATACTCAAGATAGTTATTCCTATATTGCAGACAGAAAACAAACAAAGAATACCTGATCCAAATCCACCAAATGAGTTATGGACAAAAGACATCTCAGTCACTAAAGCAGTTCAACTCAATAGCACTACAATTGCTTTATATATAATTAGCATCTATAATGGTTTACATATTTGGAACAAGCCTGACATCTTGTTTGTACAGATGCAAGATCAGCTATTTCCTATTTCTTTTGCAAGAAATGAATGGGAGAGCTGACCTCTCTGTCTCTTGTGCAAAAGGTTAATTTGGTACTGTACTAACTTTCATTGATTGCTTAATGAACATTAATTGGATGCTGTTATTTACTTGAAATAGATTACTATTAATGTAAACCAATTGGGGGTGCCTGTATGTTTTTACTTTTAATTTACTCAGGGCAATTATAGCAGACAACTAAGTGGATAGTACCAATCGAAGAGAATATTTGTAGCTCAAGGTTGAACTGTGGAGTCCTTGGTGCTCTCTGAGCCTTGTTGTTTTCTTGCAGATGTTTCATTGCCAGGCTAGGCAACATCTTCAGTGCGAAAAGGGAGTGGGACTTGCTCTCTGTTTATATACCCTGGCTTGTCCTGCCTGTGTTGGTGGGGGTGTTGTACTCTCCTTGGTAGTACCTTGATTGGGTTGTTGTTTGCTGCTTGGTTGATTGACTGACTTAATAGTTCCTTGATTAGGGTCTATTGTGTTGTTTGATTGCTCCTCTGCTGCTAATCTTGGTGTTAATCTTTGCCTACCTGGGTTTTGATTGCTGGCAAGGAGGTGTTCTGGTCTTTTGGCTTTTCCATTGTCTCTTATGAATGGTATGTAAATGATGTTTACCTCTATGTGTCTGTTGATAGCTGCTTTGTCTGAGTGCCAAGCTTCCAGGAATTCCAGAAACAAAGAAGGACCAGAACTGGAATGGGTGGTCAACATGTCCAGCCACCCATTATCCACTGCAGAACACAATAGCCTACAGAGAGGCCTCAATTACAACACAGAGGATGTGAATAAATTAGAATTCTTTGCAGCTTTAGAAGCAGCATTGAAAACTACAGGACTTACCACAGAAACCCAAGAGAACATAAGACAGATAATCATACCACAAACCAGAAGGACATGGAAACAGAACCAACTGAAAGCAGAGGACAGAGCAGCACTCAAAAACCTAAAGATGGACCAAACTATCATCATCCTCCCAGTAGACAAAGGCCGCACCACCACATTATGGACAGATCGCAATATATACAAAAGGCTAAAGAATTACTTGAAGACAAAGAAACCTACACCCTAGTAAACACCAATCCCATACAGAAACTGGACAAGGTAAAAAGAACTCTTAACGACCTCACCAAGAAAGGTCAAATCACAAAACAAGAACAGAGGTGGATGAAAAGCAGTGGACCCATCCTCCCACGCTTCTACGGACGCCCCAAAATACACAAACCTGGTATACCGCTTCGGCCAATTGTATTGTTACCAGGGACTCCCACTTACAACATAGATAAAGAGCTCACAAAAAAACTTAGGTATCTTACAGAGGAGAGCGAATATTCTATCAACTCCCCACTACAGTGCCTCCAGAAAATCAAAGACTTAAAAATAGAAGAAGATGAAATTATGGTGTCATTCAATGTCATTGCACTCTTTACATCCATAGACCCAGCACTAGCGATTGAATCCATGGCAGCAGTTCTATGCAACACACCTGACCTAGTCAAATACACTAAGATAGAAATACCCAGAATCATGGACCTCATCGACCTCTGCCTCACTACCTACTTTCAGTTTGATGGACAAATATACCAACAAATCAAAGGAACACCCATGGGATCACCACTTTCAGGACTCATAGCAGAGATTGTAATGCAGCGTCTAGAAATGATAGCACTTCCATGTATATAACCCAAAGTATGGATCCGGTATGTAGATGACACCTTCGTCATCTACATGGGACGTGCCTCGGAGACGGCTCGGGAGTTCATGGCTACCATGGCAGCCATGGGCCTGGTCCAGATTATCCGGGACCCAACTCGAGACAGTGGTCTCACTGGCGCGTAGTGAGTGTGGAGTGAGTGGTTAGGGGGTGGTTAGGTTCTACTGGTGCCGAAAGCATATGCTGGTACGCTGGTGACCGTACTGCCCCAAGGTTGACTGAGTTAGGGAGATGTGTGCATGGGAGAGGGGCCCCCTGTTTCAATCTAGGGTTTTCGGAGGTCCAGTGGTGGAGGCAACTGGGCCTCGTAACTCTAGGGGCTCTGGGGCGGATGGTCCTATTGAAGTGGTGACGGGTCGGGGATGCTATGGCGGGAACCGGAGGACAGGCCATCGTTGGGGAAGACGCCCCCGGTGTTTATTACCAGTGGTGTGTTCCGGCCCTCCGGGTTTAAACCTAGGCCCTGGTCAGCGGATCCTCGAGTACCCTGATTTCCGGCTGTTGATGCTTAATGCCAGGTCGGTTAATAACAAGGGCCCCCTCATATGTGATTTGATCGCGGAGGAGGGGGCCGACCTGGCATGTATTACCGAGACCTGGCTGGGCCCTGGAGGAGGGGTTGCCCTCTCGGAGATCTGCCCGGCCGGGTTTCAGGTATGGCACCAGCCGAGACATCGGGGTAGGGGAGGCGGGGTGGCAGTTGTCATCCGAGAGTCTATAGTGGCCTTCAGGGGCACGGCTCCACAGGTGGCCGGATGTGAGACTCTGTTCTTCAAGTTGGGTTCCCGAGAGCAGTTGGGAGTGTTGCTGCTGTACCAGCCTCCCTGCTGCATAGCAACCTCCCTGCCCGAGGTGCTGGAGGCTGTTTCGGGGTTGGCGGTGGAATTCCCCAGACTTATGGTTCTGGGGGATTTCAACCTGCCGTCCCTGGGACGTGCCTCGGAGACAGCTCGGGAGTTCATGGCTACCATGGCAGCCATGGGCCTGGTCCAGATTATCCGGGACCCAACTCGAGACAGTGGTCTCACTCCGGACTTGGTTTTCCTGTCGGAGCAGTGGCAAGGTGATCTGGGGGGAGAGTTACATCTTTCCCCGTTGTCATGGTCGGATCATGCCCTGGTGACCCTTAGATTTTCATATGCTGCCCCACTCCGCAGGGAGGCTGGACCTATTCGATTGGTCCGCCCCCGGCGACTAATGGACCCGATAGGGTTTCAGAGGGAGCTGGGGGTTATATCCGAGGATCTTCTGCACGGTCCAGCGGAGGTCCTGGCCACAGCTTGGAATAAGAAAGTGGCCGGGGCCTTGGACAGGATTGCGCCTATGCGGCCTCTCTTGTCCCATCCGACCCGATACTCCCCGTGGTTTACGGAGGAGTTGAGGGTGCTGAAAAGGGTTAAGAGACGTCTAGAGCGCCGCTGGAGGAAGACAAAGACCGAACCCGACCGAACACAAGCTAGAGCCGTGGTTAAGGCCTACCTTGTGGCGGTAAGAGTGGCGAAACGTCGATATTTCTCCGCTCTTATTGCATCCGCAGAATGCCGCCCGACGGCCCTGTTTAGGATTACTCGATCTCTCCTAGGTAAGGTGGGGTCGGTGACCCACCTTCAGGGCCGTGCGGAGGAATTTTCAGAGCATCTGACGGATAAAATCGCTCGGATCCGTTCTAAGTTGGACTCCAAGCGTGATACATGGTCTGGGAGATGCCAAGGGAACGTCTTTGCCCGATTATCTGGGAACGGTTTGATCCTGTTGGGCCTGAGGAAGTGGACAGGATCCTCCGGACTGTAAGGGCCACTACCTGTCATCTTGACCCATGCCCCTCCTGGCTGGTGAAAGCAGCCAGGGAGGTGACATGTGGTTGGGTCCATGCGATGGTTGCTGCATCCTTGGGAGAGGGAGTGTTCCCGGCGGCTTTTAAGGAAGCGCTGGTGCACCCCCTCCTCAAGAAGCCATCACTGGACCCTATAGTGTTGGACAATTTTCGTCCCGTCTCCCACCTCCCCTTTCTGGGGAATGTGGTTGAGAAAGTGGTGGCATTACAACTCCAGAGGATTCTGGATGATACGGATTATCTAGACCCCTTTCAGTCAGGATTCAGGCCGGGATATGGGGTAGAAACTGCATTGGTCGCACTTACTGATGAATTCTGGCGAGCGCGGGATGGAGGCAGTGCATCCATCCTGGCTCTTCTTGACCTCTCAGCCGCTTTCGATACCATCGACCATGGTATCCTTTTGGGACGGCTTAGGGGGTTGGGGGTGGGCGGCGTGGTTTTGCGCTGGTTCACCTCCTTCCTCCAGGGCCGATCCCAATCGGTGGTAATAGGAGATGAGAGATCCGACCCTCGGCCCCTACTTTGTGGGGTGCCACAGGGTTCGGTTCTCTCCCCTCTCCTATTTAATATCTACATGAAACCGCTGGGTGAGATCATCTGCCAACACAGGATGAGGTATCATCAATATGCTGATGATACTCAACTATATATCTCCATCCCGGGCGAGTTAAGTGATGCAGTGGCTGCCCTTTCTCAGTGTCTGAAGGCTGTGGGGGCCTGGATGGGGAACAACAGGCTTCAGCTGAACCCTGGTAAGACGGAGTGGCTGTGGATTGATGGTGCCTCGAGATCCAGAGAGTTGTCATCTTTAGATCTGGGCGGGGTGGCACTACCCCGTTCAGACACTGTGCGGAACCTGGGTGTCCTTCTGGACTCACGACTCCTGCTTGAAGAGCAGGTGGCAGTCGTGGCCAGAAGGGCATTTTTACAACTTCGAGTTGTACGCCAGCTACGCCCTTTCCTGGACCGAGACGCCCTCCAGACAGTCACTCATGCCCTGGTCATCTCCCATATAGACTATTGTAATGCACTCTACATGGGGCTACCCTTGAAGAGCATCCGGAAGCTTCAACTGGTCCAGAATGTGGCTGCGCGTGTAGTTATGAGTGCCCCAAGATCGGCACATGTGACACCTCTACTCCGCGAGCTGCATTGGTTACCAGTTTGCTTCCGGGTCCAATTCAAGGTGTTGGTTGTCACCTTTAAAGCCCTACATGGCATGGGACCAGGTTACCTAAGGGACCGCCTCGTCCCCAGAGCATCGACCCGTCCCACTCAGTTATGCAGAGAGGGCTTGCTACGGACCCCGTCTACAAGAGAATTCCATCTGACGGGGTCCAGGAAGCGGGCATTCTCTGCAGTGGCCCCCGCCCTCTGGAATATTCTGCCCCTGGAGGTGAGGCAAGCCCCCACACTGATGACCTTCCGAAAACAATTGAAGACCTGGCTCTGCCACCTCGCTTGGGATGGGAGGAGTAATAGCTCCTCTTGGGGATGGCTTGCTCCGTAGAGTTCTTTTAAACTTAACATCAGAGCCTCTTGGGTTTTATATATTTAATTAATTTATATAGATATACATTTATGTACAGTATTTTATATGCTTTTATATGTTTTAATTGTCAACTTTGTGTAAACCGCCCAGAGTCCCCTCTGTGGGGGGAGATGGGCGGTGATATAAGCATGATTGATTGATAAATAAATAAATAAATAAATAATAAAAAAAGGAACAACTGGAGGAAACACATGAAACCATCAACATCTTCAGTGGAATAAAATTCACAAGGGAAGAAGAAAACAACACCACACTACCCTTCTTGGACATCCTCATCAGTAGAGGAAATGAGGGCATTCTAGAAACACAAGTCTACCGGAAATCTACCCACACTAACCAAGTGCTCCATTACCAAAGCAACAACCCAACCTCCGACAAGAGAAGCTGTGTAAGAACATTATTCAGACGAGCACTAACGCACTGCAGCAACCCAGAACACCAGAAAAAGGAAACAGATCATCTATACAGCATCTTCCAGCAAAATGGATTCCCACGCAACTTTATCAAAACCTGCCTGACTACACAACTCAGTACAACACAACCAACAGAAGCTATGAAAAGGATAACACTGCCATACATCAGAAACATCTCAGAAACTACCAATAGACTATTACAACCACATGGCATCACTGTAGTACATAAACCAACCAAAACCCTTCAGAACATCTTAAGTAACCCAAAAGACCCAGTAGCCCAAGAAGAAAAAACAGGAGTTATCTACAACATACAGTGTTAAGGACTGTAGCAGCTACTATGTAGGACAGACGGGCAGAAGACTAGCAGAGCGCATCCACGAACACCAACTAGCAGTCAGAAGACATGATGAAAACTCCTTAATCTCACAACACATGGACAGACATAACCATACTTTCAACTGGGAAACTGTGAGCATCTTAAACCAAGCCAAATCCAAAAACGCTAGAGAATTCCTGGAAGCTGGGCACTCAGACAAAGCAGCCATCAACAGACACATAGAGGTAAACAACATTTACATACCATTCATAAGAGACAATGGAAAAGCCAAAAGACCAGAACACCTCCTTGCCAGCAATCAATACCCAGATATGCAAAGATTAACACCAAGATTAGCACCAGAGGAACAATCAAACAGCACAATATACCCTAATCAAGGAACTATTAACTCAGTCAATCAACCAAGCAGCAAACAACAGCCCAATCAAGGAACTCCTAAGGGGAGAACAACACCTCCAACAACACAAGCAGGACAAGCCATGGTATATAAACAGAGAGCAAGTCCCACTCCCCTTTTCGCACTGAAGGTGTCGCCTAGTCTGGCAATGAAACATCTGCAAGAAAACAACAAGGCTCAGAGAGCACTAAGTGGATAGTTTGGCATAGATAAAAGCAATATTTCATGGTTGGATATTATTTTTTGTTTCATGGCATGTTATCAGGTGGTGTAGTTCAATTATTATGTAAACAGATGAATAATGTGCATTTAGGATAACTTGCAGTACTGTATGTACTCAGCATTCACAGAAACTTCATCCAGTGAGTTATTTCATTCGGGTAGCTAATATGTATTAATGGTTTACCACAGCTCGGCAAATGCTGTATGATGGATAAGTTACGGAAAAGAATAAATAATCCAAATAATTATATTTGCTTGCTTATTAGAAATCCAATATAATAGGAAACATTACTTGTATTAGAATAATATACCTAGGAACAAAATGAACAAATTATCACTGTGAGGAATTTAATATTCAGGTCCTATCTTCTAGCTAGACCCAAGTGAGTGAGATACATGTCATTGCACCACTGTAAAACATTACTGTTGAGCCCTAAAGCTTCATAGAGAGAGGCATGGTGCATATTATATCCTCAGGATCAGACAATACAATATCAGACAAAATGGTAATCTCCCCCCCCCCCGCATCACCAGGCCTGCTGCCACTGACTATGCAATTGGTGCATCTACTGGAAGTAGAAAGTCTGCGTACTTATGGATCAGAATAGCTAACATTCAATGAACTTGAAGCTCTTCTTTCTTAGGAGAGCAATGCGCTGATGCAAGAAGATCCTTCAGGTGAAAATATCTGTGTTCCGAAGCAACCCACAAGGTCAGTAGAGTCGCTCTCAGGCCATTATGTTCTTTTTCTGAATTACTGATTGTCCTGTGCCCTGGAAAGTATAAGGAAAACTTAAACATCAGTTTAGACAGCAGCTGCACCCCGCTTTGAAAATACTGCAAGGTAACTTGGAGTACTCCCATGTGCACGAGCACCATACAGGTTAAGTTGAAATGGTTTCTTTTTAATAACATGTCTTTACTCTGTTCCTTTCTCTGGCATTACTATGTATTTTATCATCTATTACAATTATAACTAGCTAATTCCCTACAAAAGGTATCCAAGTCAGCCTACAGAAAAGGAGGAAACAATAAAATGAATAAAAAACAATAGTAGTTTAAAAATAATTAAAAAATAATAGAATTTGTATTGCATTAAATCATTTTATTTAATAAAGCAGGTGACATACAGACAATACTTTTTTAAAAGTTTCACCTTATTTGGTTAGGGTACTGTATACAATTTACTCCAATGATCTATCCATAGAAACTGCCTGTCCATACCCCTAATTGAAATGGTTAAAAATATGCCTCTCTTTTTGGAATGGAAAATGAGGATCTGGTTTTAGCCCCCTTACATTCCTTTCCTGCTGGACAAGATGATGAACTTTTCATGTTTTGGAGAAGGCTCTGCATGCCACGCTTGTGTCAGAGTTTAAGTCAGCAACGTGATTATAAATGCATATACTTTATTTCCCAATAAAAATTTTGCTTTGTGCTCGTCTGGCTTTTTCAAGACCTTCAAAAGTGAGGGGTCCTTTTGGCATTTCTAGCACAGCATATTCTGTGTCGATTATGGTCTCAGCTTCACCTGGAGAAAAAGATGGATTTGTGTATGTATTGCATCCATTTTATAAGAGCAGAGATAATCACCGATACCGACTTTGGGTAAGGAGTATATGGTACTTACGTGTCATTCTTTGTAGTAATGTTCCATACCCCATATCATACTGGTAGGCAAGTATAAAACTCAGAGGAACAATTGGAAGAAAGAGTTGAGGTTTCTTATTTTTAATTGCTCTGTATTAAAAAAAAACTATAATATAATCAATATTCAGATAAAACACTTTAAATACCATATATTAAGATTTCTTAATATAAGCATATGCTGGAATTAAACATATTTTGTGGCAATGAAGCTCTATAGTTTTTAGTTTATAGCCTCATTTGGGATAATTATGCAAATAATATGGCTAAAGAAATCTCACACATATTCTATTCTTTTTTTAATGTCTTAGCAGTGTAATTTTGCTAACAATTATGCTGAAATGTTGAGGAAAGGACTGTGGATCCTACGTTTGATTAATTAGTTGCTGTAAGGGCTTTTTCAGCTGATCAGTTTATAGCACAACAATGTGACATTGTTGCTCATTTATTGTAAATTTGTTTCTGGCCATCTTAACTGAAGTTAATTCTGATAAATGCTTCAATTTGTTCTAAGATTATTGTTTTCCGCACCAAAATGCAAGATATTTCTTGATTAGAAAATGCAGTCCTCCCATTCCAATGGTTTACGCAAGCAAGCTTACTAGCACATATTGCTTCATACACCAGTGTGATATAGTGGTTAAGATGTAGGCCTACGAAGAAGGAGAGTCAGCTTCAAGTCCATCCTCAGCTATTGAAGCTCACTAGATGAATTTGGACCACAGTCACTCAGACCAAACTATCTCAAAGGGGCAAAAATGAAGGATGGAGTGCTATGTATATTGCCTTCAGCTCCTGAAGGAAAGGTGGGATATAAACCTAACAAATGCAATTAAAAGGCAAGTGAAAGTAGTTAAATCCATCAGGAAGCATTGTTTTAATGTATCAGAGAGCCAGTTTGGTGTACTGGTTAAGGCACCAGGCTAGAAACTGGGAGATCATGAGTTCTAGTCCTGCCTTAGGTGCAAAGCCAACTGGGTGACCTTGGGCCAGTCACTCACTCTCAGCCCTAGGAAGGAGGCAATGGCAAACCACTTCCAAAATCTTGCCAAGAAAACTTCAGGGGCTAATCCAGGAGTCAACAGTAATTCAAAGGCAAAAAAAAAAAAATTGCATACCCAATTGTTAGACCCACAGTTGCACATCCATAAAATGATCCAAAATACTTGAAAACCTCCCGTGTCCAAGCAATCTGCAAGGCCATCTGCCTCTCACGCATTTGATTTTGCATCAGAAGTTGCCTTTCTAGCTGGATGTAAAAAAGAAAATGATTTTACTTATTCATTTCAATAACATTCCTACAGAATAACTGTCTTCAGCTTCTATATAACTGCTACATATTTTCATAATAATTTGGGGATAAAGGAGAATTAATATTTTAAAATAGTTGTTGAATTATAAAGCATCATGCACTTGTTCCAATTACTGCATAAATATTTCTGTTCTACTTGCTTTGGCTAACTTAGAAAAGATGAGGCTCTCCCATTGCCTTTTGACAAAAGAGACAGGAGGCTTGTGCAAGGTCTCAGTATTATGGCAACTCTTGTTTGTCAAGATGTAGTGTAGAGGCAAAGATGATTCAGCAAAATAGCTTTCAACCAGTCTACCTACTGTGCTACTCACATAGAGCTTATGAATGTGTAATTCTGAACCAACGTTCACCCATAGTAGAGGAACAACTCATATTGGAGCAAGCTGGATTTCAACCAGGAAGGACACAAGTACTGAACCTCCCCAATATATTGAATTGCTTTTGAGCATCTCCACTGATGCAGTCTCTTAGCAGCACTAATGACACTGTTGACTATCACATGTTGCTATGGAAGATACATAATTCTGGCACAGGATTTAAAATTAATACAAATGATCCAGTTACTGCATCACTGCTTCTATGCTGAGCTTAGAGGAAAATGCAACTGATGGTAAATTGTTTTGGCACTGTGGAAGATTAGCAAGGAGACAGAGGTGTAAACACACGTTTCCTTTGCAAATATAAGGAATACCTGTGAAGAAGGGGTTATTTGGCCAGCTGAGGCAATGTATGTGTAAAAAGTTGCTTAGCAAGCTTTGCAGACTGTATCATCCCATTATAAATCACTCTCAGCCTTTTACCTGCATTCCTCCTCGTAACAATTAAGATAAAGAGGACAACACAAGTTCCCTAATCTAACACCTCCTAAAAGGAGGAACAGCAGTGGCCGCACAAAAGAAGCAATTTTCCCCCTAAGAATATTCTTAAGGAAGGTCCACTTATCTAGGTTCCCAAGTTACTGGCCAGAGATGGAATTAGACCATCCCCAAGGGTTGACTATGGAAAGACGTCTTTGGCAGAAGCTCAATTATCTAAGTTCCCAAGTTATTGACCAGAGACGGCATCAGAGTGTCCCTAGGTGCTAGCAAAGAGCTAGGGAGCCTGTGGTACTTAAAAATATGCCTCGCAGAGGGTCCACTCTCTGAAATAGTGACCAAGTCCCTGATAAGGTGTGCTACCTAGCCATTTCCATGATTTATATTTTGGCTGGAAAGCTGCACCAAATGATGTCCTCATGTAGAGTTGTTACACACTGGTAACAAAAGTTAGAATGCAGTCCTGTATCTACTTACCTGAACACAGTTACAATGAAATCAGTAACTGACCTCTAAATAGAATATAGTGTGAATCTGTATTAAATAAAAAATAACTGAACTCAATGAGACCTACTTCCGAACTGACGCATATAGGATTCAGTTGTTAAAAAGGTCACACAAATGTGTTCTAGTAGCTGTTAATTCATTACAGTTTTATTATCAAATAAAATATTCTTATTTTTTTATTTTTATCCTGCCTTTATTATTTTTACAAATAACTCAAGGCGGGGAACATGCCTAATACTCCGTCCTCCTCCTATTTTCCCCACAACAACCACCCTGTGAGGTGAGTTGGGCTGAGGGAGAGGGACTGGCCCAAGGTCACCCAGCCGGCTTTCATGCCTAAGGCGGGACTAGAACTCTCAGTCTCCTGGTTTGCGATTGGCTCCTTCCTAGGGCTGAGAGACAGGGACTGGCCCAAGGTCACCCAGCCAGCTTTCATGCCTAAGGCGGGACTAGAACTCACAGACTCCGGGTTTCTAGCCCGTTGCCTTAACCACTAGAACGATGATCTCCCCCTCAGTCAAAATGCGGTGAACTGGGCACCTTATTTTATCTTTTATTTTTCAATTATTGTATTTTAAAAAGGCTTGGCCTACTGTCTAAAAAAAAGAATATTCTCAATTTTTTTTCCAAACGTAAGAAAACAGGGTCGTACGATATTTCTGAAATCCTTACAAAGTTCTATAGTACAGAAACCAACCTGAAGCCGAGAATTCATGAGCATAAACTCCTGCTGATTCTTTAGGTTTTCACTGACAGACTTTGAAAAGATGAATCCCATTTTGATCTAAGAGGAGAGAACGAATTGCAACCGTAATTAACAATATCCCAAACCCTTTACACCTAATAATGCTATCAGACAACCTGAAGAAACAAGATAATGTGGATGGATAGTTTTGCTGTGGCTTTAACTAGGGTTTCCTTAAAAAGACACAAAGGGCTGAATTCGTATAAGGGCTACCAGATCTGGGCTGCAAAAAATCCAGGCCATACGAGGGAATCAAAAAGGTACTGAAAACTATAAACTTGGTTCTGCTATCTTAGTGGCAGCTGAGGTATCTGCAGCCCAGTTCTGGTACTCCTAATTCACGCATGCTAAATCATAAACCACCATTTACAAACCACAACTGCTGACAGGGTGGCTTCGTGTCCTCTTTGAGAGAACCAGCCTACGTGCTGCAGTTCACGCACCCCGAGTCAAACATCCCAAACTCACGCGGGCGACGCACGTGCCGCCCAGCCTCAGCGTCTCGCGTATCCCAGCCTTCTCAAGGTTCTGTCCGGGAATGATGGGAGCTGTAGTCCAATATCATTCAATAAAGTCGTCATTCGGGGACTGATTCCCAAAGCGAATATATACAGCCAAAGCGTATACACCATTGCTCCGTAAAGCCCCAAGCGTGCACAAATAGCGAAGGGAGACCATCTTTCCCAACCTGCGCTCAGCCCTCTCCGTTCTCGGCCTCTCCTTAGCCCAAACTTTCCCGTATCTTACCCTTTCGGGTTCTCGGGAGGCTTCTCTCAGTCAGAAACTCGGGCAGTTGGCCCAGGAAGCAAGAGACTTCCGGGCACAATTTTCCCAGCGAGGCCGACGAACAGATTGCCCGGAGTTTGTACTTGCGTTTAAACAGCGAAGGCATTTGAAGCAGGTCTGGAAGTCACGGGGAAGGGGGGAACAGAGGAAAAGATCCAGGCCAGGGAAGGATCCCGTGCTACAGGATTCACTTTTTAAATAGCAACAACAAACTAACTACTGCAACTAATAACAACGGAAAAATCGCCCGTATTGGGTTGATAGCTATAATGTGCACCCCGCGGGAGAGCCAATTTAGGTAGAGTCTCAGGTCAGGGCTTCAAAACTCCGCCTGGCCACTAGAGGGCAGCAAAGCGAGAACCCTCTAATTCTTTGCTGCCACCTAGTGGTCGTCCGAGATTCTGCTGGCAGGATCTGGATGCTCCAACGCCGGTTGGTTGATGGCTCGGATGATAAAACTACATTTTTCTACACGCCCTTCCTAAAAAACGAAGCTCGGTAGTACAGTACGCCCATCTCTTTGTAACGCCATCCCTTACTGAGACGTGTTTCATGGGTGCACCGACGATTGGGGCACCAAGAAAAAAAACAGGTTGGAAAAGCCGATGACGCTTATATGCAGCTAAATAGGCTAGCCGCTGATACGGGGCTTCGTAGCTCAGAAATGCAAAATTAAATAAAGATAACCAGCCAGACAGGCACGAACGCTAAAAATTCGATTTTTAGACTGGAAAGAAGAACGGGGAAAGGGTCCTGCCTGTAGGAGCATCGCAAGGAGGCGAAAAAAAATTAAGACGCGGCCACACCCTTGCGATCGAAGCCCCGCCCTCATTTACGTGCTGGAAGAGAAGCGTTGATGGGAAAGGCAGAGAGGAGGCTCCCGGCCGCAGCTCTGGACCCTGCCAGACTTGTAGCAATACGTGGAATACGTGTCCAGATCAAAGAAGGTGAAACACTTTTGTGTCCTGTCACTTAGCCCAATAAATTTTCTAAACTGGAATGTCAACTGATGACAGAAGTCATCAATTCCCAAATTTGGGCTGGGAATTAGAATGGGATGAGTGATCAGTGATCCAGGGTGAACATCTGTTAGAGTTGTCTAGCTTTATTTTTGCCAATTTAAATTGCAGGTCCAAAAAGGGCCTTGTCCTCCAAATTATAGGACAACAGTTTTCTGACTGAAAGAGCAGACGATTCAAGAAAGACCCTTAAGATCTCTACCTATAACATATAAAAACAGAGATTCTGATTCGCACAATTTTGGACAACCCAGACAACATTGCAATATGCTTTGACATCTGTGTAAAACTCTTTGGAGTATCATTCAATTTGGCCCATGGTCAACTTATTCCCTTCATTTAAGTTTGTGCCTGAGAGTGTAATAATGAGTTGAACAGTGTACATAGACTGTAAAGAGTCCCTGCACAGATAATGGCATTATAGAGCGTAGCCATATCAAAGCAGAAAGCCCAAGAAAACTATCCTTGGTAAGGAGGAAGACAGGGAGAAGAAAAAGCAGCTCCACCCACTGTGTGCCCTGCCTCCATTGATTAGCAGCCCCTGACAGATTATTTGGGGGTTGGACTAGAAGCCAAAAAAACCTCAAAAAAACCAAGATTATGGCAACCAGCTTGATTGATAACTGGCAAATAGAGGGAGAAAAAGTGGAGGCAGTGACAGACTTTGTATTTCTAGGCGCAAAGATTACTGCAGACGCTGACTGCAGCCAGGAAATCAGAAGACGTCTACTTCTTGGGAGGAGAGCAATGACAAATCTTGATAAAATAGTTAAGAGCAGAGACATCACACTGACAACAAAGGTCCGCATAGTTAAAGCAATGGTATTCCCTGTAGTAACCTATGGCTGCGAGAGCTGGACCATAAGGAAGGCTGAGCGAATGAAGATAGATGCTTTTGAACTGTGGTGTTGGAGGAAAATTCTGAGAGTGCCTTGGACTGCAAGAAGATCAAACCAGTCCATACTCCAGGAAATAAAGCCAGACTGCTCACTTGAGGGAATGATATTAAAGGCAAAACTGAAGTACTTTGGCCACATAATGAGAAGACAGGATACCCTGGAGAAGATGCTGATGCTAGGGAAAGTGGAAGGCAAAAGGAAGAGGGGCCGACCAAGGGCAAGATGGATGGATGGTATTCTGGAGGTGACGGACTCGACCGTGGGGAAGCTGGGGGTGGCGACAGCCGACATGAAGCTCTGGCGTGGGCTGGTCCATGAAGTCACGAAGAATCGGAAGCGAATAAACAACAAAAACTAGAAGACCTGCAAGGTCCTTTCCAATCCTATGTCTCTATGATCTGTGTAAAGATGATCTGTGCAAGACAACTTTGATTGGTGTCTGTGAGATGCTTTATACCTATTGCACACCAGGTGGCACTATTGCTTTTCTAGAATCCAGAACCCGGCGCATATGCACAGCTGAAGTTTGAATATAGTTTTGGTTAGATATATCTGCGCTGTTACTCTGACAGTTACTGGTATGCTTCAGCTAAATATCCTACCTTTGCTCCTGCTTTCATATTTCACCTCCTATTCATAACACCAAAGCACAGGATGGCACCACCAACACTGTGTGAAACTCTCAAATCGATCTGTGCGTTGTGAAATTATCCATCTTTGACCAACCTTGATGAGGTAGGTAACCAGCAAACACCCCAATTTGATTCAAAATTTGTTTTATGCAAAATAAAGTATTACTAGGTAATGGCATCTGCTTCCTGTTAAAAAAGAATTAAGATTAACGCCTTTATATACCCATATACATTAGAGTAAACTACTCTTAACTGGATTGCAAAACCTAGATGGCTACTAGGTTGTAATAAAGCAGGGGTGGGGAATCTTTTTTCTGCCAAGGGCCATTTGTATATTTATAACTGGGGACGGGGGGGGGGCAGGGTTTCTGGGATTTCCGCGGACCGGGGGCTGGAATTTGCGGGCGGGAGCCAATCACAAGCACTGGGGGGCGGGGTTTGCAGGCGGGAGCCAATCACATGGAAGGGGCGGGGTTTGTGGGCGGGAGCCAATCACATTGAAGGGGCGGGGTTTGCGGGCGGGAGCCCCGCAGGCCTTATATGGCCCACGGGCCTCACGTTGCCCACCCCTGTAATAAAGGATACATTTAATGCAGTATTTCTCACACTTGGCAGCTTTGTGTGGACTTCAACTCCCAGAATTCCCTAGCCAGCAATGTCCACACATTTAAGTCCACACATCTTAAAGTTGCC
This sequence comes from Charina bottae, assembly GCA_023362775.1. Classification (NCBI taxonomy): domain Eukaryota; kingdom Metazoa; phylum Chordata; class Lepidosauria; order Squamata; family Charinaidae; genus Charina; species Charina bottae. Next base: position 202,187,240 of record JALMGJ010000002.1, on the reverse strand, counting down.
AAGTTTGAAAAATGCTGGTTTAATGAATCTCTTTGCTGCCATCTTGTGGTGATTCATATTTTTGCAGCCTGGATATGCTGACCTTAATTAGAGATTTGAGAAAGATTTGTGATTTATCATATCTAGATATCTACATATTACACCTGGGGAAGCTCATTTGGAGATTGGGGTAAGATGCCATCAATATGCAGGTGATATTCAGCTCTAATTCACCCTTGGGGAGGTAGTGGAAATCTGCAACTCGTATTTGGAGCTGGACGAGAGCAAATGTGCTGACAGTTCAGAAAAGATGAAAATATTGTTTGCTGAAGTTTTAAAGATCTGGGTGGAAGAATATCATCTGTTCTTGATGGAACCGCAATAGGTTGACAGCTTGGAGAAAGGACCATTGGCCAATATTAGAAAACGTCCATGGCATGGAGCAAGTCTCAGTTTGGGTGACTAGCTAGCTTAATTCGAAGGATCAGGGAGCAGATGATGAGAGAGAGGCACTGGAAAACACTGCTGGTCCCTGGGTAGCAGCAAACTGTCTGAGCTGATAAAATCCAGCTTCTTAAGATCTCCTGGATCACTGCTATACCAGACCCCAAGGTAGGAGTGATGGGCAGGAGGGTTGTCTACAACTTCCTGTGGCCCATTTGCCCCCATCTCCCCAGAGCCCACTTCACCTTTTCTACTTCCTGCTCACCCTTTCCTTCCTGCTCTATACTATTCTTAAACGTTAGTGTTTTATTATCTTCCCCTGCCCCCATTTCCCCAGAGTCCCTTGCGTCCTCCAGTGCCTCTCTTCGGTGGCTTGGTTGCCCTTCATTCAGTTTTCTTTGGAATTTGCACAACTCCCCTGGCCCTCGTCTGTGCACACTCACTCCCTTCCTTTTACTGTGAGGTAAATGTTTGTTGGGGTCTCTGGGTCCACCCAGCTGGTGTCCTTGATCCAGGGAAAAGGGGCAGGGCACTGCTGCTACTGCCGGAGCCTTCCCTCCTGATATGTCTATGAAGGTTCTCAGTCATCCAGGTGGAATTGTCTGTGGCTTGAATCATGTCAACTGGATTTCCACTGAGAAAATAGAAATCCAGTTGACATGATTCAAGCTACAGACTTCCCTCCTGATGCGTTGTTCCCTCCAAGTTTGCCTCTGCTCTGGAGCTTCTCGGCATTGGTGACTTCCAGAGGTGTCTGCAGCGTATGGTTAAAGCAAAGTCAAAATGGGGGCCACAGTGAAGCAATTGAAGCCCTGCCTTTTTTATGTGCATTGTGACACACCCACACAATAAAAACAGGTGCAGTTTGACTTTTTTGGCCACACGCTATGGGCACCCTGGTGGCTTCCCTCTTGCATCATGCATGCATGCTTGGATGCACACTCTTCTCTCCTCATCTCTTTACACTTTCACTTTTTGTTCCTTCTCCTCTCTTCCTCAGCAGCCACCCCCCTCCCCAGCCATTCTGACTGCTTCTTTCTTCTCTAACCAACAGCTCGCCCCCACTATGTCCCTATCAGTTCCACCTCTTACCTCGCAGAAAGGTAGCTGTGTGTGCACACCTGGACACGCTCTGTGTGAGAGGAATGGTCTTAGGTGGACCTTGGCCATCCTCTCACACAATCAGAGTCCCATTCCAGAAGACAGACCTTGACTGAGCCCTCCATGTGCTAAGCATTTCCAAGATGGATTACTGTTATAGATGAGGCTGCTTTTAAGGTAGTTCTGAAGTGTAGATGATTCAGACATGAACCCTAGATGTTTTGCTTGGTATGATGCCAATCTGTACTGACTATTAATTTGCTTCCTGATTCAGTTCTGTTGGGGTTTGATAAACCCAGGAATTTACTTCTAGATATAAATTATACAGAGAGGCTTGATTTCTAGGTAAAAGGTGAAATATTCTGCACAGTCACCCAATTAGCAGCCATTGTTGTAGGAATGATGTGTCATGTGTGACTCATTCAAAAGGTGCTTAGAGTTAGGTTGGGTGTGGTGAATAACGAGAGTGACCTATAATGTGATTGGTCAGGTTCACTATATATGCAGAGACATTCTCATTTCCCATTATTCCCATTTTACCTCGTGAAAGCTGTATCGTTGATGGTGTATCATTTGTTACCTGTGGAAGTGATCTGTAAATACGTATGTATATAAAGTAAATAGGATATTTGATATAACTTCTGTTTGGAGTCTATTTACTGCATAGTACGTGGATCACTGGTGCCTAGGAGAGAGGCAGGCCGCTCCATCTCCGCGCTCCCTCTGACAAGTTCAGGGTATTAACTTTGACTCTAAACATTCAGGCTATCAGAAAGGCTTCTGCTTCTCATTTTAACCACCTGTAACTTTTATTTCTCTGCATGAAAGACTCCCTTCTTCCTCCTCCATCAGAGCAAGTGATATTGTGGCTGAGGAAGACGGTGGAACAGTGTCCTCAAAGAGAGATCCCTACTGCATCAGGATAACCATAGCATTGTTTTGATGAGCTTTTTAAAAATACCTCTCTGTGTTTATTCTTCTCATGCTGCATGTTTGTTTTCAGTGATTCTTTTATTCAGCGTCTTTGACTTATTTTATTTTTTGTAAATTGCCTTGAATAGGTTTTGTTTTATATCAAAAGAGGGGAATTAAGTTAATAAGTAGAATGCAGGGTCAAATGGCTGAACTTCATATATCATTTTAAACTAATTAGTAATGTTTTCAGTTTTGAGTTAAGTAACTTCACAGTTACTTAAAATAACTTCAGAGTTATTTTAGGAGAAGTGTAATATTGCACTGTCATGATCTTGCTTTCTCTTTTTTGTTAGCATTGCTAGGAAGTTGTTTGTACTGTATTTGATAATTTCCCTCAAAATACTGTTAGGATTTGGCCTTCTTGAGAAATTATTTCAGTGTTGTAATTTCTTAGAAATAAATAAGAATCGTAAGATCAGCTGAAAATGAAGCAACTCTAAAGCTGCTATTCTATGCATCCACTTGTAAGACATTTTCAATTAAAATACTTATCTCTAGGCAAGGTTTCTTTCTTTCTTTTTTTAATTTTACCTGATTCACAAAAAGAGGTATAGTAGTCTGATTACTAGGGGCGTGGTGGCTCAGCGGGTAAGACGCCAGGCTTGTCGATCAGAAGATTGCAAGTTTGGAGGTTTGAGACCCTAGTCCCGCGTGACGGAGTGAGCTCCCGCACTAGCCCCAGCTCTTGCCAACCTAGCAATTCGAAAGCATGCAAATGCAAGTAGATGAATAGGTACCACTTCAGTGGGATGGTAACAGTGTTCTGCGCGCGTCATGCTGGCCACATGACCATGGAAGCATCTTCGGAAAACGCTGGCTCTTCGGCTAACAAACGGAGATGAGCACTGGCCCCTAGAGTTGGACACGACTGCACAAATGTGCGGGGGGAACCTTTACCTTAGTCTGATTACTGTGCAGGTTCATGTTGCCATTTTCACATACCTTCCTTAGGCACACATGTTGCTGATCTCAAAATGCTGAAAACACCATGGGAATTCATCCAAGTATTTAGGGTTGGATAAACAAAAATGGCATCTTCACCATCCACATCCAAGGATCTCTTTGGTGTCTTTTGAAAAATGTCCATGGTCGTTGTGCAAGAGAGCTGTTGAGTCACCAAGATATTCTCCACTCTGATCAATTAAAAGCAATGGTAGGACTTTGCACTAGGGTGCAATAGGTACAGCAACCCAGTCCTACCAGTGGGAAACCAGCCCTCCCACAAGCTCCACAGAGCTTCTTCACCATGTCAACTGCACTGAGTATGTTTTTTGTGGAATCACAGCTAACTGGAAAGAAATCAGCCCAGCGGAGACGTGGGCGTGGGATCATAAAGGTTTGTAGACAATCCAGGATTGGGGCAAATGCTCTCTGTTCACAGTTCAGAGCATACTGCATAATACACTTCACCAATGCCCAAATCCAGGAAAGAGTTTTCTGCCCCACAACTATACCAAGCACAAGGAAGGGAAGGGAACATAGACATAAGCAATACTTAAAAACACAGCATGACTGTGTTCTTCAGAAACATGGTTCCCTTAGGTGCTACAACTTCTAAATCTAATCCCAAGAGTTCTTGCTTCAACACAGCCATTTGAAGGTTGTGCTTCTAAAAGTAATGTAAGCAAATAAAGCTTTGTGAACCAGAACTGGCACCAGGGACCAGACCTACTGGACATCTGCCAAGTACAACACTTCTACAGGGGCTTCACCATTCAGGGGCTCCAGAGCTTCCTGCTCTGAACCGTCTTTTTCATTTTACCCAAGATTTCTGATTCACCATGTAGGATGAACGCAGAATGGATGCTATCTTGGATACCTTTAGCCCAGATTCTATTCCCAACAATAAACCAAAGTACAGCATCTGGGTTAAAGGTCTAAGGACAGTATCTGTTTTAAGATTACACTATATCAGAACTTTGGGTGAAAGACAATGTAAGGGAGGTTTAAAATGGTTTCGAGAGCCAGTTTGGTGTCGTGGTTAAGGGATCGGGCTAGAAACCGGGAGACTGTGAGTTCTGGTCCTACCTTAGGCACAAAGCCAGCTGGGTGACCTTGGGCCAGTCACACTCTCTCAGCCCTAGGAAGCAGGCAATGGCAAACCACTTCCGAAAATCTTGCCAAGAAAACTGCAGGGACTGGTCCAGGCAGTCTCTGACAATCGGACATGATTGAACGGATTAAAAAAACGATTTAATGTATCTTCTCATGACCTAAGGCTTTTCCCCAATGTGTCATGCAAAACTGCCAATGAGTAATTTTTACATAACTGAGTACTGGCAAGCCATGTGACTTGGATGTGGTTAAGGTTTTCTGATTCAATTACTAAATTCCTCCAAGTACTAAGAAGCATTGCTCATCACAAAAACTTGGAATGTGGCTTGATTTACTTCGGTTCTAATAATTCAGATGTATGTATGTTGGGAAATCAATGTGTTTTTTTTTTAATTTTTACAGAGTTTGTGAATTATTATTGTGTTGGGCAGGAACTGCCAATCCTTTGATTTCCTGTTCAGGTAAACCACAATGTTTCTGTTCTGTCCCCTAAAATGACTGAATCTGAACAGCAGGAAGGGTTGTGTCCTCTTCTCTTACCATACAATCTTTTGACTTTGACTTCCAAAGGGCTCTTGGGTGAGGAAAACTAGGGGCACTCCTTCTAGGGGCCTGAGTTACTGTTGATAAGTGGTATAGCAGTGTGGTACCTGCGACAGTGTGACAGACAAGATGGATGAAGCTTCATATGCCAATATCTCTCCCTGTAGAAGAGAAACATCAAATATGTAAAATTCCTATGGTAATAGTTTATTCCTTTCATGAACATAATGGGGATGATCCTATGCACAGTTACCTGAGGAACAAGTTCTGTTGAATAGAATGCGGTGTACACACACACACACACACACTGTACTGTAGCTAGCTAGCTATCTGCACTGCACTCAAGGAAACAAATTAATATGTGTGTGTGTTGAAAAAAAAACGAACTCACACATTCAGAATTAGATGTTAATAATAGTTGTTCTTTGGTTGAGGCCTTTGAACATGCACCCTCTCATAATTTTGTCTTCTGAGAACTTGGACCACGTGAACCCATTTGGAAGGAATTTCCATTTCCCTTAATTGGACTTGGTTCTGAGTAAATACATTGAGGATTAGTCTTTAATACCAGGGAACCCCTTTCTCTGGGGCCATATTTGGAATTTTGAGAACCTCTTTTGGGTACCCGCACAAAATGGTTGGCATGGTGGGCATGTCAAATCTCAAAGGACTAATTTACTAGAAGGTAAATTGAGGGGGTTGCTCTGGCATCTCTCTAGACTCCCAGGATTTACACCCAAATCCCTAAAGGGTGGAGTTTTTGTGACATCACAACTCACATTTCTTCATTTTGATGGAATCTCGGCTTGTTACAGATGCTCTTGCACAGAGGCATTATGGGAAATTCAGCTTATTCTTGATGATGTGCTTTGCAGCACATCATCTCCCCATAATTATAATTTCTTTTTACTTAAACTGTGATGGTCCCAGTGCCAGTATCTTAAGAAATTCTCCAGAAAATTCATCAGAATGCTAAAAGAATTCATTTATTAAAATACGGCTACATGGAACGGCTGCAAAGCTCTGAAGACCAGATTTGGCGCCAAGCATTCAAAGTTAAAAACACCCCTCTGACTTCATCCCTTGTTAGTTTCAAAACAACCGTTTTCCCACTCCTGCTCTTCCTCCCTCCCAACTTGTTAAGTTTAATGAGAGTCCAGGTGTCTTATCAGTGTCCTTAGTTTTTCCCCAGTCAGCGAAGGAATGTGAGGGAGGCAGTTCTCTTCGGTGCAAAGTAGCAGCTACAAAGCAGGCTGACACGAGTCGGCTTCTATACTGCTTGACACGTGTTGGCTCAAATACATGGCAGGCAAGCAAAGCGAGCCTGACATAAACACATCTTTACAGAAATAAAATAAGGAGCCACTGGGCCTGGACAACAGCTAGGGAGGGATTGCTTGGATATATTAATGTCCATGGGAACCACGTTGGGACTCGTGCTTCACTGTATCTGTTTATATTTTATAACATCTGGTATCACTTGCAACTCTGTAAGTTACAATATACAGTATAATTCAATTGGTAGATTGTTATTCACTCTCCACTTCTAGTGAAAGCCAAGTGGATTTTGTGATACCCAGCTTTTAAATCTGTACTGTGTAGCTGGCTTCTGATTTTATTTCCTTTGCTGCCAGTGGAGGAACAGGTGCTAATTTAGTAAAGACCACACCTGACAAGGATGTTTGGAAATTTAATCTCTCTCCAATATTTCTCTACCTTCATGCAAATATTTTTTTTAAAAAAATGAACAGAGCCTTCCCATATTTGCTCTTTTTTCTTTTTTGCTATAGTTTGAAAAAAACTTTGCCGGTATTCTAAGTTCAATGATGGATATGGTTGGGCGGTTTTATCAGAAGACCTTACCGGTCTATTCCTATCCATTTTTGCAATTCTTTAAAAACCTTTCTTCTAAAAGACCCTCAAAGCATTTCCAATGTGTCATGTACGGTATCATCAGGACTTGCATCTTCCTTTCTTGAATACCAAAACGTTATTTGTTCCAGTCTGGTAATATTTTATATAAAATGCAAAAATGATAAATGAAAAGTAAAATAGCCACAGCACTCAGATCCTGTTGGCTTCCCTCTTTCTATCTAAAGCCAGCTGCTGGAAACAAGTTATAGCACTTCTGAAAGATATTGGGTGACTTGCCAGGAGAAATAAGTTTCACAGGGCAGGAAAGAAGCCATTGGAAATGGTCATTAGGAAGGTGCCCTCTGGAGGTTACAGACATGAGAAATGCAGAAGTCTGGGGAATTTTTATGTGGGCGTGGTGGCTCAGCGGGTAAGACGCCAGGCTTGTTGATCGGAAGATTGCAAGTTCGGAGGTTCGAATCCCTAGCCCTGCGTGCAGAGTGAGCTCCTGCACTAGCTCCAGCTCTTGCCAACCTAGCAATTCGAAAGCATGCAAATGCAAGTAGATGAATAGGTACCACTTCGCTGGGTAGGTAACAGCGTTCCGCGCGTGTCATGCGGCCACATGACCGTGGAAGCGTCTTCAGACAACGCTGGCTCTTTGGCTAACAAACGGAGATGAGCACCGGCCCCTAGAGTCGGACACGACTGCACAAATGTGCGAGGGGTACCTTTACCTTTAAGAGGTCGAGTAATAATTATATGTGGATGTTTCCAGACCAAGTGTAAATCAATTCTGGCATCTTTGCCTGTTGTATCCCAGATTTGTGCTATACTTGGCTTTAAAGATAATGGCCAACACTGGCAACGAGATTGACTCTAAAATTGGTGTCTTCTATTCCGGTGAGGTTGCTCTGCCAGCATTGCAGCCATCCCATTTTGTACCAGCTGCAGTTTCCAGAATACAGAATCTCCATAGAATGTGTTACGTTCTCCAACTGAGAGTCATCAGGCTGCGAGTTATAGTCACGAAGGCATCCTGATCCAGATAAAGTTGTCATCAGCACACCAGTTGGAGCTGGCAGTGACTACTCTGGGCAATGTCTCCCTGATGTTTAAACAGGAACCTGAAGTCCAGGAAGACATCCAAATCATTTTATTTTATTTATTACTATTGGTATGCCATTTCATTCCCACTGTTTCTGAATGGTGTATAATAATCAGAAAAAGGATGCGAAACACCATACAATTGCACCCATAAAAAGTTTTTTAAAAAGCATTAACTCCTTTGGGGGAGTGAGAGCCTGTCCAGAAGTACTGGCACCAATATTGTTGGATGGATAGCAACTCTGTCTTGATAGCATTTAATCTGAGGTTTTCCCTGTCCAGATTCTCACAGCCTCCAGGCACACGTTCAGGATTTCCATAGCATCTCTGGCTCAGCCAGCGGTTGCAGTATATAACCGCAATATGTCATCAACATATTAAAGACACCTCACTCCAAACCAACAGATGACCACTCCCTGGGGATTCTCTGGGGTTTGTAGATGATGAACAGCATAGGAGAGAGCACCAAAACCTGTGCTATCCCACACTGGAGTACCCATGGGTCTGAGTGTCCATGACCATCCAGTTAAGTAGAAGAAGAACCATCATAACATGGTGCCCATCACTGCCAACCCTTGCGGGCAGATCAGAAGGATAGCATGGTCTCTGGCATCAAACAGAAATCTAATAAGACCAAGAGGGGCAGACTTCCCCTATCAAGGTCCAGAGAAAATAATCCATCAGAACATCCAATGTCATTTCTGTCTCATGATCATGTCTGAACCTAATCTGAACAGCTAATCTGTTTCCTCTGGGATCCTTTGTAGTTAATTTGTTATCTTCTCAATGAACTTTTCTTAAGGGAAAGTTGGAATCAGGCAGACGTTATAAAACATGGCTGAATCCATGGAGGGCTTCTTCAGGATTAGGCATTATGCCCTCCCCAGAAAAGTGTTGATTATCTCCTGGATCCAAACGCCATGCCCCACCTAGCTGCCCAGAAGAGCCAGGAGGGCATGATCCAATCCACAAGTGGTGGAACTCAAACAGCAGAGAATCCTATCCACTTCCCAGATTTTACAAGCTGAAAAGAATCCCAGATTACCAGACAAGATGCAGCCTTGTTTACCACAACACACTCGGTCCAACTGGTGTCCAATCCAGTGGGAATATGAGTGACTTGTCTGCGAAGAAACCAGAAATTCATCCAGTGTGTCTGCAAGAGTTTGTCTCTTCTATCTTTCCCTAAAAAACTCTGGGTTCAATTTATTATTTATTAAACAACTTATATAGCCACCTGTCTACCAGAAGGAACTCTAGGTGGCAAACAATAAAAACACAATACGCTAAAAATACCATTTAAAACAATAAACAATGTTGAGGCCCCAATAAAACGCGCATTCATTCACCAACCACCCATGTCAGTTCCATCAACATCCTGGTCCCAGTGCCTGGGGGAAAAGCCAGGTCTCTACCACTTTCTTGAAGGCCAACAGGGTTGGGATCATCTCCATCTCTGTGGGGAGGCTGTTCCATAAGGCTGGCTTCCAAAATCCTGCTAGGTGACATTGGGTTACTCTGAACAGCGGAGGAGGAGTACTGCAGGCAGATGCAATTGGCAAAGAGAAGAATTGATGCTTTGCCACTTCTATTGCCACTGTGTAGACCCAAACATGACCCCTTAACAGTGCTTGGTCGCATCCACTTCTGGTTTTCCAGCACCACTGCTATAGGCATTTCTCAGTTGGAGGAGGAGAGGGTTGTCTTGCCCTCAGTTCTAAAGTACTGGAAACTCTTGTCACATTTTTTCTTTAATTGGCTTAATTGTTATTTTATTTCCTGAAAGACCCCTGGAAAGTATAGTGCTATGAGGAAATTGAGGGAATTTTCTAAATACAGTTCTTAGAATTTTTTAGAGGAAGCTGTGACAAATTTTTCTCCACAACATCCAAAGCAGCAGATCACTTGCCACTTGAGAGAAGTTCTGGCCATACAGATTTCACTGTAGATAAGTCCTGTCCATGTCAGATTTTTACATTTACAGTGTAAAAACCTAAACTCAACTACAGTGATCTAAATGGCTATGAAAAGATCATAATAAGAGTGTATAAATGAATTGCTACAACATCCTAAAAGCTAATGCATATTTCTGGTTTAGTCCCTATGGCACTCCAATGAAATGTGCAGGAATTTATATTGTACAACAAGCAGGTAGTTTGAATCTTGCTTTCACCAGTCTTAATCCAAACCTTACTCACTACAGCACATTAATTTGCAATGTCCATGGTTGGCATCCCTATAGAAAAGCTGGCCTCTCAGAGGGCTTGCAGATTCTTTGTAGCCTTTTCCCAGGTGCCGCTAACCATGACGCAAACATGGCTTGGCAACCCCTCTTTCTTGGCCAAGTCCTTTGACATTGCCTTCATCTCATCCCCAGCCTATGAGTGAGACAGGGTTAGGTCATCCTGAACTCTGTAGTATTAAAACATTAAAGGAATGTTTCCCCCCTCATTCTGACACCAAGGAGAGCCTCCAAGTGTCTGTTAGGTTTTGTCACCCATTACCCGGAGGCAATTCAATGACTGGCAATCACTGGGAACAGAGCAATAGAGACAAGATAGGGGTTGGCAATGAGGACAGCAAGTTTCAGGCTAGGATACGTTTCTGCTGACTAAAGGATGGGCAAAGAACCCTTCAACTCAGTGGCTCTGTTTGGAAGTTCAGCTGCAAGTGTTGTTTGTTGTGTCCACTTCCCTTCTCCCCTTTGCTAAAGCTCTCCAGCAGCTCAGCAGGGGGAAGGAGAAGTGGGAATTTTACCAATCTGAGTTTCATGGAGCAGCCAGATCCTTAACCTTACTATGAATGTTTCCATGGGGGCTGATATACCTGGGTTAAGTTGTGGGGGGGGGGGTAAGGGCAAATGAGGGGATCTTTGAAAATTGTGTTGGGATCTTCCCCCAGAACACTGTCTGCCCTCCATGTTGTCTTCCCCCAGAAGAGGTAAAGGAAGCCCAATTGTTAAAAGGTTACAAAATAGAATGAGTTTGATAATGCGAGATTAAGATGGAAAAGGAAGCCCAACTACTCAGACAAAGGGTTCCCTTCCCATTCAATTGGAAAGCTTGGAACACAAAAGATCAGCTCATTCACAGAACTTAGCCAGCCCATTCAGGTAGATCTTCTTCCCCAGCCAAACAGATCTCCATAATCAAATAAGAATAGATTCCTTCCAAGGTGCACATTCCAAGTAAGCCACAGCCCACAGGGAACACAGACAGGAAACACAAACAGCAGGGGGCCCAACCACAGAGCGCCTCCTCTCTGAAAACTGGCAAATTACACTTCTCTCAAGTTCCTAGGGGGCGGGAACACCTTTGCATAGCAACGACCAAGCCTATATAAATGGCCTGTGGGGGAAATACAGGTGTGGCCACCTTCCAACCAGCATATTCTGTACTTTGTACTATGCATATGCTCTTGGGAATAAACCTGCAAACCTCTGTTCCAGCAACTGCCTGCATGTCTATTCATTCCCGGCTGGGGACGAACCTTGGTAAGATTACCTTCTAACAATTGGGTGTTGTGGAAGCAAAAGGTTCCTCTACCCAGTCTTCAAGGATCTCCCTTCTGCTGCCTGACCTCTTCAAATGGAAGGATAAGCCTCAGAATATGCTTTTTAGAGGAAGGGATCTTTAAGGGGAGGAGAGGTGGAAAAGGAAGCTTCCACAAGCTTGTCCTGGCTAGCATGTCTCTGGATCCAAGCCTTTACTTTCTGATAGTGAAAATAATTTGTCAAATTCTTAATCTAATTGGTCAACAATTTTCTGCTTTTGGCTCTGAGAGAAACCATCTCCATCTCCGATCAGCTCAGTCACAGTGCTAACCTTGGATGTAGAATGTGAAAACTTTTATTTATATAATTCCATAAAGGTACTAGAATTCATAAATGTAATAAATATAAATGCATTTATTTTCTAGTTATAATTTTCTGCATTATTTACAGACACAGAAGAGTTGGCCAATCACTGCAAAGAGGTTGCCACAGATGAACTCCAACATTGGGTTTATGACGATGTGTCTTTTGCTGCATTTGCTTAAATTTCTGCATGCAGAGTCTTTCAAGGAGAAAAAGAGAAGCACTCAGCTATTTCTTTAAAAACACTTACATAACCTTAACAGTTAAGTTAGATAATTTAAAGATGTTCTCAAGCCATCTCCTATTGTTGTCCTCTTCCCAACAAAAGTACTGTACTGCATACTTTCCACTTTCGAGTCCTTGGAGATTCTGATCTTATTTACACTTAAAAAAAACACCAAAAAACAAAACCCTTCTGCTTAAAATTTCTGTGAGTTGCAAAATTAATTTTGTAGCATAAGCTTTCAGTTTAATGTTTCACTTTGAGCAGCTAAGCCTACATGCCTTCACAATTTGACCAAGCGCTGATCAGATTCTTAGGAAAAAGAGACAAATATTGAAGCACATGGAGAGTTTGAAGACTGACGCTGATCCAGTTTATGCAACAGATGAATTATTTTACAAGAAATCCTGTTCCTGACACTTTCCCTTCTCTGTTATATTTTGCATAGACTACTTGCACATAAAGGCTAATCTAGCATTCCCCTATTTGATATTCTCCAGATGTGTTGAGATCACAATTTCCAGTATTCCGAACCAGCCCGGTCATTCAAGACCAACTGTCTGGGAAGAAGATGAGATGTAGTACAGAGTGAGGAACTGCTGCTCCTACTAGTAGGCATGGCATCCTCCTTCTCCCAGAGACCATCAGGACCAACTACCCTGTGAAGAAAGGCAAGAGGAGAAATGAGGAGGGGGAGGAGGATGGCTTCATCCAAGTCTCACTGCTAGCTGATTTCAACCATGGCTGGCCATCATAGAAAACCTAAATCATTAAGGCCCTTTTTGCTTGAGTGGTCTGCCACAGCCCTGAAGAGCTTCATCATTGCTAAGTTTGCACAGTCTGCAAACTCTGGCTCCTCAACTATGATAGGCCCATGACTAAGGCAACTCTATTACGCTTCTTCCTTTACTTGAAAATAGACCCATTATTTCCTTATAAGGTGCTGTATCTTCAGCATGAAAACAAGCCAACATGCTTCTTCCTTCCTGAAAAGCAATTCCTCACAATCCTTCAGAATGTGTGGGAAGCCTTTTCCTCCACCCTACAAATTACTCCACAGATTTGCAAGTCCTTACTATTTCCCTTCTCTCCTCCAATTCCCTCAAGGGATTTAGTTCACTCTTTACCATCCCCCTCCCCATAAAGAAATTCCTTGCTTTTTTCTATTGTGTTTTGTTGGGAAGGGAAGATCAATGGATGAGTCCCCCCCCCCCCCCCCCGCCTTGATTGTTTAGGACTATTTCCTCTTGCCACTTCCCAGGGGTTACAGCATGGTAAAAGAATGCTGCAGTGTTGCGGGGCGGGGGAGAGAAAAAATGCTAGTTGAGTTTTTGCCTTCTAGTCAAAAACTTTCTTTTGTAAGCCAGCTTAGTGCAGAGGGTGGGTTGCATGGAGCAGCTGACCCAATATGAGAGAGTGGGACTGACTGACTTTTATGGACTGTTAAGAAAACTGCACGATTGGGTGGTCATGTGGATTTTTGCTACCCAGGTATGGTATCCTCCCATATTATGTTTTTCTGAGCTGCTTTTGGGGGTATTTTTGGTTGCTCCCCTCCAGACCAGAACATAAATAAAGTACATAAAATGTTTTCTTACCCCTCAATCCTGGCTCAGGTGGATGTCTTTAAACAGTAAGGCAGCCTTCTCAACCAATGCCATGTTGGATGACTCCTTTTATTCTGTTTTGCTGAGGGAGATTGTAGCCCAGCTCAGCTTGGGGAAGTTTGCAGTCAGCCATTCTCCCTCATCACCAATCACCGTGGATTGCCTCCTCAAAAAAAAACGTCAAATCTAGACCCTAAACTCCATTACTGTGCTGAAAAGTATTCGTTGGCTCTTATAGTCAAACAAAATATCTTTGCTCTGGGGAAATCAGGGCCAAAGTACTGCTATGAATTTGGGCCTTTCCACTCTGCTGAGTTAAAGTGCTATTCAACCCTTTACCCATTCTTGGGTGGGCAGAAAATTATACAGGTAGTCCTTATTTAGCAACCACAATTGGGACCGGCAACTTGGTTGCTAAGTGAAGTGGTCTCTAAGTGAAACCACGACTGTGCTTACGGTCTTACTTTAGTTTTTCTTTGCTTTACAGGTCTGTGAAAGTCGTAAATGCGAGGACTGGTCGCAAAGTTACTTTTTCATCACAATCGTAACAGCAAACAGTTGCTAAACGAGGCAGTTGCTAAATGAGGACTACCTGTACCAGTTTGAAATTGGCTGCCTCCATTGCCAATTCCTATTCTGCACTTCTTGCCTCTGTTCTGATTCCCTGCCACATCCGACTGTCCTGATTTTTTGTGGGCAGAGCAGGGCGAGCAAAGTGATTGGTTAATTCTTCAAGCTATGCTGTCCTCCCTCTTTTGCAGGTCACCAGCCAGTGAGAAAGACACCTGCCAATCAAGGCCCTGCAGCAGGAATGGAGCAGGTCTGGCTGCAGACTTTATCCATCATCTTTAGAATCCTTCCTGTGCCCTCCTCCTATACCCCATTCCAGCCTTTCTCAACCTTTTGACCCTGGAGGAACCCTTGAAATATTTTTCAGGCCTTGGGGATCTCCTGCAGATTGCAGCTCAAATATAGACCAGAAGTTACAAAATTATTGTATTAGTTTCATGTGTAGGCCTGAATATGCTGTATGCATTAACAGTAAAATTTTAAAAAAAATAAAGAATGAGACGTACCTCTTTAATGTGAAGTTGCCTGAATTTGAAAGAATTTTTTAAGTAAATCGTGATCTCCCAGGGAACCCCTAGTGACCTCTCGTGGAACCTGAGGGTTCCATGGAACGCTGGTTGAGAAACCCTGCCCCATTCTGTTGTAACTCAAACCATAGAAAGTTAAAAAGAAAAAAGGATTGGAAACACAAGCAAACAGCACTTTTACTTAGGATTTCCCGTTGGGGGAGTTGGGTGGTCATATAAATTTAACTAATAAATAAATAAATAAAATTCACTACTTTTTTCCCTTTTTTATAGAGGCAACAAATGCCAATTTCCAGATTCCTCTGTGCTTTTGTGTGTGAGACAACAGAAGGGGATTTGTCCTTTCACCTATTCCACTATTAGCTCATTTCCCCATTTCAAGGCCTGGCACATTTCTTACCAGGTGTTGCCCAGTGATTTGGGGTGTGTGTGTGTCAACAGTTGATTGGCCAGCTTCAAGTGGCCAACAGGCACTAAGTTGATCATGGCTCCCTTGACTGAGCTTCTGTCACACCTCAAAAACACCACAGAAGGCTATTGCCTTGAAAGAGGAAACACCACTTTAACACTAATTCAGCTCTGGATGGCTTAAGCCTGTCTCACTTATGAGCTGGAGATGAGACGAAGGCAACTGAATGGGAACATAGCAAGGAAAGGAACCCCCAACACTGTCAGCGTTTCTACCATGCAAGTGGGGAAACTCCCCTTGATAGGCCAGCAAAGATGTAGATAATGCTCACCAGTGAAAATGAAAGCCAAAGCACATTCTGCTTCCTAGTAAAAAGATGCTGCAGCTGCTGCTGCTGCTGCTTTTTGTTCTAAAAAACCAGCTGATGGTAAAGGAAGCATAACCATTGCTTTCTGGTAGCATTCAGACACTTAAGCTAGCACAGAGCTGCTTGAGGGAAGTCAAGGGAAATCAACTGTGGGGGACAGTTCTGACACGGCTCCTGAGGTGAGTAGAATCCTGATATAGAACAGTGGTATCAATCGAAGAGAATATTTCTAGCTCAGGGTTGAACTGTGGAGTCCATGGTGCTCTCTGAGCCTTGTTGTTTTCTTGCAGACGTTTCATTGCCAGTGCGAAAAGGGAGTGGAACTTGCTCTCTGTTTATATACCATGGCTTCTCCTTGTGTTGGTGGAGGTGTTGTTCTCTCCTTGGTAGTTCCTTGATTGGGCTGTTGTTTGTTGCTTGGTTGATTGACTGAGTTAATGGTTCCTTGATTAGGGTCTATTGTGTTGTTTGATTGCTCCTCTGGTGCTAATCTTGGTGTTAATCTTGGGAAACGCTGAGCATCTTAAACCAAGCCAAATCCAAAAATGCTAGAGAATTCCTGGAAGCTTGGCACTCAGACAAAGCAGCCATCAACAGACACATAGAGGTAAACATTTACATACCATTCATAAGAGACAATAGAAAAGCCAGAAGACCAGAACACCTCCTTGCCAGCAATCAACATCCAGATAGGCAAAGATTAACACCAGGATTAGCACCAGAGGAGCAATCAAACAACACAATAGACCCTAATCAAGGAACTATTAACTCAGTCAATCAACCAAGCAGCAAACAACAACCCAATCAAGGTACTACCAAGGAGAATACAACTCCCCCACCAACACAGGCAGGAGAAGCCATGGTATATAAACAGAGAGCAAGTTCCACTCCCTTTTTGCACTGAAGATGTTGCCTAGCTTGGCAATGAAATGTCTGCAAGAAAACAACAAGGCTCAGAGAGCACCATGGACTCCACTGAACAGTGGTATCTCAGCGGAGCTCTAGAACAGAGTCTTTTCTCTAATGTATTAGTTCTTTGTACTCAAAATGAAGAGAATTCAGAAGACTTCAAATGGACCAGCCTTTTAAGAAAAGAAGCAGGGTGTCTCTGTGCAAAAATAGGCATTTATTTATGAAGTTGATAGGATGCTGGATAAATTATGGGCATCACTAGAGCAGCCAGGAGGGAAGAGATGTCATGTGCATCATGATGTCATCACAGCAATGTTAAGTAGTATGTTGCTTGTGTCTGTTGCATGATGGAAGCAACTCTAATGACCTACTTGATGGCGTCATTTGCACAATGACATCATGACGTGTGCAATGTCTTTGTGGCCTCCATCCATAAGGCAGGTTCACAGCCCACCCTGACACAGTTCTAGCCATGGACTCAGCTGCATGTGGCTCCCAGCTGAAGAGTCAGCCCTCTTCCTTGCCCATCCAGCCATTGCTTTGCTTGTTGGAATCTTCATTAGCAAAAACTTTCCATGTGCAAATTCAGGTTCTCTGTGGGGTTTAATCCATCTTGTTTAGGGAAAACCTCTGTTCAGGGGCCCCAAGGAAAAGGGAGGCATGCCTACTACCTAAGACATGTTTCTTTTGGACCAGGCTAAGACTGGTCTTCTCTCAGGCAGTATTTTAATTATTTTTTATTTTAAGGGTCTCCATTACATTGAGATAGAGATAGGTAAGAGAGAGAGAGAGAGGTGATACATAATAGATACGGTAAATAGACTTCATGCATATTGCTCTTTCCATAATTTTATTTTATATAATTGTTTTCAATCACCTGTGATCCATCCAGAGAATTCCAGGTATTGGGTGGATTAAAAATGCAATAGGTAGAATGAAATATTGTTGGAATAATGGGAATAGCAGCTTTCCTGTACTAGAGCCTTCCCAAACCTGTTACTCCCCAGATGTGTTGGGGTTGAAATTGACAGAATTCCCACCCAGCAAATTTCAGTTAATGTCTTCAAAGCAACCTCAGAAAAGTGTGACAAATAGTGGCAAAAGAGCAGAGACACTGACATCATCTAGGGAACGGCATATCGTTTTCCTTCGGCTTCACTGTTTGGCTTTCTGTTTTGCATAGTTTAAAGAGAAAAAGTGTATTTAAAACTCTTTGCATGTGCAGAGCAGGGTCATATTTCAGATAACTTGTCAGGGCCAGTTTCAAAAGGAAGTTTCCAGTCCTGTTTGTACACAGATGTAAAGAATAGTACAAAATAGTCTGGGTGTCCACAGGGGCTGGGGGTAGGTAAAACAGTTGTGGGTGTTTACAGGAGTGTGTGGTGGGTGGGGTGGCAAATGAAAAGCGCATGGCAACAGTTTGCAGTTTGCTGTAGATGCTGCTGAAGCCCATGTGCCAACCAAGGACAAGTCAGTGGACAATGAAAGAGCGACCCATAAATACATTACTTCTTGAGCTCATCCCTGTATGCTTTGAGAACTACTGCAGATTTTCGGTCCCAGGCAGCCCTAACATCTGTCAAAACCAGAAGGCAGGAACTCTCTGGAACAGGGAGCCATCGTTCAGTCGAAAACATCTGATTTTGCTTTAGGAATACACAGGACAAGACTAAGCACGGTGGCTACCTTGCCAGACCCAGTCCTGTAATGACATCTGAACCTAGGAAAGGGGTGCAGAAAGGAAGCAGGCGTCTCAATTACAGCCAAAGGATGCTGGCCAGCTGCCTTCTCCCCTCCCTCAGCGTCTCTTGCTGCTTTCCAAGCCTCTTCTGGGAAGCTCTGTGTAGATGTTATTGTTAGTTAGGATCCTGCGACTGCTTTCCTTCTGCATTTCACCTCTGTTGGTTTGGGGTGTTCTTCTGTTTCCATGATTATTCCGTCCTCTGCTGTAAAGGAAAAGGTAAAGTACGGTTCCCATTTATGTCTCCATCCTGTTCCATAGCGCTCTTTCCTGTCCAGTCCTTGAGTCAGCAGAAAAAATATGCTGGGTTAAACTGGACAGGCACTATTTTTAATGCAAGACTAGCTTCACCATGTGGTCTGAATATCATGAGGTTGGAATATCATGTGGTCTGAATCATGGATCACACAAAGGAGTGGTGCTCTCAGCCCTGCTTTCTATCATCCCAGAAGGCAGGACATCGGATGAGGGATCTGAAGTACAGGCAGGTAGGTTCTGGTGGGAGGCAAGGAAAAGAAAGTCACGACAATAAGAGGGGTCTGATGGTGGAACCAATCACCCAGGGAGGTGGTGGACTTGCCTTCACTGGCTGCAATCATGCAGCGGCTGTACCGCTATCCACAATGGTGTGATTCAGAGCAGGGGGTTGGTTTCAGTAACTGGGTAAGTAACTCATTAATGTTACATCCTGCTTCGCACTGCCAATTTATAGAGGAATTCTCTTTCACTGGGAGAGGGGATCAGAAGCAGAAGAAACTCTAAACCTGCTGGATTCACAAAGCGTATTTGAGAAGGGATGGAGGGAGGGGAGGCAATTCCAGTTTCCCCCCAAGGTTTTAAAAATGTATTTACTTTGCAAATTCTCTCCCACTGTAGCTACTGGAAGGGAATTAATTGGGATGAAGGCTGGCAAAGATGAGCAGCTTGGTTGGGCAAGGCAAAAAAAAAAAAGTTAGACTTTGTACATCCAAACATTTTCCAGTATAACAACAACTGCTCATCAATGCATATATTTTTCCCTTTCTGTGCCTGGGTCTCTATGAGAGTCTGGATTTCCCTTATAGAGCTGGACTTCGCAGTTCTTAGAGGATGAGATCAGTCTTGTGACCTTTGGGGTGCCCTCCCATAGGACATGGGGGATAGATAATTTAAAGATACACTTCTATTCTTGGGGAAGATGATAATACCCTTTTGTCCTTAAACATTTTAGTTCTTGCCTTACCAGTTGGGTATGTATATGCTTCTTGATGCAAGTTTCCAAGGACCATGAGTAGAAAGATACTATTGTGTTTAGATAGGCACTTGGTCTGATCCAGCATGCCTCTTTCTGCCTCTTTATGTTTTTGGCATAGTAGGTTGGATCTCCAAACTGGTGTCAAACACCTGCCCTGCACTAGAAGGTACCAGCCACTGCTTTTTAAACTAGATTTATAGAAATCTTTTTCCAAGCATCTTCAAGGCAGCTTACAAAAGAAATATAAGTAGAGAAGCATACCATCAAATAAAACTACAAAACACCCTCTAGGACTAAAACAACGCATTAAAATAGCATACAACAGGTAAGATAACAGATTAAATGCAACTATGAATCCATAGCCTTAGAGTGCTCCTCACATACATACGAACGGAACTTGATCTTTTATTGCCATCTGGATTTTATTCTTTATTTTATATTTATATGTTGTACTTGTATTTACATTTTATGTACTATTTATGGTTTTACTGTTTTTAACTTTTTAGCTTTGTTGTAAACCGCCCAGAGTCCCCCTTCTTGGGGGAGATGGGCGGTGGCAAAATTCGAAAAATAAATAAATAAATAAAATGCTTTAGCATTAGCCTAAAAGATAGTTGTAGCGAAGATCTGTGGAGGAAGTTCTAAAGTTTGGAGACCGGCCCAACAAAGTTTCGTTTGAACTATAAAACTAGCTCTACGGTTCTGCAAAGGAAGGTGATTACCTCAGTGGCAGATGCTGGGAAACAGTGTCAGGAGATTATTTATTTATTTATTTTCTATCCCACCTTTATTATTTTTATAAATAACTCAAGGCGGCGAACATACCTAACACTCCTTCCTCCTCCTATTTTCCCCACAACAGCAACCCTGTGAGGTGAGTTGGGCTGAGAGAGAGTGACTGGCCCAAGGTCACCCAGCCAGCTTTCATGCCTAAGGCGGGACTAGAACTCACAGACTCCTGGTTTCTAGCCCAGCACCTTAACCACTAGACCAAACTGGGTTTCCTTCCCAGATGTTCCTCTAGAACAGGGGTGGGGAACCTTTTTTCTGCCAAGGGCCATTTTGATATTTATAACATCATTCGGCAGGCAGGGTTTGTGGGTGGGAGCCAATCATGTGGAAGGGGGCAGGGTTTGTGGGCAGGAGCCAATCGTGCGGAAGGGGGCGGGGTTTCCGGGCGGGAGCCAATTGCGCGCACTGGGGGGCCGTCATGCCTGCCGCCGTGCCCGCCACGCCCACCGCCAAGGTAGGAGTGAGCAGAAAAGTATATTGGCATAAAAATCTGCTGCCCGCAGAATAACGTTTATGAGAAGCAGAGGAGGAGAGAGGCAGGGTAGGGACACCTCCTTTGGTGCCAGGTACTGGCAGCAGAAGAGCAGCGCGTCTCGATCCCACTGGGTGATCCCGCTGCAGCACTGGAGAACTGGTACCAAAGCAGCTGTTCTCCTCTACTTTTCTGCCTGTAAGGGAAGGGAAGGGGAGAGATGGAAGAGAAGCTGGTCTGGTTGGTGCCTCTTCTCCCAGCACGGGGAAGACCTACTTTCCCCTGTACTTAATGCATGAGTGGTGGCTAAAGAGCCACTTCTCTGTGGGAAAGGAAAAAAATTTTTTTCCCCCTTCTGGCATATCGTTTTTTAAAAATCCTTAGTGAATTGGCTTTTATTGACAAAAGCATTGCAAAGTGCCTTAGCCTGAGTCAACCTGCTGAAGTATTGATATTAACGATGTTACTCTTGTCTTTAAGATATTCCTAGAAAAATGGCCAAGTTCCTACCAGTTCTGCTGTTTGCAACCCAGCTTTCTTTGATAGCGGGTGAGTGTTTTTTATTGGATATTTTCCAATAATATTCTCAGAATTGTCCATTGAACTTACTGAACTTCGGATTTGTGCCAGAACTTTGAAATTGTTCACTACTTCCTAAAAGCTCAGGTCAGGAGAAGTGTGGCAGTAATGGGCTCTAAGCCAAAGTGAATCAGTGCTTGCAGTGCTTTGGTGTGGCCACACTTTGGGGACAAGCCCTGTTGTCGTTTAGTGGGAGGTATTCAAAAGGACAGATGTTGTTGCTCGGGTCTCCCTCTTTTCCATTCGGCCGGCACGAAAGATGTTGCAAACATATTTGGAGCAATCGCCAAAGGACTGGGTCTGGTTGTGGATTCAAACTCAGGGTAATCCACTGGGAACCAGAGCCATTCTGGGAAAGAAGCCACATCTAAGTAGGCTTGGGGGAGCCAGCTGGACCCACTAACCTGATGCTTAGGGCAGCGGTGTGCCCGAAGATCTCTCCTTCAACATTCCTTCCTGTGTCTCACCTGGCCTTTTCGTTTTGTAACTCGCCACGCAGCCACGACAGCAGTTTTGTGAGTGGGGAAGACCCTCCTCATGGCATTCATGAAACCTTCACTATGCAGTCTGAATGCCAAATGTGGCTGCCAGCAAAAAGGCTGCCCCCCCCCCCCCAGGTTCATGCTGTTGAAGATTTCCATTTCTAGAATTATATGGGTTTTAGAATCTTCTTCCTGATAAACTTGCAGATCCCTAAAATTAGCATATCATGTGTTTCAGTAATCGTAACTAAAATAAAGATGTTACCTACTGCATTATCGCTTTCCTGTAATATTTTCAAAGTATCGTTTTTGAATATGCCTGGAACTAGTCTCACAGTAATCTCCCGGTTTATGAATCATGTGAAATATGTTGTAAAAATAAAACACTGGGTAGAAATCAGGGTCTCTTCCCAATGAAACCATTTCAATGAGCCCATCTCAAGTAGCTTTCTGTACTACCTTTGGCTGATTCTCCATTTAGATGGGCCAGAGTGTCATGTTCAGCTCTGCTTGGCTTCTCATTCTCCTTTTTCTAATTTAAATTGATTGCTTCCCATTTCTGCATCAGTTGCAACTCAAAAAGAAAAAAAAAAGGGTCTGATTAGAAATATTTCCCCATTTTCATATCTTTTTCTCCTAATAGATCTATGTTTAGTACACGCTTTTTCCTAATATCATGAGTTTGTATATGCACTTCTCTCTCGTATGCATTTTTCACTATATTGGTAAAAGTACAGAGTAGCAAAAAGAAAAAATTCTGGTTTGCATACCAGAAGTGCAAATGATATTACTAAGTCTGCACTAAAATGAGGAACAACAAAGGAAATGACTACTTTCTACATCATTGTTACTCCTCTAGAAAGCCTGTAATGATTAAGACCACCCCATTAATCATTTCCAGTTGATTCAGGGGATTCTACATTATGGGAGCAACAGGGGCTGTGAGCACGCGAATATGCAATCCCTTAGAAAAACAGGTCACACAACCATCAAGTAAAGGTATTGAGTTGATTAGAGATCTACATCTGCAGGCTCCTAGTTAACTGGGTTACTGCACACATATTCCTGCATAAAAATGTCAGTTGCCTGGTGGATACTCAAGTTTTCTTTCTTTTGCTTTTTTTTCAGCTTTATTCAGGGTGAGTGTTGTTCAACCTCATTACTCTGCAGAATATGGGAGCAATGTGACACTAGGATGTCGCTTTCCAGCTGATAACTCCTTGAATCTGACACATTTAAATATCTTCTGGCAGCAAAGACTGTCAGAGGAATCCAAGGAAGTTTACAAGCTCCAAAATGGACGAGAAGACCTCTCAGGGCAACACCAACATTTTCAAGGAAGAGCTACATTGCTACATGAGGAATTGAAAAGGGGCTATTCTATGCTACATATCACCCATGCAAGGATCACAGATGCTGGAAGTTACCTTTGCGTTGTTAACTATCATGAAGCTGACCACAAGTATATTGATTTGAAAATTGAAGGTTAGTAGCCATAGAATGTCAGGGGCAAAAAGCTCAATGATGTGCCATTCTTTATCAGTGAGAATTTCAGGATATGTTTCCTAGTATTCATTTTCTCTGAAGAAAAGAGCACTGAAGACTACTTGTAGGAGGAAAGACGTGTTAGTCTATGGTGGTCAAAAATCTGAAGGAGTCTGGTAGCACCTTTTCAGATGAACAAATTTTATTAAAAAGCATATGCCTTGATAAAAACTGTTAGTCCAGAAATGTGCTACCGTGACTCCTGATTTTTTAAGACTTGGTATATTAATCCACTATGTAGATAGAATTGTGTCAAAGTACACGGGGATTATTGGGCTCCTTTGCTCCCTCCTTGCTGATTCCATTGTTGTTCATCACACTACAGAGCCAAGGTCACAAGCGAGGGGCTGTTTTACTTGCAATAGCTGTCGTTTATTTTAGAGCCCTGGAAGATCATATAGGGGGCCGACACAACCAGCCATGGAGTCTACACAAGGAAGATGTTATGGAATGTGTCTCTGAAGGGTGTGTGTGATGTGGTGGATTTCAGCGGTGCCGCTGGTTCTCAGGAAGGAGGAAGCACATTCCAAGGAGGTGGAGGACATTTATTTATTTATTTATTTAATTTATATGACCGCCCATCTCCCCCCATGGGGAACTCTGGGCGGTTCACAACAAACAAGTTAAAATAAAATCTAAAATATCTAAAATCACAATTATACAATAAAATACATATTCTAAAATCCAGATGGTGATGGAATAATTAAAAGAAGGACAATTATAAAATTAGGGGATTAGCCACCCCCATGAGGAACTATCCCTTCCTCCTTCCCACGCCAGGCGGCAGAACCAGGTCTTCAGCTCTTTCCTAAAGGTCGGGAGGGAGGAGATCTGTCTTAACTCTGGGGGCAAGGTGTTCCATAGAGTGGGCGCTACCACAGAGAAGGCCCGCCTCCTAGACCCCATCAGATGGCATTCTCTAATTGATGGGGTTCGTAGCAGGCCCTCTCTGAATGACCGGGTGGGGCGGGTCGATAACATGGGGATCAGACGGTCCCTCAGGTATTCTGGCCCCATGCCATGTAGGGCTTTAAAGGTGATAACCAACACCTTGAATTGTACCCGGAAGCAAACTGGCACCCAATGCAGCTCATGGAGCAATGGTGTTACATGTGCAGATCTCGACGCACCCAAAATTGCCCGTGCGGCCGCATTCTGAACCAGCTGTAGCCTCCGGATAGTTTTCAAGGGTAGCCCCATGTAGAGCGCATTGCAATAATCTACATGGGAGATGACGAGAGCATGAGTGACTGTACGGAGGGCGTCGCGATCCAGGAATGGGCATAACTGGTGCACTAACCGAAGCTGTGCGAAAGCCCTCCTAGCCACGACTGCCACCTGCTCTTCGAGCAGGAGTCGTGAGTCTAGAAGGACCCCCAGATTACTCACCGGTTCCGAACGGGGCAGTGCTACCCCATCGAGAACCAAAGATGATAATTTCCCAGAAGACGCTAAGCCATCAATCCGCAGCCACTCGGTCTTACCAGGGTTCAATTGAAGCCTGTTGTTCCCCATCCAGGCCCTCACAGCCCCCAGGCACTGGGACAGGGTGGACACTGCATCACTTACCTCACCAGGGATGGAGATATACAACTGAGTATCATCCGCATACTGATGATACCTCATCCCATGGTGACGGATGATCTCGCCCAGCGGTTTCATGTAGATGTTAAATAGGAGAGAAGAGAGAACCGAACCCTGCGGCACCCCACATAGGAGCGGTCGCGGGCTGGATCTCTCCTCTCCTATCACCACCGACTGGGAGCGGCCCCAGAGGAAGGAGATGAACCAGCGTAAAACTACGCCGCCCACCCCCAACTCCCTAAGCCGCCCCAAAAGGATACCATGGTCAATGGTATCGAAAGCCGCTGAGAGATCTAAGAGAGCCAGGATGGATGCACTACCACCATCCCGCTCCCGCCAGAGATCATCCGTAAGCACGACCAATGCAGTCTCCGTCCCATATCCCGGCCTGAAACCTGACTGGAAAGGGTCTAGATAATCTGATTCATCCAGGGTCCTTTGAAGTTGCAACGCCACCACTTTCTCAACCACCTTTCCCAAAAAGGGGAGGTGGGAGACTGGACGAAAATTGTCCAGGATGGTAGGGTCCAGGGCTGGCTTCTTGAGGAGGGGGTGCACCAGTGCCTCTTTAAAGAACCACCCCCTCCACCAAGGATGTATTAATCATAGCCTGGACCCATCCACATGTCACCTCCCTGGCTGATTTTACCAGCCAGGAAGGGCAGGGATCTAAATAACACGTGGTGGAATTAACAATTCGAAGGATCCTGTCCACTTCCTCAGGTCCAACAGGATCAAATCGTTCCCAGATAATAGGGCAAGACCATTCTCCCGGCATCTCCCCAAACTGCATTTCACGCATGGAGTCCAACTTAGACCGAATCCGAGCGATTTTATCCTGCAGATGCTCAGCAAATTCTTCCACACGGCCCTGCAGGTGGGTGGTCGATACCACCCTACCCAAGAGAGATCGAGTAATCTTGAACAGGCCTGTCGGACGGCATTCTGCGGACGCAATAAGAGCGGAGAAATAATCGCGTTTCGCCACTCTTACCGCCACAAGGTAGGCCTTAATAGCGGCTCTAGATTGTGTTTGGTCGAGTTCCGTCTTCGTCTTTCTCCAGCGGCACTCTAGACGTCTCTTCACCCTCTTCAAGACCGTCAACTCCTCCGTAAACCACGGGGAGTGATGGGTCGAATGGGGCTGGAGAGGTCGCATCGGCGCGATCCTGTCCAAGGCACCAGCCGCCTCCTTATTCCAGGTTGCGGCCAATGCCTCCGCTGGACCGTGCAGCAGATCCTCGGGTATTACCCCCAGCTCCCTCTGAAACCTCAATGTGTCCATAAGTCGCCGGGGGCGGACCAATCGAATAGGTCCTGCCTCCCTGCAGAGTGGGGCGGCATAAGAGAATCCTAGGGATATCAGGACGTGATCTGACCATGACAACGGGGATAGTTCTAACTTTCCCCTCAGATCACTTTGCCATTGCTCTGACAAGAAAACCAAATCCGGAGTGAGTCCACTGTCTCGAGTCAGGTCCCGAATAATCTGAGACAGGCCCATGGCTGCCATGGTAGCCATGAACTCCCGAGCCGCTTCCGAGGCACGCCCTAGGGACGGCAGGTTAAAATCCCCCAGGACCATAAGCCTGGGGAACTCCACCGCCAACCCCGAGACGGCCTCCAGCAGCTCAGGCAGGGAGGTTGCTACGCAGCAGGGAGGCTGGTACAGTAGCAACACTCCCAACTGTTCCCGGGCACCCAACTTGAAAAACAGGGTCTCACATCCGGATACTTGTGGAGCAAGGCCCCTGAAAGCCATCAAAGACTCTCTGATGATAACTGCCACCCCTCCTCCCCTACCCCGGTCTGGTGCCACACCTGAAATACGGCTGGGCACATCTCCGAGAGAGCTACCCCTCCCTCTGGGCCCAGCCAGGTTTCAGTAATACACGCCAGGTCCGCCCCTCTCTCCGTGATTAATTCATTTATGAGAGGGGCTTTGTTGTTTACTGACCTGGCGTTGAGTAGCAGCAGTCGAAAACCAGGGCCCTCAAGGATCTGCTGTCCAGAACCTAGGGTTGAACTCGGAGGACCAGAACGCGCCACCGGTATCAACCACTGGGGGCGCCTTCCCCGAAGATGGCCTGTCCTCCGGTTCCCGTCACAATATCTCCTGCCCGTCACCACCTCGATCGGATTGCCCACATTATAGTCCCCAGAGTTTCCTGATCCGGTCGCCTCCACTCCCGAATCCCTCGAAAACCTGGATCTAGGCAGGGGTCTCTTCCATGCATCCATCCTTCCACTCTCCATCCTCCTGGGCAGTCGTAGGCCACCAGCGCCACCAACCGAAGCTCTCTGCGCTGGTAAGCCCCAACCGCCCATTCCATTCACCATCCAATCACTCATTATGCCCCTGTGGCCTCTCTCACTAACCACAAAGGGGCAAACAGTCACTCCTACCTACCCTGTCTCTCACTCAGGGATAGGTACTCTCTCAAACACATACAACCCTGGACCCCCCACCCGTGCCTCCCACTCACGGGGGGGGGAACCACACTCACATGAGAGACCCTGCAATTTCTGCCGCCCTGACAATGGGGGTGGTTGTCCTTCAGTGACCAGCAAGCAACAACTATTGAACGATCTTAATTGGTTTCAATAGTGGAGTCCAGATAAAAATAAAATAAATGAGTCCGACTTTTCCCGGGGAACCCCAGTTCCAAGGCCAGATTTCAAGCCCACCACCGGTTCCAACTCCAGCCGGCCTCCACTGGTCTCTGTAGGCCTTCACAGGCCTCCCCCGGCCTCCACAGGCCCTGGCTCCACAACTCTCGAGGCCCCCTAAGTTCTTCAGTCTTTGTGGGGTCACTCTGCCGGTTCTTTGTGCCAGTTCTAATTGGCCTCCACAGGCCACCATCCCTTCTGTGGCTGCTGAGGTCAAAGCTTCTGCAGCCATCCACTCCGTCATAGGGCCCCTCAGGTCTGACGGACCCGTCGGACTCCGTCACACAACGCTGCTCCATCCGGGCAGGCCACCGGTTCCCCCAACCATCAAGCCTCGCGGTTCCGGCAACTCCGCTGGCTGTTCCCAGGCTCCGCAGCCTCCGCCGGCTGCTACTAGGCTCCGCAGCCTCCGCAGCCTCCACCAGGCTCCGCAGCCTCCACCCGGCTCCACCGAGCCCCACTGGGCCGCAAGCTCCGGCAACTCTGCTGGGCCCAAAAAAGCCCCGGCTCAACACACCAGCTCCGTCAGGCCCCACCAACTCCACCAGGCCAGCGGCTCCGATGACCGGTCGCAAGACCGCTGGGCTACAACTCCGCCACGGCCCCAACTGCCGAACTCCGCTCCCCGCTCCTTCCGGAGAAGTCTGCTCACCCCAACTCCAACACAACTTCTCCAGCCCCAAGGTAAAAATTGTGGGGGTATAAGAAAGGTTTTTTGGGGGTTTCCAGCTCACTTCTCCCGGAGCGGGCGCTGGCGTTTACTTGCGATCGCCATCTTGGATCTTTAACGAAGTAGCTTTAGTCTGGCCCAGCCCAAGAACAGCGAAGAGTCAGTCCATTCAAACTCCAGTTCTTTATTTGCTCACACTGTATAGACAGAATCTTGCCAGACTAAAGCTACTCTAACTATCCTAAGGGGAAATAACCTGGGAGACCCTAGGGTGGGGCTATCCTGAACCTCGTTTTCCCACCATTGCTCTGCAGACTGTGCATCCGCTTATCTCCTCCACCTCCTTGGAATGTGCTCCCTGCTTCCTAAGAACCAGTGTCACTGCCGAAATCCACCACAGAAAGCAACCTTTGAGCTATAGCTGGTCATGTTCCAACAGAGTGACCCAGATGGCAGTGGGGGACCAGGATTCATCTCCTCTCTTCCTCACACTCTTGTAATCATGGAGAGATTATGATTTTGTCATCATTTGTTTTATAACAAATAAACAGATTAACCCTCTTTACGTCTTCTCAATTATCTCTATGAATATCCAGGGAGCAAGTGAGATTCTGCTTCCTGCCTCCTACCTTTTATGGCTCCTCAGAAATTTCCATGGCAGCTAGAAGGGAAGTTCTGAGGTTAGCTTTTCCCACCCCTAATCTTGAAAAAGAAATTCTGACTTATATTTTATAGCTCTTGGCATTTTGTCCTTTGGATCAGAGGGCTGCAACATTAATGAATAGTTACCTTTAACATGCACATTTTAAAAAAATGCAACTAGGAATTTGTGTGTGAGTAATAATGATCAAAACTTAGCAGGCAGGAAGAGAGATTTAAAGCCTTTCTTTCTTTTCTGCGGCCATGATAAAAATGGTTCCTTCTAAGCTTTTATTATTGGGAGGAAAACTGCTAATAATATCATTGTAGCTTTTTCCCAAAACATTTTTTAAAGATTTGCACACTGAATGAAAAAGTGCATTTAATAAAATCAACACAAAGTATCTCTCCTAATACAATGTCTTTGTGAATCAGCTCTGAGGAAAATAAAAACAAACAGTGGCACAGAAATATATGAAAGAAACGTCTGAAACGTGTAGAGATCTCAAGTAATTATTGCACTCTATATCTTTTTATGTAGCACCTTACAAGAGGATAAACATCCAGGAAAGAAAAGAAGAAGAGGACCACATATTAACTTGTCAATCAGAAGGGTATCCCCTGGCTAAAGTTTTCTGGGTCTATGAAAAGAAAATCAATGACACAATATTTGCAAACACTACATATAAGCTGACAGACGCGGGACTTTTCAACATAACCAGTGTCTTGAGAATCAGACCAAGTATTCCTGGAAATTACAGCTGCATATTTCAAAATAAGGAATCAAGGCAAACATCAGCTCACAGAACAGTATTTCTAACAGGTAAAAAGAATAATGTGTTGATTATGTGGGAGTTTAATCCTTGCAGAAATCGAAAAGCCAGTATGGCTAGGATTCCAACCATAAAAACTGCAAAGAATAAAATGTGTTGCATGGATAGATAGGAATATGGAGTACCGGCCCATGATATTGGAGATGTCCTAAGAAACATGTAGATCAGAGCTTTCCAAACTGTGTGTCGGGACACGTTAGTGTGTCGGCTGCAGTGTCTGGGTATGTCGCGGCTGCTGCTGCCTCCTGGCTTCCATGCAGGTCCTAGTGCCTGCCTTGTGCCTTGCTGCCTCCAAACCTGCCCTGCCAGGATTCCGCGCAGGTCCTGGTGCCTGCCTTGTGCCCAGCTGTAAGAGTGTGTTGCGAAATGATGCATGTCTAAAAAGTGCGTCACCAACATGAAAAGTTTGGAAAGCTCTGATGTAGATAATGGCCAAGGAACCCAAATGTAGGACAGCTGAAAAGGAAAGGCATAAGATGCAATGGGTTAAAATCTAGGAAGAATAATTAAATGAGGCCGAGACTGGAAGGAAACCACGGGCAGAGAAGATGGGTGATAACTTTTTCTTCTGAAGCAGGTATAAGTGAGGAATTACTCTAATTCAATCTACCTATTACTTTGTCTCCCTCCCTCCGGGCTACAGATCAGATTTGGGGCATAATAGCAGCCTTAAGACTTCAGTGTGGAATTCATAAATTTCAGGTTCCAGATAACTTCAGGTTTTTTAAAATACATGCAAAATTTCAGTATTTGTGGCGACCATTTTTTTTAAACGTGTAGATTAAAATCTTTAAAATCAAATAGGGCACCCCACTGAGTTTCTGTGATGCATCCATTATATGCCAATCTCTTCCTACGAGCCTTAAATCCAGTTCTCCTCTTGTCTGTAGCTTGAATCATGTCAACTGGATTTCTATTTTCTCAGTGGAAACGTTTCGCTCCTTATCCAAGGAGCTTCTTCAGTCTGAGCAAAGTTGGTAAGGGAATCCTAAATATGTTTCTAGGTAGCTGTGTGACCTTACACCTGGGGTCATGGTTATATTGAGATGTTATTTTAAGTCCTTTTGTTATCTAAAGGAGGATCGTTAAGATCACCATGCTGCTGTTGAGCTTGTGAAATGGTCTTAATCTTCCTAGGCACAGAAGACAATGCGGGGAGGAAGATGGGGGAGAGGTTGTGCCTGAGGCCCCCACCTCTATTCAAGGAAGGATTTTCCAAGTTGGCATAAATGGATTCCTTGACCCCTCTCTCAAACCACCTATCTTCTCTGTCTAAAATGTGAACATTAATGTCCTCAAATGAGTGTCCTTTTTCCTTTAGATGAAGATACTGCTGACTCTGGTCCTGTGGTGTTACTTCTCCTGTGTTGGGCCATCCTCCTGTACAAAAGTTGTTTGGTTTCTCCAATGTAGAGTTCAGAGCACTCCTCACTGCACTGGATTGCATAAACTACATTGCTTTTCTTGTGTTTTGGAGTTTGATCTTTGGGGTGTACAAGCCTCTGTCTTAGTGTGTTGGTGGGTTTGAAATATACAGGTATGTGGTGTTTGCCAAATATCCGTTTTATCTTTTCAGACATGCCAGCCATGTAGGGAATGACCAGGTTCTTTCGTTTACTCTGAGTCTCAGCCCTATCTGTCGCTGTTTTAGGTCTGGTAGATTTAGATTTGGTGAAGGCCCAATTTGGATATCCACAGGCCTTCAGGGCTGTTCTCAGGTGCTGATTTTCATTATTTTTGGAATCCATGGAGGTGGGGATGGTTTCTGCTCTGTGTGACAATGTCCTGATGACTCCTAGTTTGTGCTGAAGTGGATGGTGGGAGTCAAACATCAGATATTGATCTGTGTGTGTGGGTTTCCTGTAGATCCCTATTTCTAGCTTGCCACCGGTCCCAATGAGGACTTCACAGTCTAGGAATGCCAGTCTGTTGTCCTTGGTGTCTTCTCTGGTGAAGCTAATGTTGGCATCTATAGTGTTTATATGGTCCGTGAAGGCCTGTACTTCCTGGGCCTTGATTTTGACCCAGGTGTCATCCACATACCTAAACCAGTGGGTGGGCACCGTTCCCTGGAATGTGTTGAGTGCTTTCTTCTCCACTTCTTCCATGTATAAATTGGCCACAATGGGTGACACAGGAGAACCCATGGCACAGCCGTGTTTTTGTCTGTAAAAGAGAACCCATGGCACAGCCGTGTTTTCCTCCCCGCATTGTCTTCTGTGCCTAGGAAGATTAAGACCATTTCACAAGCTCAACAGCAGCATGGTGATCTTAACGATCCGCCTTTAGATGATAAAAGGACTTATAAATAACATCTCAATATAACCATGACCTAGCCCCAGGTGTAAGGTCACACAGCTACCTAGAAACATATTTAGGATTCCCTTACCAACTTTGCTCAGACTGAAGAAGCTCCTTGGATAAGGAGCGAAATGTTTCCATTGAGAAAATAGAAATCCAGTTGACATGATTCAAGCTACAGACAATTCCACCTGGATGACTGAGAACCTTCATAGACAGTTCTCCTCTTCTTGCTCTTGTCTTTTCTTATCCTTGTTCTTGACAATCATTACTGAAATCTTCTCCCAAGCCCATTTATGGTTTATCACAGGAGTTCTCAAATTTTCTGATACTGTGACTCCCTAAAAATGATAAATTAATTTCTGAGCTCTGCTTTATGAATAAAATTAATATTAAACAAATAATACCAAAAAATGGTGGGTGGGTGGTTTTGAAAGGTGGCCAAACCCACAAGCCTAGTCATCTCTCAAAGCCCGCTGGGGCGTTGCTGTCTACTTTGCTGGGCGGTCAATAGCCAGGCTGCCCAGAACAAGCAGGGAGCAAAGCGGAAGTGAGTTCTGAGATCTCTCCAGCATTGTCAAGGCAGGCTCGTTCCAGTTTCTCTGAATCATTCTTTTTTTTAATAAGAACTTTATTATTTTTCAAAGTATAATTAAAATACAAAATAGAAAGTATAGAAAAGATAGAAAATAGAACTAAAGAAAAAAGAAAAAACTATAAGTGTGAAAATAGACAGAAAATAAAAACGGAAAGTGACTTCCGACTTTCTCCAATACAGATATAGATAAATTTACAAATATAATCTCTTACCATTAGTTAAACCATAGTAACATTATTTCTATTAAAACAAACCATTTAATCACTAAAACCCAAAATCAAAACTTCATTTTTTTCCAACACAAGCAAGTACTCTAAAAGTGGTTGCCAAGTAGATATAAATCCAGAAATAGAATGATCTCTTATTAACGCTGTTAACTTAGCCATTTGAGCCAAGTCCATTAATTTAATAATCCAATCTTCAACTGTAGGTATTTGTGGATCTTTCCATCATTGCACATATAAAAATCTTGCAGCTGTAATCATGTATAAAAACAAAGTTCCATATTGATTTTCTAGCTCCTTCTCCATCAAACCCAAGAGAAACAGTTCTGGGTTTTTTTTCTATATTCACTTTAAGAATCTTTTGAATAATGGCACATATTTGATCCCAAGTCTCTGAATCATTCTCGAAGGTGATGCAAAGAACTTAAAGTGAAGTCAGCTTCTTTTTGCTAGCCAGTTATTGTTTCCATACAATTTGCCACTGAAAACAGTGCCAAAGGTGGAGGATCATCTGACTGCTGTGTCAAAGTTATTGCAGCCCCAGTGAAGCATCTGCATTTTTTTCCTCTTGGGCCCATTTCTCTGTACAGTGTGTCTGCTGCTAACATCTGTCAAGAAATCTGCCGCTCTTTAAACTCTGGGAGGTCTTTCAACGCTGTCCTGTCCTGGAGCTGCCCAACCGATGAGTAGAACAGGATGTCTTGGCCTTCTCCAAGAGCTCGCTTGAAGAGGCGCGACTCTGATCTCTTCTTGAGTGACGTCTATCAGAACGCGCTCCATGTCTTGCTTCCCACTTCACCCAGGCAAAACTAGAGCAAGTGCTGCTCGGCTTTGCCTGCCAGGGCTTCAGATTTGCAAATACAAATCCCCAATTGCAACCCTCTTCAAAGTTGCTTGTGAACTGCCTGTGTAGATGTCACAACCATTTCAGAACCCCAGTTTTAAAGCACAATGTGATGGCAGAAACCAGTTGAAGCATGCATGAACACAGCATTATGTGTGTAACACTATATTTTAGTACTTAGTATTTTAAACATGGCACAAGCAGAGAGAAAAACCTCATCTGGATTAGAAATAGTAAGTAATTCCATCTTGCATGCTGTCTGGTGCCGTTAGCCCTGTGAGGTAGTCCAGACAGGAAGCACAACCAGGAGTACTAGCTCTATCTTTATTGTAAGGTTACATTAACCGAATCTTGCAAGACTGAAAATATTTCTCCCCTCCTTTCCTTTTGTTGTTAGTTGCTGTCGAGTCGTTTACGACTCATAGCGACCCTATGTATGATAGAACGAAATGCTAAACGGTATTGTGCCAATTGCCTGTTTCAAAGTTTGCATCCATTGTTGCGATAATTGTGTCAATCCATCGCATTGAAGGTCTTCCTCTTTTCCGCTGGCCCTCGACTTTACCAAACATGATGTCCTTTTCAAGCGATCGGTCTTTCCTGACAATGTGCCCAAAGTATGAGATTCTAAGCCTAGTTATCCTCACATCTAGTGAACAATTTGGTTGTATTTCTTCTAAAACTGATTTGTTTGATCTTCTGGCAGTCCATGGTATTTTCAGTAATCTTTGCCAGCACCACAATTCAAATGCATCAATTCTTCTTCTATCTTCCTTTTTTAATGTCCAGGTTTCAAAGGCATATGTGACAATTGAGAAGACCATAGCGTGAGTCAGACGCACCTTTGTTTTTAGACTGAGGTCTTTACTTCTGAAAACTTTAGATAGGTCTTGGATGGCAGATTCGTGAAATCATGAAATCAAACGACGTATCGCGCTGGGAAAATCTGCCATCCTGCCTTTCCTTTTACTCTCTGAAAAACTAGGGAGGGTCCCTTCTGAAACGTTTCCCATGTCCTCCTTCCTTCTGTGGCCTAAGACATCTTTTACACACAGGTTGTCCAGTCCGCAGCTCTTCCTCCTGTCTCCCAAGGTCATTCCCACATACCATTACACGTGCTAGCTAATTGTAAGTTCTGGCTTTTTAATTTATTTGCTTTTCTCAGGAAGTCTTAATAGGAACGAATAACTGCACTATTTCTATTTTGGGCATTTATTGGGGAAAACCACATTTTGTTTGCTTCTTCTTTATGAAGCCCAGATAATACCATGAGCAAAATATATTCTTTCCAGGTTTTCCCCCTTCAGCTTCCTTCTTTGTTCAGAACCTGAAAAAAATCTAACTGTAAACACCCAAGCACATACAGTACAAGCACATAGTGGGGGGTGGGGGAAAGAAAGGTTATGAATGGACGATAATGTCTTTGGGGCCTCTTGTAAAATTATGTGAGAGAGATAGGGTCATTACACACCAAAAGCAACTTAGATTAGCTACTGCTTGAAATATCTAGGGTGACTAGCCACTGGCAGAAGCTAGATGTCTCCATTATGGAGGGAGCAATTTCCCAGCTGTTCCCCAATCCCTTTTGCTTGGTAAAATTTACTGCATGAAAGGAGATGGGACAGACTGAACTAAGGACTTGAAACCATGCTGGAAATAACTTAGCATCATGTGGAAACCTCATCGTTTCTGTTCCTGATATTAGTCTTTTCTATGACTGTCGTTCATCAGGTTTTTGCTAAATTCTTTGAGAAACTCTTGGGATTATAACATGGGAAATATACTTTTAATAGAGTGACCAAAAATAGAACTCTAGCCCATGGCATCCATATCTCTATACCATAAATGCATGGGACCAAACATTTTCCAGTTTGGGGGATAAAATAATTCTTACAGTTGAACAGGAGAAAGGGGTACACATGACAATCTAGGATGGGTCTATGCTGTCAAGTCATGTTCATCTCTCTTGAAAAGAAGAAGTATTCAACCTTAATAAGCACAGCATATGGTATTTTAGCATCTGTGAAAATTAGAGGCCTAAAGGATTATGCTATATCAAGGAAACCCTTGAAACATGGCTGGTCAAGTTTTTTGGCTCCAAGGGCTATACAATTGTCCATTGTCTATCAGTGGCTCAGAAGCTGCAGTGTGCTTGCTTGTGTTTCTCTACTTCCCACTCTCCACACATTTGGTCCTCTGCCTTAAAATGTGTCATTGGTCCATTTCCCCTGGTTTTCTGCATGTTGGAAATCTTTTATTTTGAATCCAATGGAACTTCTATATTTGTCAAACATACAATTTTGGCTGAACCAATTTATTGCCATAACTCTGCATACTTGAGCTGCGGGGCCTGGGAGACTAATACTGAGGCAATTTATTCAAAATGGTTGCTATTGTTTCACTTTCCTCACATGTACATGTCTTTTTTTCTTTTTCATTTTTATTTGCTTTCTTTGCTGTAGATAATGAAATATCTTAATGATATAGAAGTAATCAGAAAGGTTGAAAGACATGTGAAGGATAAATATCTAAATAACAACCTTAGAGACAGACAGATTGATGCAAAGCATTATTGCACAAGTGAAATCCCTTTTGGATACTGCCAGCCCAATGAAATCAAAGTTGTAGGATATTTTGCTGG
Organism: Charina bottae; assembly: GCA_023362775.1. Classification (NCBI taxonomy): domain Eukaryota; kingdom Metazoa; phylum Chordata; class Lepidosauria; order Squamata; family Charinaidae; genus Charina; species Charina bottae. The sequence continues at coordinate 202,150,862 of JALMGJ010000002.1, read as the reverse complement.
TTTAGAATTGCTTCTTTCAGGACAGCAATACGGTCAAATCAAATCAAATCTTTATTACGGTCAAAGACCAGCATAACGAGGGTGGGGTAGAGTCAATAAGCAATACAGTAATTATCTAAGGAGCAACGTCCACTAGAACTTGACTTGCACTGACCTTTAGCTGTTCCCTGAAATTAACTCTCATCTATCATTTTCAAAATGAATCAAATAATTCCATGTTCTAGATCAGTGTTTTTCAAACTTGGCAACTTTAAGATGTGTGGACTTCAACTCCCAGAATTCCCCAGCCAGCCAGCCAAACTCCCTGCTCCACCCATCTTTAATTCTTTTAAAAGGTAAAGGTAAAGGTACCCCCCGCACATTTGTGCAGTCATGTCCGACTCTAGGGGCCGGTGCTCATCTCCGTTTGTTAGCCAAAGAGCCAGCGTTGTCCGAAGACGCTTCCACGGTCATGTGGCCGCATGACACGCGCGGAACGCTGTTACCTACCCACCAAAGTGGTACCTATTCATCTACTTGCATTTGCATGCTTTCGAATTGCTAGGTTGGCAAGAGCTGGAGCTAGTGCGGGAGCTCACTCCGCACGCAGGACTAGGGATTCGAACCTCCGAACTTGCGATCTTCCGATCAACAAGCCTGGCGTCTTACCCGCTGAGCCACCACGCTCCTTTTTCTTTTAGTTTTAACCAAAAATATTAAGTAGAAAGCTGGCATGCTGCAAAGAAAGCACCAGTCTCTAGCTTCATCTTTATTATCCAAAGATATCTCTGAGACCTACATAGGCCTCACAGGCATTCTTAAAAACTGAAAATGGTGGGTGGCTGGAGCACAATGGGAAATGTGTCTACCAACTCTCCCCAAAGGAAAAAAAATAGACTGGGATAGTAGAGAGCATTATGGATAGCTAGGATTTTTCTAAGGATTTTTCTTTTTCTTTTAAGTGGGTGCTTTGAAGTTATGCTCAGTTTGATAGCCATGTTGTGAACAGGCAAGCCCTTATCATGACAATCACGTTGTAAAAGGTCACATCTGTGTGATTTCTAAAGTATCCAGGTATAAAAAAGTTGACCATCCTGCTGTGGTAAGGATTATGAAAACAGATGCGTATACTCAATTTCTTAGACCTAATGACACAGAATCAGGTTTTGTGCAAAAACCCAACAGATTATATTTTCTTGTTTACAGATCAAAGAAATGCATCTGTCACCAGGAAAAATTCCTTGAGCTTGTTTATCCCAACAGTTGTATATATTGCTATGATTTTGTCTGAGGAAAAAAAATCATAAATTTGCACACCTAGAAAGGTAATTGTCTATTTGTTTTTCAATTAAATTAGTAATTTAATTTAACTCCATTTAATATCTTAAGTATTTATTGCTTGGCAGTTATATATACTAATGTATTTATGCGGAAGCTTTAATCCACATGTATCAGGACATGACCTTGTGTGAGTTTAGAAGCTAAGCAAGGAGATCCTGGTTACTACTTGGATGGGAAACTATCAGATACTTGCATTGTGGCTAGGCTGGATGACAGACAGACAGACAGACAGAGATAGATGGCTTGGCAATCCCAGTTCCATACTATTGCCAAGTTTTTTTTATTGCCAACTCACTCGCTGGATCGTCACCTTGTTGTGGTGAGTGGGCTTGTGTGTTCCCAATGAACCCTGTGAGCGAAGCCGTCGGGAGTCATGTACTCCCGGTAGGGTCACCCATGGCGGTAAGGTCCAGGGGGAGGAACCAGACAAAGAACGATCCAAGAAAGTCCTCAACGGCAGAACAGGCGGAAGATAACAAGGTGTATTGTTACAACAGCTGCGAAGGCGGATGAAGGCTGCAGCAGACAAAAGGTCACCAATCGTCATGGTATCCATGCCATTGGATTAGAGCCTTTTTCTGTGAAGGTTGTGTGCTGATCGTTGTGCACCGATCTCCACACATAAAACAAATTCACGCACAGGCGTCTTCCAACCACACCAAACCCAAAACAACCAAAAGTCCCATGGCGATTGACGAATGGCAACGGGGGCAGGACTGTGAAATCCGGAAGCTCCTAGTCATGGACCAGCACATAGGCGGTGGATACGGATTCAGTCGCCCTGACTCAAGGATCGAGGCAGTTGAGTAGTTCGGCAGCTGTATCCACGACTGAACAGCCCTATTTAGGATCCACTCTGCTCACCCCATATGGGGAGGGGGCTAGAAAAGGTGCCCTAAACATAGTCTGCCTCATTTTCTCCCTGACTAGATTACCGCGACCAGTGGGATCACCATCTAGAGGTCGTAAAAAACACATGAATTTTGGAACATGGAATATACGGACACTGCAAGACAATATGGATAATGAACGACCTGAACGTAGGACTGCCATTATTGCAAGGGAGCTGAGACGTTTTAATATTGATATAGCAGCACTCGAAGAGCAGGAGAGGGACAGTTGAAGGAAGAAAAAGGAGGTTATACCTTCTTTTGGAAAGGACTGCCTGAACAAGAACGGCGAATACATGGGGTAGGCTTTGCTATCAAAAACGACCTTGTGAAGCTCTTGTCAGAAGTTCCCACTGGGATTAATGAACGACTCTCAACTCTGCGAATAAAACTCGCCAAAAACCAACAGGCAACTATCCTAAGTGCTTATGCACCAACACTAGATGCAGATGAGGATATCAAGGAAAAATTTTATACCCAGCTGGACACCATCTTATCAGAGATACCAAAGGAGGATAAAATTATCCTCCTGGGCGATTTCAATGCAAGAGTTGGGCGTGATTTTGATTTGTGGCCAGGGATCATTGGGAAAGAAGGAGTTGACAACAGCAACACGAATGGAATCTTACTTCTCACTAAATGTGCAGAGCATAACCTTGTCATTACTAACACACTCTTTCGCCAGAAAAATAAATTTAAAAGATCACGGAAGTACCCACGGTCGAAGCACTGGCATCTTTTAGATTATGTAATTGTCCGTGCTAGAGATCGCCGTGATGTACTTCTCACCAGAGCCATGACGAGCGCTGATGACTGCTGGACAGACCATCGATTAATTCGATCCACGATGGCCATAAAGATTGTCCCTCATCGTAGGCTCCAAGGAAGAAAACCAAGGCGTAAAATGAATACACTGGCCCTTCAAGATCCTATTAAACGAGCTTGCTTTCAATCAACTCTCAAGGAACATCTGCCTATGGAACTTCCTGAAAATGTTGAGGAACACTGGATTAAATTGAAGACTTCTATTATTTCAGCCTGTGAACAAACTATCGGATACCAGACTAAGAGACATCAGGACTGGTTTGATGAGAACGATAGTGAGATTGAACATATTATTGACAAGAAAAGGAAAGCCTTCCAGATATGGCAAAAAGATATTAACTGTGCCGTTAAGAAAAAAATCTACGCCAGTGCAAAGGCAGAAGTCCAAAGAAGAACTAGAGAACTTAAGAACATATGGTGGATAAAAAAAGCCCAAGAAACCCAACATTTTGCAGATGCTCATGATGCACGGGGCTTTTTTAATGCCATAAAGGCCATCTATGGACCAACAAACCATGGTACAAATCCCTTACGCTCAGTAGATGGTGCTAAACTTCTAAAGGACAAAGAGTCTATTGCACTGCGCTGGAAAGAGCATTACTACAATCTCCTTAATCGTCACTCTACTGTGGCTGATGAAGTCTTCTTGCAAATCCCGCAAAAACAAATAAGAAATGAGCTTGCAGTACCCCCTAGTTTGGAGGAAGTCAGTAAAGCCACTAAACAAATGAAAAATAACAAAGCTAGTGGACCTGATGGGATTCCTGCTGAAGTCTTTAAAGAAGGCGGGCCTGAACTTACACAACAACTTCATAAGCTCATCGAAAAAATCTGGATGAGGGAGGAGATTCCAGCAGACTTTAGGGTTGCCATAATTATCACTCTCTTTAAAAAGGGTGATAGAACAGACTGTGGAAACTATCGAGGCATCTCCCTTCTAGCCATAGCAGGCAAAATCCTGGCAAAGATCATTGCAAACCGTCTCGTATCTGTATCAGAAGACATCCTCCCTGAAACGCAAAATGGCTTCCGCCCTTCCAGGGGAACAGTGGATATGATCTTCACTGCATGACAGCTTCAAGAAAAATGCAAGGAGCAAAACCGCCCTCTGTACATGGCGTTTATTGATCTGACTAAAGCTTTTGATACTGTAAATCGTACTGCTCTCTGGTCCATCCTTCTGAAAATCGGATGCCCTGTTAAATTTGTGAACATCTTGCAGTTACTCCATGACGACATGATGGCAACAATCCTGAATAACAATGGCTCTCAAAGCGATCCATTTAAAGTGGAATCCGGCGTTAAACAGGGATGTGTTATTGCTCCAACCTTATTCGCTATCTTCATCGCTATGATTATACACCTTGTTGAAGAGAAACTTCCTACTGGTGTAGAAATTATATATTGAACAGATGGAAAGCTTTTTAATCTTAGTAGGCTGAAAGCAAAAAATAAGGTAATTGCAACTTCTGTTATAGAACTTCAATATGCTGATGATAACGTAGTCTGTGCACACTCCGAGGAAGATCTTCAAACTATCCTAAACATCTTTGCAGAAGCATATGAAAAGCTCGGTCTCTCGATTAACATTAAAAAAACCAAAGTGCTTTACCAGCAAGTTCGAACCAATCCCTCTGCAGCGCCATCAATCCAGCTTAAAGGTGTGTCACTAGAAAATGTCGACCACTTTTCTTATCTCGGCAGCCATCTATCTACAAAAGCCAACATCGATGCTGAAATTCACCATCGCCTGAGCTCTGCGAGTGTAGCTTTCTCCCGAATGAAGCGTGGAGTGTTTGAGGATCGGGACATTCGCAGGGAGACCAAAATGCTTGTTTACAAAGCCATTGTACTACCAACCCTTCTGTACACCTGTGAAACATGGACCCTCTACAAACACCACCTCCAACTTCTTGAAAGATTCCATTAACGCTGCCTCCGAAAAATTCTGCAAATTACTTGGGAAGATAGGCGGACTAATGTTAGTGTATTAGAAGAAGCGAAAACCACCAGCATTGAAACAATGATCATCCAACATCAACTTCGCATGTTGTTCGAATGCCTGACCATCGTCTTCCAAAGCAGCTACTTTACTCCCAACTTAAGAATGGAAAACGGAATATTGGTGGGCAGCAAAAGAGATTCAAAGATACTCTCAAAGCTAATTTAAAAAAATGTAATATCAGCATTGAGAACTGGGAAGCCCTAACTCATGAGCGTTTCAATTGGAGGTCATCCTTTATTAATGGCGCTATGGACTTTGAAGAAGCACGAGTACAGGGCGAAAAGGAGAAAAGAGCTAAAAGGAAGGCACGTCAGGCAAACCCTCATCATGACCGTTTCCCACCCGGAAACCTATGCCCTCATTGTGGGAGGTTGTGCGGATCCAGAATTGGCCTTTATAGCCACTTACGGATCCACCGTTTAAATTTTACCTTTGGAAGACAATCTTACTCGGCTACGAGTGATCGCCAATGATGATGACTATTGCCAAGAAAAATGGATCTCCACAAAGTCACCAAAGATGAGCTTGATATTTAATATACAAATTTTTATTTAATGAGTTACATTCATTTGCTAACCAGATATTTGTTTTTTTCATATTGCATTTTCAGTTAAATGCCAGGAGCTGTCTTTTTTGGACATCAGGCTCCCTAGCCAATATTTTAGAGCAATGTTTCTCAACTTTAGAAATTTAAGATGTATGTACTTCAACTCCCAGAATTCCCCAGCCAGCATTCTTTCAGTTGAAAGAATAGCTATAACTAACCTAAGATGAAGTGAGGACACTGTTCTTTATAAGACGTACTATAATACAGAATATTTTTTTAAATGATTTAAGGGCATTTCCAGATTTCTCTAGCAATAGAAATAGAACAAGAAGTATCTCAAAACAATTTTTTTACAGTGGGCAATTCTTGATGGTTTGACATGATTGTGGTTTGCTAGCAAATCTGGATTAGCCTAAACCAGTGTTTCTCAACCTTGGCAACTTTAAGATGTGTAGACTTCAACTCCCAGAATTCCCAAGCCAGCCTTGCTGGCTGAGGAATTCTGGGAGTTGAAGTCCACACATCTTAAAGTTGCCAAGGGTGAGAAACACTAGCTTAAACTATGCAGCTTCTGGATATGGAAACTCCCTATATTAAAGAAGACACACTGATTTCCTTTATTTAAGGCAGGGATGGGCAGCTGTGGTCCTAGGGCCATGCATAACCTTGACCAAATTTAATATGAGCCTCAGTTTAATTTAAAAAACTCTTTGCAAGCAAGCCATTCAGACTTCTACCCATTGTAGAAGAAAGACAGAAAAGAAAGCTCTCAGAAAGCAAGACAGGAAGAGGAGAGATACGAGAAAGAACAGGGGGCAGCGGATGTAGCAATTGCTGACAGACAATGTAAGTTTTGAAAAAGGAGAAAGATGGGAGTCACAGGAAGAAACAAAGCAAACACAGGAAGAAAATGGAAAATAAACCTGCAACCAGATACATGCCCCATAGTATTCATCCAGCAGCAGCTGGATGAATGAATGAGCCCAGAGAAGAACAGGCTGAGGGTGACAGCTGCATACAGTTCAGGGCTCTATTTAAAAAGTTAAGACAACAAACAAATGTATTATCAAATCAATCCAGAGTTTTCACATGAGGCACAAATGACCAGGCTCAAATTGTCATACTCTGGACATGTTATGCAAAGACCTAGCTCTCTGGAGAAGTCTATAATGCTGGGAAAGGTAGAAGGAAAGAGAAGATGACCAGCAACAAGGTAGATTGACTCAATAGCAGCAGTGATGGGGACACCATTGGAAGAACTGAAGGGCCAGGTTGGAGATAGATTTTCTCCAGGATGATCTATGTCAAGGGTCGGAAATGGCGGCTCGCGAGCCAGATCTGGCTCTTTGGCCCCTCGGCTCTGGCTCTCTCTCTCTGTCTGCCACCCGACATCCGGAAAGCCGGTCTCCGGAAGCAGAGCGAACCCTGGGGAAGAAACAGACGCTGATTGGTGGAGGCTCAGAAGGAAGGACGCCTCCACCAATCAGCGCGCGGCAGGCAGGCAGAAATCTCTCACCGGGGAGGTGGTCGCCCCCAGGCATCTCTTGGCCCCAAGCCGTAGAATGAACCAGGCTTGCGGCCGATGGAGCAAAATTCAGGCACTGGTAAGCGGAGGAGCAATATCAACTTCTGCTGTTGCTCCATCGGCCGCAAGCCTGGTTCATTCTGAGAGAAACAGAGAGATTTCTGCCTGCCGCTCTTTCTTCCCGGCAGAGGTACTGAGGCTTAAGGCTTACTGACCGAGATCCGCTTCCCAGAAGGGAGGAGAGAAACCATTTGAAGAGGGCGTGCGCCTGTCACTGGGGAGGGGCCGCATTTCCTCTTCCTCTCCGGTGGTGAGCGTTCAGCCGGGCCTCCGGATGCAGAGCCCCTCCACCGCTCTTGCTGTGGCGCCTGAACGTCCGGGTAAACGGCGGGGGAGATGCCCTTTGCAGCGACGGGCGCGGGGCGAGTGGCGCGCCCCTTTGCAGACGCCCCGGGGAGAAGCGGTAGGCGAGACCTTGCAAGCGTGGCGGGGAGAGGGGAGCCCTTCTCAGCCCTTTTGCACGCGCACGCACACCTCTACACCTCCTCAACCCTTTTGCACACACACACACGCCCGCTCCCCTTTTGCCCGCGTTGCTGCAGGCGCGCGGGAGGAGGTCTTCTTCGCTGGAGGCGTTTTAGCAAATGGTGGGCAGCCACCTGGGAGCGGGTGTGTGTGCGTGTGCAAAAGGGTTGAGGAGGTGTAGAGGTGTGCGTGCGCGTGCAAAAGGGCTGAGAAGGGCTCCCCTCTCCCCGCCACACTTGCAAGGTCTCGTTGCCCCAGCAGCCGCTCCTGCGTTTCTCTCTCTTCCCTTTTCCTAAAAATTCCTTCTCCGTTTCCCCTTCTGTCTCCTCTTCCTTCTCCCTCCTCCTCGCTGGCCGCGGCGGTGGCGGAGGATGTGCGGCCCGGGGATCCTGCCGCAGATGGGAAACCCCAGGCCGCACACCCTCCGCCACCGCCGCGGCCAGCGAGGAGGAGGGAGAAGGAAGAGGAGACAGAAGGGGAAATGGAGAAGGAATTTTTAGGAAAAGGGAAAAGAGAGAAAAGCAGGAGCGGCTGCTGGGGCAACGAGACCTTGCAAGCGTGGCGGGGAGAGGGGAGCCCTTCTCAGCCCTTTTGCACACGCACACACACCTCTACACCTCCTCAACCCTTTTGCACACGCACACACACCCGCTCCCCTTTTGCCCGCGTTGCTGCAGGCGCGCGGGAGGAAGTCTTCGCTGGAGGCGTTTTAGCAAATGGTGGGCAGCCACCTGGGAGCGGCCGTGTGTGCGTGTGCAAAAGGGTTGAGGAGGTGTAGAGGTGTGCATGCGCGTGCAAAAGGGCTGAGAAGGGCTCCCCTCTCCCCGCCACGCTTGCAAGGTCTCGTTGCCCCAGCAGCTGCTCCTGCGTTTCTCTCTTTTCCCTTTTCCTAAAAATTCCTTCTCCGTTTCCCCTTCTGTCTCCTCTTCCTTCTCCCTCCTCCTCGCTGGCCACGGCGGTGGCGGAGGGTGTGCGGCCTGGGGTTTCCCATCTGCGGCAGGATCCCCGGGCCGCAGTCGCCTGGGACTTTCGCGATGGCGAGGGGAGGGCGCCGAAGCTGCGGGCCGGGCTGGGCTGGGGCCGGATCCTGTGCTCCTGATGACCCCTCCGGGCAGGTTTCCCTTTGCCCCACGATATTCTGGGTAGCGGAGGGTGGCAGCTGTTTCCCCGCCACTCCCGGTGGGGTGGCCGGGCCGGGTTTGCGGAGCCGCTGGCTGCACCCCCTCCCTCCGTGAGCCCCCCGCCCCCTTCCACGCGATTGGCTCCCGCCCGCAAACCCCGCCCCCTTCCACGCGATTGGCTCCCGCCCGCAAAACCCGCCCCCTTTCACGTGATTGGCTCCCGCCCGCAAACCCCGCCCCTTCCACGCGATTGGCTCCCGCCCGCAAACCCCGCCCCCGGCTCTCGAGCACTTCAAAATGTGCACGAGCATGTCAAAATGGCTCCCGGCAAAAAAAGTTTGCCGACCCCCGATCTATGTGGTTGCTAAGAGTTGACATCATCTTGATGGCGTGCATATACTGTAATCATTGTAATAATCAATTTGTAGTACTGGGCCTATGCAGTGGGGGCAGCAGTGTTTTTAGAATTGCCAGCTAAGTTAAACTGAATCTTTTACAACTTCTGATTCATTATCTGACACACATCTGTTTTGATATATAACCTAATATACTGCTACTGATATTTACCACATTATTTTCCCTCTGTAGAGTTGCTCTATAATTTCAACATGGCTGTATTTGAAGGCAGAAAAGCATGTTTAGCTCTTTCACTCCAAGGATTGAAAATGTCTGTGCAAATCTGTGATCAGGCATGTGAAAAGCAAAAGTAATTTTTATCTTCGGGTCATTAAGTGTATCTTTAAACAGACATTTGTTTTATATTACTTCCTGTTGCTGAACTATCAAATGTGTATTGAAAATTACCTCCAGCTTTGGTTTGAGAAGCTGGGACTCACCTGATGATAATTTCTTAATTATGAAATGTAGTTTGTAGCACTGAGCACAAGAAATCTTAATGTTGGTCTATCCATACAAAAAAGTTGGTTAAACACAGCCCATTATTACTTACATAAATATCTGTCTCTCTGCTGCTACTTTTAGAATAAGATCTGGACCATCAAATCAAGGATTGAATGCAATGATCGATGCAGATGGAGAAGCCTGAACAAATACAGGAAACAGTTCCTCTTTGTTGCTAGCATTTTCCACTGATTCTCCTTTTAGAAATATATAAGGAAGTTGGACTGCAGAGGTAATTAATGCTGATCTTTCCAGTTTTCTTATGTTCAGTGCTAATTCCAGTTACCTGTGAAAAATGTGTTGCTCCTCAGCAGTTTAGGGATTTTTTCAAATACATTTGGAATTTTCTTACTTTCAAGAGTCCCTGCTGCTTCCAGCCCTAGCATCACACAGAACAGGTGGTAAATGAGAAAACATGCTTCATCCTGTTGCAACACAAACACCAACCCTTACGTGCTTGTTTGTGATGTCATAATGCAACGATGAGGGCAGGCTTGTCCTCTAATGTTGCAATGAACGTTTCCTTATGTTGGCATCATTATGGCTAGCTGCAGATGCCCCTGGTCTGACTTACAATTTCTGCTATAGAAGTGTTCTTTTTTAAAGCTAGCCCTACCATTAGATACTGTGCAGCAGAATCTCAATCAACTGATGATGAGGGCAGCGCCCAGGTCTTAGGGGACAGCTGTGTGCACCAGACCACCTTCCTTGTAAAATAGCTTGATATTCTCAGGCATCATGGAGAATGTTGTCCTATCACTAATGTTAAACTTTAGTTACCATTGTAGTTGGCTTCTGGATGGGAATGAGGAGTGGTAGTTCCATTTTGTCCTGCCTGGCCCTCTTATGAAACCTTCTAACTGAAAATTTTTATATATTTACAAACTATTGTAGTCCAGCATGTGCAAGTATGAGCTGCAAATCAGATAACTGCCATTTCAAATCCTGCTTCAACTACAATCTTAGGCAAGCTTGTTGTATCCTAATGATATTCTAGACCTTTTCAATTATTATCAAAGATCTTTATTGTGGAGATGTTATAGTGATATGGTAAATACTCTAGATATACAATAAATTGGAATAAATCTCATATTTTGCCAATTGGTAATAATGCTTGGTTTTAGTTCTTGTTCAGATTCTATTAAATACTTGGTGATAATTATTTCTAGGAAGAATATCCTATTTAGTAGATATGAATATTTCAAATTGCATAGTGCAGATTAATGGGGATATTTATAGGTAGTTGAAAAGAGCTATGAATCTCTGAGGAATAAATGTAGTGAAAATGAGTATTGTCTCAAGGTTGATAATACATTAACCAGGATGGTTTTGTTGATTCCACAATTTTAAACTAATTGACAAACTATTGATTAAATTCCCATTGAATGGTAAATAGCAAGGATATCCCTTTCAAAAGTATGAAAATAGAAGCTTTAATTTTCCTGACTTTAAATTATATAACTCAGCATATTAGCTTCTATAATGTATTTAGATGAAAATGATAATATGTATGACTCATGGCCCATTTGGAAAGTCAGTCTTTGGAACTGCTGAAATCCTGGTATATATGTAGTTCTAACTATAGTAAGAATTCTTTGTAATTTCCAACACTGAAGATATTTAAAATATATTTAGGCATTATTGGATAAGAAATTGAAATTTGACTATAGTTCTCATGAGAAATTGAGTCTTTGAAATAACTTTTATTTTATAATGTAAGGGAAATTTGGGGGGGGGAATGGGTAGAAAATAGTATAATTACTCTCAACCAGTTTATCAATGATACTTTAAACACTTTTAAAAGAGTACCCCCAAAATATCATTTACCAAAAACAGTTAGTTAAAGCCCTTGTTATATTCCCATTTTCATCCAGATGCCTTGCCTGCCTCCAAAGCCCCTGGGTTTTGAATAATTATAGATTTCTATCAAGACTAAAGTAATAATTCAATATTACAAATAGTTTAAAATGTTTACAAAAATAAATTTGGATAATAAACAAGAAAACTAGAATAGAGAATTCAAGTTTCCTTATTACAAAATCAGTGGATTCAGGTCTTAATATATGTAAATATTTTTTTTATTATTAAAAATCATTTTTTCAGGTTTATTGGACTTTTTAGTGAATGTTCAAGTAAGGCTGGTTGCTGTCCTTATGTTGGAGATGCAATACACATGCTTTGGTCATATCAGTTAGTAATTCTGTATTGGTTCTGTTTTTTTAATGTGAACCAGGGTTTGGGGCGGAAGTTAAATACATTGATGTGCTGTTACATTATATTTAAACTATCTGGAATTTATCCATTTATTAAGCGCTTTGGCTCTATCACGCTTGAATAGCTGCCAAAAAGATTATGTGCTCCTGGAAAGATGCTTAAATACTAGATACTAAAAACTGGCTCAAAAAAAATTGTCAGCTCTCAGCCTTTGAAGTGGTTCTTTACCAGCAAAAAGAAAATAGTGGACAAATGTGATTCAGTGTGGTCAAGGTTGGTTTAAAACTTGAGTTACAGTAATTTTTATACAGATGTAATTATTATACTTGTAGTACTATAGAACAACTCAAAATTTCTTTTTTAATATTTATGTTTAATTTTTTATATTTTGTTTTGTTTTTTAGAAAAAAGTTGTAAGAAAAGCAATGAGACATACAGTGGGGCAAAAAAGTATTTAGTCAGCCACCAATTGTGTAAGTTCTCCCACTTAAAAAGATGAGAGAGGCCTGTAATTGACATCATAGGTAGACCTCAACTATGAGAGACAAAACGAGAAAACAAATCCAGACAATCACATTGTCTGATTCGGAAAGAATTTATTTGCAAATTATGGTGGAAAATAAGTATTTGGTCACCTACAAACAAGCAAGATTTCTGGCTCTCACAGACCTGTAACTTCTTCTTTAAGAGGCTCCTCTGTCCTCCACTCATTACCTGTAGTAATGGCACCTGTTTGAACTTGTTATCAGTATAAAAGACACCTGTCCACAACCTCAAACAGTCACACTCCAAACTCCACTATGGTGAAGACCAAAGAGCTGTCGAAGGACACCAGAAACAAAATTGTAGACCTGCACCAGGCTGGGAAGACTGAATCTGCAATAGGCAAGCAGCTTGGTGTGAAGAAATCAACTGTGGGAGCAATAATTAGAAAATGGAAGACATACAAGACCACTGATAATCTCCCTTGATCTGGGCCTCCACGCAAGATCTCACCCCGTGGGGTCAAAATGATCACAAGAACGGTGAGCAAAAATCCCAGAACCACACGGGGGGACCTAGTGAATGACCTGCAGAGAGCTGGGACCAACGTAACAAAGGCTACCATCAGTAACACACTACGCCGCCAGGGACTCAGATCCTGCAGTGCCAGATGTGTCCCCCTGCTTAAGCCAGTACATGTCCGGGCCCGTCTGAAGTTTGCTAGAGAGCATTTGGATGATCCAGAAGAGGATTGGGAGAATGTCATATGGTCAGATGAAACCAAAGTAGAACTGTTTGGTAGAAACACAACTCGTCGTGTTTGGAGGAGAGAGAATGCTGAGTTGCATCCAAAGAACACCATACCTACTGTGAAGCATGGGGGTGGCAACATCATGCTGTGGGGCTGTTTCTCTGCAAAGGGACCAGGACGACTGTTCCGTGTACAGGAAAGAATGAATGGGGCCATGTATCGTGAGATTTTGAGTGCAAACCTCCTTCCATCAGCAAGGGCATTGAAGATGAAACGTGGCTGGGTCTTTCAGCATGACAATGATCCCAAACACACTGCCCGGGCAACGAAGGAGTGGCTTCGTAAGAAGCATTTCAAGGTCCTGGAGTGGCCTAGCCAGTCTCCAGATCTCAACCCCATAGAAAACCTTTGGAGGGAGTTGAAAGTCCATGTTGCCCAGCGACAGCCCCAAAACATCACTGCTCTAGAGGAGATCTGCATGGAGGAATGGGCCAACATACCAGCAACAGTGTGTGCCAACCTTGTGAAGACTTACAGAAAACGTTTGACCTCTGTCATTGCCAACAAAGGATATATAACAAAGTATTGAGATGAACTTTTGATATTGACCAAATACTTATTTTCCACCATAATTTGCAAATAAATTCTTTCCGAATCAGACAATGTGATTGTCTGGATTTGTTTTCTCATTTTGTCTCTCATAGTTGAGGTCTACCTATGATGTCAATTACAGGCCTCTCTCATCTTTTTAAGTGGGAGAACTTGCACAATTGGTGGCTGACTAAATACTTTTTTGCCCCACTGTATTAAAAAAAACTTAGGCAAACTACTATCTCTTAGCCTCAATCTTTCTCTCTGTATTTTGCATGGTTGAGTGAAAGTAAAACTAACTGAAAAATCCTGGGACTTTCTAAAAACGTGACACATAGCATGACTTGCACCTCGTGTTTCCAACATTAGATAAGCAGTATGTTGAGGTTGCAGTCCAATGTATTGGTTTCAGAAATTCTTATTATGTTAGTGAGGTAGAGATGAAGTTCTTCATGATATAAAATAATTCACAAGGCAGCTGAACCTTGGAAGTAACTCCTTTCTTCTAGCAACTGCGTATGTGACAAGTATATGAACAGGGCATATTCATGTAGAGTTCATCCACAAGGTGGGTGTGAGCAGGAGAAGTGTCCCCCTCTCATGTGAAATTCCATATGTATACAGATTTAGTCATCTCACCTGGTAATGTGCCAACTACCTCTCTAGTGGTTTACAAGAGAAACAAATTTAAGTTTGAGGCATTAAACACTGTTTTAACTGTGTTTTTAATTCAAACAGACAAGTAACATTAATAATTGAAATTAACAGATCAAATCAACAGTTAAACATTTGTACAGAAAAGGTGTATTGTAAGGGCCTTTTTAAAAAGCTAATAGAAGTTTGGCCCATCAACTCCAAAGAGCTGAGGTGGTAAAGGGAAGGCTCAGTCCTGTGTCACTATGAGATGTCTCATGGCAACCAGGGTTGTCTGCAGAGTGTGGTAAAAAAAGTCAGTATGACAGCCACAAGGGCATTTTATATGCATTACATATAAAAACACTTTTTGATCATACCCTGCAGATATCCCTGATGGCAACTGTAGGTGAGCCTCCTCAGCTGATCCCAAGCAGCATGGAAGTTCAGATAAAAAAGGCGTTCTCTCAGGCCGCCTGGAACTAAGTCATTTAGGGCTTTAAAAGTAATACTGTAAGCAGATTTTGTGTGTTGCCTAAAAAGGAACAAGCAGCCAGTGCTTTAAACAAAGGTCTAATAAGGTCCCTTTTGTTCTTCCCAGCTGCCAAGGTTTATACTAACTGAAGTTTCTAGTAAAGACACAAAGGCAGCCCCACATCGCAAGCATCACTGGAGGTTATCAGCAGGTGCATCACAGTTTTACTGTCATTATCTTTCAGAAAGAGATACACTGGGCAAATCAACCAAAGCCAGGTACTCCTAGCCTTGTCTTAATCTGGATAACAGAAAGAGAAACTTGGGTCCCAAAGCGCTCCCAAAACTCTGTACTTGCTCTTTCTGGTAAAGTGTAACTCCACTCAGGTTGATATGCTACCTTACTGGAATTACATCCCCTCACAAGGAATATAATGACCATTTTGCCTGGATTCAGTTTCAAGTTGTTATTCCCCATCCGGCCCTTTACAGATTTAAATTGATCCCTAAATGATTTATCACCCCATCAATGGTTTTATAATTAACAACAGAAATGTCTGCGGGGGGGGGGGGGGGTAAATGGAAGCAGCATTATTCCACATTTTTTGTACGTGCGGCATTACACGCACATAATAAAGGGACAGAGCTTGCGGTACCTGCAAAGAGCTCTGATTAAGAGGGATTATGTTATTAAAAGAAAATATACTACCTGTATTACTGGCTTTTCTACTCTTTAACCTAGAAACTTTGTAAGGAAATAATTGCTTAGGTTTGTTAAGGAGCCAACAACAGTTCATTAACAGTTTAGCAACTGATTTAATTGTAAATGTATGTAAAAACAAACATTATAAAGTTGAGACAGCTGTAATGTTTTTGCTTTGAACTAAATTTTAGTCTCTCCAATATTTGATGTGATACAGCTCCCCCTTGTGTTTCATATTGTATTCAGATTACACTGGTCATATTCCTATGTTTTTTTTTAGAAATGAGGAAAACTGAATTTTATTATGGAAATTGAGAGCATTATTTATTCAGTAAAATTTTGTCTTATTGCTCACCATCTCAGTTTTTATTAACACGTCCAATGTTCATTCAGTAAAGAATGTTCAAAACTAACCAAAACATAGCATTATCATAAAACAGACTTGAATATTCCTATTTACCATGCAGGCTTGAAGCATGACTCTCAACAGGAACAGCCGAGATAGTTTTGATCAAATACAGCTTAAAATAATTTTAGGGCTTATTTTGTGATTTTGGAGGAGTGCGGATACAACCTTGATCCTCCTCTACAATTCTAAAAAATACATTAAAAATGGTCATGTTTTGAGAGCTGCTGAGAAATTTTTATTGTCTGTTTGTATTTATTTTATTGTATTGTCTTTTGATGATTGTGGAAAGTAAAGCCATATAGCATATAGCAAAGGGGCATCTACAGGAAGAAAGTCATATATTTAGCTTGAGTTTAATAAATAAATAATAAATAAATAAATAAATGAAACTACTACTTCTAGTAGTTTTCTTGCTTACAGTTTTTGTGGCAGCTGTTCCCATTTGTAAAGATACTAAAAGCAATGGAATTTTATGCAATGAAAAAAAATTGTCTATTTTTGCACAAGAAAAATGGGAATGGCTTTCAACAAGATATAATGTACTTATCTTTACAAATACTGCTACTCTCTAGAAAATATTATTTAAAAGTATTCCTTTACTCATTCATACGAAAGTGCAATATTTTGTGTACAAACCAGAATGTAAAGAGGAAAAAACAAATTATTTTCAACATAACATTAAAATAAGTGTGTGCTGCTTTGACTCTGCAGTAAAAAAATGGATCCCCGTGGGAGAAAATAAACAAGTGCCAACTCAGAGTACATTCCAAAAAGAAACTGGCTGCATAGTATGACTACAGTGATTTATCTTCAGCTGGCTTGAGCTGTTATTTCTAATTGCAAGATCAGTATGTGTCTGTGATACTTAGAAACTTTTTGTGATCACATTTGGTGCTTATATACTGCAGAATATATTCTGTGATTATCATAGAGGTTCTACATTTTATAAATACAGAACAATTGAAAAATCTCAGAAGAAACAGGACCCTGCTCATTTCTACTTCAACCACCTTTTATTTCATCAGCCATAGCATCCATCTGATAAGAGGCATTGAACTTCAATTATTCTGTTCTAGTAGTTAAAGGCACCAGGTCAGAAACTAGGAGACTGAGTTCTAATCCTGTCTTAGGCAGGAAAGCCAACTGGATGACTTTGGGCCAGTCACTCTCTCAGCCCTAGGAAGAAGGCAAACGACTTCTGAAAAAATTTGCCAAGAAAACTGCATGGACTTGTCCAGTTAGTCACCAAGATTTAAAACTTACTTGATGGCAGGAAAAAAACACACACATGCACACAACCTACTCAGTTGTTTCCTGAAGATGGTTTGGAAAAGCATAGAGCAGCATATCTAGAAGGCATCAAAATAGGGAAAGCTGCACTAATGCAATCCATTGTATTGTGGACTGCCTTTGAAGAATGTTTAATTAACTTGAAAATTTCTAAGACTCATTGAATAAATACTATGGGGCGGCAATAAAGCATGCATAAGAGACTCATGCTTCCTGCATGATGGCCAGAGCAGAAAATCATAAAGCTCCCCTGAAAAAAGTGTGAATTATTAAAAGGTCCTTATTAATACTGTGCAACATCTGTTATTATCTTTAAGCAAAGGCTTCTGATGTATTGTTTTAAGTATGAATTGAGTTTTCTGCTTGAAAAAATCTGAAATACAGGGAAACAGATGGTTCTTACTTCCCAAAGAGACAAGCTCAAAGCTATTTCAAACAGTTTTATGCTTACTGTAGCAACAAGTGCAATCATAATAGATCCTTTTGAATTTTATATTTAATCATGAAATCAGAGCAATTTAGGGATTAAAACCTAGTTTTCTTTTTAGAATGGTAAGTTCAGATTTGAATAAATCTTTCAGTACAGATACAACTCCACTGTTTGCAAATACTTCCAATTTACACTGGTAAAATCAATGCATAGTGAATTCTTTGCAATACCAACATTCACATATTTTACTGTTGCACTGCATGCTTTTAAACACAGTCAAGTTTCAAGCACAATTATAGTGAACAACTGCCAGTATTTCAACTACAAAATTCAGTTATCAGAAGATGCTATGTTGGGGTAAATACTGAAAATATAACAGCCATATTTCACTCATGTAAATTGTACTGTATCTTCACTATTAAGCACTTCCACTTTTACATTGGAAAAGCTTTCTCTACACTGACACAGCCACAGCCTTATTTTGTAGCCTTTGCATGTAATTTGCCAGTACTGATTTCACCGATTGGTTTAGGAAACCAATCTTTATATTAATGATTGTAGCAGTTAGAAGTATTTCTTCTTTATATAATAATAATTTATGGATTAGCCATTAGGCCTTATCAGAATACAAAATGTAAAATATAGAACGGTAATAAGACCATCTGTTAGAAAACAGAGTACAAGACATAAATAAAAGAAAATGCAAATCATATTTCTGTCTACAATTCTGCAATTTACCCCAGTCAGATCCACATATGCAGTTCTCAATTTTACTGTTTTGTTCAGATAAAGGGCCATACTGTGTGTGTAAGTTTTGGGTTCTGATCGCACACGAAATAAGTTGTTTTAATGTAAGGACCCCAATAGGCCATTTGCCTAATGTGCTGTCCAAGATATTGATCTCTTTCCTTCTTATAGAGTTGACATTCAAATAATATATGTGCTATGTCCTCTGTCTCTGGGGCACCATAAATACAAGTATGTTCATTATAAGGGACTTGGTTAAACCTTCCATATTTAACTATTGTGTCCAGCTGCTCAAATCTTGCTCAAGTAAATACCTCCCTAAGATGTTTGGGCATTTGTGTTTAAATACTTGGCAATTTGGAAGGTGATACCACTTTGATGGCTGAAAGCGAGGAGGAGCTGAGGAGGCTTATGATGAAGGTGAAAGAAGAAAGTGCAAAAGCTGGCTTGCAGTTAAACCCAAAAAAACCAAGATTATGGCAACCAGCTTGATAACTGGCAAACAGAGGGAGAAAAAGTGGAGGCAGTGACAGACTTTGTATTTCTAGGCGCAAAGATTACTGCAGACGCTGACTGCAGCCAGGAAATCAGAAGACGTCTACTTCTTGGGAGGAGAGCAATGGCAAATCTTGATAAAATAGTTAAGAGCAGAGACATCACACTGACAACAAAGGTCCGCATAGTTAAAGCAATGGTATTCCCTGTAGTAACCTATGGCTGTGAGAGCTGGACCATAAGGAAGGCTGAGCGAAGGAAGATAGATGCTTTTGAACTGTGGTGTTGGAGGAAAATTCTGAGAGTGCCTTGGACTGCAAGAAGATCAAACCAGTCCATACTCCAGGAAATAAAGCCAGACTGCTCACTTGAGGGAATGATATTAAAGGCAAAACTGAAGTACTTTGGCCACATAATGAGAAGACAGGATGCCCTGGAGAAGAAGCTGATGCTAGGGAAAGTGGAAGGCAAAAGGAAGAGGGGCCGACCAAGGGCAAGATGGATGGATGATATTCTGGGGGTGATGAATTCGACCATGGGGGAGCTGGGGATGGTGACGGCCGACAGGAAGCTCTGGCGTGGGCTGGTCCATGAAGTCACGAAGAGTCGGAAGTGACTGAACGAATAAACAACAAACTTGGCAATTTGGAAGGTGTGTTTATAGCGGCTCATCTATTTCAATGTGCCAGCCTTAAGGTAAAGGTAAAGGTACCCCCCACACATTTGTGCAGTCGTGTCCGACTCTAGGGGCCGGTGCTCATCTCCGTTTGTTAGCCAAAGAGCCAGCGTTGTCCGAAGATGCTTCCGCGGTCATGTGGCCGGCATGACGCACGCGGAACGCTGTTACCTTCCCATGAAGTGGTACCTATTAGTCTACTTGCATTTGCATGCTTTCGAATTGCTAGGTTGGCAAGAGCTGGAGCTCACTCCGCATGCAAGGCTAGGGATTTGAACCTCCGAACTTGCGATCTTCCTTATTGAGGCTAGCTATATCTATCTAAGCTTCTATATCCAAAATTCTTTGTGCAGCAATCTTTCTAACTTGTTTTCCAGAGGCAGTTGGAGCAGAAACAGGGAGACCACAGCTCCTGAAATAATTTGTCAGTTGGATAATCCAAGAGGTCTCTGAGATTTTGTCTGTTCTATCAGACACAATTTTGGGAGTCTCTGTTTCCATAGCACTGATTTTGCACCAATAATTGTATGCCCAGATTTTAGACCAATCTTTATTTTTTTTCCCGGGAGTTACATTAGCAGTCATATTTTATAACTTAATAAATTAAATAGGACATTTGTCACATTTTGGAAGGATGTTCCTTTGGTAAATATTTGCACCTCAGAACACTTCTGGTGTAAATACATCCTAACAGCAGTCTCCAGATGACACACATAGCATGTTTTATTCATCTTTGTTGTTTTCAAGGACTTTCACTGGAATAAAAAAACGAGGGTTTCTTTTCTGCATGAACTGACACAAACACATGCTCTTATTCAGTCCGATAGATCTATGAAGGTTCTCAGTCATCCAGGTGGAATTGTCTGTAGCTTGAATCATGTCAACTGGATTTCTATTTTCTCAGTGGAAACGTTTCGCTCCTTATCCAAGGAGCTCCTTGGATAAGGAGCGAAACGTTTCCACTGAGAAAATAGAAATCCAGTTGACATGATTCAAGCTACAGTCAGTCCGATAGAAGAAATAAACCACCTTTTCACGAGATTATAAAGTCAGAAATTTGTCACATTAAAGAAGCATTTCCATTTTAATGCCCCTATTAGTAAAAGAATCAAATATCTTTGCAGCAAGTAATGAAGCAGCAGAAACTCTGTAACTGAAATCTGTGTTAGGTGCATGTTCATCACGTTTCAGTTTCAGAAGAAACTTTCAAACTGTAATGAAACTGATCACTAGATGTGTTGATCACGGAAATATAGGGAGTGGAACTTAAATTACAAGACGCGTCTACGTTTGTGATAGGGAAGCCGTGTTGAAATACGTGTACATTTGGACTAACCGTCTCAAAACGATATTTTTCTGATAAGAACACCTGTGCGCGTCTGCCTAATCCCTTGGTCACCAGCGCGGAGAAGGAGAGCAGCCGAGTCTGCATCCCGGGGAAGCCAAGAGCAAACATGACCAGCCAGTCTTCCCCCGACTGCTCCGTTGCTCGCCATCCACACGCAGCCTCCCCCGCGCAAAATGGAGAACTCCACTGCACAGGAAATGTGAGGGAGGGAATCTCTTTTCCTCCTTTCTGGCCGTTCTCTGTGGTCCTTCCGCAGACCTAAAACGTCACCTCCGGTTTTTCCTACGTGCCTTGGGCCAATCGCGGCATCCTCTGCCCCGAATTTCTCCGCCCCTTTTTTCCACCACTGCTGAGTTGCTGTCCTGAGGCAAACAGGACTCGCTCCCTCCTTCGGGTTGTGTGCGTTTCTCGCTCGCTTTCTTCCCCCCCGCCCCCCTTTCTTTCCACCGCCAGACGCCGACGTAGCAGAGAAGAGATGGCGGCGGCGAAGGAAGCCGCGGCGGGAAGAGCGCGAGGCACCCGCAAGGTTAAGGCGACGTCGCGAGGGCGCCGTCTCGAGCTGTAACCGTTCTTTCCCGTCCCAACACCCCCCACCCCCAGCTCCAGCCCGCCAGAAAGGCAGTTCCGACTCCCCCTTCCGAGCGCCTCTCAGCCTTGTGAGGGGCGACGCCGGCCCGCCGAGGAGCTTCCATCCCTTCGCTAATATGTCGGTACCTCTCGGGAGCCCCGAGAGCGTCCCATCCGCCCGGGACGGATGCTGAAAACCCTTCTGGCTCCGGCCACCGTTTCTGCCTGCTAGGACGGCGCCGGGATAGGACGCTGGGCTGCTCTCCAGCCATGTATTTCCTAAGCGGCTGGCCCAAGAGGTTGCTCTGCCCCATAGAGGCTCAGGAGCCCCCGCTCGGTATTCAGGCCGACCCGCAAAGGACTTTGTTCGCCGTGTTGTCCGCGTCCCAGCTCAGCATCTGGTACAACAGGGTAAGTAAATCTGCCTCACGGCGTTGTCATCTTATAATCACCTGCCTTTTTGCTACCATCTTCTCCCGAGGCTCTTTTCTTTTTTTCACCGAGCCAGATTGCGCCGTATGTGGCTTTGGCGAGCCCCTCTTCCCCCTCTCATTTTTGAATAGTGAGAAACAATTGGATATAATATGCCTCATTGGTATGTGATGCTGAATTGGGTAATCCCTTAGAAAACGTGGCTACTACAAAACTTGTAGCTTTGGTTTCTGGTATGGCTATGTTGAATATGTGTGTTAATGTTATCCTTTAAATGTGGGTTCCTTGCCTCTAGCCTTATCTCTTAAATCTTCAGATTAACAGCCTAGTTTAAAGGTATTTTTAATTACTTAATCTCTAGATATGT
The DNA here is from genome assembly GCA_023362775.1 of Charina bottae. Lineage (NCBI taxonomy): Eukaryota > Metazoa > Chordata > Lepidosauria > Squamata > Charinaidae > Charina > Charina bottae. The sequence goes on along the minus strand of JALMGJ010000002.1, from coordinate 202,128,594 downwards.
GAGAAAGTTGAATGCAAAGGGATGCTTACTTAAAAAGAAAGAATTTGCAGATTGTCTCTGTGTATCCTCCTTGGAATTCTTTAATTTCTTTTGAGCTTTAAGGTACTGGTATTTCTTGATCTCAACTTCAAATCTGCCTTCAGGTATAGAGTTGTACTGGCTTGGACACAGGGAAAAAAATCCATAAGCTGTTCACCACTTTTAAAAGGAGTAGCAGAATTGCGTTTTCTCAACAACTCAATCCTTTGATATCATCCTAACTTATATCTATGTTTTATGCAAAATGATAATAGCTCCTCTTCAATATGCATTTTGTATGCATATGACAGTTACGAAAGGCCGTTTAAGTGTTGCATCTGAAGTTTTCATGAATTTGACATTCATTTCATATATTTGTAATTCTGTTGGTTATCAGAATCCATGGAAGGAGTAGGATGATGTTGGTTATGTAAGTTATATAGAGGTGTGTTTAGAAAGAACCAACTAATAGTAATTATGAAGGCAGGTTGTTTTGTTTAAATTTTGCCTAAGAGTGATATGCCTTTCAATAACAATTTAGTAATGACATTTCTGACATACAGTATACTCAGTTACTAGATACACCATATGTTGTTTATGCCTTAAATATTTCTGTAGTTGAATTTCATTGTTTTTTTCCACATGATATTCTAATGTCCCATCAAGCTGCTGGTCTAAATTTAACATCAACACTTTGCTGATTTTATAAAATCCAGAAAGGAAGTTGAATTCTAATTGTTCCATATGCCAAACAATTGCTTAGCTTCTGTTTCAGCTGATGTCTATAATGCAACATTGTCTTGCAGAGGCACTCTGTTACTTTCAGTAGTAATATCTTTGAGAACATTGGTTTCAAAACATAAACAGCCAAGTAAGTTAGCGTAAGTCTATAATTCCCTGCAAAGTTGTTACCATTCAAGATAGTGACCTTAAACATGTTTATGATAAAACTAATACATATGATTGCATTAGAGTGTCATCTATCTGGGACAAAATAAGGTGTTTTTATATTAGTTCTGGTTGCTCTATATAAAACATATTCTAATACTGGAAGGAAATTTAGAAAACAGCTATTAAAATGAAAGTGATTGGAGAACCTTCGCTTGGGATTTCTTAATTTAGAAAAAAGGTAGAGGTGGAGTAATATGGAAGAGAATTTTAAAAAGTGAATATGAAAAGAGAATATCAGATATAATACTGGAACTGAAAATTAGTGGATCAAATGTAATGGAAGGTATAGGATGAAAAAGAAAATAATGTATCATAATTACCTAGAGTTCATTTTCACAAAGCATATTAATCAGCATCTACATGGCTTTAAACACTTTAGAGTGCAATTCTACATATACCTACATGAGAATAAACTCTGAACTAAATACCAGAGTACCAATTTCCAAATGAACAGGGATAGGATTGTGCCATTACATAGCCTGTGAATGGCTGCTAGTTGTAAAAGTTGAATATAATTTATCTTTGATTTTCATTTTTCTGGTGGGGAGGGCAGGTTTATAATCCATTTGCAAACATGCAAAATGTATTTATCTAGTACATATAAGGGCCTTTGATCTAATAAGACTGTTCTTATTTCCTGATAATGTAATATGTACGTGATTAAGTTCTTTGTGCAAATACAGATGACCTTTGTTATCTTCAGTCTTGTTCCAGTATCTCACATATGTATAATTTTTGAGTGTTTTTCTATATTTTATATGTCCAAAATGGCAGGCAGGATTTTGTATATGCATGAAACATTTTTTAATGGTTTCATTATCCCAACGGTTCTGTATATATTACCAACCTTTATTAGTGTGCTTCATCGTGTTCTGATGTCTTCAGATCTGAATGAGGGGGATGAGGTGATGCTTATCAAGTTTGCAAATAACAAAAACTGGGAGGGGTAACTGATACTTTAAAGAAGGAGAAGATTAAAAAAAGATCTAAGGCTTTGTATCAGTTGGTTGAAATGAATAGTATGGAAATTAAGAGGGAGAAACAAATTCTGCATCTGCATAGGAAAAATGAAAAGCACAATTATAGCAGGGCTTTCCAAAGTGCCGCCGCTGGCGACACACCGGCGGCGGAGCGCGCGTGCACGGCGGCGGCGCAGGGGGGCGTGCGGCGGCGCGCGTGTGCACGGCGGGGGGGGCGTGCGGTGGCGTGCGTGTGCATGGCGGCAGCCTCCGCTAAAACGCGGAACCACTGATCCTGCGCCGCTGCTCCTGCCGCTGTGCACGCGCGCGCCACCGCTTCCGGGTGGTGTGGCGACACAGTTTTGTGTCCTGACACACAGTTTGGAAAGCTCTGGTTATAGGATGGGGAAATCTGGCTTGGTGGTAGGAAATGTGAAAGGGATCTGGGACTCTGTGTCAACTGAGAGTTAAACATGAGCCAGCAGTGTGATACAACTGCTAAAAAGGCAAATGATATCTTGGAGTTCATTAACAAGAACATGGAAACTGTTTCACTCTTCTCTGCCCTGGTCAAACCCCACTTGATGTACTGTGTCTAGTTCTGACAACTGAGAAGTTGCAGCAATTTCAGAGAATGGCTACAAAAATGATAAGGAGTCTGAAAAACTATGTTTAGCCTACAGAAGAGACAACTGAGGGCAGATATGATAGCAGTCTTCAAATATATGAAGAGTTGTTGATAGAAGAGAGATTAAATGTATTCTCTGTTGCCTCAGAAAGCAGGACCTGAGCTAGTGGGTTAAAACTACAAAAAAGTAGATTCAGAAAGAAGTAGACTCCCTTTTCGCACTGAAGATGTTGCCTAGTCTGGCAATGAACGTCTGCAAGAAAACAACAAGGCTCAGAGAGCACCAAGGATTCCAAAGTAGATTCAGGCTAGACTTCATGAGGAACTAACTTCCTGGCTGCCTGTATGAGCTGTCATCCTGTGGAGCTGGCTTCCACATGAAGTTGTGAATTCTCCTTTGATGGAGTCTTCAAACAGAAGTTAGATGGTTATCATTGCTGTAGTAGATGAGAAGGGGTTGGACTAGATGACAATTAAGACTCTTTCCAACTCTGATTCTATGACTAGATTGCTAGTTTGTGTAGATAAAATATTTTTAGTCAGACAAACGGCTAGTTTTATACACGTGTCTTTAAATGTCAATGGCATTAGTAATTATTTGTAACGATTTCTTTGTAAATATGGCATCAAAATGGTAAATAATTTTCAATATTAACAAGCATTCCCATTTAAAAATGTAGTTGGGAAGCTATTTTTTTCAATCTCCTGCCATCATATTGGAAAATTCCTTTTTTTATTGTAGTTGGGATGTTATTAACAGTTTGAGCTGTTTTATGCTCAATTTGATAAAATGCCACTGAAATGATTTTGATCCCGAGGCTTCTGTCATTGAAATAAGAATGGAAGCAATATTTAATAATGCCTTGTTCCCACAGCATCCAGATCTGTTCTGTGTAATTGAGGGACCCTTTGAACAGTTTGTGGGGTAGGAGAATAAGTTCAGTGTAGCAGCTAAGAAACTGGACTAGAAACCAGGAGATGTGAGTTTTAGTCCTCCCTTAGGCATGAGAGCTGGCTGGGTGACTTTGAGGCAGTCACGCTCTCTCAGCCCAACCCACCTCACAGGACTGTCATTGTGGGGAAAAGAGGATGTGAGAGCATTAGATATGAACACTGCCTTGAGTTGACCAAAAAAAGGTGGGATTTAAAAAATTGAATAAATAGAGGAACCTCTTCCATCTCTGTTACTGCTAACAATATTCTCTACTGAATCAAATTGTGTATTTTGCCTTATATGTGTATGTACATGTGGCATGCTTTGTTTTTGATTGCTGTGGTGTGCATTCTTCCTAGACTGTGTGTATGAGGCATATTACCTGGGATTTTTTGTGTGTGTTGCACATCAAATCCATCAACAGTGTGATTCCAGATGGTAGCAACAGTTTGCAAACATGTTTTCACTTGTAGATTGCAGTCCAATTTTACATTTCTAATATTATGTAAACCAGTTTTTCTGAAATTATACTTATGCATACATACACTATTTTGTTATATACTCTACAGCTGGATGAACAGTTGGGTGTCCTTTTTTGAATTTTTGGAAAAGACTTACTGTATGTAGCTATGATTTAGAGCTACTTGGTACAGGGATCAAATTGGGGGAGATGGGCGGTGATAGAAATATGAAAAATGAATGAATGAATAAATTGGGATTCTTGAACCTATCTGCATATCCTTCAGAATTCATCCACTTTACCAAGGGTTTTGCACCTGTTCCCCCCAGGATTTATATAGTGAGAAGAAATCTTCCTATGCACATGCCTATTTCTGGGATGCCAGTGGCTAGGGCTACTACTTCCAAAGCTGTGGCTAAACAGGGCAGCTGTTGCCTTATTTAGAGATTTAGCCATAAGGGGAGGGCATTTCAGAGGGGAGTTTCAACAATCAAGTCATATTTCAGACCAAAGAGTACCTGCTTTCATAGCACCTTGCCTTTATTTAACAATTTAAAACTCCAGTTCAACAGAGCCTTTCATCATTGAAGAAAAAAAATAAATTCTCACAATATGTGTATCAAATCCAAGACTGGTTGGATTTGAGAGGCATATAAATTAAAACAGGATCTCTGGAAGGTCCTGTTGTCTTACAGAATTTTTTTCTTCCCTACAAAAGCCACTGCCCACATTTTTCTTTCCAATTCTGGATTATTATTATTATTATTATTATTATTATTTATTACTCAATTGTATATCTCCATCCCGAGTGAGTTAAGTGTTAAGTGATGCAGTGGCTGCCCTTTCTCAGTGTCTGAAGGCTGTGGGGGTCTGGATGGGAAACAACAGGCTTCAGCTGAACCCTGGTAAGACAGTGGCTGTGGATTGATGGCGCCTCGGGATCCAGAGAGTTGTCAACTTTAGATCTGGATGGGGTGACACTACCCTGTTCGGACTCGGTACAGAACCTGGGGGTCCTTCTGGACTCATGGCTCCTGCTCGATGAGCAGGTGGCAGCCATGGCCAGAAGGGCGTTTATGCAACTTCGAGTTGTACGCCAGCTACGCCCTTTCCTGGACCGAGATGCCCTCCGTACAGTCACTCATGCCCTGGTCATCTCTCACATAGACTATTGCAATGCGCTCTACATGGGGCTACCCTTGAAGAGTATCCAGAAGCTTCAGCTGGTCCAGAATGCGGCTGCACGCGCAGTTATGGGTGCCTCAAGATCGGCACATGTGACACCTCTGCTGCGTGAGCTGCACTGGTTACCAGTTTGCTTCCGGGTGCAATTCAAGGTGTTGGTTGTTACCTTTAAAGCCCTACATGGCATGGGACCAGGTTACCTAAGGAACCGCCTCACCCCCAGAACGTCAACCCGCCCCACCCGGTTATGCAGAGAGGGCTTGCTACGGATCCCATCTATAAAAGAGTTCCATCTGACGGGGTCCAGGAGGCGAGCCTTCTCTGCAGTGGCACCCGCCCTTTGGAACATTCTCCCCCTGGAGGTGAGGCAGGCCCCCACACTCCTGACCTTCCGAAAGCAATTGAAGACCTGGCTCTGCCACCTCGCCTGGGATGGGGGGGGGTAATAGCTCCTCTTGGAGGTGGCTGGCACCATAGAGTTCCTTTAAACAATAACATAACCTCTTGGATTTTATATATTTATATATTTATATCTATTTAATTGGAATGATGTATTGTATTTTATATGTTTTTAATTAATCAATTTTGTTGTAAACCGCCCAGAGTCCCCTTGTGGGGGGAGATGGGCGGTGATATAAATTGAACAATAAATAAATAAATAAATAAATAAATAATAATAAATTATTAATAAGTTCACCTTTTCTTCCATTTTCAGAACAGAAATTATGGTAGATGGAAAAAGGACTTTCTGAGCCTATTGTGCCGTCCTGGTAGTTTCGCAAGTCCCTTCACAGCTCATTTCCTCTGTATCTCCCCTTGTTCAGGGACTCTGTAGGTGTGGTCCATACCATCCAATCTTATGTTGCAAGATTCATCTAGGCTTTTAAGGAACTCCAGCAGGGTATGGGCCCCCAGCAGTACTGAGCTGGCTCTCTGTTAAACAAAACTGTTCCATTCCTTTTCCCCCTAAACATTTAGAGTAGCAACCATTAGCTTGCTGGTAACTGTTCATGTCAGTACTGTTCTGTGAGCTGTCTTCTGAACCTCCCATACCTGTAAACCTGAGTGTGGTGCCTCTGTGAGGATTCCCAGTTCAACTAGGAAACAAACCATTGCAAGGAAAAAAAAGGCAAAACATGTACAACACACACAAAAAATCCCAGGCAATGTGCCTCATATACACAGTCTAGGAAGAATGCACACCATAGCAATCAAAAACAAAGCATGTCACATGTACACACACATATAAGGCAAAATACACACCACAGCAACACAGACAAAACATTTAATAGGTCAAATATTACCTTGTGTTGGTTATAGCCACTCCTGTGTATTCTCTGTTACCCCTAGCTTTTTTTTCCTGTAAAATGTACAGAAGGCCATTTGCTAAATTACACATACATGCATGAATCAATAAAAACAAGGAAGAGTAGTAGCATCAGAGGAAACAACCTCAGTGTCCAGGTGCTTTATAAGCTCTTCATCTTTCTGATTTACGAAAATCTAAGGTGAGCTTGAATTTTTTAAATTAACACATAAGAGAATTGGTTGACATATAACGTTATATGATTATATAGGTGGTTTGTTAGTAGGCTTATTACAGTGCTCTGCTACCACTCTGTACTTTCCTGCCATTGATAATACATATTTAATGAATTGTACAATTCATGGAACAAAAAATAAGAATGGGAAAGCTTTCTATTCGTTCTCCAGAATTCACTTGCAGGAAACAGTGGTTTCTGAAATTGTGATAAAGTTTTGTGCATAGCAAATGGGAACAAGGCTTACAGTCTGTCATCCTTACTTTTACAAATGTCTGAAAGTCCTTTAAACCACTGAGTTGAGATGATATGCAACATTTAGAATCAGCAGGATAGCCTTCAGAATCTAGTACATAAGCTGTATGTCCCTTACAGCAGGTGTCCCCAACCTGTGGGCCACGGCCCACTAGTGGGCCGCGGCCTGTTAGGAACTGGGCCGCGGGACTCCCACCCGCAAGCCCCGCCCCCTTCTGCGTGATTGGCTCCCACCCACAAACCCCACCCCAGGTGCTTGTGATTGGCTCCTGCCTGCAAACCCCGCCCCCTTCCACGCGATTGGCTCCTGCCCGCAAACCCCACCCCCGGTCCGTGGAAATCCCGGAAACCCTGCCCCCTGGTCCGTGGAAAAATTGTCTTTTGAAACCGGTCCCTGGCACCAAAAAGGTTGGGGACCCCTGCGTTACAGAAAGCTTTTGTGCTGCACAGAAACATTAGAAAGTTCTGGCTAATGGTGCCAAGTTGGGGCCAGAAGAGAGATTGCCTTGTTGGGTAACTAAGTTATACCTGTGTCATGTGACTTTAAAAAAAATTCTAGGATTGCTTATAAAGCTACTGAAACTAGGTTGTTAATTTCAGTGCCTATTTCATTTTTTATGATACATGACTAGGTTAAAATATTTTCATTTTCTGAGTCTCCAATTAAAGAATTTGTTTTAAAAGTGTGAAGTACTTTCAGCAAGGTAAGTAGACTGAAAATTTAATCATCTTTTAAAAACCAGTCAGTATTTATAATTGATAGTAATGTGCTTCAGTGCTATATGATATTCTCTCTCAAATATTTAAGCTCTTGTATAAATGATGGAGAAAAATTGCACTTGAAATGATAATGCATAAGGAAAATTAATTTCCATGTATGGCTTTGAAAAACAAGTCTTCTTTGATATCAGAAAGTAAAGCAAACAGGTAAATTGAGAATGTCTGAAAGAACTGAAATAATTCTGCTGAAGGTAGCAGTATTGATTTGAGATAGGAACTTGTTTATTGTTCACAGAAAAATGGTTCCAGAAGGCTCTGTCTTCTGTGGAAGGGAACAAATAAACACATTTTTGAAATAGCTCTGTCAGCCCCAGTCTTGACACAGTCAACTTCCTTTGTGCCTGCCCCTTGCTATCCTCTTCCATTTTCTTGAATTCTAAGTTATTTTCCCAGTATATAAAATAAGATTAGTTGGTACTAATACTTCTATACATGTCTATTCAGGAGTAAGATTTTAGCAGAATTTTCTCTGAGGTAAATATATATAGGCTTCCATGTAAATAAGTACCTCATCCATAGAAAATATTTTCTTGCACCCTTGATATCCAGTGAAATTTTATTTACAAATATGTTTATATTAAAATTATAAGACATATTTATACTAAATTTAACTCTTTTTTTTTCTTGGTCAAAGTTTTTATTATATTTTTACAACAAAGATAAAAAACTACAAAAAACAAAAAACACTACAAACAAACAACAAAAAACATTAAAAATGTAAAAACACAAAAGAAAAGACTTAGAAAGTTATATACATACAGGTGACTTCCAGCTTTCAACAGCAAGAATATACAGCAATTCCCATAAACAAACCCTTCCTCTATATCAAACCATAATCACATTATTTCTATAAATCCCTCCATTAACACATATACAAATCTCTAATACAATTACTCCTTCCCCTTACATTATTTATTTATATATACACACACACACACACATATTTAAATTTCTACTTCAAACTTCCCTCCCTCTTAAAAAATAATCCATTTAATTTTTTTTCTTTCTACTACTATTCTATATACTTCTGTCTACATAATAGACATCAAATTATAGAAACAAATAAATTGTCTGCCTTTATAATAATCTTAACCCTATTAGATCTAAAAAAAAAGTATAAAACATTATTATATCTTATCAATATCCTTTAAGTTTTACAAATCTATAACCCTATAAATCCTAATCCAAACCATAAGAAAAGAAAAAAAATCATATTAGTCTCATTATCAGTCCAATTAAATATTCTTAATTTTTTACCCCTCCTCAAAATATACTAGGGCATTTAAATATTTCACCATTACACCAACAGCATTTTTTAAACAAAGATCTGACAGCCCAATAGCCCCCAAAGATACAAACTTTCCAGCGAAAGAGAAAAAAAATTCCCACATAACATACTCTTCTTTCCCATAACATTGATTGAAATAGACATAACATTTCCCCAGCTTGGCAGTTCCTTGTGCAGTCTTAAGGTTAAACAATCGTTTTAACCCCATAAACACAAATCCAGAGTTTTCAGTTGAGAATTATTTCAATTTCCCTCACAACAGTAAAATCACCATCTTTTCCAACGTCGTCGTCTTCTATCATAGTATTTTCATATAGTTGCTTCATTTTAGCTAGAATCTCATCTCGAATGTCCCAAACAGTCTGTATAATAATTTGACAACCCTTTGAAAAAATATCTTCTTGCTGACAACGTAATTCTCTGAGATCTTCTTTAAAATCTTCCATTATTCAAACAGTAAATTATAGCACACCCTAAAGAGTTAACTCACAAAAATAGAGGTTAATGAATTAATCCAAAATTAACGAAAGAAAATATACTAGCAGACAGCTTGTAAGTAAACAGAAAGCCAAAAGTTTAGAATAAGAAATTGGGAACAATATGTAGAAGAAACACTCCAACCTTCAAATTCAGCAACAAAGATAACAACGGAAAGGCAATGTTACAGCTCTCAATATAACCCAGATGGGAAAAAAAGCCAAAACTTTTTTTTTATAGTTAAAAATCTCCAAAAATAACTATAATCGCCAAGAGATTCTGCTTTTTCTTACTATAAAAAGCTTCTCTTAAGGTACAAAACTTAAAAAAAAAAACAAATTAGGTGCTTAAGAAATGGGAAGGCAACACTTATTTCCCCTTTAAGGGGGTGCATGCATGGGTCAGAAAAAGATGAAATCCCAGCCTCCCAGTGTAGTCTTACCGCTTGGTCGCAGACGCTGTCTATGATCTCCTGGCTATAACTCACCATCTGGAGGACAAATGGGTTGATTCTCAGCATTTTCCTTAATCCGGAAAAATACTTGGGGCTACAGAAAAACCTGCCCGCGCCCAAAAAAATCTACCACGCTGCCAGCTCTGCCCATGGAGCTCACAGGCAAAGTTGTTAAGTCGGCCATTTCCCACAGGAAGTCCTTCATTAAATTTAACTCTTGATTATTATCATATATTGTGGAAGAGCAACATTTCAAAATTAATGAATGATCATAGTTCTTGCTGATGCCTATCTGAAACAAAACAGGATAATTTTACTGTTTTAGCATGTTACTTACTTGCAGTGGGTTACATGCTGAGACTAGCTACTGTCCAACATGATGCATTTGCTTCCATACAACTCTTAAGTTTTCCTTGTGGGAAAAAGAGTAGGACTTTTTTCCGTTGAGTCTATGATCTTTAAAAGTACATATATTCTTTGAACTTAATGTTTAACTGAATCCTCCTTGAAAAGAACCTGTTAAATGTGCAGATACCACTTTCAGTGTTGAACGTTTCTGTAAATATGAATAAACTTATTTGGTTAAAATAATTTATATAAGCAGATATGTTCCCAGGATGGTTATCACATACATTTTAAAAAGTGGTTCTTTCTGTGGGGTTCTTATAAGATTATTATAATTCATTGTTTTATATGGCAAAATATATCTCCATAGTAATACAGATAATGAACAATCTGAGAAAGAAAAAGATAAGAGTAGGCTATCCCCATTTTCTTTCAATTTATACAACATTTCTGAGTTAAATGCAGAATAAGTATAATAAAATAAATTTATCCATATAAAAATTGCTTTGGAAGATAAGAGAGTTTTAATGCTAGAACTCAAGCAAGCATTCTACTATAATTTCCATTGAAAGAGAAAATAGAGAAATGAAGTACAGGTGTCTCTGATTAGGGGCAAATCAGTACTACTGGCAATGTTAACCTTAGGGGAAATAACCTGGGAGACTCTAGGGCAGAGCTTTCCAAACTCTGTGTCGGGACACGTTAGTGTGTCAGCTGCAGTGTCTGGGTGTGTCGCGGCTGCTGCTGCCTCCGAACCCTGCCAGGATTCCACGCAGGTCCTAGTGCCTGCCTTGTGCCTTGCTGCCTCCAAACCTGCCCTGCCAGGATTCCGTGCAGGTCCTAGTGCCTGCCTTGTGCCTGGCTGCCTCCAAACCTGCTGTGATTCCGCGCAGGTCCTAGTGCCTGCCTTGTGCCTGGCTGCCTCCAAACCTGCCCTGCTGTGATTCCGCGCAGGTCCTCGTGCCTGCCTTGTGCCCTGCTGCCTCCAAACCTGCCCTGCCAGGATTCCGCGCAGGTCCTAGTGCCTGCCTTGTGCCCTGCTGCCTCCAAACCTGCTGTGATTCCGCACAGGCCTAGTGCCTGCCTTGTGCCCTGCTGTAAGAGTGTGTCGCAAAATGATGCATGTCTAAAAAGTGTGTCACCAACATGAAAAGTTTGGAAAGCTTTGCTCTAGGGCGAGGCTATCCTGAACCTCTTTGTTTTCCCACCATTGCCTCTTGGACTGTGCCTCCACTTATCTCCTCTGCCTCCTTGGAATGTGCCCCCTCCTTCCTGAGAACCAGCGGCACCGCCAAAATCCACCACAGGCAGTAATCTATACTCCTTTTAGTTGCTGTAGCCCTCTTTTCCTATTATACTGCTTTCCTCAGCAGCACAACTTCTGCAACAAGTTGCAATTAGCAACTGCCAAATGTTATAGACAAGATTGTGCTCTAAACTCTATATCAGCCTTTCCCAATTGGTGCCTTCCAGGTGTTTTGGATTATAGCTACCATCATTCATGACTGCAGGCTATATATGGCAATGGAAGTAGAGGAAATGGAAATTTTCATTCAAAACATCTGGAGGGGCATCAGATTGGAGCAGTTTGAAATATATATATATTTATTTATTTAGTGTATGGCACACATTGCCAGGGAGTCTACATTGTTTTTTACACAGTAGATATTCTGGCGCCGGTAGTTGCTAGTCTTTCTTGCACTGATGCACCACAAGAGGGCGAGCTAGCTTTGCTTCAGCTGGCCAGCAGCGTTCATCTTTTGGGAAGCCAAAAACCAAAGCCAGGTTTTCAAAGCTTTCCAAAACCCTAGGAAGAAAGTACCGTCCTTATATCTGAGGGGATGCTGTTCCAAAGGGAGGGGGCCACTAGAGAGAAGACATGCTTCCTAGGTCCCACAAGGTGATGTTTAGTGGAGGGGACCTAGAGCACACCTACTCTGCTGGAATGTACTGGGCAGGCAGAAATGATTGGAGACAAGCAGTCTCTCATATATCCATTTAGAACAGCCTTTCTCAACATTTTGACCCTGGAGGAACCCTTGAAATATTTTTCAGGCCTTGGAGAACCCCTGCACATTCAGGGTCAAATTTAGGCCAGAAGTTACAAAATTATTACATTCATTTCATGTGTAGGCCTGTATATATATATATGTATGTATATATATATTTATATTTATTTAATTTTTTATCCCACCTTTATTATTTTTATAAATAACTCAAGGCGGTGAACATACCTAATACTCCTTCCTCCTCCTATTTTCCCCACAACAGCAACCCTGTGAGGTGAGTTGGGCTGAGAGAGTGACTGGCCCAAGGTCACCCAGCCGGCTTTCATGCCTAAGGCGGGACTAGAACTCACAGACTCCTGGTTTCTAGCCCAGCACCTTAACCACTAGACCAAACTGGCTTTCTGTATATGCATTAACAGTGTTCTTAAACTAAAAATAAAGAATGAAACTTACCTCTTTAATGTGAAGTTGCCTGAATTTGAAATAATTTTTGAAATAAATAGTGATCTCCCAGGGAACCCCTAGTGACTTCTCAAATAAATCGTGATCTCCCAGGGAACCCCTAGTGACTTCTCACAGAACCCTAGCGTTCCACGGAACCCTGATTGAGAAACCCTGATTTAGAAGATTAAGCATGCAAATATTACTCAGATTGACATATTAGAATATACTAAAAACCAAGCTTTAGAACAAAGTTAATAAATAAATAAAATAATTGAATAATGATTACAGCTTTTCTATTTTTATTGATCGTGGAATTTGTGCTGGAAATGTATAACACTGCTAGTTTTTGTTTAGAGAAGTAGCATCGGAAAACCATAAATCTGTTCAGATGTGTCTAAAAACAGTGCAATAATTTGAAAAGTACACTATTCAATAAATTATTGTTTTGGAATGAAAGCAAGTTCTTGAATGGTATTCTAGAATTTTATTCAGATATTCATAAATGAAAAAAACATAGCTTTGGTATATGTACTATATTTGTGTTACAATCTTTTAATATTAGCCTGGGACCCAACCTGCATTCCCATCAAATTGCTTCTGGAAATATATTGTTACTATAGGAAATTTACAAATTAGCATCTTGGTGAAACACCAGCTCAGGTCCCAATGTTTCAGAAATGTTTCTAGTATCTTTCAGTGCATTGATTTGAAACTTTGTGCTACAAGTGATAGAAATCAAACCCCATTATAAAACAAATTCCTGAACAAATGCTCAGTTATTTGTTAAAGTAAACACTTCTGAGCAAGAGAGAATGTTCTGGTCTTTCTAAGCCTGAGAATTGTGGTGCAACATTAGTTTTATTAATATATTTCCCACTTTTGAATGATTGCTATCTAAATTAAATTGTTTTGAATGATAGCTGTACATCTTGAATAAATGTTTGAAACTGGTAATAGTCCATGAACCAGATTTATAAAGTAGAACATTTTAAAGCATTTTGCTCAATTTGTTACTTGCCAAGATTACATTTTGAGGTTTTGAAATAATGAAGTCTTAGATTTTTCCAGCCTCAATTCTTAACTCTTTTGCTAAGAGGGAGCTTGTTAAACATGTTAGTGTATACTGTTTTGGTATTAAGCCTTGAATCTAGGTGTAGAACAACATCTTAGAAAATAAAAATGAACAGAATGCTTCTTAAAGCATATACTGTAGTCTTCTTTGAAAAAAGTTAGACAGATGTACTATCATTTAAAGTCTCTACAGCTACTTGAAAGAGTTGAATTTGTAAAAGTAATAGCTAGTAGATTTAGGCTTTTTTTTAAAGGTAAAATTGAAATATAAAAGAATGTAACTGTTGTGTACTATCCTCTCTCCATATCCCAGCCCAGTGTGCTAATTGTAAGCTACAAAGAAGCACTAAAAGCTGTGTCTCAATTTGGACATTATGACCAAGCTGAATGGAGGCCTGACAGTACCATGATAGCTGTTTCGGTAAGTAAACAGACTTGTATAGGGTTATTTTATGATTCTAATAGAGAAACATTTTACATAACTTTCTACTGAAACATATAAAATTAATTTAAAAATAAATTTAAAATGTGGATGGAGTTGGTATCTATATTTTTTCATACATTTCTTGCTTAGAGCAGCTATGATCTGAGGGTCAGATGCCATCTCTTTAAGCTGTCATCTGTTAGGTGCTATTCCACGAGGCTAACACAGAGTCTTTTGGGCAATCTTTATTTCTCCCTTTCCCCCAAATATGTTGGATAAAGAATGTCAGTGCTCAATATTCTCATGGTTCCATCAACAACTTGAAGACAATACAAATCTGTGAATCTGGGGTTACATTGTCTTTCCAAGAGTGTTTCCTTTTCCTTTTCCTTTCTTCATATTGTTATATTGCTAGAATTTGCCAGTGCAGTCTTGGGGTTCTCTGGTTGATGTAGAGGGTGGGTTGTGAGGCCACAGTTGCCCACCCTTGTTTACATGTTTGACAGGCTAGTTTTATTTAGAACAATACTTGGACATTAGCTATTTTTTGCTCATTACATTCCAAAGCACTATTTTTAAGGCAGTTTTTATATATATTTGTGGCAATGTTTGAAAACAGGTGTTTTTTTAAGAAACAGCTCTATAATTTGATATGGTTTTTTATTCAAGAAATGTGATATAGTACATTTTTGTAACATAATTAACCATAATTGTTACCCATTATCTCTCCCTCCATCATAAAAGGAGTTTTTAATGACCAGCCAATTAAAGCAAGCAAGCAAGCCATATTGATAAAGTAATTTGCTTTGAACATTTCTTTATACTTGAATGTGAAATTAAATATGTATTTGGATTAAATTGGTATCTATACTTTATCATACAGTAATGTGGTTACAAATAGTAATTTAGGGGAGTTGTCTTTATTTTCAACTTTTAAGTTATTAAAGAGATAAATCCTGACTGTTGTTTCATTATCTTGCTATTGATCTGTTGCTACCATTTTTTCAAAAACTCAACAGATACTCTAAGTTGCAGATTTTGTTATCCATTGTAGCAAATTCTGTAAAAAAAAACCTCCTGTTTTTGTTTTAATTGCCTGGTGGTTTATATTCTTACAAATAATATTTAATTTTTATTGTATAGCATAAAATAGTAAGTTTGGTGTTTTTGCCAGGTCAAAATACATTTTGGAGATAATACATATTTCAGTTAGCATTAACTTATTTGAATATGAATATGAAACCCTGATGAATCTGGAATGGTAAAGGAGTATAATGTTGTGATCTTATGCATATGGTTTGAAACACTGGTGGAACATGACAAGATAGTCTTTAGCCAATCTAGTATTTAAGCAGTTTATTTCAGTTATATTAAAATTAGTCCCTTTGATTCCTTGGAAGGCAAAGAGAAGCAAGGTCCAGTGCTGAAATGATGATGTAATTGTAATATGTTTTTGATGACTCATCTCTATTGTTAATTTATTTTTATTTATTTATCAAATTTATATGGCTGCCCATCTCACAAAAAGTGACTGGGCAGCATACAACAATTAAAACAATAAATATATAAAAATAGTCATTATTAAAAATATAAAACAGTCATTATTAAAAAATAAAAACCACATGGCATAGGAGAGAGTGAACATCAGCCATAGTGATGAAGCCATTGTAAAATTTCATCGGTCTCCTGGGAGTCCCAGGCCTGATGACAAAGCCAGGTCTTGAGGGACTTCTGGAACATTAACAAGGATGGAGCTAACCTGACTTCAGGGCAGGGGAAAGTTCTATAAAGCGGGCGCCACAGCAGAGAAGGCCTGCCTCCTGGGACCCGCCAAGTGTATATCCCTAGCAGACAGAACCCACAGCATGCCTTCTCTACCAGACCTGATGGGACAGGCAGATATACTCAGGGAGAGGCAGTCCCTCAGATAACCCTCATGAGTTGAAGTATTGTAGCAATCAATTATAATTGGCAATTATCTGGAAAGTTCAGTGACACACAGATGTGAAGGGGAGGCACAGTTTTTTTTGGTTCTGTTGAAAAGCACTCTGACTAAAGTTTATTGTTGTTTGACCAAGCTAAATTATTATCTGGAAGTTTTTTTTCAAAACAGTGCAGCATATAGCTTCGACCTTGCTCAGAGAAGATGACTTGACATTAAGGAAATCTGAAGAAACAAACGTTCCTAGGACATGCAGCACTGAAGCTGTAATCTTCTTTGCTTTTGTTGTGGCCAAAATAACGAATGGATACTGGAACGGTGTCACATTATTATTATTATTATTATTATTATTATTATTATTATTATTCCGTTCAATCATGTCCAGTTCTCAGAGACTGCTCTGACAAGTCCCTGCAGTTTTCTTTGCACAATATTTACTAGTGAAAAAATGGGGGAGAAAGAAGACCATTTCTCATTTCTGCATTTCCTTTCAAAATGGAGAAGTCCAAGATTATATCTGTTCTTAACTTCATTCCCTTCCATCAAGTCCAAGATTAATTCATGTGATTTCTTGGGGAAAAAAGGACACCAGGTGCAGGGGCACGAAGCTTTGCTTCATCCTAAATACCTCCTTGAAATATTTTATAAGATTGGTATCCTGAACCTCGTGAGACTTCAGTTTTTCTGTCCATAGTAGCCCGGATCTTTTACTTGCAAGATTAGGTTTGGAGAGCTCAAAAAGCTTGGCATCATTCTTCTGGGCTGCTGTAGCCTTCTGTAATAATAATTGCTGTTGTTTGGAAGAATCTACGTATATCTAAATCTATATCCGTTTACCCGACACAAATTCCAGTGAAAGTTAATGGTAGCTTCTTAAAACTATACAACTTAATATAAAATAGGAGCAAGTTGGAATAGTACTTGTTATAGAAAAATGTAGGTTAAGTATGACTAATTTAGTCTTTTTTGATGTCAGTATATACAGAAATGAGTCTTGTAACATTATGAAGTTGTGTGGGAAATGGAACTCAAGAATGTGCTTCTGTGCTGATGTTAAGGTGATAGTTCGACATAGTGTTGTCTTACACTTTCTGCTGGCATAACACAGCAAATGCGTAAATTATTTAAGGACAGGTAACAGTAAAGAATGCAAGTTTAAATAGTGTTATCTTGTACCTTTTGTTTGTTCCACAGATGTTGAATTTAATTAGAAAATAACCTGGAAATTGTAATATATATACTTAGATATATAAAGGCATCTGTCTGTCTTTGGATTTACAGTATAATAATTTTGCTTCAAAAATTGAAGAAGAAAATATCACTAGGTGGAGCAGCTGTGGAAATATGCTTTCCTTCTCCTTCATATTCTTAACTGAAAAACAGGAAACCATGCTTGGAAAGAAATCTGAAACCTTTATTTTTTTCTCCTTCTGTCTTTGAGAAGTATATTTAAAGAATATTAAATTATTTAAAAGAAGGAATCTAGTTAACATTCTTTTAAGTGTCTGCTTTTGATTTAGAATCCATTTTAGTTTTAATACACAAGGGGACAGTTTTGAAAAAAATATTTTTCTTATTAATGTCATGGGCAGTTAGTATTCATCTGGTAAACTCAAACTCTCCATTAAATTGGGAGAATGGGACTGAGTGAATAAAACAATATACTGAAACTAAAGAGTGAAAATTCAAAAATCAGGTGTTTGAACTGTGCTGTTGTTCTTTATATATTTTTAACTCTGCCTTTCCAATGCCTTTCTCTCTTCAATCCTTTTCTTAATTTTTCTTTTCTGCCATTAATTTGGCTAAAATATAAAACTTCAGTACCTCATGGACAAAAAGTATCTTCTGGGTAAAAATAAAACACAGATAATGTTGCTTATCAAGCTTGTTTACCCTAGGAATATGTATTATGGGTAACTTGGAAGACAATACTGTAAGGTCTGATTTTTTTTATTTTCATAAATGTAAGACTCAATTCAGAGAGAAAAGGAAGAAACTATTGTTTCTTCATGAATGAACCACAATCATCTTTAGGTTTTTATACTCTCTTCTTTTTTCTTTTTAATATAGCAGAGGAGGCAATCAGAAGCTTTCTTTTAAAAACAAATGGTTATTCCCCATTAAGTCAGAATTAAGATTGTTTGAATATTGGGGAAAAATTTAACAAATTCTACATGTGTTTAGAGTTAAGTATCTGGGCACCAAACTAAGTTAGTCTATTTTATGTGTCTATATATGTGCCCTCATGTTCAACAGTATTAAAAGAAAATATGTGTTTAATTTATACTGGTCTATGACCGTGATAAAGATTTGATTTGATTTGATTTATGTGTTTGATTTTCCTTGAGTTCAATATTCCATGTGTTTAAATATATAGAGTTTAAATTAGTAAAAGCTCTGACTCATGTGAGAACTTTTATGCCTATGCATTTTTTATTTTGAATATCTTATCTTTCAGACTGCAAATGGATACATATTATTTTTCAGTCTTCTTTCTGCAAGAGACAAATACCTGTATGAGCCAGTCTATCCCAAGTAAGTTTTGCTGTAAATGCGTTATTTGTTCCACTGTACAGGGCTACATGTAACACCACAGAAGCAAACTTCTAGTCACACAACAGGAATTTTCCTTACTTTCCTTCTCCCCACTTCCCATTCTGATCTGTTTCAGTGCTTTAATATTTACTGAGAATATTATTTCTGAATCTGGAAAGCTATTCATAACGGAAAATATGGGGGAAAACTTTGCTTTTTGCATGCCATAAAATATGGTTATATTAGTAATATATACAGTACACTTGTCAATTCAATTACATTTTACTCTGTAATATGAAATTATATCTATTTTAGTTGCAGGAGCTTGAAAATGCTATTTAATAAGAAGTGTAAATAAGAAAGAATACATGTATGGATCAGTTGTCTAGAGAAGGGATGAGCAGATTTCAGGCCTGTTCAGAAGTATTATCCAAATTAAGCAGCATCTGGTTACTACAATGATTTGTCATGTTAACCCTTCAAACTGAGAAATATCAAAGTTAGTAATTAGAACACAGCAATGCATCTTCAAAAAAACTATTATTTTAGCAAAAATAAAAATATAAACGTATTTATATAATGTTATTCATTATAAATGTAATGAATAACAATGCCAATAAGTTGGGGGTTCTCAAACTTTGCAGTGCCATGAAGAAATAAAATTTCAAATACGATTGACTTTTCTCATCATCTTGATAGCATAAAAGCAAGAATCTGTCCTAAATAATACAATTTAACTAAAATTAGATGGAAGCCCTTGAAAATTAAGTGGTTTGGGAAAGTAAGACTTGACAGAAAAAATGTTCCATATAAAGAATTTCCTTTCAACTGGATGGGATTTCTTAATAATAAAAGGGGAGAAAACTTGGTCATACTTGTTTTCTTCAAATAACTGAAGGCATAAGGAGAAACAGCTTGATATCCCTCTTGAGTAAGGATAGTGAAAATACAAGTGATTTGAAAGATTTTTTTCTTTATTTAACTCCCACCCCATTTTTAAATCTTTGCTGATATATGCCCAGTTAGATAACTATAATACTTTAAAAGGTTTAGCTAGTGTAGCAGCATCAGCTGAAATTCTAAATTCACTAGTCATACATCTGCTTACAACCGGAGTGTGTAATACAGTTTTCTACCTAGAGTCCTACTGAATTAAATAGGTATGCTTCATCCATAAACCCTGCGTATGTGCACAGAGTTCTTTTAAAAAGAAATCAGTCGAAGCTATATTCTTCATTAGGCGCTTAACTCCCAGTATTTTCAATGCAATTAGAACAATTAAGCCCAAACTTCACCTCTTTCCCGTTCTGCCTGTCTGGAAATTCTGAAGCATGATAGTGTTGCGGCTGTGGTCTCTGCATGCTCAGACATGCTCTGGGCTCTGCTTCTTGCTTTGCCTGGTCTAGCAGGGAACATGTGAGGTTTTGGCTTAGCTGTGCTAATATCTGAAAAAAATTAACAACTAGTTCTTACAAATTGGACCATCTGGTTAGATAACACCCCCGGCCTATTAGATGCAATAGTTTCCCCTGCCCCCAAATCCCGGGTCCATCAAATTGAAGAATAGTAGCATATGTAGAATGAAGCATATATATATATTTCAAATTAAGGAATATGTCATCTTAAAAGCTTATGCTAAAGTCAGGAATTTGTTTAGTATATAATAGTGCTTAAAGTCCTTTCAATCACAAGTTTCTATTGGTGGTGGTGGTGGTGGTGAAGTGCTACTGTTAATAGGAAGAGAAGAAATCCTTTACAGTCTGCTGCAAATTGATAGATAAATTCATTTCCAAGAGTATTATGAAACATTCCTGCTAGCTAAGCCTCATTGTATCTCCTTGCAATAGAATTATAATTTCTATACATTCCAGCACCTTATTGATATAAAACATGTTATTTGGGATCTAGTTTTTGTTTTTGTATACTGTGGCCCACTAGTCCTTTAGGAGATGTTCCTCTTCATCTCTCTCAATTTTTAGACATCTATGATAAGAGACTGCAGAAATATAGCAATTGTTGATGCAGCATTCTTTCCTGCTTCTGTCACCAACTTAAATACAGAGTTTAAAGGTCAAAGCTATTGAACTACTAAAATAAGTTCACAAGGCTATTCTGTGTTTCTGAGTATTTTAGACAGGCGCGATCATCTTATATCTCTAACTTCTTTTTCAGTGGCTATCAAGAGAGGAAAAAGAGTAATTGTGGAACCATATCTCTTAGACCAGAGCTTTCCAAACTGTGTGTCGGGACACGTTAGTGTGTCATCTGCAGTGTTTGGGTGTGTCGCGGCTGCTGCTGCCGCCTCTGAGCCCTGCCAGAATTCCACGCAGGTCCTAGTGCCTGCCTTGTGCTTTGCTGCCTCCAAACCTCCTGTGATTCCACGCAGGTCCTAGTGCCTGCCTTGTGCCTTGTTGCCTCCAAACCTGCTGTGATTCCGCGCAGGTCCTAGTGCCTGCCTTGTGCCCTGCTGTAAGAGTGTGTTGCGAAATGCTGTAAGAGTGTGTCACGAAATGATGCATGTCTAAAAAGTGTGTCACTAACATGAAAAGTTTGGAAAGCTCTGTCTTAGACTAAAAGTATTTAGCATTGCATAGGACTGAATTCTGGCTTGATTCCCCTTGTAATTAGACTGGACAGAAAAACAATTAGAATTAGCCATCTTCTGCAGAACAGTATCAAATTATTATTTATTTATTTTTTGTAAGACTTAAATATAATGTTTGTAAATGAATTTAAGTGAATTTAATATGAGGCATGTGATTGATTGGATTTGTGGCAGGAGGAAAAGAAGATGGAGATGGTTATGGGAATGGAGGTGTGTGTAGACAGAGCAGGAAAGAGTAGAGGATATAACAACATTGATTAATTGATCAGCTCAGGAGGCAAAGACATGGAACTAGGAGCAAGGTTGTGGGGTTGCATTTTAGTTAAAGCCTGTAGAGATAAAATCCTCAGCTTTCTGTCTCCCTTGTCTAACTAGATGCTGTAATCCCCAAGCAAATTGTTTGGCAGAACTAGAAATGGATGTGTCCATTTGAAGCTGTAGTGAGCATTATTGGGGTGAGATTTGCACAGAGGAAAGTTGACAGATATAAAAATAGATAAAGAGAACCCAATTAAGCTAATGACTCAAAAATTATACTTGTTCATGTATTTATTGAGGAAAATGATCCAAAACTACATATTTGTTTTAGGACTTGTGTGGAGAACAGATCACGTTTTAGGTCATTTTTATGCATAAATATTGAAAATTCAAAAGGATTCACAAACCTTTAAGCACCACTATAAATGTACTGCCTTTTCACTGTTTAGGTGTACAAGATAGCTTATATATATATATATATATATATATATTATATATATCGCGCGCCTCATTCATTTCATGTCTTGGAATATATGTTTAGCATATTAATTCTATCTCTCACTATCACACTAAA
The DNA here is from genome assembly GCA_023362775.1 of Charina bottae. Classification (NCBI taxonomy): domain Eukaryota; kingdom Metazoa; phylum Chordata; class Lepidosauria; order Squamata; family Charinaidae; genus Charina; species Charina bottae. The sequence goes on along the minus strand of JALMGJ010000002.1, from coordinate 202,106,457 downwards.
ACCAAGATGAATAAGAAGGAAAGTACCAATGTACAAGGTACCTCATGTTTATCTAGGATTCCATTGGACAAGGATTGCTGCTTGATCTACACAGTGCATCATTTCATAACTTGCTGACATATATTTTGTTTTTTTCTGCTGTACATCCAGCATCTTAATTAAGCTTGTCAAGTGTTTTAAAATGAAGTTACCAAGATTTCCTACTATAGGTGACTTTGACATGTTTCAGGTCTATTTTCTTTTTCCTACATATTATATATAGTTGGCATGTTGCACAGTATGTGTTAATTTAGTATTTTGTATTGAGTGAAACTAAGACGCTTTTAAGGTGCTAACATTCTGACTATTCAGAGACTAGAGTTTTATTCTTTTGGAATTTTTTTTTAAATGGTGTGCCTATTGCAATGTTGTCCTATAAAATTAAGCAGCTGACTATATTCATAACTATTTTAACTACATATTTTGACTGCTTCTCAGATAATTTTGTTTTGTGAACCGCCCAGAGTCCCCTTCAGGGGCGATGGTGCGGTAATAGAAATTGAAAAATAAATAAATAAATAATCTCATACATACAGCACTTGTTTTGGCCAAAATGTGACATAAACTAAAAGAAAAGAAAAGAAATCTCTGGAATAGGTCATGAGTGCTCATTTCCTTAGGGATGTAGCTTAAGCATACTTACAAAGAAATTAATATCATTTCATTTTATTGTTGACTGTTTTTTTTTCCAGGTTCTTAAATAACTCTGTAATCTGTCCAGTAAATAAATAAATGTCTTCCTAGGCTGCTGTAATGAGTTTTCTATTTAAAAATCCAATGTAATAAACTGAAGAGATGGTACACATTTTGGACTGAATGTATTTAGAAGTCATTATGCATCCCTGTTTAACGTAACAATATAGTCAGTGTTCATCTGAAGAGCAGTGTTTGGTGTCTTAACTATTACAATATCATATAATCAAATGTGATAACTCAAATGAGTACAGTTCTGTTAATTACAGCCTCTGCTGTCTAGGGAGAGTTGGAGTAGCAGACTGCTCTTAGTATAGATGTTTCTGTTATGTTCCGTGCAAATGTTTGATAATGGGAGATAGGAATGAAATTTAGAGGAGGAGGGAGTAGAAAGGGAACAGAATGCACTGCAGGAATCTTCTCCCGCCTTAAAACATGCTCTTTAGCTTCTTTAGCCTCTACTGAAACCTGATTGTTATTCAGTATTTGTTCTGTGATTGCATTGCCTTATCCATTTGGCTTCATTTTGCTGTTTGAAGTATACAGTTAAATTTCATACATAATTAAGCTTTAATACAGTGCATTAATACATTGTACTTCAAAGTCAGTTCTTATGATTTGATTATCTGACAAATAATCAGTACACGAGGAGAAATTATTACAGTTCACAGTTAATGGTAATGGTTTTTCTACTGAAAACAGCATTCTTCATAAATTATTTACAAGTACGATTTGCATGGTGTGTCGGGAATGTGATATCTGAGAAATAGGATCACAAGCCTTTCACGCTCTGTCTAGCAGAGCTTAGTTTATATTGGAGCAACTGTAATTTAGTTTTTTGGTGTTACTTGAAAGTTTCTCAGTGTTGTAAATCATTTCAATATGGAATATTATTTTATACACTAAGAGGTTTTGTGCTTTATACTTAATATAGATGGAACATTTTAATATCCCAGGGACAACAAAATAGCCCTTTCCTCCTAATAAATATTTAAATATAATTTTGTCTATCAAGTAAACATAATCTCAGATACACTTTTAACAAAATGTTTGCATTTCAGACAGTCTGAATAAAGAGAGAAACATACAGGTAATTTAAAGCCCATTCCAGCTGGACTGACTTCTCCCTGAAAGGATCTCTCCCATTACCCTGTGGGAGGGATCCTGAACATTTGCTAATTTTTGAAAATACTGTATTTTTTCATCTTTATTCTACTTGTAAAAAGTGTGTCTTTGAAGGTTTTGTATCATGAAAGTCATGATATAACTAACTGAAGTAAACAAATGTACCTTCCGCAGGGATAAGCTTTTCTTGATGTAAATTTGAGCTCTTTCAGATTGCAACACACAGCTATTGTTGATTAGATAGTATCTTTCTTAGCATAAACTAAGTCTTCAGTCTTTATCATTTTATGATACTGACTAGATTGTGATCTAGTTATAGGAAATGTGGGAGCTATTCCACATAAAACAACTCATGCTCGCAAAGATAATCTTTCTGAGAAGCTATGAATATTTGGTTGCCTTAGTACCATGTATTTGATTATATCTATGGTCAAAATCATTTTTGAGAATTTTGCACTGAAATATATCTCCATGAGTAGAGAAGTCTCTTAATGCCATACAGTAATTTGGGGTTGAAGAGCATTTCCTATAGCTTGTTTTTGTGGCTGGAGGAAAAGTGTGAATTAGATTGAGTATTGGTGTCCTCATGCCTTTTTTGTACAGAATTGTCAGGACTACAGCTTGAAATATAAACGTGGGTGTTCAGAATGTTTTACTTTATCATGTATCTTCTCTTCAGGTCAGATAGGATTTATTTTAAGGACAGACCAAATTAGTATCTTAATATTCAGAACTTAAAAAAAATGAATTAAGTACTCTTGATTCTTTTTTTAAAAGAGGAAGCCCCCATCTGAAAGGAACACCACATTATAAGGAAGAACAGTGCGCTCCATCATTAAACCTAGAGAAGAAACAAGTACTAGACTTACAAGCAGCTATTACCAGGTACAGTGACTAATAATTTATGTATTCAGATTCCTTACCAGAACAGCAGGAAATAAGGTGATTAATAATGCAGCATTATGGAATTATAGTATAATTAAGAGCAGAAGGTGAATACAGGTAGTCCTCACTTAACAACCACAATAGGGACCAGAAAAATTGGTTGTTAAGCAGTGCGGTCATTAAATGAGTCACTACGTGACTGGACCTGATTTTACGACCATTTTTACAACTGTCGTTAAGCAAATCACAGGTCGTTAAACGAATCACTGCGGTTAAGCGAATACAGCTTCCCCAATGGACGTTTTTTGCCAGAAATCACGTGACTGCAAGATACTGCAACTAGTCATAAATGCGAGCTGGCTGCCAAGTGCCTGAATTGCGATCACGTGATTGCAGGGGTGGTGCAATGGTTCGCAACAGTCGTAAGTGCAAGTACAGGTCGTAAAGCACTTTTTTTTTGAGACCATCAGAACTTCTGACTGTCATTAAACGAACGATCTGTAATGTCATCTTGGAGTATTAACTTTGATATCAGTTCCTCAGAATCTTAGGTGGTAGACCTTATCATCATCTGCTACTTAATTCTTCTAATCAGGAACTCTAGGGATGACCCCACTGAACAATTTCTAGAAGAAAGCTTACATATTGTTATTTATCAGTTTGACTGCCACCTCATTCAGGAAGTGACTCTCAGTGATTACAGAATAAGATTAAAACATAAAAAAAAGTTGCTATCTTATTTCTAGACAATGGGTTTTTATATTAAACATAGTGCACATATATTGGTTTTAGGGATGCATAAATACCTTTTATAATAATCATTTTTATGGTTATATGCCTAGTTCAAATGTAGCTATTTTTACTGTTGAATAACATGAAACTTTATTTTAAAATGTAAATTCATCTTGATTTTTCATTGGAAATAATATGCAGAAGTTCACTCTGTGCAAGAGATACAAGATTGCAAAATAGCTTCCTTGAATAGTAGGTAGAGTTATATTTTAGTGAAATAGCACTGAATAGCAGCAGCATTAGGATGACACACACACACACACACACAGAGAGAGAGAGAGAGAGAGAGAGATGGCAACATTTAGGATTTTTAAGTTCCTACCATAAAACCATTTCTCTGCCTGTAACTGCGAGATGCAAATGCCACAGCAGTGAAGCAATGTTTATTGTAGAATGGAGTGAATTAAGGAACTTCCCAGCTTCATCATGAATATGAATTTTCTGCACTATGTATTGAAATTGAATGTGTTGTGTAATACATTTCAAATACACCCAGAATGTCTATTTTCAGACCATTTGTCTTTTTTGGATTTTCAAATCACTCTGAATTCATGAAATTATTTTCAGGCAGATTTAATTGGCCACTTTTTTCTTATTTCCAATTTTCTGTTTAATTGGGAAATTTTGAGTTTCTTTAATTCCGATAGTTCTGTTCAATGTATTTGTAATGAGAATTAGCGTAGAAACATCTTTAATAAATAATAAAATAAAGATTGGAATAAATGCTTCTGTTTATTCTGTTCGTACCAATGCAATATTTTTTTCCATTAGTAAAAAATTGTTTTACCTTGGAAACTCAGAATATATCAATTAATCCTCCAAATATCTCCAGTCATTCTTGATATATTGAGGTGAATAATTGTATGGTTGGTAACAGTGGTGTCCATAAGGAGAGTAAAAATATTCAGGGCGCCACTGGTACCAGCAACAATACTTTTGTAGTCTAGTATTGGCTGCAGTTTGGAACAATATCACCTCTATCGTTTTGTCCTGTGCAGTTTAGATTGTACAAGCATATTATTGCAAAAATACTACAAATTTTTGTTATCTTTCAAGCATTATAGTTCCATATAATTTCACACATTTCAATATTGCAACAAATTTCTATTTCAACATTCATAACAAAGATAACACATAGTTTTGGTTTAGAATATATGTAATTTTAAACTAATTTTTTTTTACTAGGTCTTTTCAGCAAGGCATTTCCTGAAATAAGGTCAATATATTTGGCAGGTTTAAAAATGTCCCATCAATATTCAAAGTATCTAAAGATAATTCTGAATCTGCAAGTAATGTAGATTCTGCAAGACAGAATTTTTTGAACTTCTGAATGTTATTTCATGATCATATTTTAATTTTTATATACATTTTCTTCCACTGTTACTTGCTATCATGAGCAGATATTTAGATTTAAAAATCTAAATATCTGCTCATGATATTTAAAAACATGTTTTAAATATATTATTTTATTAAATAATTAATATTTAATTAATATTTAATTTAATATTAATATTAAATAATATTTTATTTGGTATTTAAAAAATCTATTATCAAAATCTATTATCTAATAATGGTACAATGTATAAAGGGCCCTGAGAGCTTAAGGGCAGGAGGACTGTATACACCATTTTGACAGATTCTGTATATCCCTTCCTGCAACACCACTGAGCGCCAGGACGTGGATACTCCTAAAGCTATTGCACTGTACCGGTAGTCCTCACTGACTGCAGTTGGGACTGGCAACTCCGTTGCTAAGTGGCACAATTGTTAAGTGAAATGTCACATGAATGTGCCAACATACGTCAGTTCCGGCAGCAGTTTTTAAGTGAATCACTGCGGGTCGTTAAGTGTGATGTCATGTGACTGCAACTTGCGACTTCCTGCCAGCTTCCCCATTGACTTCGCTTGTTGGAAGTTGGCTGTGAAGGTCGCAAATGGCAATCGTGACCGTGAGACGCTGCAACCATTGTAAATGCATACCAGTTGCCAAGTGCCCCAATCACAATCACCTGACTGCGGGGATGCTGTGACAACTTTGAGGACTGGTCCTGAGTCCTTTTTCAGCGGCATTGAGTGGTTGCTGAACAAGTGGTTGGTAAGTGAGGACTACCTGTATGTAGTCTGTATATATAATCTAAAGTGCAAAGATCCATGAGTTCAATTGCCAGAAGAGGGTTTGAACCCTGTAGAATACCATCTAGCTACCTTTGTCCCACAAGTCCCAAATAGGACAAACCTGGTCATGTAGTGCCTCCTAGTGGTGATCAGTGTAACTGAAAACACAATATATACACTGTATAAAATATTTTCCTTTTCCCTTGGAGTGGAGGGGGGTGGAAATCATGTAAAACCTTGTACATGCAGGCATGAAATAATATAACATCTGTATTTCTCTCTGCTCTGAGAACTTAATAGAAGGTGGACTTTATATACCATTCTGAAAGATTTTAGATCAGAGCTTTCCAAACTGTGTGTCGCGACACAAAAGTGTGTCGCCACACACAGTCTGGTGTGTCGCCACACAACCCGGAAGCGCTGATCATCATCAGCGCTTCCGGGTTTTCCCGCGGTGACGCACCAACGGCGGCACTTCCGGGTTTTCCCGCAGCGACACACCAACGGCGGTTGGTGTGTCGCCGCGGGAAAACTTTGGAAAGCCCTGTTTTAGATAGTTGGGAAGCTCTACAGCAGTGCTCAAAGGCCTGTTTCTGATATATTCTGCATCTATTAGCAGAATGGCAGGGACTGCTTTCAACAGTTCTTGTCCTTTCATCGCCACATCCTGCTACAGAGAGTTGGAGAATTCTTTAGAGCAGATCTTGTTGGAAGGAGGTATGGGGTTATGCAAACAAAAATGTTAAAAAGTTCTAAAAATAATTGATACATTGATAAGATTGACATCTTTTTTGCATTAAGTATCTGGTGAAATAATGTGCCTTGCTTGTAGCTTACAGTCCATGCTAGAGGATCTGATCGTTGCTACAGCTGATGGTCTTCTCCATCTTATTCACTGGGATGGTATGACGAATGGAAGGAAAGCCATAAATCTCTGTACGGTACCATTTACAGTGGATCTTCATTCATCTAGAGGTATTTCTTATATGAATATAGGGTTGGAAAAAAGGGGATCCTAAATTAAAAGTTAGTTGAAAAATGCTTTTTATTAATTCATAGCAATAGTTCCCATTTCTTGTAGTATTATGTGGAAATAGAACTGATGAAGAGATCTTGCACTATAATAATGGCAGCTTTTAATAATTTTGTCCATTACCAGGTTCTTTTTTGGGTTTTGAAAATGTACACATAAGAAATATGGAATACTGTGCTACTCTTGATGGATTTGCTGTAGTGTTTAATGATGGTAGAGTTGGTTTTATTACACCAATGTCAAGTGGATTCACAGCAGAGGTAAGATTTCTCAGCAGTTCAATAGTAGTTTGCATGGCTTTTCCAAGATACATCAAAATATTTGTACATCTGTCATAAACTATTTAATTAAAAATATTTAGATATGCCTGAGAAATTGTGGAAATTTATAGAGTTAGCTTGTTTACTAGAAAATGGGGTTATTCTACAGAAAGATTCTAAATAAAATGAGTTATTCACTTTTTTTTTGCGGTAGGATATTAATGCAAGATTATCTCTTCTCAAGTAGATGTCTTTTCCAATCACAGAATGTTCCTAACCAAGGAGCATATTTCTGCTAGTTGAATGGGTGAGAAGGCAATCTTAGCCTACTCAATCCCCTCCTTTCATTTCTCCTGAAAATCTATTTCAGAAGAATAGCAAATTCTTCAGGATTATGTGGGAGATTCTGCTGAGGCCTATAGAGGAAGGGGAAAATAGAGAAGTATTATTTCTAGAATATCAGCTTGTTTCCTAATCTCATACTATTATATTCTGTTAATAAATTTGAGCTACATTATTTTGTTTCTTGTAAATTTATTTCCTTAAAAATATGTTGTTCCTTTGTGCATCATTTATACATTATTTCTTTAAAAAGGATTGTCATTTAGCACTATATAAAACACAAGTATTTTAAAATGCATGATACTTTTTCTGTTCATTATACAATAAAAACTCAGTTTAATGGTCCATTTAAAGAAATGGGTATCCATTAAAGCCAAATGCCTGTTAAATTTGAATTTACATAATTTATATCATTTGCTTAGTTACTTAATTGGCACTTCTGCACAGAAGATTTGAACTGTTCCAAATTATGTAAAACAATAATTAGGTCATAACAGAAATAATGTAAACTAGACAACCCTGTGACCTGTTGGGTCATCCTTTGTGAGGAAGGTAGTGCAGTCTGATGTGACCAGAATTAACATTAAATTTTAGGCTGACCATATTTTTCTTACCCCAATGCTGGATGGTCCCGTGATCATCTAAGAAGAGTATATATCATATAATAAATAGAAAAATAATTGTAGTGGCAAACTAACTTCAATAATAAGTCAGTATTTACTTACCTAAACAGATAAACAGAATGATCACAGGTGGGCAAAAAAGCAGTGGGAGCGGGAGCAACATCTGAGTTCCTGACAGCTTCCCCATTGACTTTGCTGGCAGGGAGCATTGGAAATCATGATCACGTGATGCGGAGACACTGCAATGGCCACAACTTTGTGAATAAAACTGGTCTGAACATTGTAGAAATTTCAATTCCATAGGAGTAATGGGTCCTGGAGTTTTTACACATTCTTTAAGTTAGCGGATTTTAGGTACCTTGATTCAAAAATTATTGTGGTATAATGCACCATTTGGGCTAACTTGAGGGTACAAACAGACAAATGGATAAAAACAATGGGAGTTTTAGTAGTATATAGATTATATCAGTTTTCTGGCCAGACTTTGGAAACAGTAGATTTGGAGTACATTTCCATTACAGTAGTAATGGAAGCATTACTTTGGAGTTAAGTCCAAGAACAGATTTGATCTGTTGTATCTGAAGTCTGTTAAGTCAAATGTTCACAGTAGTCTGTTAGCAGTTTCTTCTCAATACTTATTTAACATTTAGAAAATTGCTAAATTTCATATAAATTATTGAAGATATTAAGAATGACAGTGTGCATTGATTATGCCTTGAACATACTGTTCAAAGGAATCCTAAACAATTTGGTGTGCTGTGCAGTTTTTCAAACAAAATATGATTTTGATTAAGATTTGGAAGCTTTGTCACAGACATTAGTGTAAGCAGGCTTCCCATTACATCAAGATGGGTGTTGAGGATCACTTTGAAAATACCTGTTAGACTGTATTTCCTGTTAAACTGTATTTCCAGTGCTTTTCATTATTGGTAAATTAAAGAGGGCGCGTAGTCCATGCCTCATTTTAAGGTGTAACACAATGTGTTGAAAGCTAAAGAGATAACTTGGATAAAATACTCCTTGCAGCAGCTCCATGGTGTTTGGGCACAGGAAGTTTTGGATGGGACCTGTGTGGCTATAAACAACAAATACAGATTAATGGCATTTGGATGTGCAAAGTAAGTTGAATATCTTAACTCAGAATTTGAATATATTCTTTGTAGATTATCTGAGTATAAAACTGCTGCTGTGCTAAAGTTCCTGAATTCCTAATTACCATTCTTTCTGTAGGAGGGCATTACATTAGTTTTTAAATACAGGTACTCCTCAACTTATGACAACAATTGGGACCAGAATTCCCATCGCTAAGTGATGCAGTCGTAAAGCGCGACCGCATCACTTAGTGACAGCAATCCCTGCAGTCCCAGTTGCTGCTGTTAACTGAATCCCACGGTCAGGCGAGGCAACTTCCTGCCGGCTTCCCACAACCAAAGTCAGGATGCCAGCAGCATGTCCCAGGACAGCAGGCAGGTAAGTGGCTGCTGCCAGGTGGGGGATTGAGTGGGGGGATGCGCAGGGGTGCGGGGAGGGGATGCGAGAGGTGCTGTGTGGGTCAGGGAGGACGCATGGGTAGCACGGGTTGGAAAGGGTGCGTTGGGGTGCATGATAGGTGCTTCAAGGGTCGGGGAGGGCGCATGGGTGCAGCACACATCAGGAAGGGTGTGTGGGGATGCGCAAATGGCTGGTGCATTGCAAGCACAGAGGGGCTGGGGAGGGTGTGCAGGTGGGGGAGACAGCCCAGCGACTTGTGACCTTCCTTGCTGGATTCCCTATTGACTTTCTGGGGAAGGCGGCAGGGAAGGTTGCGAATGGCAATCGTGATTGCGGGGTGCTTGGCAACCGGTTGTAAGTGCAAACGGGTTGCCAAGTGCCCAGATGGTGATCACGTGACCGCAGGGGCGCTGCAACAGCCGTAACTTCAGGGACCGGTCGTAAGTCCCTTTGTTCAGCACCGTCGTAACTTCGAATGGTCGTTCAAGTAGTGGTCATAAGTCGAGGACTACCTGTACAGATCCAAAGCATATCGTTTTGGGGAAAACTATCTCTTGTTAATGAAGTTATTAATTAATTAATTGTTAATGGTGTTAGGTAGAAGTAAATGTTTTTAAATTCTGCCGTTTTTCAATTCTTTGATGTAAGTTAATGGGTTCTATCATTGTGTTTAATTTTGTACATTAACAGTTGTTGCTATAATGTGGAATGTTCAGGTTGCTAAATGCAACAGATCTGTTGTGTTCACTGAGTGATATTAGATGCAAAACATGTACTGTACAAGTATGGTCTTAGAAAAAAAGCCTCAAACTAGTAACTAGAGAAGTATATTTTTGCTGCTGTTATAGTAAAAATAGACTTGAGTTGAAGTGAATCCATCCACTGTTGCTTCTTCTCTGTTCTATGGCTGTTTGCCCAGACCAACCAGGCTTAGTCTGCAAAAAGTGTGGTTAACCATTGTTTCCATTGTTTATTATGGAATTAAAATCATCATCATCGCCATCATCCCTGCAGCTAAGATTTGTGGTCGATAGCACTCAAAATGGATTATCAGCCCAAGTTTTTATGCTGAAGGATGAAAAGCAAAGGAGCAAAAGGCTTGCTCTGAATTTTTTTAAAAAAATTTATCCCGCCTTTGTTATTTTTTTTATAAATAACTCAAGGTGGCGAACATACCTAATACTCCTTCCTCCTCCTATTTTCCCCACAACAGCAACCCTGTGAGGTGAGTTGGGCTGAGAGAGAGTGACTGGCCCAAGAATTGCTTTTTTTCCCCTGTGATAGAATGCTCAAAACTTTTTAGAGTGGTAGTTTTGAAATATGGGATGTTGTTCTGGCATTCGGGAAGTTTTTTCTTACAATTTGCCTTCCTATAAGTTAAATTGATTATTATATGCCTTATATTCTGTACTGAAGTAGAACATGTTTTGACCTTTTGTGTGACATTCTTCCAGATACTTGAAGAGTGCTATCATATCCCCTTCATTCTCCTCAAGGCTAAATGTGCCAAACTTCTTCAATCTCTCTTCATAAGACTTAGTTTTTAGTGCATTAAATATCCTTGTTGTCCTTTCCTAAAACTCTTCAAGTTTTCTGAATTCTGAATAAAGTGTGGTGCCCAGAACTGGACACAGTATTCAAGGTGGAGTGTGGCGCAACATAAGAAGGCTTTTCCCAGTATTATAATATGAAATGGCACTGTGGAAGTTAATGTACCAGAATCTTAGATCCTTCTGCTTTGTGATCATTCTGTTGGTATCTAAAAAAATTCATATTAATTGCATTACTAAGTTATCTGCTGCACGGTATAAAAGTGTTGATCCTTGAATAGGCTGACCATACGTCACGTTTTTTTACCTTTTCCGGACCATACCGTCTTTTCCTTAAAAAACTCAATTTCGTCCCATTTTTTAAGGGATGGAGTGCGCGCGCCTGCGTGCACGCGTTAGGGCCCGTTTCTGTCTCAGGGAAATATGGTCAGCCTATCCTTGAAGAGGGCGTGGTGGCTCAGCGGGTAAGACACCAGGCTTGTCGATCGGAAGATTGCAAGTTCAGAGGTTCGAATCCCTAGCCCCGCGTGACGGAGTGAGCTCCCGCACTAGCCCCAGCTCTTGCCAACCTAGCAATTCGAAAGCATGCAAATGCAAGTAGATGAATAGGTACCACTTCGGTGGGTAGGTAACAGTGTTCCGCGTGCATCATGCCGGCCCCATGACCGCGGAAGCGTCTTCGGACAACGCTGGCTCTTCGGCTAACAAACGGAGATGAGCACCGGCCCCTAGAGTCGGACACGACTGCACAAATGTGCGGGGGGAACCTTTACCTTTACTTTATCCTTGAAGAGAGTACAAATGGTTAATTGCTGTCTTTTGTATTTTGGGCTGAATTTATTTTATTTTTATGATTATTTTAAATTTGGTTTATTAGCTAGAAGGGGAAATTCTGTTTTGGAAGGAAAAAGTAGGATATAAAGAAGTAAATAACTAAGAAAACCAACCAATCCAGCCTAACAAGTACTGTGTATATTTATTTGTCTAGTAGATCCCAGTGGATTTAATTGGATGCAGGGTGTTCATATAGCACCCATCAGCAATTCTTTCAAGAAGTCATATCTTAAACCTGGAATTGGTTTAAGGCAGAGCTTTCCAAACTCTGTGTCGGGACACATTAGCGTGTCAGCTGCAGTGTCTGGGTGTGTCGCAGCTGCTGCTGCCTCTGAGCCCTGCCAGGATTCCGCGCAGGTCCTAGTGCCTTCCTTGTGCCTTGCTGCCTCCAAACCTGCCCTGCCAGGATTCCGTGCAGGTCCTAGTGCCTGCCTTGTGCCTTGCTGCCTCCAAACCTGCCCTGCCAGGATTCCGCGCAGGTCCTAGTGCCTGCCTTGTGCCTTGCTGCCTCCAAACTTGCCCTGCCAGGATTCCGCACAGGTCCTAGTGCCTGCCTTGTGCCTGGCTGCCGCCAAACCTGCTGTGATTCCGCGCAGGTCCTAGTGCCTGCCTTGTGCCTTGCTGCCTCCAAACTTGCCCTGCCAGGATTCCGCACAGGTCCTAGTGCCTGCCTTGTGCCTGGCTGCCGCCAAACCTGCTGTGATTCCGCGCAGGTCCTAGTGCCTGCCTTCTGCCTGGCTGCCGCCAAACCTGCTGTGATTCTGCGCAGGTCGTAGTGGCTGCCTTGTGCCTTGCTGCCTCCAAACCTGCCCTGCCAGGATTCCGCGCAGGTCCTAGTGCCTGCCTTGTGCCTTGCTGTAAGAGTGTGTCGCAAAACGATGCATGTCTAAAAAGTGTGTCACCGACATGAAAAGTTTGGAAAGCTCTGGTTTAAGGAGATGCCTGCAGGTGCTACGCTCATGCCCAGATCACTTTTCCCCTTTGAATCAGGCTCTCTGCACAGCCCTAATATGATTGTAACATTTGGTTCCCTCTGAATGAAATTATGTCTTTGAATTAATTATATGAAGTGGGATTCAAATTCTGTAAATTCAGATTCTCAGCTGATTAGCTTATTTTTAAAATTCTTGTCTCGGTATTGCTTGTGTTCTTTCTTTCCTAGTGGTTCTGTGCAAGTTTATACAATAGATCATTCCACAGGGGCCATGCAACTGTCTCACAAACTGGAACTAACACCCAAGCAATATCCTGGTAAGCTCAATCATATTAAGTTCAGGTTGGGTTGGGTTGTCTTCTTTTTGGTGATATCCTAACTTGATTCATTTATAACAAATAAACAGTATGGCATATAGTGGCAGTCCAAAAGGCTGGACATATCCAGTCATCTGGGTTAATGTACATTCAATTATGTATATCCCATACAGTTCTCTAGGTCAGAGCAATGTTTTCATGACTAATTTTAATGCGATTTGATTTGAGTTGAGTTGAGTTGAGTTGAGTTGAGTTGAGTTGAGTTGATTTGATTCTGCCCATCCCCTCCCACCAGAGGGACTCTGGGCGGTTTACAGCAATATAATCAATAAAACAATAAATTACAATATATAAAAATACAAATACAGATAGGAATAAATATATTTAATAAAAATATTAAAGGACAATATATGTATGACAAAAATTTAAAACATCATTGTATCACCCTTCATAAAGTACAGTCAGGTTGTCAACATTGTGCTCATGGTAGTACCATCTCTATAAAGACACAGTAACTTCTTTCTTTTAAGAAGGGGTGAACAGCTGTTTATTAACCAGTAATAGAACTAGCAGATGTGAGCTGAAAAAATCCAAATAACCTCTAGTTATTGCCACAGTTCTTTTCTTTCATCTAGTGGCCATAATGGTTTTGCAGCCCAGATCTGTTCTACTAGTTACCCAACATGAATGCATTGTTTACTTAGTCATAAAAAGAGAAATCTAGTGGCTGGTTACCAGAAGAAAAGGTTCCCTTTGCACCAACTTTTATACATCTAAGACATAGTTTAAAAAGTTATAAATCTTATTTTGCACTTCTGGGTATTGTGTTCTGACTATAGGCTTAGAGAAATCAGCTGCTTGGAAATAGCTATAAGGTTTGCTTATGTTCCAATATCTTTTACTAGCCTGAAAGGAATTGTGGCAGGGCTCCAAAAATCTATGACAACTGAGCTAAGAACTCTGCCTGGTTAAGTTCTTCATATCTTGAAGCAAGAATAACTTGTACTGAGGAAAGAGAGAGAGCAGAATGGAGATTTTCCATTCATCTTCACTCTGCTTTTGTACACTACTTTCACTACATGAGGAGGATGAAACTGTGTTGAGTTTAATGAAATTAAATTGCATCTTGTGAGGATTAATATGGTTTGTGTGTGTGTGTGTGTGTGTGTTACCTACTCCACAGAGCCAATGTACTACAGTCCTCCCTTCACCTTGTAGCTTAGTCTCTCTCACCTCAAGAGAATAGTGGTTGTGGGATTCAATTGATTCCCTTGTGTGCCATTTTGAGCTCCCAGAAGAAAAGTGGGAGTTAAATATGTTAACAACAAATAAATATTACTCAACTACTGTCCATCATCAAAATAGTTAAATAAGCTACCTTATTTTGCCTACAATTTTGGTTTTTATATAGATATTTGGAACAAAACAGGAGCTGTTAAACTAATCAGATGGTCTCCTGATAATTGTGTTGTTATGGTGACCTGGGAATGTGGAGGCCTGTCTTTATGGAGTGTATTTGGTGCCCAGCTTATTTGTACTCTAGGCGGTGACTTCATGTAAGTAACTTGTGTTTCATATTAGAAAGTTTAACAGAAAGGTGTGTCTGCTATTCAACTTTTTATTTACTACACATGAAGTTTTGAAAACTATTTTGTTTTCTTAGCTGTTTAATATCTTACAATATACTATTGACTGAGTTAGTGAAGTAAAATGCTCATTGCTGCCTCCTGCACATTATTTTGGTAACTGAAATGTTTAACAACATGTCAATGAGAGGCTTTATCTACAACTACAAAACCAATTTCTCTCTCTAGTCTCTGTTGCACAAAATGTAGATCTACATTTTTATTTGCTGCTTATACCTTCTACATTCAGAGTGGGAATGTTTTTAATAGCTACAGAAGAGCTTCCTCATGGCTGTTTGGCTAGTACAGTTGTTGGAGCTGATAAAACTGATATGATGTGATACTTTTAAACTAGTAGAAAAGTGCAAGTGACACTAAAGATCCCTAGAATAGGGGCGGGCAAATATTCGTTATGTCTCATACCTATTTTTCTAAAGGTTGACTATTTTGGTTTGATATATCAAGGATGAAAAGGAGGGGCTTGGAAATAGGGAATTAAAAATGTCTCCTTATTAGCACATATGTATTGAATTAAAACACCAAGTCGTTTTAAAGCCTGTTTAATATCCAATATTTGAACCTAGTATTTTGTTTGTGCTGTTTATTTTAGTCACCGAACTGATGGTACTAAAAAGGACCCTCTAAAGATCAGCTCTATGGTGAGCACCATTTATTATTATCTTCTTAATCTCTCTTTCTCTCTCATGTAGGCACACACAATTACATTTTATTCTAATACTTTCCCAGTGATTTATCCACTGTACTTAAGTTGAGTCTCTTTCTGCATTAAAGTTATGATCTAAGTGTTTTCAAGTTATTTTCTTTACCTAATTTAATTTACCTAATTTACACAAATATTCGGGTTCATAAGGCTTACCAAATCATATTTCTTATCTGAGACAGATCTTAGAAAATCACAGTATGTAGTTTCTTCTGTCAAAATAACAAGGCTATTCAGTTCATAGGAACTGGAATATGTCGTGGATACCTGTGCTCAGCAAATACTACTGATATTTCAGAGAACATGGCTGACCTTTTGGCAGCGATTTTGTCTGCTGTTTCTCTTAGCATATGACCATGCTGTATATTGAATGGTGGAAAGATCTGAAAACGGTGGGAAAGGGAGGAGGATTGTGCTGTTCATCACATTTATTGTTGTCAATATTTATTTGACAACTTTATATTAGACATTCATTGAGTTGAAAAATTTTACACAATATTTCCTCATTCCATTGTTTCAGTTGTTTTAAATGATACACTCTATTTTTTCTTTTTCTTCTTAGAGCTGGGGATCAGAAGGTTATCATCTATGGGTAATCGATGCAAATAATGCTGGGAATTCAGTGCCTGAGAGCAAAAACAAAGGGCAGCATTTTGGTATTTTGCAATTTCAGTTCATCAAAAGTGCACTCGCAGTTAATCCTTGCATAGTAAGTATTCATGTTTAATGATTTGTAGTGCTAGGTCACTTTTATTATCTTTTTGGTCAAAACATTGCCTAATTTTGATTGCATTAAAATTGTTTTTAAAAAAATGTAAATAAAATTGTATATAATATACAATATAATGTGCAAACATTATTTCAAAAATTAAAGTGGTACCACTCTTAAATCATCTTTTTCCAGTTTTATTTTGTTTCCTTATTTTCCTTGAAACTTTATTTATGTTACTGTTCACTATCTGAAGTGCTGGTTTTATTTGTTTATTCACAGAGCAGCCAGGAGCAGGTACTCCTTCAGGGAGAAGATCGCTTGTACTTGAACTGTGGTGATGTAGTGCAAGCTCAGAATCCTAGAAGTTCCTCAGGACATGCTGAACATAAGCCTGTCAGAGAAAGAGGCCAATTTTCATATGGGAGCTTAGATTCTCAGGGTTTAAGCACTTTATTAGGGCACAGACATTGGCATGTTGTACAGGTAACTTTCTCTCTTGGCACTTTACTGCTTCCTTGTTTCATATTGAATGCCTGTCAGCATTTGCTGTAAGAGAAGATCAAATGAAAACTAATGACTTCCCAAGACTACATTCTAAACTGCTTGGAACTTTGAGTGTGACTCTCCCATATCAGAACCCTCTGCTCAGCTCTATAATAGCCATTGTCTACTAAGATCAAAATATCTTTACTGTTAGAACATCCTAACTGAAGGTTTTTACTTACGTTCCTTATAGAAAAATAAAATATACATGCCAATCAATTTTGTTAATGGTTTGAGTATGCTGACCTCATATAATAGTGTACAGCTATATAAAACCTAGTAAAATAATTATTATTTCTCCACTCAGGCTCAAGTAGGTCATCGGCTGTTCATCTGACAAGTGGATTGGCTAACATATAGACTTAATTTCAAGTGTTCATGGTTACAAATGCTGGTCTGTCAAGCAGGCGGCAGAGGGCCTTGTCCTTGCATCAGTCCACAAGCTATGGGATTTTAGTCACCAGTTTAGTTTTCAACCTTTGCATTTCAGAAGAATTAAAAGCTGGTTCTTCAGCCAGCCTTTTGATTTATAGTATTATTTTAGTTGTTTTATTTGGCTTTTAATTGTTTGTTTTAGACCATTCACTTCCTTGAATGCTCTTTGGGGTAGGTAGGGTGTAAAATCAAATAATAATAAACAAATTGGCTGTTAATGTTCCACAAATCATTAAACATAGGAGGATAGACAGTTAATAAAAGTCATTAGCTATCAGATGGGTAAATATTCATGTGAATTTTAAGATCTAATTTCTTTCAAGAAATCAGTCAAGTCAACCTCTCAGCAGAAAGAATTCCAAAGACCTGATTCCCTTAAGGGCCAAACTACACATTAACTTGTAGCTCCATGCTGAGAGCTCACTTTATAATATTTCTCGGGAACCACTGTAAGAAGGTTCCATTCTTATTGGAATTAGGGAAGATACAGGTCCCATTATCTTTGGCCTCCATCCAATTGTGGCTTTTACAAAAAGTCCTTCATGGAGAGTTCTGGATTTAAAACAAACTGAGAGTAACAGTGAAGGGAAAGGCAGAAAATAAAGAATAATTTGGAAAGATTCAAAAGCTGATATGCATATAAAATGTAACTGTAGATCAAGTAATCTCTCAGATTTGGGGACTTAAAATTTGTATGGAAGAAACATTATACACTTGATAATATCAGAGACTATGGGTAATAAAATATGCAATACAAAAGGATCTGTGCTGGATGATGATTCTGATAGGCTTGCATAGTACAATAAATTATTTGTATATTTGACATACAAACTCATGGTGTTTCCAATCTTATTTCTCTTTATTAAAAATAAAAACCGCCCAGGGTCCCTCCTTGTGGGGGAGATGGGCGGGATATAAATGTAATAAACAAACAAACAAACAAACATAGTTATTGTGGCATATATTGTTCCTATCAAAATGTATTCAATTTTAAACATTTTGAGACAAATTATATGCAAACCCTATCAGTAGTAGTTATCATTGGACTGACCTTTTATTATAAACAAGCTTATAGTCTGATATTCTAAAAATGCTGAATATCTACTATAGACATACTGACCCATAGATCATGTATTGAAACTGGAAATAAGTATTTGCAATTGAAGCTATGTAATATTTTATCTATTGACTTTGGTGAAGTGTGGTTATTGTAACAAATTTTGATAATGCTTTGTTGTCTTCTTTTAAAGATTCACAATATGTATTTAGAGATCAACTGGCCTATAAGGGTGAGCTGTTTTAAAACAATTGTTTTAAATTTAAATTTAAAATTGTTTCCAATTTTGATTGTATTGAGATATGAACTTCACATCTTATAGAAATGAATAGGATGGAACAGCTTGTATTAGAAATCATTATTAATGAAACAGGGCAAATAGTACAAGAATTCCTCTTTTAATAAGGATCTGACAAGTTGTATTTGTTTTCTTCATAAACAGTTTTCAGCCATTGATAAAATGGGACAGAATGTAGCTGTAGTTGGCAAGTTTGGTTTTGCACATTACTCTCTGCTTTCCAAAAAATGGAAACTTTTTGGCAACATTACCCAGGTGAGTGGCTGATTATAATTTAATCAGTGGGGAAAGAAACATTACTGTCTAAAAATATTATTACCAGTTTATAGACTGCTGCTAATCTGTTGCATGTAATTAAAATGTATTAAATATCAAACATTTAGAACGAGGCTCATAGAAGTAGTTTCTTGTCTCAATACTCAGTGGTGGATATGAGATTTCATATTTTAGGAGAAGGGAGGAAAGTGTCCAGTAAAAATAGATCTTTCCTGTAATATGGTACCTTGAAGGATTCCTTGTAATTTTGCTGAAAAATAGAACTGTTGGCTATTCTGGCAGAATTCATTTTGGAGAAGAGTGGAGCTGTCTCTCTTCCCTTGTTATCAATTTTGTGAATGGGGGAGGTGGAGTATACTAAATAAAGGTGGGGGGAGGAAGGCCATGGGCAAGTCCCCAAGAAAATGGCTTAGCTGGGTTCTTTCTTCTGCTAAAGGCAGCTACAACCAGTAGCTCTGTAGGAAAGATCCTGAAAGTTTTCTGTTTGTTTCTCAATAATATATATTATATTTTTTATTTACATTGTCTACTAGCTGGTTTGGAAGGTTTGTTATCCTGAAAATGGGTTCTAAATAATGTAATAAATAAAATGAACTGAGTGAATCAGGAAGGAAAACAAAACTTGCTCTGCTTCTGCTCTCATGCTCAGATTTTTAAAACTTAAAACCCCAGCATGGAGGAATATTGAGGTGGGGGGTAGATGGTAGATCCACTCTGTGCACATGTCACTTAGATAAAGTTAAGCCCCTCACTCAGCCATCTTGCCTTATAGCCAGAGACACATCAGGTGTGGCTCTTAACCAGGGAAATTCTGCTTTCTGGAGATGTAAGACAGTAGCATTGCTTTTTTAATAGCAAGGGAGGTATGTAAAATATTTCAAATGTGAAAATGGCTTGTTTTGAGCTCAAAACAGCTGTTTTTAATTACAAATGGGCTGCTCCAATGCTATTCAGACTTTACCAAATTCATAAAAACAATTCCAGCATACATACCCTTGTCATATCCCATATAGATTATTGCAACGCGCTCTACATGGGGCTACCCTTGAAGAGTATCCGGAAGCTTCAGCTGGTCCAGAATGCGGCTGCACGGGTAGTTCTGGGTGCTATGAGATCAGCACATGTAACACCGCTACTCCGTGAGCTGCATTGGGTACCAGTTTGCTTCCGGATCCAATTCAAGGTGTTGGTTATCACCTTTAAAGCCCTACATGGCATGGGACCAGGGTATCTGAGGGACCGTCTTGTCCCGACCATATCCACCCGCCCCACCCGATCATGCAGGGAGGGCATGCTTCGGATCCCTTCATTAAAAGAATTCCATCTAGCGGGGTCCAGGAGGCGTGCCTTCTCTGCAATAGCACCCGCCCTGTGGGATAACTTGCCCCCTGAGGTGAGATTGGCACCCTCGCTCCTGGCCTTTAGGAAGTCCTTGAAGGACCTGGCTCTGCCACCGTGCCTGGAGTGAAGGAAATGATAGTTCCTCCTGGGGGTGGTTGGCTTAGTGGTTTCCCTCCTTTTAAGAACAGACCATCTTTTGGATTTTTATTTTTATTTTTATAGTAGTTTTAAATGTATAGGTTTTATCTTTTATATTGTGGTTGTACACCGCCCAGAGTCTACCACGGTAGAGATGGGCGGGGATAAATCCAACAAACAAACAAACAAACAAGAATAGCATCAGAATATTTCCTGTGGAATCAAATCAGCCATCTCTATCTTGAGGCAGCTTTTTCAAATTCAAGACAGGACATTTCTAGCTGGAACTGTTTCTAGTGGGATAGCACGTTTCTGTGTGCTATCTTCTCAAGCTCAATCCGTAAAGATTATACAATGAAGTCAAAGCCCCTTATCTGCAATTCTTGTAAATTGGGCAAATACAACATTTAGGATTGACTTCTAGAATACTCAGGGCTGTGCAAGAGTCAATAATATTAGTATTCTAATGTTTAAATGTCATTAGCAATGTTATTAACATATTTTTATTGTTACAGAATTGTATTAGTCTTGATAGATAAGCTGTTGGAGTAAACGGTGGATTTTTAAAAAGTTGAATAATTCTAGCTCTCCCTTTAATTTTAGGAACAAAATATGACTGTTACCGGAGGCTTAGCATGGTGGAATGACTTCATTGTTATTGCATGTTATAACTTAAGTGACCACCAGGAAGAGGTAAGGCAGATCTTGAATATAAAAGATTGAAATTCTCCTGTTGGTGCACTTTTATGGCAGTGTTAAATAGAAATATGCCTGTGACATAGTTATGTTAGGACAGAGCTTTCCAAACTGTGTGTCGCGACACGGTCGTATGTCGGCTGCAGTGTCTGGGTGTGTCGCGGCTGCTGCTGTTGCCTCCAAGCCCTGCCAGGATTCCACGCAGGTCCTAGTGCCTGCCTTGTGCCCTGCTGTAAGAGTATGTCGCGAAATGATGCATGTCTAAAAATTGTGTCACCAGCATGAAAAGTTTGGAAAGCTCTGTGTTAGGACATTGTCACCTGCATACCAATAACAACGTCCCCAAATTTCAACTACTTGTTATTTTCATTTTTCTTTCTGTACTCAGAAAGTGTTAGGGTCAAAGCAATATCCCCCAAAATTCTATTATTTTTGTAAATGGGTTTTTCTATCGCAACTGATTTTACCGTATTGAGATAAGAAATGCCCAATGATATTTTTCAAAACCAAGAGAAGAAAGTAGACTTATTCTAATACTCTAAGGACATTTTATGGCAGGCTATATTGGAATATACTTGGGATAAGAGAAATTCCTAAGTTTTTATATCCAAACAGAAACAATGTGATGTTAATTTAATCTTCCAAATGAGTTTGATGCTACAGAAATCGAATTCTCCTTCTAAAGATGATTAAAGGGTTCCCTCCATGAAAGTTATGTTAATACTGTAGAATTTATTTATTTATTTATTTATTTATTTATTTATTTATTTGATTAATTAATTTTTACCCCGCCTTTATTATTTTTATAAATAACTCAAGGCGGTGAACATACCTAATGCTCTTTCCTCCTCCTATTTTCCCCACAACAACAACCCTGTGAGGTGAGTTGGGCTGAGAAAGAGTGACTGGCCCAAGGTCACCCAGCCGGCTTTCATGCCTAAGGCGGGACTAGAACTCACAGACTCCTGGTTTCTAGCCCAGCACCTTAACCACTAGACCAAACTGGCTCTCTTATATTAATTGTTCAAATGTCTGCCTGTTACTATTTTTGCATTGTGTTTTTAGTATGTAGATAACAAGAGAGGCTGAACAGCTACATTTAGAATGTTCTTGCTTCCTCATTCCAAGTAAGGATGAGGAAAATGATAGTGAATGAAGAAGTTTAGTATCATGATACAGATGAAAAATCCATTCTGTGAAAAATCTCCTGGTCAAAGTGCAAATCAGCCAGGCTGCTTTGTAAGTTTCTCATGGAAGGATAGGGCTTGAAAATTAGTTTAAATTCTCCTTATAGATTTGTGATCAATAATATTCATTATTATTCTTTCAGCTAAGGGTTTATTTACGAACAGCCAATCTGGACAATGCATTTGCTCATATCACCAAAGTGCAGGCAGAAACATTATTACTCAGTGTCTTTCGGGACATCATAATTTTGTTCAGAGCAGACTGTTCCATTTGCCTTTATAGTATTAAAAGAAAATCTGATGGGTAAGTATACTTTGAATATGTTATTGCATACTTTGTTTTACTTTATTGTTGCTTTTGTTTTAGGGCATGGGTGAGGGAGAAGGAAGTGCAGGTAGCCTTTGGTGGAACCCTCTGAATCAGATTTGAATAGTGTCCATTTCGCTTTTGTTCATTCTAATGTGACCCCTTTGTAAACACTAACACAGAGTTCAGTATTACAGGCATTAAGTCATGTTTAGCTCAGCAGGTACTTCATGGGAGGGAACCCTAGGAAGCTAACCTTAAATATGAAAAGCATGTTCATTAACCAGTAGCATTAGGAAATTGCCAAAGGAATATCTAGTTAATAATTCAATGTATAGCCTATTGTATTCCGACTTGCTTTTCAATGCTGTTTGCTGTTTGGTTACATGGAGTATTTGCAATACCTTGGTCTGGTAAGGATTGTTTTATTATCTGAAGGTTATTAACATACTGATATATAAATATGTTGGAGTACCTTTTCAAGTTCAAGAGATGGTTATTTTGGGCTATTAGGAGAATAACCACTGGGGTTTTCTTTGTCTTTCAGCCCTAATCCTACTGCTAGTATTCAGGTTCTGCAAGAGGTTTCCATGTCACGTTATATTCCTCACCCTTTCCTTGTTGTGTCCGTTACTTTGACATCTGTAAGAACAGAGACGGGCATCAGCTTGAAAATGCCACAGCAGGTATGTACTAAGCTAGAGAAAGCAGATTTTCCACTTGGGACAGTATACGTAAGACAACACCATCCCTCATTTAAATCTGCCCAACCATTGGGGCAAGGTACCTGAGAGGGACATGGCTCATCAAATCATGGTGCTTTGGGGTGAAGGCAGTTTTCTGATCCTTGATTTTTTTTACATTTAATTTCAGCCTAGCGGTAATATTTGCTTTGTGATTGAAAGTATTGTAGTCCCTCTCTCTTTAAAGAGGAGAGAAATGCATGTGTTTGAATTAACACTGGCAATTGTTAAACATCCTAAATGTCCTAAATTGTCCTAAACATCCTGGCAATTTTGGATACTAATGTACATAATATCTTTATGAAGGTATGATTTGGATTGCTGCTGTTTTTGCCGCTTCCTGTAGAGTAGGTTTAAAAAGTGATGCTACTGAGAAATTGCTGTGGTTCTGAATGGGAGTTTACCTGTAAGGTTCTTAGGGATTCAATATGATTCCATGATGATCAACATCAAAGTAAACTTGGGAAAGATAGGGGATATAAGGTTTAATGTTCTTAGTATGCTGAATGATAGCCAGCTTTACTTCTCGGAGGAGGCAGTTGGATCATCAGGTTTATGTCTATGACCAGTGTGGACTGAATGAGACTGAATAGTATGTTTTTGTAAATACAGTGCTGACAATAATGCATTTGAACTTTCAGAAAAATAGTAGATCCTGCAAAGTTGAAAAAGAATAATAAAGTTTTATTTTTCTTTAAGGCCTGTGAAGCAGAGAGCATTATGTTAAATTTAGCAGGACAGTTAATCATGGTGCAGAGGGATCGATCTGGTCCTCAGATACGAGAAAAGGACAGTAGTCCCAACCAAAGGAAACTTGTGAGTTAACTTATGGGAAGATCTCACTGAAAGGAATGCACATTGTGAATTAATATACATGTATAATGCTTTGTTGATCTTATAATTAAAACAAGTAGAATTATTTGTTAATGAATGGCTGCAACTTTTGTGAATTCTTGTAACACTGCTTTTCGGTAGCTGCCTTTGCTTTAGATACAAATTAGAATTTGCTTCAATTATTATTTTCAAATAGCACTTGCTTACCCAACGTTGTATGATAGTGATTAATATACAAGAGTGTTTTCAAACACAACTAACAGTGTGAACCATGGCAGTATCTTCATAAATGTAGAAAGAAAGAAGGAGCTAAAAATGAATGATTTAATATCTGTACCAAATATAGACAGTATTGTAACTCTAGATTATTTTTATTTATTTATTTATATTTCTAACTTATATCACCGCCCATCTCCCCCCATTCCGGAGGGGATGTTTTAACTGAAACTTTCCTTCATTTCTGTGCTTTGATGACCAATTTATGTTAATACAGTATGAAGAATAATAGATAATGAGCTGTGTTGTTGATTATTTAAAAATAATATGGGAAAAATACCTTGCAGTAACAGGATAATATGAAAAAATTGTGGAGGAGAATAGGGAGAATTACATTAATTTAGTAAACTAACATTTGATCATGCTTATAGTAAGGAAGAATGAGATGTCAGCAGTGTTATTGTTTGTGTGTTGCCATATAAAACTTTATGAAGAACTTGTATAAAGGGACAAGAGAAAATAGCTAATTAATTAATATTATGTCTGTGTTTTCAGCTGCCATTTTGTGCTCCTGTTGTACTTGCACAGTCTGTAGAAAATGTTTGGACGACATGCCGTTCTAACAAACAGAAACGGCACTTACTGGAGGCTCTGTGGCTCAGCTGCGGGGGATCAGGTATGAAAGTCTGGCTTCCTTTGTTTCCCAGGGACCATCGCAAACCACATTCCTTTCTTTCAAGACGGATCATGCTGCCTTTCCACATTAATATCTACCCCTTGGCTGTTTTGTTTGAAGATGCCTTGGTTCTTGGTGCTGTCAATGACACTGTGCTTTATGACTGTTTATACACTCACAGCAGTGCTATAGAACATTTAGAAGTCCTCTTCCCCTTCTGTATTGTTGAGAGAACATCTCAGATCTACCTCCATCACATTTTACGCCAGCTTTTGGTGAGGAACCTGGGCGAACAAGCCTTGCTTTTGGCTCACTCTTGTGCCACATTACCATATTTTCCTCATGTACTAGAACTGATGCTCCATGAAGTGCTGGAAGAAGAAGCTACCTCGCGGGATCCCATTCCCGATCCTCTCCTTCCCACTGTGGCTAAATTTATTACAGAGTTCCCCCTCTTCCTACAGACTGTTGTTCATTGTGCTAGGAAGACAGAGTATGCCCTGTGGAATTATCTCTTTGCTGCTGTTGGAAATCCAAAAGACTTGTTTGAAGAGTGTTTAATGGCCCAGGATTTAGACACAGCTGCATCTTACCTTATTATTCTGCAGGTAATTGTATTCACTCATCTTATTCTGAAAAAGATATGGTGTGCTAAGCACACAACCCAAAAGGACGCAAGCCTTTTATTTTGATAGAACCTCCTCTTATACAAGCATGCATTTATTAAATAAGGACTGAAATAAAAAATAAGAGAGGAGGGATGCTAATTATCTTTTTCTTTGGGAATGAAATATATCTATTGCTACTATGCAGTCATCTGTGTAAGTACCCATATAGAGGAGCTGATTCTAAGTGCCTCCAGGCCATTTCCAATTGGCAATCCTGTCATAGTCATGGACTGTAAAACAGGGCCATGGTTATTGGATTCTCACAATGAAATGAAAGACACACAGTTTGATGCATGCTTTTATCTGCAGGTTTTTCTGTTTGCTTATGGATGTGCCAAATAAAAAGAATCAGTGGCTTGTGTAAAAAGTGTTTTATATTGGTTCTAGAACATGGAAGTTCCAGCAGTTAGTAGGCAGCATGCAACTTTGCTATTCAATACAGCTTTGGAGAAGGGAAAGTGGGATCTTTGTCGGCACATGATCAGATTTCTGAAAGCCATTGGCTCTGGAGAATCAGAGACACCTCCTGCTACACCGACGACTCAGGTTTGAAAGGAACATTATTGCTGTATTGTAGATGTGTTTGACAGTACTTCAGATGTAATTTGAAAAAAATGTTCAGTCATATGTAGAACTTGCTAACTTGCCTGTTATCTTATCCCCCAGTGGGTGGATTTTAATGGTACACTAAACCATAGTCCTTTATTAGTTAATGACTAACACTGTATGTGAACATGATTATTTGATAGTTAAGGGTAACCAGAACTCGTAACCTTTATTTGGCATCTTAGGCAAAGGGTCTGCTTAGCTTTGCTTGTGAATAGTGTCACAAGGCTAGTTTAGGTATATGTGTTGTTTTAGTCCTCCTGGAAGCAGAAGTGTGGTAAAAGCATTGTAAATCAAAATGATTCCATCAGACCCCGTTGCGCTAGTGCTTTTGCCATTTTAACTTGTTGCTTCTTATATATATCACCATAAAACCTGCTCTCTGCTTTTCTAGTTTTCAGCCAGCCAGTTCTATGGTTTTAATTTAATCAGTTTAGGCACTGCCCGCCTCAAACCAATTTTCCAACCAGTCTATTTTTGTCCCTTTCTTCCATGTAGGAACCTACTTCAAGTGGTGGCTTTGAGTTCTTCAGACATCGCAGTATTAGTTTGTCTCAATCTGGAGAAAATCTTCCAGCTGGCAAATTTAATTTGCAAAAAACCCTGAGTATGCCATCCGGCCCATCTGGCAAAAGGTAATCAAGTGGAAGAGGATCTATGTCTTTTGCTGTCTATTTCATTGCATCAACCATATATATATTTCTCCGCTCTTATTGCGTCCGCAGAATGCTGTCCGACGGCCCTGTTTAAGATTACTAGATCTCTTTTGGGTCGGGTAGAGTCGGTGACCCGCTTACAGGGCCGGTCGGAAGAGTTTTCTGAGCATCTGCAGGATAAAATCACTCAGATTCATTCCAAGTTGGACTCTAAGCGTGAGACAAGATCTGGGGAGATGCCAGAGGAACGTACTTACCCTGTTATTTGGGAACGGTTTGATCCTGTTGGGCCTGATGAAGTAGACAGGATCCTCCGGATTGTAAATGCCACCACATGTCAGCTTGACCCGTGTCCCTCCTGGCTGATTAAGTCAGCTAGGGAGGTGACATGTGGCTGGGTCCAGGCGATGATTAATACATCCTTGGGTGAGGGGGTGTTCCCGGCTGCCTAAGGAGGCGCTGGTGCACCCGCTCCTCAAGAAACCATCCCTGGACCCCACCATCTTGGGCAATTTTTGTCCGGTCTCCCACCTTCCCTTTTTGGGAAAGGTGGTTGAGAAGGTGGTGGCGTTGCAACTCCAGAGGATCCTGGAGGAAACGGATTATCTGGACCCCTTTCAGTCAGGTTTCAGGCCGGGATACGGGACGGAGACCGCATTGGTCGCACTTATGGATGATCTCTGGCGGGAGCGGGATGGAGGGAGTGCGTCCATCCTGGCTCTCTTAGATCTCTCAGCAGCTTTTGATACCGTCGACCACGGTATCCTTTTGGGGCGGCTCAGGGAGTTCGGGGTGGGCGGCGTGGTTTTACACTGGTTCACCTCCTTCCTCTGGGGCCGTTCCCAGTCGGTGGTGATAGGGGAGGAGAGAGCCGACCCGCGACCCCTGATTTGTGGGGTGCCGCAGGGGTCGGTTCTCTCTCCTCTCCTGTTCAACATCTACATGAAGCCGCTGGGCGAGATCATCCGTCACCACGGGATGAGGTATCACCAATATGCTGATGATACTCAGTTATATATCTCCATCCCGGGTGAAGTCAGTGATGCGGTCGATGCCTTACCTCAGTGCCTGGAGGCTGTGGGAGTCTGGATGAGGAACAACAGGCTTCAGCTGAACCCTGGTAAGACGGAGTGGCTATGGATTGATGGACCCATGTACCCAAAGTTATCATCTTTGGTTCTGGATGGGGTAGCACTACCCCACTCAGATCCAGTGCGGAATCTGTGGGTCCTCCTGGACTCACGACTCCTGCTCGAAGAGCAGGTGGCAGTCATGGCCAGGAGGGCCTTTGCACAGCTTCGAGTTGTGCGCCAGCTACGGCCTTTCCTGGATCGGGATGCCCTCCGAACAGTCACTCACGCCCTTGTCATCTCCCATATAGATTATTGTAATGTGCTCTACATGGGGCTACCCTTGAAGAGTATCCGGAAGCTTCAGCTGGTTCAGAATGCAGCAGCGCGGGCAGTTATGGGTGTTATAAGATCAGCACCTGTGACACCTCGCGCGAGCTGCATTGGGTACCAGTTTGCTTCCGGGTCTAATTCAAAGTGTTGGTGATCACCTTTGAAGCCCTACATGGCATGGGGCCAGGGTATCTGAGGGACCGTCTCATCCCGATAACATCGACCCACCCCACCCGTTCATGCAGAGAGGGCATGCTTCGGACCCCTTCAACAAGAGAATTTCATCTAGCGGGGTCCAGGAGGCGTGCCTTCTCTGCAATAGCGCCCGCATTATGGAACATCATGCCCCCGGAGGTGAGGCTGGCCCCCTCACTCCTGACCTTCTGGATGTCTCTTAAGACCTGGCTCTGCTGTGTTGCCTGGGACGACGGAGTTGGTAGTGCCTCTTGGGGGTGGCTGGCCCCGTAGTGCCTTGATCTTGATAGTGGACTTTAACCATCTTTTGGATTTTACTTATTCCCTCTATTTATTGTTTTATAGTATTTTTTTTGTATAGATTTTAACTTCTGCTATTTTGTAAACCACCCAGAGTCCCCTATTCGGGGAGATGGGTGGGGATAAATTAATTAATTAATTAATTAATTACATACATACATACATACATACATAAAAATAATATATTTTTATCCCGCCTTAATTATTTTTTATAAATAACTCAAGGCGGCGAACATACCTAATACTCCTTCCTCCTCCTATTTTCCCCACAACAACCACCCTGTGAGGTGAGTTGGGATGAGAGAAAGTGACTGGCTCAAGGTCACCCAGCTTGTTTTCATGCCTAAGGCAGGACTAGAACTCACAGACTCCTGGTTTCTAGCCCAGCACCTTAACCACTAGACCATATTGCAGAGGTTACTGATTCTACTTGATGCTGAAATCTCACAATATTCCAGCATGATTCCTAGAAAATTAGGCCAAATAGATAAATAAAATGGAAGCTAGTCTTTGGTTTTAACCATCTTTTTTTCCCACCTTTGTAGATTGAGTAAAGAAAGTGATTGTGCTGAGAATATGTACATTGACATGATGCTGTGGAGACATGCTCGACGTCTTCTGGAAGAAATCAGGCTTAAGGACCTTGGTTGCTTTGCTGCACAGTTGGGCTTTGAGCTGATAGGCTGGTTATGTAAAGAGCGCACCAGAGCTGCCCGTGTAGAGGATTTTGTGGCTGCCTTGAAGAAATTACACAATGATTTTCTTTGGCCATTTCCCATTATTCCAGTGTGTTCCATAAATTCACCTCTCAAGAATGGAAAATGTAGGACAGGTATCTTATCCTCACTCTAGTTTAAGTTACCAGAAACTAAATGTAGCTTTAGAGTAAATGGAACAGAAGTGCACTTATCTTTTACTTTGTGTTTCCAGATTGATTGCATGATTACTTCCATATTTTTATCAAATCCATTGTTGATATTACCATAGAGGCAAATTTAGGAGGCAGTTTGCATTCAAGTTATGTTGTACTGTAGTGCATTAAGATTCAGCATGTTAATTCAGTCTTTGAAATCATACTGTATTTAAGCAAAAAATAAAAACAGCAAGTAATTGTTGGAAGGGGATACTGTCTAGCTGATTAATGTTACAGTTAAAGTGTTCATAGGAAAGGAAAGAAATGGGTTTGGTTTCATTCTGGATGTACAGGCTCTACTATATGTGGCTTTGTTAATATATTCTGAAGCTCATGACAGACATTCTGAAGCTCATGATAGACATTCTGAAGTATTAGGATTTGATTCCAAGTCCTTGAAATGAATTAGGCACAAAATCTTAAACAATATGTTTAAGGTTGGAACAACAGCTTTTTCACATGCTTTCATTTCCAGTAATAGGTGAACAATTTTTAAAATCACAGTCTGCTGACAGCTTTTTGAACATGGAAATAGAGACTGGCATTCCAGATGTGCCAAGGAGTCATAGCTGGTTTGGTGCCATCAGCTCCTCCCAAAGAGAGATGGATACAGCATCTTCCCATGGCCCTCAAATGCAGGAAGCATTCCTCTCGCCTTTATTAAGTAAAGTGGGTGAGTTCTTTATTCTGCCTTTCTTTTAGTTTGTTCTATTTTATCTGAAAATAAAAATATACTTTTCATATATAATGACTGCCATCTGCTTCTTAGGAACTCATAATGCAGAGGGTAAAGGATTAAATAGCAGAGGAAAACCAAACCAATAATACGTTCATATTTAGAAGTAGAATGAATTCGAAATAGGAATTCTATTGGCAGCAGCAATGTAGAACTCCATTGCGAGATAGCATACATACATGCATACTGACCATGCTAGTCTCTTTTGGGGTAAGCAGTGTTCACAAAGTGCAGAAAAAGAATAAGAAATATTAAGTTGAAAAAATTAAATGCCTGAATAAGAAAAAGAATCACAGCCAAAAGTAGCTTAAACCAACACCATTCAGTATTACTGTCCTTACGTTGCTTTGCTATTAGATTCACATTCATTTTCTCTGTACAGGTAGGCTTCACTTAACAACGGTAATTGGAACCAGCAACTCCATCGCTAAGTGATGCAGTCATAAAGCGTGATATCACATGATCTTATAGTGGCAGTTGTGGCAGTTCTGGTTGCGGTTGTTAAGTGAATCCCACGTGGTTGTTAGGTGTGACGTCATGTGATTGGTGACCTGACAGCTTCCCCATTGACTTTGCATGTTGGAAGCTGGCATGAATGTCACAATTGGTGATCAAGTGACCACGGGACACTGCAACCGTCATAATTGCGAGCCAGTTGCCAAACACCCAAATTGCAATCATGTGACCACAGGGATGCTGCAACAGCCATAACACACTTTAAACAAGTGACAGAGGCACTTATATTTTTTTTTAATTCTGTTCCAAACAGCTTCCATATCTTCTCTCCTTATGAATCCATATCTTCTCTCCTTATGAAAAGAAAATCCACTTTCCATTCGTTCTTTTGGAAAATTAATTCATTTTCATATAGTTTCATTAATGAAAATTAATTTTCATTAATTTTGGAAAATTAATTCTTTTTCATATAGGATTATAGTTTCTCTTTCTGCAGCCATTCATTTCATGCTGGTTTCTTTCAGTTCTTTCCTTTTTCTCTCTTTGATACTTAAAAAAATTATCTATCCTTTATTCAGAATTACCCATCACCCTCATATTGCTCACTAATTCAGTCTTTCATCATAAAGGATTAAATCAGTGATGCTTCTTGATTCATTTATTTTCCAGGTATAAACACAAACCTACAATTAAATCACTTATTTGAAACAGACCTTTTTCTAAGCAGATACTCATCAATCGAAGAGAATATTTGTAGCTCAGGGTTGAACTGTGGAGTTCTTGGTGCTCTCTGAGCCTTGTTTTCTTGCAGACGTTTCATTGCCAGGCTAGGCAACATCTTCAGTGCGAAAAGGGAGTGGGACTTGCTCTCTGTTTATATACCATGGCTTGTCCTGCTTGTGTTGGTGGAGGTGTTATTCTCTCCTTAGGAGTTCCTTGATTGTGCTGTTGTTTGCTACTTGGTTGATTGACTGAGTTAATAGTTCCTTGATTAGGGTATATTGTGCTGTTTGATTGTTCCTCTGGTGCTAATCTTGGTGTTAAACTTTGCATATCTGGGTGATGATTGCTGGCAAGGAGGTGTTCTGGTCTTCTGGCTTTTCTATTGTCTCTTATGAATGGTATGTAAATGTTGTTTACCTCTATGTGTCTGTTGATGGTTGCTTTGTCTGAGACATCTTCAGTGCGAAAAGGGAGTGGGACAAAGACTCAGACAATATACACTCTCCGCATACACTCCCGATGTTCTTCGCTCATCCTTCCCAGGAACCCCCCCCCCCCTTGCCACGATGAGGCAGCACAGCAGGACTTTTGGGGGTGGGTTTCAAAGTTCTAAGGAAAACTGTTTATGATTTCTTGCCTAACCATTTACTGTATATTCTCAGTCATTAGGGTTTGTTTCCTTAATGAGTTCCTTAATTTTATTCCCCCCATATAATCTATTAAGTTTCTCTTGGCTTTAATGGTCCTAGCTTTTCTCATTGTATGTATTTCAGAATGCTTTATAATATTAAAGTATAAATGGAGTTCACATGCTGTCTTAACATTCAAATGGCTTGTGGATTTTTTACATGTATTTGCAAAAGATTTGCTCTACTAACTTACAGACATGTTCCTTTGTTCTTTATTCTTGATGTTGTACGAAAGCATCATCAGTGAAAGACTATTTTCATATACAGTTGCAATCGAAATTATTCAACCCCCATTGCAAATCAGGTTTATTGTCAAAATGTACAGACTTTCAGCTGTTTGCAATGAACAAATCAAGCAAAAGCTATTGAAATAGCTCAACACAATGAATGCTTCAAGTGGTGCCCCCGAATTCAACTGAAAATGCAACTTATGACTTCTCCAGTCTCAAAATTATTCAACCCCTTCATGGCAAGCATCTTCAGTACTTAGTAGAGCACCCTTTTGCTGTTATGACCTGCTGCAAACGTGATGCATAGCCAGACACCAGCTTCTGGCAGCGTTCCTGAGGAATCCTAGCCCATTCCTCATGAGCAAGGGCCTCCAGTTCAGTAATATTCTTGGGTTTGCGTGCTGCAACCGCCTTCTTCAAATCCCACCAGAGATTTTCTATGTGGTTCAAGTCAGGTGACTGTGATGGCCACTGTAGAATCTTCCAGGACTACTTCTGCATCCAAGCCTTAGTGGAATTTGAGGTATGCTTGGGATCATTGTCCTGCTGGAAGGTCCAATGACGCCCAAGCTTCAGCTTCCTTACAGACGGCATGATGTTTTCTCCTAGGATTTCCTGATACTTCAATGAATCCATCTTGCCTTCTACACACTGCAGGTTTCCAGTGCCAGAGGATGCAAAGCAGCCCCAGAGCATCACCGAGCCACCCCCATGCTTAACTGTAGGCAGAGTGTTCTTTTCAGCGTATGCTTCATTCTTCTTCCTCCAGACATACTGCTGATCCATCGGGCTGAAAAATTCCAGTTTTGTTCCATCGCTCCACAGAACAGAATCCCAAAACTTCTGTGGCTTATTTATATGATTTTGAGCATATTGGAGCCAACTTTTCTTGTGCTTTTGGGTCAGTAGTGGTGTACGTCTTGGAGTTCTGGCATAGAAACCTCCTGTGTTTAGTACACGCCTTACTGTGCTCACTGAAACCTCAGTGCCTGTTGCCACCAAATCTTGCTGCAGGTCTTTTGCAGTCACTCGAGGGTTTCTCTCAACCTGCCTTCTCAGAAATCTGGTTGCAGCCATTGACAGCTTCCTTTTTCTGCCCCGTCCAGGTAGTGGAACCACTGTTCCTTTAACTTTGAACTTGCAAACTATGCTTCCAATGGTGTCTCTAGGTACATTCAGTGCCTTTGCTATCTTTTTGTATCCTGTTCCTTGTTTGTGAAGGGCAATGATCTCTTCTCTTACCTTTTTGGACCATTCTTTTGACAGCCATATTTCTAACATGTAGTCAAACGTGACACCCAACAAACCCCTAGCCAGTTCAGGTATTTCATGTGTTCCAACTCAAGCACACCTGGTGCAACTAATGAAGCCCTTGATTGCATCAGGTGTGCTTGAGACAACACCTGTTTTGCATACTGTACTGTATGTGTGCTGTTGTGTCAGATTCTATTCAGGGGGTTGAATAATTTTGAGACTGGAGAAGTCATTATAGGTTGCATTTCCAGTTGAATTTGGGGACACCACTTGAAGCATTCGTTGTGTTGAGCTATTTCAATTGCTTTTGTTTGATTTGTTCATTGCAAACAGCTGAAAGTCTGTTTTGGGTTTGTTGAACAAAGAAATGAGAACCAAACCCAATTGAGCTCTAAACACTAAAGCTCTGACTTTCCTAATTTGACAAATAAGTTTCTATTGGGCAATGGAGGAAGTAGCAGACTTTCAGTAATTAGTTTTCATGCCTTAGTCCTAGATATTCTTAGTTTCCATAAAGTACTTGATCTGCTTGGCCAGAAGGTGGCAGTAGCATACCATTCCTGTACTCTTGCCAAGATAACTGGGTGGACACGTTAGTGAAATTGGCAGGAGTTGAGTGACCTTTAGTGGGTGTGCATTGGATGAATTCTAAGCACAGCCTCCTGGAACCCCTCCCCCCAGTTTATGGTGTTTAATTGTGTTGTTGCCTTGTGCCAATCCCTTGTGCCTGCAGATTTGACAGGCAGTGCAAAGCATCGTCATCTAAGGAATATGCACGGCTGCCAGAGAAACTCTGAGCCTCAGATCCCAAACTCCCAATATGGAGGCTTCAGGGGGATAGGCCTGAATCACTCGGGACATTGGCACGGGTTGCTGGACTCCACTATTACCCTCAAACCTGAAGACGGAACATTAGTTCTAATGGACCAGGTTTCTTTTAGGGAAGTTGTTTGCTATTAGTGATTATAAAAGGGAACCCTCTGGCCAAGGGTACTTTATACTCTGCCAGGCTTCCTGTGTCACTTCAGTGAGTGTTTTCTCAAACGTCTATATTTGTTTTGCTGTATTTGACAGGTGACGAAGGGAGCATTGGCTCTGCAACAGATCTGACAGAAACAAGCTCTATTGTGGATGGAGACTGGACTATGGTGGATGAAAATTATTCCACCTTGAGTCTGACGCAGTCTGAATTGGAACATATCTCTTTGGAGCTAGCCAGCAAAGGGCCACACAAATCACAAGTTCAGCTGCGGTAAATGAGCTTGGAGTTTGTATCATTTGTCTTTGGGATTCCTTTGAGTTGTTCTTAGAAGATGGGGACCAAGGATAACTATCTTGTGGGGAAATTGAATGTTTCTCTTGCCTTAGAAAGTGACTTTGGGTCTTTTTGTAGGTATTTGCTTCATGTTTTTATGGAAGCAGGATGCCTGGACTGGTGCATGATCATAGGCCTTATCCTTCGAGAATCTTCAATAATCAATCAGGTGTTTAGTCTAGCGCAGTCTTCAGAGGTTGATGGAGAGACGCTGCAGAACATTAAGACAGGATTGCAGGCAGTAGAAAGATGGGCTTCTACCGACTGGTGAGTTTCATGAGCCTCCTTTCACTTTACATTGGCTCTCTGCAAAGAAAACTGAGCTCCTTTGCTAGGAAGAGCAGTATTCTGAATACTGTAGGACAGATTGCAAAAATTCATACTTAATGCTTAACCTCTTCAAGGAAGGACTTCTGTATGTTGAAATATAATGTCTGGTATAATGGGTCTTAATATATTGTGGAGTCTTATCATAACTATCTCACTTTTCCTGTTAGCACTTTTTTGACAACAGAGTTCTTATTTCAGGATTTAAAGATATGTAATGTGAACAGAGATGTATGCATCCAATGATGTGCACGGTATCTTCAATTAGCATATTTGATGGCAAAGCAGGAGGTTGCAACACTTGCTTATCTTGAAAAAGCTAGGGAGTTCCAGGGCTGTAGATTAGACTGCAAGGAAGACCACCACCACCACCACCAGATAAAAGCATTGATAAACCACTTCGAGGTTGACATCAAAAAACCAAGATAGTTATATCTATGTGATCACTAGAAACCAAGCACAGCTTGAGGGAAGCTTTGAACACCATATACATTTTCATTGTGCAAAGGGCATCCACCTGTTGGGTTGGCTTAGTACAGTTAACAGTAGTGACCAGGGAAGGACAATTGCTGAATTTGCAGTCTTAAAATTATTGAACTAATTGCTTCTTTTCTCATCTGATATTCTTTAGTCCTGGCTATAAGCCATTTTTAACCATTATCAAGCCACAACTCCAGAAGTTGAGTGAGATAGCAGAGGAACAAGTGCAACCGGAAGCCTTTCAGCCTATAAACCTATCAAGGGTGACAGAACAAGCCAGTCCAAGGGCAGAGGAAAACCGGACTTCAGCTAACCATAGCACTAGTCCTCAAAATGACGCTGGTCCTAGTGCTACAACTCGACATGATGAGGACATGATTGGACTGGAGAAGGAGGACAATCCCCTTCAGGAAGGCAGTTACGATTGTACTGTCTCCTAATAGCATTGGAGAAGATAACTGTTTTAGTAAAGCTTCATAATGATGGCATTCAAGAATATTGCTTTTGGAAGAAAGTAATCAAATCTTTCAAACATACAGGTTTAGTTTTGCTTTGTTTTTTATGAATACTTTCTTTTTACATGCAATGACTAGGGAATCTCCTTGAATTTGTGAATGCTTCCCAATAAGCTTTCTCAGTTCTTTCGTTTACCTGATTATATGAAAAGCAGCAATATTAGCTTGTATTCCAAGAGAATTTATTTTGAAGCTCTTGTTAAGGCTTTCTGTTTTCCCCTTAATCATGCAGAAGAACACTTACCCTGTATCAGTGTATATGATCTTTATTGTGTTTTTTTTAATGAAATAAAAAATCTTGGAGACAATTCTAAATTTGCCCATCTGCACCACCCTCACCCTCACCACAAGTTTTGAACCAAAACTTGAACAAGTTGACAATGAAGCCAGCTGGGACGAAGTGTGGATTTCGTTCTGCATAGTTTAATTGCCTAAAGGAGATGATGGCCTGACTAAGCTAGATTCTGTTCTACAAATTATGCTGTTTGATATCACCAAATGTTATATATTAAAAATTGTAAAATACATTGTATCTTTTGTGAATACTCTTGTATGTTCCCAAGCTTACTGCTTATGCTTTTGGTCCTTGCTCCACAGTGTAGGGTAGCTTTATCTATCTTGCATGTTTGTACTTTTAACTCCAGGAAAACTAAAAGTAAAGTTGCACTTCTTTCAGGATGTGACCGACTTTCATCTGGTATTATTTGCAGCTTTGTTTTGTCATTTGGTCTGTTCAGGTGTATTCTGAACAAAAAGATTTTAAATTAATTACTGAATATTTATTTATTTCACTTGTAAAGATGCTTTCCTCAAGATTATTTTTATGTAAATAAAACCACCTTATATATTACTTCTATTAAGATTTTGTAATGACAATGTACAGTGTATATATTTAAACCACCATCTTGCTAAATTTTATAATGCATATACTTGTAACTAAAAAAAGTTTATTTTAACTTTCATACAACAATATTATGAAAAACTGGCTGTAGCAGAATCTCATGTTTGCTTTGAGGTACTTATTTTTTTCAATCTGCTGTGTCCAGATTGATATTATACATACTGATGTGTAATATTAAATACCTGTAACAGTATTAAAATTCAAATATTGTTTGGCTTGTTCTGTGCGGTTGGGAAAAAAATGCGACACTACTACTTTTTCTACAGAAACCTAACACTTATTTTTATAATATGGGTGTAATTAATACATAGATGGACCCAAATCATTTATCTTTTAGATAATATGAGAATCAGTGTCGGCCACAGTCATAGTTCTTGAAGTTCTCTGTGAATTCTGAACTAATACATTATCAACAATCAAAAGAGTCAACAAAAAAAACTCGTTATGACTTTATATATTTGTTTAGAAAGGCATGGTTAAAATGTCTTTTTATTGATAAATGTAACTAGACGGATTTTATTGCTGTTGTGTAACCTTTACCATTGGTAAGACTATAAATAGTGGTACATGTGCAATAACTTTTAAATAAAATGAAAAGGGGTGGAAATGACCTAATTTTCCATACTTCTAACATTGTATTTTGTCTACCATCAAGGGCACAAAAATAGCCATTTTTCTTACATCAGAAAGAAGAGGTATTACTTTTGCATACTGTAGTGTTGAACGTGTTAATGGCCATCACCACCACAGGTTTAAGCAATATACTGCTGAGTATAGCTCTATGTTCCAGGCTAAGCAGCGTTTTTTCTAATAGCATTCATCGCATGCATTATGTCCACTGCTCTTAATTCTGTTACTCTTAATAAGCCCTTTTCAGACATCTACAATGAGGACATCTTCCTGATTTGGGAATTAAGTAGCTTCCTTATCTATCTTAATATCTGCATTAGAAAACTCATGCTGCCCTTGAAGGCAGAAAGTCTAAAGATTGACCAGTATTTCCCTCTGCTAGTTGTCCAAGTACTACATAACGTCATTAAATGGAGTTTAAATAGTTAAAATGGATATAAAAATAGGAGGAAAGTCATTCCACATTCAGTGTGCAGCAGATCTAAAATCTCATAGAAACTATGGCCACTTCAACTGCTTTCTAAAGCTCCAGTTCAAGAGGAATGTCCAAGAGAGTCATTCAGTGGTACAGGTTATATAAAGAGTGTCTTCTCCCATTTATAGCAGAAATTGACTCACGGTTGGTCTTTTATAGTGGAATGAGAACTGCACAAAGAAAATTCCATTATACTTCAAAGCAAATGAGTTTTAGAACACAAATCTTCCTGTTAGGAGACAATGCAATAGTCTTTTTTTTTTTTTTTTGCTTCTACTTATCTCTTCTCTCCCAGCTCCCAAATGAGAATGGGAAGGGATTCTATCTACCTAATAGATTAAGCCAGGGCTTCTCACCCAGGGTTCCGTGAGAGGTCACTAGGGGTTCCCTGGGAGATCACAATTTATTTAAAAAATTATTTCAAATTTGGGCAACTTCACATTAAAGAGGTAAGTTTCATTATTTTTTGTTCAAGAATACTGTTAATGCATATATACAGGCCTACACATGGATAGAATAACTTTGTAACTTCTGGCCTGAATGTGCAGGGGTTCCCCAAGGCCTGAAAAATATTTCAAGGGTTCCTCCAGGGTCAAAAGGTTGAGAAAATCTGGATTAAGCAGTAAAGACTTGTCATCCTTAGTCTGATGGAAGAAGTTCCTGTCACATGCATAATATTCACTTGGTTGAGGAGGGAATTACCATTGATTGGAAAGAATACAACTGCATGATCTAGCAAGGAGATGGTTCAATTATCCTAAGTAGGGAGCATCTTCCTTTCAACTGACTGCAAAACAGTACTGTATTGAAGAATTCTTGCAATTCAAAACCTTACTTGGCAGAGAACTGCCATTTTGAGATTGCATCAGCTGGCTACTGCAAGAAGCAAAAAATGGGTGTGGTCTCTTCCCACAAGCCACTCTTATTCTCTGCCCTAGCTGGCAACAGCAATGTCAGCAGTTTGAAATACGAATTTAGGAGGGGAGCTGAGCATTCAGATACTTCTATACCTTGCCTCTAACAACTCACTGAATCAACAGAGCGACAGCTGTTAATAATACGTTGTACCTGGTGTCTCAGGTTTTCCAATCCCTTTTTCTCCCCAAAAAAGGGCAAAACTAATTCAGCATTTTTTCCCTTCAGCATATACATCCCTGGCATTACTCTTTCTAATCTCAGGCTGCCCTACTATAACCTGATCCAGAATGGATGTACTTTTTTATAGTACTTCTTGAAGTCCTTGGGCTAAAACAAGAGGATAGTGGGCACTTTTAAATCCTAAAAGAACATTGCGCTTTTCTTATTTGTGGCAATTCAACTATCTGGATTTCCTTCTATTCTTCAATTTCCTTCTATTCTTCATTCCTGAAAGAGGCCTCTCCTTTGTAGCATTTGCTCATGCCCTGGTAGATTCTCTCAACATTTGAAGCTCTCAATCCCCAGGTCTTTATTCTACCTTATTTCTCTCCCTTCCCAACCAATTTTCTTAAACGTTCACTTCATCATGTTCCCTTGATTCCTAACTGCACTCGGATTCCCTTTTTCTAAACCTGTTCTCACTTTGCTTCCAAACTCCCAGTGTGTTCGCTGTTTTAATCTGCTACTATTGTGACACATTACCGTTCTTGCAATGTACATCATCTTGCTGACAAACTGAAACATCTCACTTTTTTACCTCCTTGACCTGTTTGCTGCCTCTGATACAGCTAATCACAGTTGCTGCAGTGTCATTCCCTTAATGTCTCAGGTTTCATGACAAAGCTCCTTGCTGTTTTATTTCCAGTCTGCAACTTCAATTATTTAATGCTTCCATTGTTTATTATTTCTGTGCCTTCCATCTCTCTGTAGATGTCATCCCCTGCCCAATTCCACCATTGTCTCTTGTTCTCTGAAATAACTCTTCTATATAGATTCCTATGCATTTTTTTTCTGTCCACCAAACACAGATATATGGTGCCATCCCTTTCCCTCCAAAACCAGTTACCATAGTTTCTGGCCTTTAATCCTCATTGCTGCATTAAATACATGCAGCTGTTTGTCCACATCCTTCCCTCTCCACGTGCCCTCCCCTTTTTTCTCATATACGTAACTCTTCGTTGCCATATATGTAGATCAGGGCTTTCCAAAGTTTTCCCGCGGTGACACACCAACCGCCGTTGGTGTATCGCCACAGGAAAACCCGGAAGTGCTGCTGTTGCGGCAGCGCGCAAAAACCCGGAAGCGCTGCTGCCGCTTTCAAGTTTTTGCGCGCTGCCGTGGCTGCGGCGCTTTTGGATTTCCGCGTGCCGCCATTGGTGTTGCCGCGGGAAAACCCGGAAGTGCTGATGGCGTGCCATCAGCGCTTCCGGGTTTTGACGCGACACATCTGGGCCCCGCAGGCGACACACTTTTGTGTCGCGACACACAGTTTGGAAAGCTCTGATGTAGATGCTGCTGAAGATGTTATTTTCAACATAAATTGAAACTGTGAGGCAAGAACTACTTAAGTTGCCAGGAATGATTTGTTTCCCTACCCAATACCTACTTCTCTTTTTTTGCAAAAGCCTAACAAACCAGGCACTAAGAAAGAGTTCTTATCTGGAAACTGTTTCTTCATTAAAATGTTACTTAACACAAAATAACTTTACATGTCTTCCTTTTTCCCATTTCTGAAACTGTGACTCTATATGCCATCCCAAATATAGCACCCTGCAGAGGAACTAGACTCCACCTCATAACTTCCAACCAGCATGATGACTGCTATTCAACTTGCCTGAAGGTTCCAGGTTTAGGAAGGCTGCTTGCTACATTCACTTGCCTGGGAATGAGTTTAACTGAACTCAGTGGGAGTTTCTTCTGGGTAGACATGTATAGACTTGTGTTGCTAATACACTACTTTAGGACAGCAGGTGAAGCCTTCTAAATGATTTACTCTTCAAAATAAATGTAATTTGTACACAGCAGATAGCATGGCTGAGAGAAAGCTAAGCTAAAGCACCCCTCTGTATTGTCTATTACATGCATTGAATCTAAAACTGTGTAGTCTAATTGTTGTTTTACTAACACGGTGTTTCTAAACCTTGGTGGCTTTAAAATGTGTGGACTTCAACTCCCAGAATTCCTCAGCCAGCACGCTAGGGAATTAACACATCTTAAAGCCACCAAGGTTGAGAAACACTATACTAACACAATGACTATTTATAAAGATCCATCATTAAGTTAGCAAATGGTTTACAGTACAGTAAGCCTTCCATTTCTGTCCATACAAATTCATGCTGACATTCAGAATTTTAAACTGTACCATACTTTTTAGAACAATGCAAAAATACAGTATAGAATTGTCAATAACAATAAATGTGATAAAAGGGTTAGGGTTAGATTTTAAAAATGCAGGAATTCACACAAAAAAGGTGCGTATTATTTGTGCTATCTTAACATTCAAATGGCTAATGAATTTTTTTACATGTATTTGCAAAAGATTTGCTGTACTAACTCCCAGATACGTACCTTTGTTCTTCTATGTTGATGTTATATGAAAACATCACCTATGAGGGTTTATTTTCACAAATAGCTTATCACTTTGTTTGGATTTCTTTTGAACAAAGATGACTGTGTGGCCGCATTAGTGAAATTGGCAGGAGTTGAGTGACCTTTAGTGGGTGTGCATTGGATGAATTCTAAGCACAGCCTCCTGGAACCCCTCCCCCCAGTTTATGGTGTTTAATTGTGTTGTTGCCTTGTGCCAATCCCTTGTGCCTGCAGATTTGACAGGCAGTGCAAAGCATCGTCATCTAAGGAATATGCACGGCTGCCAGAGAAACTCTGAGCCTCAGATCCCAAACTCCCAATATGGAGGCTTCAGGGGGATAGGCCTGAATCACTCGGGACATTGGCACGGGTTGCTGGACTCCACTATTACCCTCAAACCTGAAGACGGAACATTAGTTCTAATGGACCAGGTTTCTTTTAGGGAAGTTGTTTGCTATTAGTGATTATAAAAGGGAACCCTCTGGCCAAGGGTACTTTATACTCTGCCAGGCTTCCTGTGTCACTTCAGTGAGTGTTTTCTCAAACGTCTATATTTGTTTTGCTGTATTTGACAGGTGACGAAGGGAGCATTGGCTCTGCAACAGATCTGACAGAAACAAGCTCTATTGTGGATGGAGACTGGACTATGGTGGATGAAAATTATTCCACCTTGAGTCTGACGCAGTCTGAATTGGAACATATCTCTTTGGAGCTAGCCAGCAAAGGGCCACACAAATCACAAGTTCAGCTGCGGTAAATGAGCTTGGAGTTTGTATCATTTGTCTTTGGGATTCCTTTGAGTTGTTCTTAGAAGATGGGGACCAAGGATAACTATCTTGTGGGGAAATTGAATGTTTCTCTTGCCTTAGAAAGTGACTTTGGGTCTTTTTGTAGGTATTTGCTTCATGTTTTTATGGAAGCAGGATGCCTGGACTGGTGCATGATCATAGGCCTTATCCTTCGAGAATCTTCAATAATCAATCAGGTGTTTAGTCTAGCGCAGTCTTCAGAGGTTGATGGAGAGACGCTGCAGAACATTAAGACAGGATTGCAGGCAGTAGAAAGATGGGCTTCTACCGACTGGTGAGTTTCATGAGCCTCCTTTCACTTTACATTGGCTCTCTGCAAAGAAAACTGAGCTCCTTTGCTAGAAAGAGCAGTATTCTGAATACTGTAGGACAGATAGCAAAAATTCATACTTAA
The DNA here is from genome assembly GCA_023362775.1 of Charina bottae. NCBI lineage: Eukaryota > Metazoa > Chordata > Lepidosauria > Squamata > Charinaidae > Charina > Charina bottae. Next base: position 202,063,437 of record JALMGJ010000002.1, on the reverse strand, counting down.
CCTCTTCAAGGAAGGACTTCTGTATGTTGAAATATAATGTCTGATATAATTGGTCTTAAAACACTGTGGAATCATTTCATAACTATCTGACTTCCTATTTAAATTGTTGACATTTCATTCAGCCACAATAAAAGATATATCCTGAGTTAGTCAACGTTGCTTTTCTTTCAAGAACAAAATAGTTATTGTTTTCCTGAAGTTTCTAATATGTTTTTGGATATTTAGGTAGTGTATGTTTCACAGCATGTACAGCGTATATACATCACACAGAGTTTAGAAACATAATACAATATAGTTTGAAAGTGTATGTTGATTCTAATCTTACAAATTTCTCCAGTTAGGTTTCTTGGCACTATGTATGCAGAGAGATCTTTTTCAGAAGCCTACATTGTAAGAGTACTGTAACACATTAAAAAGGAAAACATCATTATCATTGCATTTTTCTTTGTAGAAAAAAATTCTAAATTGTGCAGAAGATATTACACACAAGCCTAGTTATTCAGGGCCACGACTTCAAACATCTCTTAGTAAAGGCTACCGGCTGTTTTGCTTTTTGGTATTTGGGTTCAAAAGTAAAGCAGGACTCTGGATTAAGGCCAAATGGCATATTGGACAAATACACAATTCCACCACAACACCTGGACATCTGAATCTCCCAAAGAATTTTTCAAGAAATGCTGACATGATAATCTCCATTTCCATACCACTGACAACTATGATAGCAAAGGCACTTTTTGTCATCAAATACACAAGTTCTACCAGACATTATAGAGCGGGACATTATTCTAACATACAGTATAAGTTTTGCATTTACTCTAACTAGCTTATGAGTTATAATTATCCAATATATTCTAAGAAACTGAGTCAGTATAAGTCAATGCTTATCTGATTTAGAACAAAAATAATTTTTAGACAGTTGTGCCAAATGTTAAAGCTTGAGAATGTTGAAAAAATATATCCCAAATCAATGAATATGTTGATCTATCACCTTTACTTGGAAGTAAATGTGAATAGAGTCCAAATCAAATAGAGCTCAAATTAATTTTTGAGTGAATATAAACTAGATGTTAATTCTATTGCTCTTATCATGTTTATTACTTTCTGCCACACACATGATTTAGTATCCTGTGATTTGATATCCTAGCAGCAACATGATAGATTCGTCTCTATGAGTTCCAAGGAATAGCATAAGATACCACTGCAACTTAACTAGGTAGTAGTATAGCTTTATTAGTCTATTGACCATATCAAAAAATGGGCATCAGCCACAATAAAATACAGTAAAATAAGACAGGTAAAATACAATAAGGTAAGGTAAAATAGACTAGAGTGAGATAAAATACAGTGAGGTAAGATAAAGATAAAAGAGTAAGATAAAAGAGTATAAAATAATGCAGAGACTTATAAGATGAATAATAGAATAGAAATACAAAATGTATTCATCACCTTTGCATGCCACCCCAATATATTCTATAAAATGCGTTCTCAGTTGGACAGCCCTGACTATAAACTTAACAGTTCTAGAGACTACCTATGTCATCATCATTCATCATCATCATTGGCGATCACTCGTAGCCGAGTAAGATTGTCTTCCAAAGGTAAAATTTTAACTACCTATGTGTGTGTACCCTGAAGGAAGTAACATAGTTGTTTATTACAGTCCCAGTGTATGGTTCTGTCAAGGAGAGTCTGTAAGTACCGAGCCCTTGCTGAGGCATATAATTGGCATTTAAATAGGACATGCGCAATGTCTTCTATTTCAGATGCTCCACAAACACATGTTCTCTCAGAATATGGGACTTGGTGGAATCGTCCATATTTGACCATAGAATCTAGCTGCTCAAATCTTGCTCTGGTAAGAGGTATCCTATGGTATTGAGTCAAACCCATTTTCAGGTATTTTTCTGTTTGAAAGGACATTTTATTCTTGGCCAGCCATTTCAATGACCTAATGTTTGCAAGTGCTTCAATGTCGGTTTGGGCATTAACATCCAAGACTTTGTTTAAATATTGCCTTGGCCTGATGTCCAGCTGAAAGTAGATATTGTGTTGAGAAGCCAAGATGTGAGATGGTTTGGAAAAGTTGGTTGGTCCATGTGGTGGGTCGAAGTGTGCCCATCTGTTCTTCTAGGCACATTTTTGGTAGTCTATCAGGTTCCATTGGGAGAATCCTCCACCAGTAGTTGAAGACTTTGATTACTGCTAGACTGTAAATGGAATGGGTGCCTGTTTCAGCTCTTACTGCTGCTGCAGGTGTATTCCTGTCGGTCCCCAGAATAGTTCTTAAAAAGCGTGCTTGATTTTGTTCGAGTAAGTGGGCCTTTGACAGGCCCCACAATTCGGCACCATATGTTAGCACTGGTACGATTTTTGCCTTGTGGACCTTTAAAATGGGGAGCAGAGTACTTGGGTGGTTGTAACTAAGTAGTTTGATTAACGTTTTAGAGCTTGCTGTGGCCTTTATAGAACTTTGTTTGAAGTGATTGACCCAAGGCCCTGTATCTGTAAAAACCACCCCTAAATATGTGAAGCAATCTATTTGTTTTATAGGCTCCCCATCCAAGTGCCAGTTGTATTTGGCTCGCCTTTTTCCTAAAACCACCACTTTGGATTTCAACTTTTTAATATTCAAAAAATTAGAGGCGCAATAAGCACCAAATTTCCCCATCAGTCTTCTCAGGCCTACTTGGGAGTATGCCATCAGAACCATGTCGTCTGCATACAAAAGGATGTTGATATGTCTGTTGAGGATCTTTGGCATGTGAAGATCCGTGGAATGGAGGAATCCTGGAATGTCATTGACATAAAGATTAAACAACATCGGGGCCAAGATGCATCCTTGTCTGACACCTTTGAAGGTGGGAATGCTCTGTGTAAGAGAACCGTTGACTCCGGTGCGGACTTTCAGGCATGTATTTGTGTAGAGGGCCTTTATCAAGTATAAAAGTCTAGGTTCCATATTTAACTTGGCCAGCTTCTTCCATAAAATATCTCTGTTTATGGAGTCGAATGCCGCACTAAGATCTATGAAAGATGTAAACAAATGTTTGCCATCAGTTGTATATTTAGTGATGAGATGGTGTAAAACAAAGCAGTTATCTATTGTGGAGTGCTCATGTCTGAACCCAGCCTGTTCTTCCACTAATATATTTTTCTCAATTGCCCAGTCCTCTATTTTTCTCAGGAGATGTTTTGCATACATCTTAGCTGTTATATCAATAAGGCTTATGGGTCTGTAATTTTTAGGTTCTTCCTTGTCTCCTTTTTTGTGTATGGGAACTATGACGGAGAGTTCCCATCCTGCTGGAATATGGCCAGTGTTGTCTATGTATGTAAACAGTCCTGCCAGCAGTGGAGCCCACCAGTCAATGTGTGTCCTGAAAAGTTCTGGTGGTAGGAAGTCTTCACCAGGTGCGTTATTGGGTTTCAGTGACTGAATAATGTGTTTAATTTCTGTCACTGACACTGGTGGCCAGGGAGGAAGATTGTCAAGGGTCAGAGGCTCAGTGGTCATCTTTCCTGGATGATCCTGCTTGGAGTTGGCAAATAAGATAGTATAGAAATCCTCCCAAACTGGAGCTGAAATGGGGATGTCAAGTAGGAGCTGTTGTTTGATATTTGTAGGGTGATTTGATTAGGCTGTAAGTAATATTTACGATTTACATGCCTCTCTCCCTTATTTGCGTGACCATTAGGCCCTTGCTTCTCACCCTTCACCGCATGTGTAATCGGCTGTCTCTGGTCATTAGGTTGATTTTCAATAAGCTTCAGGAAGGCCTCTTTTAATGAGTCTACTTTTGTTTTAACTGTGGTCAGCAGATCAAAGATGGAAAGAACAGTTTGTGCTGTCAGCAGGCTTTGTCTGGTTAGAAAGTCAGTTATGTTTTCGTTCTTTAGGTTTATCAAGTTTGTATTCTCACTCCCATCTTGCAAAAGCTGTGCAGCTGCTGAGCAAATAGCAGGAGTCTGTTCAGGTGGGGAGGGGACGGCTTCTTCCATAGAAGAGGAGAGATCTATGAGTTGTTGACTTTCGATCTCTGCTTGTAAATCCCACTCTAGTGCATCATACCCATCGGGGAGGGTGGAAGAGATTAAGTTACTTACAGGAGATGGCTGCCTGCTTGTTAGGTAACTGTCGACATTCTGCTGTTTCATGGGCTTGGAAATAGCTTGTGTTGCAGAATGTGTACGAAGTCTCTTCTTTCTTTTTCACATGTTGGTTTATTTATTTATTTACTAAATTTCTATGACTGCCCATCTCCCCCTCAAGGAGGGACTCTGGGTGGTTTACAACTACAACAAAAGATCATTAAAATACAATAAATAGAACAATAAAAATACTTGTTATTACAGTATTACTTTACTTGTAATACTGGTTAGTGATGTCCCAGAGTTTTCCTCTACTCCAGGGCTTTCCAAAGTTTTCCCGCGGCGACACACCAACCGCCGTTGGTGTGTCGCCGTGGGAAAACCCGGAAGTGCCGCCGTTGCGGCAGCGCGCAAAAACCCGGAAGCGCTGCTGCTGCTTTCGGTTTTTGTGCGCCGCCGTTGGTGTGTCGCCGCGCAAAAACCCGGAAGCGCTGCTGCCACTTTCGGTTTTTGCGCGCCGCTGTGGCTGCGGCACTTTCGGATTTTCACGTGCCGCCGTTGGTGTGTTGCCACGGGAAAACCCGGAAGCGCTGATGGCGCGGTATCAGCGCTTCCGGGTTTTCCCGCGACACATCTGGGCCCCGCAGACGACACACTTTTGTGTCGCGACACACAGTTTGGAAAGCTCTGCTCTACTCTTTCTATACAAAGAGGGTTCCGATAAGGCAGCTCAAGGCTGACACATTGGAGGGGTAAATGTAAGGTAAAACGAGCTAATATTTAAAGCAATTTAAAACTATAAAATTAGGGGGGGGGGGGGAATGGTAAAAGGTAAACTTTGGAGGAGCTGTTTACAGCAGTTGCAGCCTCCCATGACAAGGAAGATGTCACCTTTCAGATTCTAGAGCCCTTAACTAGGTAATGAAGATGCTTGCACAACATTGCTTTTTACTTCAAATACAAACAACCGCCTTCCTTAATCTGGCCTCCAATAATATTGTAACACCTTTGCTAAAATTCCTGATTGCACAACCTTTGAGGCCATGCTAATTTAAGTCTTAACACATCTGGAAGGAGGGCTCAATATTGGATTCACTGTGTATGGTACATGGAAGAACTTCCCTGAGATTTTGGCAAGGGCCAGTTTTACATTTTCTAACACTGAGGAACAGTCCAGTCTATGATGATGATGTTGTTATTGCAATTTATATACAGCTCCATTTCTGGCAATTCTCAGTGCCTTACAGCATTAATACAATAAGATTAAAACAACAATTAATTACTAGAATTATACACAGTCAATCCAGTGTTCACCATTTGGAGCTAGCATTATCTGACCCATTCCCAAATGCCTTTCTGAAGACCCTTCTAAAGAGTTTTTACACTCTCTGAAAATGTAGTAAGGAGTCATTCATTCATGGATATTCAGGGTAAGCAGTTCCAAAGAAGGGGACCCATCACTGAGATGTCTCAAACCCAGGGTTCCTTGAAATTGGCATTCCCTAAATGATGGGACCCCTTTTCTCTCTCACTAGAAGATTGAATTCAACCTGAATAAGGTGGACGATTTCCAGGCCCTGAGTCACATAGAGCTTTAAAGGTGGCAAACAGCACTTTGAACTGCACTCAGAAGCCAACTGGCAGTTCCCAAAATGGTGGTTATATAGGTGAACCTCACTGCACCCATAACTACTCAAGCTGCTGCATTTTGTTCATCTTTTACCAGAGTCGCTCTAAGGAACTCTTCTGACACTTCACTGCCTAGAGCTCTTTTAGGTTTTTTGTTTGCTTGTTTGGTGCTTTTGAGTCAAGTCCCTGCAGTTTTCTTGGCAAGATTTTTCAGAAGTGGCTTGCCTTTGCCTTCTTCCTAGGGCTGAGGGAGAGTGACTGGCCCATGGTCACCCAAATGGCTTCATGCCTAAGGCGAGACTAGAACTTCCGGTCTCCTAGTTTCTAGCCCAGAGCTTTCCAAACTGTGTGTTGCGACACAAAAGTGTGTCGCCACACACAGTCTGGTGTGTCGCCACAGAACCCGGAAGCGCTGATCAGCATCAGCGCTTCCGGGTTTTCCCGTGGTGACACACCAATGGCGGCGTGCAAAAACCTGAAAGTGGCAGCAGCGCTTCCGGGTTTTTGCGCGCTTCCGCAATGGCGGCACTTCCGGGTTTTCCCGTGGTGACACACCAACGGCGGTTGGTGTGTTGCCGCGGGAAAACTTTGGAAAGCCCTGTTCTAGCCTGATGCCTTAACCACTGCACCAAGCAGGTCTTTCAAGTTAATATGTTATAATTTATTGGTTTTTTAAAACTTTTTTCTTAAAGACTCACAGAGGAGAAAATAGAATGAATCAAATGGCTGGGGTAGCTTCCATTTAATATTTTTTGTCATGATTTAAATAGTATCTCCCCAAAAATCAAGAAACCCCTAATTGATGGGATCTGAAATTTCAGACCCTAATTTCTATCCCTCCCTCCTCTCTTACCAAAATGGTTTACTTTAAAATGTATTTTCCATATGCCTTGAGGTTTCTAATCTTTGAACACTTAAGTTTTCTTGATACAGTGTATTAACAGAGCAACTATATAGCACAAGGAAGAACTAGATGTGGGTAATCTAACCTCTGTTCTATAGAACATGGAGGGAATGACATTTACTATTTCCTTTTTTTACTTCAAATTCCTCATAAGAGTATTCTTTTCCCTATTTATTTACTTGTGAAATTTATACAGGTAGTCCTCACTTAATGACCATTCAGCAACAATTCAAAGTTACAACGGCGCTGAACAAATGGTATTTATGACTGGTCCTCGAACTTATGGCTGTTGCAGAACCCCTGCAGTCACATGATCAAAATTTGGGCGGTCGGCAGCCCGCCTGCACTTATAATTGCAGGGGCACTTCAACTCCCTCACCTGCTTATCTCCCCCCCCCCCTCCGATCTCTGCCCTTTTGGCCGCCCTGCACTCCACAGCCCCTGCCGCCTTTCCGCTTCCTAGTCTTCAGGTCTGGAGCAGCAAGGATTGCAGTGAAGATACTTGGGAGATTGGAGATCTTTCTCCAAGAATGAACCTGCTCCCCTGGCCGAGAGAAAGAGTGTTAGGCTACTCTATAGCTTCTGGAGTGTCCTCGCAAGGATTCTTAGACCCTCTTAGACCCTTAGAAAAGTCTATACAAGACGACAAAAAACCCCAGTGCTGTTCTGCAGAGAGGCTCGTGCCACCTTTACAGTTCTTCTGGCTCAGGAGTTGTTTACTCTTATTTCTTTGATAAAAGCACAGTTTTTACACATAGACAAGAAATCAGTAATTCCCCCTGAGTTTTTCATAATTTTGTAGAAACTTGCAGTTTCCACTGGATTATGTATGACACACTCATGAAAAATCAGATAAATAAAAATAATTGTTAATAACCAATTCAGTAATTATCTAATCAGCACATTATCACCAAAATACAAAATGTACATATACAGTGTATGTGTATAGGAGGCCAGAGTGGTGATTCAGTGCTTAGAAGTATAGTGCTAGATGCTTACATTGGATGCATATGTATCTGTTTTGCTCACACGCTGCTTGATTGCCATAGAGAAGTTAGCTAAATACGGACTTTGCTCTACTTCGGTAGAGCAAAAGAATCCAGAAAAAAGAAGGAAAAACAGCAAAATCAGAACATGCAAACTTAGGAATTCAGTGAGATTGACCATCAAGTTCTTTGGCATTATAATTTAAAGAGCTTTGCTTACAGAGTGCATTCAAAATTAGTATCATTATTGCAGCAATCATCATTAACAGCTCCATATTCTCCATGATGGACAGTCTTAAACAGTGTCTTAATCAAAACACTTCTTTAGTTGATTAGAACACATCTTATCAAAATATTAAGGACAAGGCAGCACTTGTGTTATTTAAAGCCAGTAAAGTATGTTATATTGTGCTTGCAGTTCCTGCACAAAAGCCTTTTATTGCAAAATGCCAAGGAGGGCCACTGTAAAACTACTTTCCAAAAGGCAGCTTTCATGTTATCTAGTCAACAGGTGAACTGGCTATTCAAGTGGAAGAAATAGGTGGGGTTTTTTTTTTGCATTAAAGAAACACAACAAATTTGTCCTTTTCCCCAAAGAGGACTTACAATACTGCCATTGAAATATACTTATGGCTAAATTATTCCTTGTAGCTTTTCTTTCTGTCAATAATGCCATCTTTTCCAACTCACCTAAACTCCCTATGAACATAAGCGGCATCCAACAATTTAGAGACAACTGACCTTTGCAGAAGGTCTAGATCAGTGCTTTCCAAACTGCCGCCGTTGGCGACACACCAATGGCGGCAGTGGCGGTGGCGCCTGCGCAGCGGCGGGGGCGTGCATGGTGGCGGTGGCAGTGGCCTTGTGTTTTCCGCTAAAACCCAGAACCGCTGATGGCGCGCCACTGCTGTTGCCGCCGCCGCGCATGTCCACTTCCGGGTTGTGTCGCGACACACAGTTTGGAAAGCTATGGTCTAGATTAAAAGATAAACTGGTCATAGGTAGAAGCCCAGCCTGAGGGAAATGTCCAGTTGGGAAATCTTTCCAGTAAAGCACGTAACTGAGGTGACTTTTGATCTTCTCCAAAGAAATAATGGGCAACTATAGCAAGGGTGACCATTCCTTTAGTGGATCTGTCCGAACCCTAAAAACCAAAGGAAAAAAAGGAAGTAAGTCATGTCTGATTATTTGAATCCTATTCCTACCCAGCACTTTGTAATGGTAGAATTCGAAGCTTGCAAAATCTGAACCAAAAGGCATAGTCAGCTGAAGAAACCAAAGGAACTAAAGTTTTAAAGAATTCCATAGATGCTGACTGAAACAATGTTAAACTGTCTGTTTTGAAAACAAAATCTTATTTAAACCTATAGCATAAGGTCAAAACCTGGCAAATAAAATTGAGGAAACAGATTAAATACCTGAGCCTATGTTAATTAAAGTTTGTGGGGAATTGTTAAAACGAACATATGAAAAAAAAGAAAGAACTTCTTCCCATTGCAACTAGGAGATGGACCGGTCCTTTTCAATTCTGTATCAAGGAGAAGCACAGCTATCACCTGAATGTCTTTACTGCAACACATTCAATGTGTGGCTGCTCTTGAAAAGTATCAGGAAATTGCAAAATGTGGTAGCTAGGCAGTACAAGGTACAGGAAATATAGGATTCCCTTACTGAAAAATCTGCACCGTCTGCTCATTGCCTACTGGGCACAATTTAAAGTGCTAATGTTGACATTTAAAGCCTTAAATGGTTTAAGTTTTACTATCTGAAGGAGTGCCTCCACCATTATGAAAGTCAGTAGGAAGGGGCTTTTTGAAGATCTTCCAGAAGCTAGTATGCCAGACAGCGCCTTCCCCTGTGTACCTCCACACACCCCAGCTTAAGAAAAAGGACAAGGAGCATAAACTGGACAACTGAATACACTAACTTCTAAGCTACTAAGAACATTCCCTAGACTATTCTTTAATAGGTACATTCAAGTCATAGAAGTGAAAAGTGAAATCAGAAGAAAGAGATAGGCTGTATGTAGGGCAAGTCAGTTTATGTACAGGAGGATGTAGAATGCGTTTTCTCCCCATTAAAAAAAAAACTGAGGAAGCAGAACATTAATTCAAACATATAGAGCAGAACATTGAGATATCCTGTTGCTTTTGTTTTGCCAGTACCAGTCTACATCAAAATATAATTCAGATACTGTGTATCTAGACAGAAAAATCACTCCTACTTTTTGGAAGCAATATAAAAGCAATTATTTGGGATTTTGCTGTTAGATACGAGGACACATCTCAAGAACCACTCTCCAGTACTAGACAAATTCTGATTTCCCTTTTCTGGTTTATTTTAACTGTGGTATCATTAATGGTCTATAGCTTGAATCATGTCAACTGGATTTCTATTTTCTCAGTGGAAACGTTTCGCTCCTTATCCAAGGAGCTTCTTCAGTCTGAGCAAAGTTAGTAAGGGAATCCTGTTAGGTGATGGTTAACTACGCGGGGTTCCAGGCTTGAAGTAATCCAAACAACGTGTTGTAAGGCTAACAATATCTTTATTGATAGCATAAGGCAATAATGGATGTATAGTGCATTATTGCAAAAAGGTAAAATCAAAGCATAAGCAGAGTTCCATCACCAGAAGTGAGGAAAGAAAAAACATCATGGTCTGTGCAAAGACCAGGCATGGTTACAGTTCAGATACAAGTACATGCAGATAGCAGCCTACATAAAGAACAGAAGACATATATGTAAAGAACATAAATGAGAACATAAGTATAAAGGTTCATAGCTCACATCTGATTGGTTTAAACATGAGCATCTCTTTCAGCATAGCATTTCTGGTAGTAATTGTACTTACTATAAAGCGTCACACGATGGCAGTGTTGTGTATTGGCCTTTCTTTGAGCTATAGTTGTTTTGAGAACAATCCTGATTACAAGGTTTATTTTGTCTAGCTAAAGAGATATCTCAACACCTGCCATCTACGTCTCAGATGTTTTGAGAACCAAACTTACAATGCGGAAAACAATGTAGATTGTTTTCATTTGTATTTTTCCACTCTCTGGCCAGACACAGTGGAAGAAAATGCCATGCGTTTAATTCTGCATAGAATGCTTTAACCAAATAACCTTAACACCCCTTCCGCATGGATTTTTTGAAACACTGTGGGGGAAAAACTGTTATTTCAAAAGCACACAGAGACACAAATGATTTTATTTCAGACACATTTGCTCCAACCCTAATCTGGTTACCATGGTTGTATGCTTTGTAGGAGAAAGTGCTTTCGTGAGAACGTCTGCGATATTTAGTTCAGATGGACAATACTCTAATTGTATAAATTTTTCCTGAATTGCATGCCTCACATTTTGGTATTTTACATGGATGTATTTCGTGCGATTATTGACATTTTCCGAAGCAGCTAGAGATAGACAGGATTGGGAATCTTCATACATTGTTATTGGTGTATTTATATTTACAGATAAATCTGTAAACAATTGTTTTAACCAATACGTTTCATTGATTGCCTCACTGAGGGCCACAAATTCGGCTTCGCAGGTAGAAACGGCAATTAATGTTTGTTTTCTTGCTCTCCAGGCAATGGGTGTATTTGCAAACAAACAAACAAAACCACTCACAGACTTTCTGTCTCTCTCTTCTGCAAAAGAGCTGTCAGCATAAATCACAGGCATTTCAGCCTTGGTGGCTGATATTTTGAGACAAAGATCAGCTGTGCCTTTAGGATAGCGTAGGACCCTCTTTAAACCTGTCCAATCCCGCATGGATGGTTTGGCAACCTTACGACTAAGCACTCCAACTGAGTAAGCTAAGTCAGGGCGTGTCCATTGTGTTAAGTGTAGCAAACTTCCTACAGCTGAGTGATACAATGCAGGTTGAGGACAAGGTTCCTCACATGCATCACCCTTTAGGAAATCAAGAGTCATTGGTGTTTTGGTTGGTTTTGCATTTGACATTTCAAGTTGACTCAACAATTGGTCAATTTTTCTTTTCTGACTCAGATAGAACTCACCACTCTGAGCTCTAGTGACTTCAACACCTAGATAGTATTTCAGCTCACCTAGGTCTTTCAATTGAAAATACTGTCTCAATTGTGTTGCAAACTCTTGTACAAGGTGCAAAGAACCAGTTGCTAGGCAAAAATCATCAACATATGTTAGCAACACTGTGTAATCACTTCCAGAACCTCTTACATACACACAAGGATCAGCAACAGACTTCTTAAACTTTAGCTCTAACAAAGCCTTATCTAAACATTGATGCCAACAACGTCCGGCCTGCTTCAAACCGTACAGCGCCTTGCGCAGTCTGTACACCTTCTGAGAATTGTCACAAGCATAGCCAGGAGCCTGCTTCATGTACACAGTTTCAGGGAGCTCTGCATTCAAATATGCTGTGTCAACATCAAAATGATGGACAACAAGTCCACGCTGTGCAGCCAGAGAAAGTACCATACGTAAAGACTCTGGTCTAGCTGTGGGTGCATATGTGAGATCATAGTTCAAAAACCTCTCCTGTGCAAATCCCTGAGCAACAAGCCTGGCTTTGTACTGCACTGTATTATCAGGAAGAAGCTTCTTTCTGAAAACCCATCTGGAACCAACAGCTTTCTGGGATGGGGGCAAATCAGTGACCTCAAACACCTTTTGACTCACTAATGCCTCAAACTCCTTATCCATCGCTGTGTTCCACTTCTCTTGCTCTTCAACAGGCAGATGCAACATCTCCTGGAAAGACTGAGGTTCACAGGTAATCTGACACACTCTCACCTGCTGAATCACAAATCTGTCAGGCTTCACACCCTTTGTGGAGCGTGCAGACCTACGAGGAATTACCACTGCCTCTTCCTCATTGCTGTCCTCTGCCTTTTCACTACCTGAATCCCCCTTCAGATCCTGAACCTGCTCAGGTGAAATTTCCTCTTCCTTCACCTGAGGGGATCCTCTCACCACACTAGGAGACTGGGAACCAGAAGGCAGCTGAACTGGTTGTTGTCCAGCCACAGGAGCATGGACAGTTGGCTGTACACTAGATTGCAACAATACCTCTGAACTAGCATTCAACCTATCCCAATCAGTAGGGTGCTCAAAATTAGCACTTCTGGAGATTACTACACGACCATAGCCTGCAGAAAAACGGTAACCCTTAGATCTAGATGAATAACCAACAAACCTTAAGCGTTGTGCTTTTGGCTGGTTCTTCCTTCGCTGAGACTTAGGAATATGCACATATGCAAATGTTCCAAAAACACGCAGATGCTTCAGCGAAGGGCGCTTGCCAAACAAAAGGAAATAAGGAACTTCATTCACAGCTGAATTCCACACCCTGTTAGTCAGATACACTGCAGTCATGGTAGCCTCACCCCAAAAACGGGCTGGCACCTGGGCATCTAACATCAGGCTATTTCTAATGGTATTAACAACACCAATCTTCCTTTCAGCTATTCCATTCTCAGCAGGAACACCAACATTGGCAAGTCTATGGGAGATTCCTTTTCTACGAAGCCAATTCTGAAACTCATGGCCTAGAAACTCTCCTCCACAATCCGATTGAAATTGACCTACTTGATAGCCATAATTTCTTTCCACCATTGCAACAAACTCCTTAAAGCGAGCAAAAGCCTCCGCTTTAGATTTGAGCAAATAACAAAACGTATAGCGAGTATGGTCATCCACCAAAAGGAACATGAAACGCGCCCCCCCCTCACTAGGAGCATTGGGGCCGGCTAAGTCTCCATGAACCAACTGAAAAGGCCTAGTTGACACTCTGTCACTTTTTCTAGCAATAGGAGCAGCCTTAATTTTAGATTGTTTGCACACAGTACAATCAAGAAAGTCATCACACTTTTTGGATCCTAACTCAGGATACACCTTGGCCAGTTGGGACAAACTTCCCCACCCGGGATGTCCCAGAACTCTGTGATAATAGTGAATGCATTTGTTATGTGGGGGAACATTGGAAATACAATTTCCTGACACAATCCCCTGCTTAGGAAGCATTTCATACAATTGATTCACTAACTTCCCCCTAGCACATTCTATCCCATCTTTTTCAATAGAACATCCAGTACCCTTGAACACAACAGTATAACCAGACTTTACCAGGGCTGGAACGCTAAGGAGGGAAAAATCAAGTGTAGGTACACACAACACATTTTGCATATTTATCCCCAAACAAGGAATGTATACTTCACCCTGAAAGGACACATCAGCCATAGATCCATCAGCCAGAGCAACCTGTTGGACTTTAGGCTTGCTTTTTGATAACAACAACTGTTCATTGTTGACAATGATTTGACTACAGGCTGAGTCCAAAAGCCAAGTCTCTGGGGAACGTCCACTCACAGCCGTGAGCAAAGCAGACACCTGGGTACGTTGTCTAGGCGCTTGTTTCCCCTTCTTTCGTACGAACCTCTTTCCACTGGCTCCACCGGCTGGGCGAGGTGGCTGGGGACAGTCTCTCATGAAGTGTTGGGTCGAGTTGCACCGGAAACATCTCCTCACAGCACACGCAGCCTCTGTTCCAACTGGAAAACGCTGAGCTGAAGCCTCAGGAACAGCAACAGATGACTTACTCTGCATTTTCTCCAAATCACGAGCTTGCTGGATTTCTTGCAGGCGATTTGTAAGATAATCCACAGTTAGGTCTTGGGGCCTCAACGTCTGAGTTGCCTCGATGAGCATGTCAAAGCTCTTGTCCAAGCTTGACAGGATGATACAAGCTCTCTGGGTATCAGGGATCACAACATCCCGGTCCTCAAGCTCAAGAAACAAAGTCTTGACTTTATGGAGGTGGGTCATCACGTTTCCACCGGGCTGCAGCTTCAAGTTGTAAAGCTGACGTGATATACCAACAATGGCAGCAGAGGTTTGCTTGGAATAAAGGGCTTTAAGAGCTTCCCAACAGGCATGTGCAGTCTCCAAATTACTGATATGCAGTAGCTGTGATGATTCTAGTCCCAGAATCAAGTTGCCATAAGCACGATCCAAACACAACTGCACTTCTTCAGTAATAGCACCGGTTGGAGGTGCGTCTTTCACATACTTCCACAAACCTTCTTTTAGGAAGAAAGACTTGATCTTCACACACCAGGTCCGATAGTTTGTGCCATTCAAACGCTCAAAGGGCAGACTGGTTAGCCCTGCAGCAGCAGCCATGCTGACCACTCAAAGAAAAACACGTTTACTTCAAAATGCAGCCTTAAAAACAAACCCCGTTGTTACAGCTAGATCCAGCGCAGCAAAGAAAAACACAAAAGTCTCTCTGGGCCACCATAACCTGTTAGGTGATGGTTAACTACGCGGGGTTCCAGGCTTGAAGTAATCCAAACAACGTGTTGTAAGGCTAACAATATCTTTATTGATAGCATAAGGCAATAATGGATGTATAGTGCATTATTGCAAAAAGGTAAAATCAAAGCATAAGCAGAGTTCCATCACCAGAAGTGAGGAAAGAAAAAACATCATGGTCTGTGCAAAGACCAGGCATGGTTACAGTTCAGATACAAGTACATGCAGATAGCAGCCTACATAAAGAACAGAAGACATATATGTAAAGAACATAAGTGAGAACATAAGTATAAAGGAATACCCATGGTTCATAGCTCACATCTGATTGGTTTAAACATGAGCATCTCTTTCAGCATAGCATTTCTGGTAGTAATTGTACTTACTATAAAGCGTCACACGATGGCAGTGTTGTGTATTGGCCTTTCTTTGAGCTATAGTTGTTTTGAGAACAATCCTGATTACAAGGTTTATTTTGTCTAGCTAAAGAGATATCTCAACACCTGCCATCTACGTCTCAGATGTTTTGAGAACCAAACTTACAATGCGGAAAACAATGTAGATTGTTTTCATTTGTATTTTTCCACTCTCTGGCCAGACACAGTGGAAGAAAATGCCATGCGTTTAATTCTGCATAGAATGCTTTAACCAAATAACCTTAACAAATCCTAAATATGTTTTTAGGTAGCTGTGTGACCTTACACCTGGGGCTAGGTCATGGTTATATTGAGATGTTATTTTAAGTCCTTTTATCATCTAAAGGAGGATCGTTAAGATCACCATGCTGCTGTTGAGCATGTGAAATGGTCTTAATCTTCCTAGGCACAGAAGACAAAGCAGGGAGGAAGATGGGGGACAATCAGGCACAATCTTTCCCCCATCTTCCTCCCTGCTTTGTCTTCTGTGCCTAGGAAGATTAAGACCATTTCACAAGCTCAACAGCAGCATGGTGATCTTAACGACCCTCCTTTAGATGATAAAAGGACTTAAAATAACATCTCAATATAACCATGACCTAGCCCCAGGTGTAAGGTCACACAGCTACCTAAAAACATATTTAGGATTCCCTTACTAACTTTGCTCAGACTGAAGAAGCTCCTTGGATAAGGAGCGAAACGTTTCCACTGAGAAAATAGAAATCCAGTTGACATGATTCAAGCTACAGACAATTCCACCTGGATGACTGAGAACCTTCATAGACATACAGTGGGGCAAAAAAGTATTTAGTCAGCCACCAATTGTGCAAGTTCTCCCACTTAAAAAGATGAGAGAGGCCTGTAATTGACATCATAGGTAGACCTCAACTATGAGAGACAAAATGAGAAAACAAATCCAGACAATCACATTGTCTGATTCGGAAAGAATTTATTTGCAAATTATGGTGGAAAATAAGTATTTGGTCAATATCAAAAGTTCATCTCAGTACTTTGTTATATATCCTTTGTTGGCAATGACAGAGGTCAAACGTTTTCTGTAAGTCTTCACAAGGTTGGCACACACTGTTGCTGGTATGTTGGCCCATTCCTCCATGCAGATCTCCTCTAGAGCAGTGATGTTTTGGGGCTGTCGCTGGGCAACACGGACTTTCAACTCCCTCCAAAGGTTTTCTATGGGGTTGAGATCTGGAGACTGGCTAGGCCACTCCAGGACCTTGAAATGCTTCTTACGAAGCCACTCCTTCGTTGCCCGGGCGGTGTGTTTGGGATCATTGTCATGCTGAAAGACCCAGCCATGTTTCATCTTCAATGCTCTTGCTGATGGAAGGAGGTTTGCACTCACAATCTCACGATACATGGCCCCATTCATTCTTTCCTGTACACGGAACAGTCGTCCTGGTCCCTTTGCAGAGAAACAGCCCCAAAGCATGATGTTGCCACCCCTATGCTTCACAGTAGGTATGGTGTTCTTTGGATGCAACTCAGCATTCTCTCTCCTCCAAACACGACGAGTTGTGTTTCTACCAAACAGTTCTACTTTGGTTTCATCTGACCATATGACATTCTCCCAATCCTCTTCTGGATCATCCAAATGCTCTCTAGCAAACTTCAGACGGGCCTGGACATGTACTGGCTTAAGCAGGGGGACACGTCTGGCACTGCAGGATCTGAGTCCCTGGCGGCGTAGTGTGTTACTGATGGTAGCCTTTGTTACGTTGGTCCCAGCTCTCTGCAGGTCATTCACTAGGTCCCCCCGTGTGGTTCTGGGAGTTTTGCTCACTGTTCTTGTGATCATTTTGACCCCACGGGGTGAGATCTTGCGTGGAGCCCCAGATCGAGGGAGATTATCAGTGGTCTTGTATGTCTTCCATTTTCTAATTATTGCTCCCACAGTTGATTTCTTCACACCAAGCTGCTTGCCTATTGCAGATTCAGTCTTCCCAGCCTGGTGCAGGTCTACAATTTTGTTTCTGGTGTCCTTCGACAGCTCTTTGGTCTTCACCATAGTAGAGTTTGGAGTGTGACTGTTTGAGGTTGTGGACAGGTGTCTTTTATACTGATAACAAGTTCAAGCAGGTGCCATTACTACAGGTAATGAGTGGAGGACAGAGGAGCCTCTTAAAGAAGAAGTTACAGGTCTGTGAGAGCCAGAAATCTTGCTTGTTTGTAGGTGACCAAATACTTATTTTCCACCATAATTTGCAAATAAATTCTTTCCGAATCAGACAATGTGATTGTCTGGATTTGTTTTCTCATTTTGTCTCTCATAGTTGAGGTCTACCTATGATGTCAATTACAGGCCTCTCTCATCTTTTTAAGTGGGAGAACTTGCACAATTGGTGGCTGACTAAATACTTTTTTGCCCCACTGTATCATTAATGGTACTTATATACTACCCTGTCTTCATAGTAAGTCAATGACAGGTAATTTATACAATCTTAAGTGAGTATCTGGAAACAGCACAGGAATTCAGTGAGTTTCAAGTAAGCAAATACAAGAGTACAGGATTAATTTCTATCTACTGGTTTGATTTAATTGCAGGAACCTAATAGACATGGACAGCTTTGACTTGATTTATTCCTGAAATGAAAGATATAAAAACTTGTCATGTCAAGGGCACTTCAAGAAAAGAAAATGCATATTCAAATTAATAGCATTAGAAGGCAACTGGGTGTTATCTTCAAAAGATAAAGATGAATCAATAATTGTTCCCAAAAGGCAAACCATTTAACAGAGTTAGGAGATGGAGTTCTAAGAAATGAATGTGATGCTTATGGAATAAACTCACCTTCAGCTCTATCCAGAAGTGCCAGGGCACGGCCTGGAGCCCATGTGAATAATATACAAAGTAGTCTCCATTTACTTTATTAACAACAGGAGTTCCATCTCCAAGAGACCAGGTGGACAGTGTTGAACCTTGATGTAGTCGAAGATATAACGCCATGTGACTTGGACCTGACACATATGATAAACAAAAGATTTCTACATGAATTCAGAAGAAAGGATGGTGGAGCTGCCACATTTTTTTTTTAATCTAAAGCAAACTTTCTTATGCACCAACCGCTTATTTAGTTTTCCTAATATCCCGGAAAGGATATTTTCCTAATATCCTGATTAATTTGCAAACTATATGTATTGTCAAAGGCTTTCACGGACGGAGTTCGATGGCTGTTGTGGGTCTTCCGGGCTGTGTGGCCGTGTTCTGGAAGTTGTGGTTCCTAACGTTTCGCCAGCATCTGTGGCCGGCATCTTCAGAGGGCAGGAGCACAGACAGAAGCGATCTCTCTGTGCCCAGGTAGAGTGGCAATGTTTGTTTTCTATTTATAGAGCTAAGTTATAGGAGATTAGGTGGGGTTTTTTGTTGTGTTGAAATGTTAACGAGTGGCTGCTGATCGTGATTAGCATGTTCATTGTGAGAAGTATTCCCATGTCCTGGTGGTTGAGCTGAGTTCGTTGACCTTTTGCAGGCTGTGTTTTTCAGGACTGGTAGCCAGGTTTTGCTAATTTTTAGACTTTCTTCTTTTTTATTGTAACTGTGCTGGATTTTGCTGGTCGGATCCCATCTTATTGTTCTGTATGTGGTGGGGTCTAGTAGTTCTCTGATTTTGTCTTTGTATTCATCTATGTTCATAATTACCATGGCGTTGAGAGAACTACTCGATCCCACTTCATTAATTCATATGTCGGGGAGCCAATGGCACTTACAATGGGTCTGAGTGGGATCGAGTAGTTCTCTGATTTTGTCATTTTGTGAATCAGCCATTCACCAACGGCCGGAGGAAGAAGCAGAAGAAATAAGGGGTGAAGTGGCAAGAATCCTAAGGAAAGGAAAGCCCCCCACCAGCAACATTACTAAGAAGGAGAGAAACGCCATAGAGACCCTCAATTCGGACCCAGACATCATTATCCTTCCAGCGGACAAAGGCAACACCACGGTAATTATGAACATAGATGAATACAAAGACAAAATCAGAGAACTACTAGACCCCACCACATACAGAACAATAAGACGGGATCAAAATCAATAAGACCAGCAAAATCATGAAGCAAACCAACACACTGATAAAGAGCTTCTCCATGCATCCCAACGTACTACAATGTATCTGCAAAACAGAAGCTCTCTCACCAAGACTATACGGACTCCCCAAAATCCACAAAGACTCGATCCCACTCAGACCCATTGTAAGTGCCATTGGCTCCCCGACATATGTATTATCCAAACATTTGGCAACCCTTTTACAGACCCATATCGGACAGACTACATCCCACATCAAAGACTCAGGACACTTCATCAACAAAATCAGCACCCTAAAACTCAACCACACAGACAAACTGGTCAGCTTTGACGTGGTCTCCCTGTTTACCAAGGTGCCAGTAAGGGACACCCTGGCACTCATCAAGCAAATCTTCCCAGAAGACATTACAGCTTTATTTCAACACTGCCTAACAACTAGTTACTTTCAATGGGACAATGAGTTCTACGAACAGATGGATGGCGTTGCCATGGGAAGCCCCCTGAGCCCAGTCATAGCAAACTTTTACATGGAACATTTTGAAAAACAGGCTTTGGAATCGGCACCCATTACACCAACAGTCTGGTTCCGGTTCGTGGATGAGCCCTTCGCAATTTGGAGTCATACTGAAGAAGAACTGGAGAAATTTCTGGACCACCTAAACGGCATCCACCCCAATATACAGTTCACCATGGAAAAAGAAACTGACGGAAAACTTCCATTTTTAGATAGGCTGGTCATACGTAAACCGGACCTCAAACTAGGACACAAAGTATACAGAAAACCCACCCATACAGACCGGTATCTGCACAAAAATTCCAATCACCACCCACAACAAAAGAGAGGCATGATCAAAACCTTGGTGGATCGTGCTAATCGAAACTGTGAAACCAAATTTCTCAACAATGAACTTAACCATCTGAATTGGGTCCTACAGGTGAATGGCTATTCCAAGAATGAAATAAAAAGAGCCATCAAACCAAAAACAACATCCAACTGAAGAAAAACAGCCCCCCACAAACAAAGTATTCCTGCCCTACATCAAAGGAGTCACTGACCGCATGGGAAAACTGATGGAAAAACACAACTTTCAAACAGTCTTCAGACCCACCAGAAAAATACAACAAATGCTAAAATCAGCAAAAGACAAAAGGGACCCCCGCACCGCTGCAGGAGTATACCGCATACCATGCAGCTGCGGACAAGTATACATCGGAACCACAAAACAAAGCATTCACACCAGGATAAAAGAACACGAAAGACACTGCAGACTACAGCAACCAGAAAAATCTTCAGTAGCTGAACATGCTCTCAAGCAAACGGGACACAAAATCCTATTTGAAAACACAGAAATACTGGACAACACCAAAAGCTACTACACCAGATTATACAGAGAAGCCACTGAAATTCACAAACACCAGCAGTTACAATAAAAAAGAAGAAAGTCTAAAAATTAGCAAAACCTGGCTACCAGTCCTGAAAAAAACAGCCTGCAAAAGGTCAACGAACTCAGCTCAACCACCAGGACATGGGAATACTTCTCACAATGAACATGCTAATCACGATCAGCAGCCACTCGTTAACATTTCAACACAACAAAAAACCCCACCTAATCTCCTATAACTTAGCTCTATAAATAGAAAACAAACATTGCCACTCTACCTGGGCACAGAGAGATCGCTTCTGTCTGTGCTCCTGCCCTCTGAAGATGCTGGCCACAGATGCTGGCGAAACGTTAGGAACCACAACTTCCAGAACACGGCCACACAGCCCGGAAGACCCACAACAGCCATTGCAAACTATACTTCTAAAAGCATCTAGGAAATGTTTAATACACCTTAAAGACTGCCACATTTCTCATAGCATAATTTCTCATAGTAAAGAATCTGTTCAGGTACACCCTATAACATGCATGTTATGTCTGTGATATGCTGCATTCACACCGAGTGGCTATCTCTGAGAACTTGGCCTGAATGCCCCTGAGGTTTAGGTAATTCACCTTAGCTGGCTACTTGCTAAGCTCAAACATTCCCCTACTAAAACTCTAAAGGCAAAGAATGACGAGATGTTCACCCACCTATTACTTCAAAGGTTAGCTTTGTAGAATCCCATAGTGTTTGCTCTTTGGAAAGAAGCTGAAAGCGAATAGGATTTTTAGGGGTAATTGCTGAAGCAGGAAGATACCATGTTTTCCTATTTAAAAAAGGGATTTTTAAAACAATTATCAATGTAATTCACCGTAAGAGTCCTTTAAAATATTTCAAATTACTGTTTCATGTTAATTTTTTTTGACAAAGAATTTTGTACAATATGGCTGAGTATACTAGAGCCTAAAATGCCACTGAATATGAAAAAATGTTACAGGCTTACATGCAGCGGAAATCAAAATGATTAGCCTTTTTTATCTTAGTACAAAAATAAAAGAAAAAATCTGCCAAAATAGTATTTGTCAGAATAAAAAAAAAAACTTGTTTATCAGATCCCTGGAAAATAATGACAAAAAGGTCAAAGTTTTGCTCAAAGCTGAAAACTTTCGCAGAGCAGAATGACAAGCAGAAGAGGCGCTATCCCATAGAGTCAGGAATATCCAGAGCTACTGCAACTCTGATAGCATTACTGACAGATGAGGCCAAGCCCATTCAGAAAACATTGGGATTCATTAGGACTTTTTAAACATTTTAAACTTAAATAGAAAAGGGAGCAAAAACAAAACAAAACAAAAACCCAGCCCCCAAATAGCCAGTTCTGCTGCATGGCACCCAGGACTTTTAATCTTTTTTTTTGGTGCCTTCGAGTCCGTGTTGACTCCTGGTGACTGCCCGGACAAGTCCCTGCAGTGTTCTTGGCAAGATTTCAGAAGTGGTTTGCCCTTGCCTCCTTAAAACAAAAAACCCTTCCTGCCCCATACAGGAAGTTTTAGAAAGCCCCATCAGTCCAACAAAGGATATAGGAAGAGAGAAAAATGTCACGGCTCCTCCCATCTTTCAAAGCTCTCCCATATGCAAATCCATTCCAAGCTCCAAACTGCCTTATAAGACTCTTTCCAGTCTGATGGTG
This sequence comes from Charina bottae, assembly GCA_023362775.1. Lineage (NCBI taxonomy): Eukaryota > Metazoa > Chordata > Lepidosauria > Squamata > Charinaidae > Charina > Charina bottae. Next base: position 202,041,028 of record JALMGJ010000002.1, on the reverse strand, counting down.
GCTTTGAGCTGAAGCGACCCTTTGCATTGCAATATTTTGCAATTGGTCTCCTTCTCCCAGTATTGGCTTAAAATGCAACAAGTTTACTGATTCCCTTGAAGATTGAAAACACAATTTAACACAGGGGCGTGGTGGCTCAGCGGGTAAGACGCCAGGCTTGTCGATCAGAAGATCGCAAGTTCGGAGGTTCGAATCCCTAGCCCCGCGTGACGGAGTGAGCTCCCGCACTCGCCCCAGCTCTTGCCAACCTAGCAATTCGAAAGCACGCAAAATGCAAGTAGATGAATAGGTACCACTTTGGTGGGTAGGTAACAGCGTTCCGCGCGTGTCATGCCGGCCACATGACCGCGGAAGCGTCTTCGGACAACGCTGGCTCTTCGGCTAACAAACGGAGATGAGCGCCGGCCCCTAGAGTCGGACACGACTGCACAAATGTGCAGGGGGAACCTTTACCTTTACCTTACCTCCTTCTCCCAGTATTGGCTTAAAATGCAACAAGTTTACTGATTCCCTTGAAGATTGAAAACACGTTCTTCAAAAGTATTACATCAACTGATACTTGTATTAAAAACTAAATGGTTCATTAGGTGGGGCTACAACCAACCGAAACACGTAGTCCACGGGTAAGATCCAAGGAAATCCACAGAGGGGGGATCCTTCCTCACATCTCGCTGTAATAGAGTCATTGAGCTCAGGTAGGTGGGGTATAATGTGTGATATTCCATCGTAGTCTAGCCCATTAATCCATATTCCAGAATCACTTTTTTCCAAGTGACCATCCAGGCTATGAAATCTTCTGTTTAAATGCTGGAAAAATGACAAAACAAGAATTTGCTAAGGCTTTGCCTGCTGTCCATGAAGCAGATAAAAAACAGACAGCTTGCTGGGGCAAGGGGTGTCCTTTCTTCATGAATGTCTGTTAAAGGCAAAAATATCACAATACAATTACCCCAGCCAGGGCCGGTTCTAGGCCTCGGCAGTCCCCTAGGGCGCCATATTTTAGGGGACCAAAATTGAAAAAACTTCCAAAATACACAATAGAGTATAAAATCTGATAATCTTTTGCTTGTTGGTTTAGAAATTTTTCTTTCTACGCTTTTTGAAAACACTTACCCACAAAGTTGGTCAAGTGGCAGTGAACAGCACACTAACCAGATGTTGCAAGTCATGAAAAAGAAATTATGATTACAGCTATGGACCTCAGGAAGCAATAAATAATATTACTGAAGCAAGACATAGGTCTGATAGGAAGGTACTGAATGAACAAGTTGGGTGATTATCAGCTTATGAAAGTTAAAAGCGGTAATAGCACACTCCGTGCGCCAGCATGCCCACTCAAGGGTTAAATATAATTTTGCAGAATTGTCATATGAGATACAATGGGTGCTGATATAATTAAAATTATTTACTGTGATACTGTGATACACAGTAAATTGGTAAAAATGACCAAGAAAATAAAAAAATTGTCTGGGTCTGAAAATCATAAGCATAAAGCTCAAAAACTCAAAGAAAAAAAGAAACAAGAGGGTGCCTTTTTGAAATCCCTAACAAAATCGGAAGATAAGCCAAACCATAGGGGGTGCCAGAATATGACTTTGCCAAAATGTCTAGAGCTGGCCCTGCCCCAATGAAGCCAATTATGCCACTTGCTTAATGACATCATTAAGCAAATGGCATAAATCACTGTAAAAATCTGATCTATTCCATGTTTAGTCCAATGTATTGAGCTCTGCTAAATCAAAGTTTCACAGTAATAGCCATTTTTACGGTACAATATATTTGTCAATCTTCTATCCTCAGCTCCTAAAATAATGCTAAAAATATTTTACAATAGATGACCACCGAATACTCCATATCTGACCTGATGAAATGATTGGTAAGAAAATGTTTTGAGCTTTCTCAGCGAGGCTACATAGCCATGTATATAATATCTCAGAGGTTACTGAATTAGGGCCTGCAGATAAGCTCTAAGTTTGCATGCACACATTTATATATATATATATATATATATATATATATATATATATATATATATTTATTTCTGGATGGAATAACTTGTCATAAGAAGCCAAGTTTGCTAGGAATAAATAAATATTCCAATTTCAGGAACATGGGAACTTATTAGCAGAATGTACAGAATGGTAAAATGTTCCTTTATCACCTAGTTAAGAATATGCTTTCTCAATCGGAGAAGTTGCTACTGAGATTAGTTTATAAATTTAAATTTCTTCAAATTGAACACAGAACCAAATCAAGTGTAAAAAAAGTCTTTAAAGGCTATTTTAGAAAGACTGGACTAACTTGGACTATTTGACTGATATTCCCAACTTAAATCATGCTTTTAAAAGACATGTTCTATTATTCTTTGGTTTGTTTTAAACTACAACTTTAAATGCCCACATAGGATTGTAGTTTTATGTTTATTGTTATGTGAACTGTTTTATAAGGGCTTTGCTTTAAAGGGACTTACGTACATTCAGTCTGTATATAATCTGGACTACAAGGCACACCTATTAACAAACCACACATTTGTTTAATTAACAGATCAGAGTTGACATGGTGCAGAACTTTTATTCCACCCATTCAAGCACTTTGTGCCTTAGCTCTATTTGAACATCTAACCAGCCAGCAAACATGTGGGGAAATGCCTAATATTTCTGTAGGTTGGTTTAATTATTTGTTCTGATCTGCGGGATGCCTCCATTTCTACTTCTACTTCTACTTCTACTTCAAATCAAATCAAATTCTTTATTACATGTCAGCAACCCAGACTAAGTAAGATTTAGTAAATAAAACCTACAGAATACAACGTATAAAATAGAATGTACAAAATAAAATAAGGCATACAAGGTAAAAAATGTACAATCATGCTTGCGCTATTTTGGTATCAACAATGTGTGAGTTTTACAAGCTGTGAAAACAAACTTTGCAACAGTGAGAGTTACCTTGGGATTGTTATCTACCAATAAAAAGGTGTTAGCTGTTTATGTATTCTATCATGACATACATAAACAGCTACTAACACCTTTTTACTGGCAGATAAGAATCCCAGGGTAACTCTCCCTGTTGCAAAGTTTCTGTACAATACAACAGAATACGAGTTTGTGTTTCATTCTTACCATCTTTACCAGGGCAGAGCCTTTCTGCATATGGGATTTTATGAAATGTTCCATCCAGCTGATGGTATAATATTGAGCCATAATAATGTAAATGCTCGCTGAAATTTATTGTTTGCAAGCTGATCTAGATACAAGGCTGCTTTGAAGTGTGCATGGCTATGGCCCAGTTCTACCCTGGTGAGAGTTCACTATACTCTGTTAGATATCAGGGATCCCTTGCTTAAGCACCACCATTGCCTGATCTTGTCCCAAGATGAATGTCTCCTTGAAAAATCCAGTTTCATATAATTATTTGTCAATTTGGAGTTTTCAGGAGGAATCATATTTATCGATTAATGTTAGCTGTGCCAGACCTTGAGGCTGGAAATGAACCTTTAGCTAGCATTTGAACACACACAGCCATGCCCTCATTTCAAGTGTTGTAAGTTCTGCCTCCAACTGCAGGGCAACATTAGGCACACATTTCGCCACTTGGAATAGCTTTCTTAGGAATTTTAACTGTACCCTTTCCGAGTTCTGATCATTAATTCCTGGGTTTATGGGATAATGACTTGGCTTCGAAACATTTCAGGGCAGCTGCTATGTACTGGGCACCTCTGGAGATGAGGAACAAGAATTGCTGCTGAATTCCTCTGGGCCATTTCCATTTCACATAAGGGGCAGATTATAAATTGTGTGCAAGAAATAGGACCCTCCCAAAAGTCAGCCAAAATGGCTAGAGGTCTGTGATTATAAGACCTGCAGATCCATCATTTGGATTGTCTTTCCCCATTTTATATTAGGAACCAAATTGCCAAGACACCCTCTTACTGTATATTAAACCATGAGATAATTGGGAGGTGTCAGAATCAGTGCAGATCTCTCTCTCTCTCTTTCTCTTTCTCTTTCCTCTTCAACGACCATCTCCCTATTCCAGGAATGACATGATCCAAAGGCTGAGGAACACGGCATATTAAAGAGTGTAAGATAAACACACGTGAGAATGAGGGCTGATGGAAATAAAGCACACATATTAACTTCAAACCACTCATCCTTTCAAAGCAGAATCTTAAAAAAACAAACAATAAAGAAGCTCCCCTGCCACTTCAGAAACACTTTTTACCTGAAGAAGGATTCGCTTGGGCCTCGGGTTTGCCAAATCTGAACTGAAAGGGAAGAAGATTCCACTGCAAACAAGGATGAACGTAACTATAAAAATGGTTGTCAAAGATATTAATGTCATCTTTGTGCTTCTGGACAGATAAATGAACCCGAGCTAAAAAAGAAGGAAACAAAGGAAAGGGATTACTTTTATGGAATCATTTCTAGAAAACAAGCATGCAAACTTTTTAAAATAACTATTTAAAAATAAACCTTTTAATTTACACAATTTAATTTTAATTTTCTAAACTTGTGGCAAATCAGAGATCATGTCAAAAACTAGTGACTTCCCCAAGGCCATCCACAATGTTTCTTGTAGCACAGATATTTGATCCTGCACTTTCCTTGACTAAAAGATGGATGAAGTAGGCAAGCACATTTCCTATTGTTCTATAGAATACGGTTTTCTGAACATCACAGTTTAAAGAAACTAACAGAAAGTTTAGTATTTAAAGCTGCAGAGATATCTTGTGAAATCTCAGAAGCAGGAGGGGGTCAGGAAAATTTCCAGAAAATGAAATTTTAGGACCTTGCAGTTTGTTATCTTTCCATATAAATAAGCTGCAAAAATCTATTAATCAATTAAGAGGGTAGACATAACTTGCAACAAAAAAAGACACACAACTTTTTTTTCTATTACAGAATTTTGATTTAATTCTACCTCCCAGCCTCCTTTCCATAGATTGTGAACTCCACTAGCCGCCCTGCATGGAGCACACCAATATTTTGTTGATGGGGGGAGAAGGATGGGCGCTGTAAATGGTTATTTTGAACTTGATCATCTCAGTTCACATAAGGGAAAATTAACCACTTAAAGCCAAGATTGAAAATGACCTGTGTGTCTGTCTCTGTGCGTGTATAAAACAAAGATTTTCTTTAAAGGCCTTATCATTTAAATCATGAAGGGGTTGAGAAATGCAAACTACAGAATGGAAAAAGAAAAGTGAGCCCAAATGGTCACTGACCATCCACAAGGATGATTCCTCTTGGTCTTAAATGGACACAGTATTTTTGAGCTTGACTTCTCTGTGCCCTTCCTGTTTTTTTTAAAAAAACTGTTACTCTACAACTGCATAAGCGGGGGGGGGGGGGGGGGGGGGAGGAAAAAGAAGCAGAGGATATTCCAAATCACGGCAGCATAAACCACCTTTAATTGCATTTTCCTGACCATTTTTAAATATTGCAATTTTTCCTTTTTAGTGTTTGTGGAATAAGGGGAAGCAAAGAAAACAATGTTCTGTTGGATGCAACGGGCAAGCCAACGCAGCACTCTCATTCAACCCAGGGGAAATTGTACATCATCTGACATTCCATTCTATGACTGCAAATTATTTTTAATGAATAAAAAAGAACTGTCTACAGCACAAATGTGTTGCCTGATTTCAAATTTTTGCCCTTGGAAGGTTTCTGACTAGATCAGTGCTTTCCAAAGTGCCACTGTTGGCGACACACCAATGGCGGCAGTGGCGGCGGCGCACGCGAGGGCATGCATGGCGGCGGCGTACACAGCGGCGGCCTCCACTAAAATGCGGAAGCGCTGATGGCACGCTGCTGCCGCCATACACACCGCCACCACCGCACCCACCGCCGTGCACACCCCCGCCGCCGCTTCCGGGTTGTGTTGCGACACACCAAACTCTGTGTTGTGACACACTAAAGTGTTGCAACACACAGTTTGGAAAGCTATGGACTAGATAATGCATGGAGGAGAGAGCCAATGTCCAAACTGGACATTTGCAAATGAAATTGATAGGATAATCAGTCCAACCGTAGACATGCTTACTGAAAAGTAAGACTGCTTCAGAATGTCAGAAGGTGATGCCTGTGGCTAGAATGAGAGGGGGAATATTGTCTATTGGTCTTCGTCCTCTCCACTGTGTAAACAGAACATAGCAAGTTATGTGCATCAAAATAGCCCTAGATGCCCCAATCAACTGCAATTCTGCTTGCAGCAAAGATGCCTTTTTTGTGTGAAAGCAGTCACCATCATATCTGGTCCTTCATAGCAAAATTGTGCGTGCAAATGATGCATTCTTTTCTCAGATGAGAAAACTGACAGAGAGCAGATATGAAATGCACTGTTCTAAAGTTATTAAATAAGCTCAAATCCATAGAACGCAAGTTTTAAAAGTATCTTACCAAATAGGAAGATAGAAGTATACACATTACAACAATAAAAGCAGCCAGTAATACATCAGGTGGAACTTCTGAACCACTACGTCCCATGATGGGACTGAACATTTCAAGTATAATCCGGCTGAGGTATAAGACATAGAGGTATGGAATAAACATTCCCAGGAGATAAAGTGTTACAAATTTCATTGTGGCACCTGTAGGAGAGACAGAAACAGTTTATAATGTAGAAATTGTAGATACTGACTTTTTACCATCTTTCTCAACTCAGTGCCTTCTAGATGTTAAATGGTTACAGTATTATGGAAGTATAAATCTAACCTGTCTGAAAGCAAATATATTATGATTTTCTTACAAAACAGGTAAGATCACTAAACCGTTTAAACAATGGCTTAAAAAGCAGGTCGACCAGAATTTCTGGCAATATGAATCATCATAGCTCTATTAGTGTCATTTAAAAAAATCAGCTACTGTTCTTTTTAAAACATGTTTGAGAACTAATTACGAATAATTCATTCAATTTTTTTCATACAAATAAATACTAATTAATTTAAAAAGGATGAGCAGGAAAGTCTGCACATTGACACCAAAGCCTACATATTTTAAGATGGTTAAACAAAAATTGTGCAATGCTAAAGTTCAAAATTGGTAAGTCTGCTTTCTGGTACATTTTTTAATTTGACAATTCTGCTTTTTTCTCTTTCCAACATCCTGTTTTCTTCTCCCCATGCAGCAGGTTGCCAAAAAAGGCATAGATTGCTCTTGCCAGAGGTCTGAACTTTTCACTGAAGCTGCATGAAACTACATCAGGGGCTGCATGTGGCTTGGTGGTCTCTTGCCTTACAGCAGGGCTTTCCAAAGTTTTCCCGCGGCGACAGACCAACCACTGTTGGTCTGTTGCTGCGGGAAAACCCGGAAGTGCCGCCGTTGCGGCTGCGCGCAAAAACCTGGAAGCGCTGCTGCCGCTTTTGGGTTTTTGCACGCCACCGTTGGTGTGTCGCTGCGGGAAAACCCGGAAGCGCTGATGATGATCAGCGCTTCCGGGTTGTGTGGCGACACACCAGACTGTGTGTGGCGACACACTTTTGTGTCACGACACACAGTTTGGAAAGCTCTGCCTTACAGGGATGAGATTATAAGTGTAAGGTCCCTAGTACCTCCTTATGGGCCTCGAAGCACTCTGGAGTAGGTGAAGCCAAAATTGTTTTGCCGTTCTAGAGGTTTATAGGGATTGAATGTACAAATGAATGCTATAAACCTTGCTTAAGGTATTATCTCATTAAAAAAACCACAAACCTGCCAAAATTAGGCCAATAATTCCCTTGGGGAGAGCTTTCTGGGTTGGGAGGTTTAAGGGGCAAAATAGATGCCATAAGCATTCCAAAAAGGGCTGAGAATGTTGGTCTTACCCAGAATGAAGACATCATACTATCACCATTTATATCACCAGCAATCAAGGCTATAAAAGTATAGCCTTAGCTGCAAAGATGCCCACCCCTGCCTTACCAGAACCTATGAAGAAAAGCATTGTTGTCATACCTTTTTCTTTCAATTCCTTATAGGTCATTAGTTTTGTAAGAAGTGGAAATGCTACCCACATTGCACTAACAAATGCAGAGGAAATTCCCAGGTAAGTAAGTAGAGCCAATGAAATAGTCCAAAATACAACTGGAACATCAAAGAAGATCTCTCCTAGGAACTGTTGATTTGTATGCTGGGAAAAGAAAAACAAAATAAAAAAGTAAATCCTTTCTCATTTAAATTTGAGGACAATGTATCAAGCATTTTAAGAGCAGAAAATTGTTTCTGAGTAGACATATATAGGAAGCTCCATTTCCTGTGGAAACAGGAACCATACCAACCAGGAGTGTCTACTACTTCTGACTACAAATATGAGGGATGCAAAAGGAAGCCTTTGAAAAAGCATAGCTACAGTAAGTGTGAAGAGCAATCTAGGAGAACAGGAAAGGACAGCTTTCCAAGGCAAAATTTTATCACATATTTGGACAAGCGTGGGTGTACTAGAAGTTTAAAACAGCTATTTTAGGCTTTCAATTGTTAAGAAAGAGCATCGTCCTGTCAAAGACCACCATTTTATCTCTAGATTCTGACAGCCCAACTTTGAAAAGGTCAGAGGGCTATCAAAATGACCTGGAGTTCACACATAGCCTGAGAACTGCCTACCCTGTTATAGTGAAGTTCACCTGGAAATTTTGCCTCACTAAGCAATTTAGAGAAAACAACAAAGCATTTTGTAATTAAAAGGGATCAGATAAGAAGCTGGGAGACTTCCTGTGGGAAATGGCGGACTGAGCAACCTTGCCTGCGAGTTCTGTGGGCAGAGTTGGCAGCGTGGCAGTTTTTTATGGGCACAGGCAGGTTTTTCTGTAGCCCCAAATGTCTGTAGCTTGAATCATGTCAACTGGATTTCTATTTTCTTAATGGAAACGTTTCGCTCCTTATCCAAGGGGCTTCTTCAGTCTGAGCAAAGTTGGTAAGGGAATCCTAAATATGTTCCTAGGTAGCTGTGTGACCTTACACCTGGGGCTAGGTCATGGTTATATTGAGATGTAATTTTTAAGTCCTTTTATCATCTAATGGAGGGTCGTTAAAAACACCATGCTGCTGTTGAGCTTCTGAAATGGTCTTAATCTTCCTAGGCACAGAAGACAACACGGGGAGGAAGATGGGGGAGAGTTTGTGCCTGAGGCCCCCACCTCTATTCAAGGAAGGATTTTCCAAGTTGGCATAAATGGATTCCTTGACCCCTCTCTCAAACCACCTATCTTCTCTGTCTAAAATGTGAACATTAATGTCCTCAAATGAGTGTCCTTTTTCTTTTAGATGAAGATAAACTGCTGACTCTGGTCCTGTGGTGTTATTTCTCCTGTGTTGTGCCATCCTCCTGTACATAGGTTGTTTGGTTTCTCCAATGTAGAGTTCAGAGCACTCCTCACTGCACTGGATTGCATAAAGTGAGGAGTGCTCTGAACTCTACATTGGAGAAACCAAACAACCTATGTACAGGAGGATGGCACAACACAGGAGAAATAACACCACAGGACCAGAGTCAGCAGTTTATCTTCATCTAAAAGAAAAAGGACACTCATTTGAGGACATTAATGTTCACATTTTAGACAGAGAAGATAGGTGGTTTGAGAGAGGGGTCAAGGAATCCATTTATGCCAACTTGGAAAATCCTTCCTTGAATAGAGGTGGGGGCCTCAGGCACAAACTCTCCCCCATCTTCCTCCCCGTGTTGTCTTCTGTGCCTAGGAAGATTAAGACCATTTCAGAAGCTCAACAGCAGCATGGTGTTTTTAACGACCCTCCATTAGATGATAAAAGGACTTAAAAATTACATCTCAATATAACCATGACCTAGCCCCAGGTGTAAGGTCACACAGCTACCTAGGAACATATTTAGGATTCCCTTACCAACTTTGCTCAGACTGAAGAAGCCCCTTGGATAAGGAGCGAAACGTTTCCATTAAGAAAATAGAAATCCAGTTGACATGATTCAAGCTACAGACAATTCCACCTGGATGACTGAGAACCTTCATAGACATGTAGCCCCAAATGTTTTTCCAGATTAAGAAAAACGCTGAGAATCGACCCATTTGTCCTCCAGACGGTGAGTTGCAGCCAGGAGATCGTGGACAGCGTCTGCGACTGAGTGGTAAGACTTCACTGGGAGGCTGGGATTACAACTCTTTCTGATCCAGGCTTGCAACCCCTTAAAGGGGAAGTAAGTCTTGCCTTCCCATTTCTTAAACACCCAATTTGTTTTTCTAGGTTTTGTACCCTAAGAGAAGCTTTTTATAGTAAGAAAAAGCAGAATCTCTTGGTGAATATAGTTATTTTTGGAGATTTTTAACTATAAAAAATAGTTCTGGCTTGTTTTCCGATCTGGATTGTATTGAGGGCTGAAACTGCAAGATTGCCTTTCCATTGCTATTTTTGGTGCTGAATTTGAAGGACGGAGTGTTTTCCTACACGTCTTTTTTTGATTTCTTATTTTAAACTCTTGGCTGTCTGTTTACTTTCCTTGGGTTGTCTGCTAGTATATTTTCCTTTGTTAATTTTGGATTAATTCACTAACCTCTATTTCTGTGAGTTAACTCTTTAGGGGGTACCATAATTTACTGTTTGAACTACGGAAGATTTTGAAGAAGATTTTAAAGAAGACTTCATAGAATTTTGTTGTCAGCAAAAAGGCATTTTTTCAAAGGGTTGTCAAGTTATTATGCAGATTGTTTGGGATATTCGAGATGAGATTCTGGCTAAGATTGGTCAACTATATGAAAATACTGTGATGGAAGAAGCAGCTGGAAAAGATGGCGATTTTACTGCTGTGAGGGAGAACTAAGTATTCCTAGCTGAAGACTCTGGATTGGTGTTGAGGGGGTTAAAACAATTGTTTAAGATTGCACAAGGAACTGCCATGCTGGGGAAATGTTATGACTATCTGGATCAATGTTATGGGAAAGAAGAGTATGTTATGTGGGAGTTTTTTTTTTCTCTTTTGCTGGAAAGTTTGTATCTTTGGAGGTTGTTGGGTTGTTGGATTTTTGTAAAAAAAATGCTTTTGGGGTAAAGGTGAAATATTTAAATGCCCTGGTATATTTTGAGGAGGGGTAAAAAATGAAGAAATATTTAATTGGACAGATAATGAGGTTAACATGATATACAGGATTTTTGATTTGTAAGACTTAAAAAGGTATTGACAAGTTATAATAATATTTTATACTGTTTTTAGGCATAATAGGGTTAAGATTGTTAATTATAAAGGTAGACATATTATAAAAATTAAGAATATTTAATTAGATTGATAATGAGGCTAATATGATTTTTTTTCTTTTCTTATGGTTTGGATTAGGATTTATAGGATTATAGATTTGTAAGACAAGGGATATTGATAAGATATAATAATATTTTATATTGTTTTTTTAGGTTTAATAAGGTTAAGATTGTTTATTATAAAGGCAGACAATGTATTTGTTTTTACAATTTGATGCTTATTGTGTAGACAGAAGTATGTAGAATAGTAGTAGGAAGAAAAAAAATTAAATGGATTGTTTTTTAAGAGGGAGGGAAGTTTGAAGTATGTATGTATGTATGTATGTATGTATGTATGTATGTATGTATTCATTCATTCATTCATTCATTCATTCTTTTTTATGTAAGGGGAAGGAGCAATTGTATTAGAGATTTGTATATGTGTTAATGGAAGGATTTATAGAAATGATGTGATCTTGGTTTGATATAGGGTAGGGGATTGATTAGAGAAATTGCTGTATATTCTTACTACTGAAAGCTGGAAGTCACCTGTATATGTAACTTTCTAAAAGTCTTTTTTTGTGTGTGTTTTTACACTTTTAGTGTTTTTTGTAGTTTTTTTGTTTTTGTTTTTCTGTAGTTTTTTATCTTTGTTTTAAAAAATAATAAAAACTTTATTGCAAAAAAAAAAAAGGATCAGATAAGAAGTTGGGCTAGACCTCTGCCTAGAGAAGATGGATGGATGGATGGATGGATGGATGGATGGATGGATGAATACATACATACATACATACATACATACATACATACATACTTCAAACTTCCCTCCCTCTTAAAAAACAATCCATTTAATTTTTTTTCTTCCTACTACTATTCTACATACTTCTGTCTACACAATAAGCATCAAATTGGGCTAGACCTCTGCCTAGAGAAGAGTTAGTACTGAGCTAGGCAGTCTGACTCATCTAACAGAGGTCTTTATATTTATAGTGAGGGAAGGGAAAAATAATCATTACTATGTTCAATCATGTAATAAAACATAACACTACTTACTTTATAATAAAATTTCTTGGCTAATGTATGCACAAGAATCAGTTTAGCCAGAGCTGCAGATCCATAGAGAAAATAGGATACATAGCAGTGGGTATACCAGCAAAGAGATCGTCCAATAAGAGAAATAATTGCTGCTACGAGAAGGACGCCAATTAAGGTGACAAACCAACTAAGTACTGAAAAGGATAAAGCAATGGCAAATTCCTTCAGATAATTAATCCCTGAAAGAAAAGGAAAAAAGATATTAAAATCAGACTAATCCTATACTATTTCTTTTAGATGGACCTAAAGTTGTAAGAAAATGTGGTTCCTGGTAAGATGAAAATGGCAACAAAAAGCCACAAGGCCTTTTCCTTTCAGGAATGAGTTGTAAATTATTGCCCCACATCTTTTACCTATTTATATTCTAGTCATAGCATTTCTGATCTGACTTAATTCCAACATGGCAAGGCTTTCACTCCTTTATAGAAGAAACTGCTTACACATATAGCAAGTTTATGTTTTATTTAAATCAGCAGAACACTCAACTTCGTTTGGGCCCATGGCCCTCAACTCAAAACTTAATATTTTTCTCCTACTCTATAAGGTACATTTCATATGCCATCAGAATCATTGCATCATGGTTATGTGCTGAGAAAGAAAGGCAATAATCATTATAGGCCAACGTCTATACAGTAAGACATATTGATTTGGGCAAACTGTGTCCCTGACTGACTTTGTAGACACTCTTTTAATATTCTATGTATAGGATCTGGAGACTAACAGACTGAACTTCTGTGCATGTACCACTATATCCTCACTCTGACCTATTTCAGAAACTTAGACAATCCTAACTTTACTTATCCTCATGCTAAACAACTGACAGGGAAAATGCATAAAGGCTTAGTTGATGTAAGGAACTCATTATCATAGCTTAAATGTCTTGGTTTCTTTTTCATGGGTTTCCAAACATAATTCTTACTTTTCTTTAGCTCTTGCTTTCCACACGTTACCATTTAAAATTCTGAAGTACCTTTTTTTGTTGGCTTCTTCTGGTGGAGGTACAGACACAGAAACTAAATCGTAAAGCTCTGAGAAATGTATGAATTGTGGTACGGGTGTAATGGAAGAAAGGATGGTTTGAAAGAATAAGGTTTGGAGAGATGTTATGAACCCTTCTCAGGGTCTTCTGCCTAGTTTTTACCCCAAAACCAGGGCTTCCCTACCAGCAGCCAGTTTCCTATGTCCCCTCCAGGGTCTTGGGTGAAGCCACTGCCTGCAACCAGGTGGATCCCTCACGGGTCTCCCTTCTCTCCACTCCTTCTCTCTTTCCAATTTTTGGTTAGACTGGCAGCATGTCCCACAGCAACTGAGGAGGTAGATGTCCCTCCAGGGCTCTAGTTCCCAACACTTATATACCTTGCTGTACTAATGGGACTGCTGGCTCAAATTCTCCCCACACCAGCCCTGGCTAGCAGCCAGGTCAGCTCATCAGCCTCCCAAAAAGGAAGGAAACAATCCAAAGCATCTTTGGGGATGCAAGGAAAATCCCCATTACAGAAAAGCAGATGTGGGTGAGGGCCTGAAAATAGTTGCTGCCCTTCAAGGCCGAAAGTGAGCTTTTCTTTTTTCTTTTTTCCCTCACTCCAATGTCTGGCTCACAACAACAAAACAGTGGCCCTGCCAGGCCACAAAATCCATATGGCACATACTCCCTTTCTTTGGGGAAGAGCCTGGTGGACCTATGCTCACATGTCTAGGATAGGACCCCTTCATGGATCACTGCCTTGTCGTGGCGAAGGGGCTTGCGTAACTCAATGAAGCCATGAGCTATGCCGTGCAGGGCCACCCAAGACGGACAGGTCATGATGGAGAGTTCTGACAAAACATCCATTGGAGGAGGAAAAGGCAACCCACTCCAGTATCCTTGCCAAGAAAACCCCATGGACAGTATCAAAAGGCCAAAAGATATGACTACTGAGGAAGAGTGGAGGGTGATTCCGAGTAGCTCGAGAAAGAGTGAAGCGGCTGGGCCAAACCCACAAGGCCTTTTCCTCAGGACACTCAGTTGTGGATGTGTCTGTAAGTGGAAGGAAAGTCCGATGCTGTAAAGAACAATATTGCATAGGAACCTGGAATGTAAGATCTATGAATCAAGGTAAGCTGGATGTGGTCAAACATGAGATGACAAGATTGAACATCGACATCTTGGGAATCAGCGAACTAAAATGGACAGGAATGGGCGGATTTAATTCAGGTGACCATTATATATACTACTGTGGGCAAGAATCCCTTAGAAGAAATGGAGTAGCCCTCATAGTCAATAAAAGAGTGGGAAAGGCAGTACTGGGGTACAACCTCAAAAACGACAGAATGATCTCAGTTCGAATCCAAGGCAAACCATTCAACATCACAGTAATCCAAGTCTATGCCCCAACCACTGATGCCAAAGAAGCTGAAGTTGACCGGTTCTATGAAGACCTACAACACCTTCTAGAACTAACACCAAAAAAGATGTCCTTTTCATCATAGGGGACTGGAATGCTAAAGTAGGAAGTCAAGAAATAACCAGAATAACAGGCAAGTTCGGCCTTGGAGTACAAAATGAAGCAGGGCAAAGGCTAATAGAGTTTTGTCAAGAGAACACACTGGTCATAGCAAACACTCTTTTCCAACAACACAAGAGACGACTCTACACATGGACATCACCAGATGGTCAATATGGAAATCAGATTGATTATATACTTTGCAGCCAAAGATGGAGAAGCTCTATACCAGTGGTTTCCAAACTGTGTGTCACGACACATTAGTTTGTTGTGACAAAACCTGGAAGTGGTGATGGCGCGTCGCTGCCGGCGTGTGCGGTGGTGGCAGTGCGCCATCAGCGATTCCGGGTTTTAGCGCAAAACACGAGGCCGCCGCCGCACACACATCGCTGCCGTGCACGCCGCCGCCACGTGCATGCCCCTGCACCCCCACCACTGCTGCCGTTGGTGTGTCGCCAACGGAGGGAGTTTGGAAAGCACTGCTCTATACAGTCAGCAAAAACAAGACCTGGAGCTGACTGGCTCAGATCATGAGCTTCTTATCACAAAATTTAGGCTTAAATTGAAGAATATAGGGAAAATCACTAGACCATTCAGGTATGACCTAAATCATATCCCTTATGAACATACAGTGGAGGTGAGGAATAGATTTAAAGGATTAGATCTGGTAGACAGAGTGCCTGAAGAACTATGGATGGAGGTTCGTATCATTGTACAGGAGGCAGCAACTAAAACCATCCCAAAGAAAAAGAAATGCAAGAAAGCAAAGTGGCTGACTGATGAAGCTTTACAAATAGCTGAGGAAAGAAGGGAAGCAAAAGGCAAGGGAGAAAGGGAAAGATATAACCAACTGAATGCAGATTTCCAGAGAATAGCAAGGAGAGATAAGAAGGCCTTCTTAAATGAACAATGCAAAGAAATCGAGAAAAACAATAGAATGGGAAAGACTAGAGATCTCTTCAAGAAAATCGGAGATATCAAGGGAACGTTTTCTGCAAAGATGGGCATGATAAAGGACAAAAAAGGCAGGGACCTAACAGAAGCAGAAGAGATTAAGAAGAGGTGGCAAGAATACACAGAAGAACTATACAAGAAAGATCTTAATGTCCCTGATATCCACAATGGTGTAGACCAGAGCTTTCCAAACTGTGTGTCGCGACACAAAAGTGTGTCGCCACACCACCCGGAAGCGGTGGTGCGCACGTGCACAGCGGCCGCCATGCATGCGCGCGCCGCCGCACGCCCCCCGCGCCGCCGCACGCCCCTCCCGTGCCGCCACTGTGCGTGCGCGCGCCGCCGCACGCCGCCCCGCACCATCACCGTGCGCGCGCATGTCGCCACCGCCGGGTGTGTCGCCAGCGGCGGCACTTTGGAAAGCCCTGGTGTAGACACTGACCTTGGGCTGGACATCCTAGAGAGTGAAGTCTAGTGGGCCTTAGGAAGCATTACTAACAACAAAGCTAGCGGAGATGACAGTATTCCAGCTGAGCTATTTAAAACCCTAAAAGATGATGCTGTTAAAGTGCTGCACTCAATATGCTAACAAATTTGGAAAACTCAACAGTGGCCACAGGATTGGAAAAGGTCAGTTTACGTTCCAATTCCAAAGAAGGGCAATGCCAAAGAATGTTCAAACTACCGTACAATTGCGCTCATTTCACATGCTAGCAAGGTTATGCTCAAAATCCTACAAGCTAGGCTTCAGCAGTATGTGAACCAAGAAGTACCAGAAGTGCAAGCTGGGTTTCGAAGAGGCAGAGGAACTAGAGATCAGATTGCCAACATTCGCTGGATCATGGAAAAAGCAAGAGAGTTCCAGAAAAACATCTACTTCTGCTTTATTGACTACGCTAAAGCCATTGATTGTGTGGATCACAACAAACTCTGGCAAATTCGTAAAGAGATGGGAGTACCAGACCACCTTACCTGTCTCCTGAGAAACCTGTACGCGGGTCAAGAAACAACAGTTAGAACTGGACATGGAACAACCGATTGGTTCAAAATTGGGAAAGGAGTACGACAAGGCTGTATATTATCACCCTGCTTATTTAACTTATATGCAGAGTACATCATGAGAAATGCCGGGCTGGATGAATCACAAGCCGGAGTTAAGATTGCCGGGAGAAATATCAACAACCTCAGATATGCAGACGATACCACCCTAATGGCAGAAAGTGAAGAGGAACTAAAGAGCCTCTTGATGAGGGTGAAAGAGGAGAGTGCAAAAGCTGGCTTGAAAATCAACATTAAAAAAACCCAGATCATGGCATCTGGTCCCATCACTTCCTGGCAAATAGAAGGGGAAGAAATGGAAGCAGTGACAGATTTCATTTTCTTGGGCTCCAAGATCAACGCAGACGGTGACTGCAGCCATGAAATTAAAAGACGCTTGCTCCTTGGGAGCTATGGCAAACCTAGACAGCATATTAAAAAGCAGAGACATCACCTTGCCGACAAAGGTCCGTATAATTAAAGCTATGGTTTTCCCAGTAGTAATGTATGGCTGTGAGAGTTAGACCATAAGGGAGGCTGAGCGCCGAAGAATTGATGCTTTCGAACTGTGGTGCTGGAGAAGACTCTTGAGAGTCCCTTGGACTGCAAGGAGGTCAAATCAGTCAATCCTAAAGGAAACCAACCCTGACTGCTCATTGGAAGGACAGATACTGAAGCTGAAGCTCAAATACTTTGGCCACCTAATGTGAAGAGAGGACTCACTGGAAAAGACCCTGATGCTGGGAAAGTCTGAAGGCAAAAGGAGAAGGGGACGGCAGAGGATGAGATGGTTAGATAGCATCACCGATGTAATGAACATGAATTTGAGTAAACTCCGGGAGACAGTGGAGGACAGGAAGGCCTGGCGTGCTATGGTCCATGGGGTCACGAAGAGTCGGACATGACTTAATGACTGAACAACAACTAGGATAGGAACAACCAGCTTTGTGCCAGCATTAGCATTAACCTTGGCATATGGTAGGAGTACTACTCCCACGATCTGGATAGAAAACATTTCTACCTCTCCCTTTTCTGGTCTTAGGTAAGGGCTCCAATATGTCCATCCCATGTCTGGAAAATGGGACTGGCACTACAAAAATAGGTAGCATAGGGACGTTATCCTGCCCTGACCTAGGCCTGACTTTCTGACACTCAGGACAGGACTGGCAATGCCTCACCACATTCTGGGTCAACTTGGGCCAATAGAACCTTGCTTTTATAAGATCCAAGGTCTTTTCTGATGCTAGATGGCCTGCCCAAGGGCTTTCATGTGCCATGTTCAGTAGCTTAGCTCTGAACGTCTCTGGCACAATTACCTGCTCTCTCACTTCGTGTGTGTTTGGGTCCCTTCTGAGCCTCACTAGCACCCCTTTTTCTACAAAGATGGTTTATCCTTGCAGACTGTACACTAGGCGAGACTTCCTTCCAGCAGCCATATAAAGACTGTTGAATTTTTTGCAGAAGACCTATGTCTGCCTGCCAATCCTCATCACAGGGAAATTCATCTCCCTTTGGCTGTGATGTTCGTGACTGTTTCTCAGCTACTTTCTTTTGCTGCCTAGTTGTCACTAATATGCCTGAATTTGTCAGATTTCTCGTATGAAATTAGCAAATTGTTTTCTATACAAAGCACAGCTTCCTCATGATGACATGACGCCAGGTGGCCAGATAACAACAAAGCCTTCCCATAGCTTTGAATGGCTTTGCTTATATCTTCATTAGATATGAAGCTAGAAGGTACCATGTGATGTATTGTTTATGTCTAGTCTCTAAACCTTCCCATGGGAACAGTTTGCCACGATGCTTCTGTGGGAAGCCTTGCTCTGTGTAGAGCAAGGGAGGGGTGGATCACATGCTTGCTTAGATGCAGCACTGCCACCCAATAGCAGGTCATGCTATGTGCTATGGCCTATGCTTTAGGCCTGTTGTGTGTCACACCTAACTTCCAGCCAATCAGAAAGCTGGAAGAACTGAATATCTAACCATGCAAAATGGTGTTCTATGCTTCTTGACTTCTGTCCGGTCTTTTAGCCATGTTCGTGTGTGTGTTCTACTTCTGAAGACTGGGAAGTGCGTAGCTATGCCTGGCTGTGTGTGTATGCCATGGCATGAGCCCCTTCATGTCTGTCAATGGAAACAATCCACGAAACTCTGCTTGTAAGTTTGTTTTTCCTTTTGCAATGCTGTACCATGTATATTCAACTTTGCTTTTATCACAAGTAAAGATTTTATAGCTTTTACAAGCTGCACTCTGTTTAGTCTCAAGCCTTGATTTTTCCCTATAAGCCAGCGTACATCCTATCAGAATTGGGGGGGGGGGGGCTCAGCTAAGCTGCTTGGAGAGGCTGTTAGCATGCTAGCCAGCACTCTCCTGGTGATGGGCACATCCATCCCCAACACCATATCATGTTGAAGACCCTTGACCACCCCCAACGTGGCAGTGATTTTCAGGCCCACACCCACATCTCTTGTTCTGTAATGGGGATTTTCCTTGCATCCCCAAAGATGCTTTGGATTGTTTCCTTCCTTTTTGGGACAACCTTCCCCACCAAAGACTCTCTGATTAGGGACATGTGCCTCCCTGTGTCAACTAGAGCCTGCATAGTGGTGTTCTTCATCCTGACTGGGACCATGGCCGGGGACCGTTCAGTTCCCCGAGGCCTTGCATAGCTAGCTGTCTTTCTTTGGGACATTTTGCTTCCATGACCAGATTTTCCACACTTGAAGCATTTAATGGGAGCTGCCTTGCTTAAGGTCCCTTTGTCTCCCTTAGGGGCATCCCTTGGTACTTTCCCTTTCTGAGGACACTTTTTGGGAGGAGAGAGTCTGCCTGGGACATCCACTTGTAACCAATTAGCAGCTGCCTCCTCCAGGATAGCGTGCATTTCATGAAATCCTTGCTTTGCATCAAACACATGCTCCCAGAACTTATGCCTGTAAGTCTGATCTCATAGCGTTGGAGAATTGCCTCTTTCACAGCACCATAATCTCCTGCTTGAGCTACTGGCAATTGTGTGAACACTCGAAGGGCTCTCCCAGCCAAACACGGAGCTATTCTAGCTGTTCAGCTACTTTTTGGCCAGCCCTGTGTTCTTGCCACCTGCTCAAACATAGTGTCATGAATGGCACCCTGCCTTGGTGCCATCCTGACATGACGCCAGCTGGAGAACGACGGCAGACGTGCAGGAAGTAGGAAGCCGATGTTGATTCAGCAACATGGACCATTAAGTGCAATGATCAAGAGGTGTGAGATGAGAGGAGACACAGACTTAGAGGAATTCGTTGAAGGGGTGGGGAATGCTTGTATTTATACTGTTACTTGTAAAACTCGAATCTTAACTTGCTTTGGAATCACAGCTCAATAAAGACTTCTAAAGTGGTTCATGTCAGAAGTACTGATTAATTGGGCAAGGGATCAGAGCCTTGACAGAAAGATTCAAGTCTATAATGGCGAACTTAAACGAGGCTAGCCAGCTCTTCGAGGACAGTTTGCGGATGGGAGAACCAGAGCCTGAAGGCAAACCCTCGGCCCTGGACGGGGAGGGCAGCGGCACAGGTGGCCAGATCCCACTGAGCCACAGCGCAACGGCGGCCGAGGAGTGGATGGGGGAACAAGACGCCTGGACAGTGGCCCCAACCGCTTGGGGAAGCACACTACGACTACAACCGACAGTGGAATATGAGCCTCCATGGTCCCGGCACGTCAGGGGAGACTTCGAAGATTCAGGCAGATGGAGGAATGCATGAACCGCCTACAGCAGTGCTTTCCAAAGTCCTGACGTTGGCAACACACCAATGGTGGCAGCGTGCACGGCAGCAGCCTCATGTTTCACGCGAAAACTCGGAAGCACTTCAGCACTTCCAGGTTTTGTCGCGACACACAGTTTGGAAAGCTATGGCCTACAGGGAATGTTGGAGAGAGTACTGCGGAGGCTAGACACACTGACAGTGGGCGGAGCGGAGGCAAGGAGTCAACTGATGGCAGGTGAGAGGTCTGGAGGCACTAGAACGGGAGGGGGACAGCAGGTGGTGGGAAGAACCCATAATGACCACCCTCCTCCAGGAGTTCCTGCAAGGACGACGAACCAAGCACGAGGGAACGATGGGCCCGTCAGAACCAAAGAGCTAAGGGCGAAATTCGCCAGTGACCCAAAAACGCTAGCCTGCTTCCTGACTCACGTTAGGGGTTTTATGAGGGAGCATGGGGGTCTTTTTTTTCCCCAGAGGAATCAAAGATAAACTGTGTGTCGAACTGCCTGGAAGGGGAGGCGACCGGTTAGTGGGGCTCCATGATGTGGGAGCCCTAGAGCTAGGAAGTTTTGATGAATTCATGAGTGCATTAAGGGAGAGGTTTGAGGATCCCCTATTGAAATTGAAAGCCCAGGTGAACCTGCAGTGCCTCAAACAGGGGAACAGGTCAGTCTCTGAATACTCACTAGAGTTCAGGAGACTGGCCGGGACTAACAGACTGGCCAGAATCACTGAAGGTGCAGTGCTTCCAGGGGGGCTTACGATCAGAAATATTACAACAGGCTCTAATACGAGGCAACCCAAAGACTGTAAGGGAGTGGATTTGCCTGGCTGGAGAGACAGAGAACTTACAAGCCCGCATTAAAGAGCAGCAACGAGACGGGGCGAGAGGCAAGCGTTCGGTGGCACACAACCCCCAACCTGAGAACCGTGGGACACAAAAAACGTGGGAGGGGGAGACGGAGCAGTGAACAAGGAAGAGACTGTGTTTTAAATGTGGTGGAGAGGGGCATCATCATTGGCGATCACTCGTAGCCGAGTAAGATTGTCTTCCAAAGGTAAAATTTTAACAGTGGATCCGTAAGTGGCTATAAAGGCCAATTCTGGATCCGCACAACCTCCCACAGTGAGGGCATAGGTTTCTGGGTGGGAGTCGGTCATGATGAGGGTTTGCCTGACGTGCCTTAATTTTAGCTCTTTTCTCCCTTTCACCCTGTACTCGTGCTTCTTCAAAGTCCATAGCACCTTTAATAAAGGCTGACCTCCAATTGAAACGCTCATGAGTTAGGGCTTCCCAGTTCTCAATGCTGATATTACATTTTTTTAAATTAGCTTTGAGAGTGTCTTTGAATCTCTCTTGCTGTCCACCGATATTCCGTTTTCCATTCTTAAGTTGGGAGTAAAGTAGCTGCTTTGGAAGACGATGGTCAGGCATTCGAACAACATGGCCGGTCCAGCGAAGTTGATGTTGGATGATCATTGTTTCAGTGCTGGTGGTTTTCGCTTCTTCTAATACGCTAACATTAGTCCGCCTATCTTCCCAAGTCATTTGCAGAATTTTTCGGAGGCAGCGTTGATGGAATCTTTCAAGAAGTTGGAGGTGGCGTCTGTAGAGGGTCCATGTTTCACAGGCGTACAGAAGGGTTGGTAGTACAATGGCTTTGTAAACAAGCATTTTGGTCTCCCTGCGAATGTCCTGATCCTCAAACACTCTACGCTTCATTCGGGAGAAAGCTACACTCGCAGAGCTCAGGCGATGCTGAATTTCAGCGTCAATGTCGGCTTTTGTAGATAGATGGCTGCTGAGATAAGAAAAGTGGTCGACATTTTCTAGTGACACACCTTTAAGCTGGATTGATGGCGCTGCGGAGGGATTGGTTCGAACTTGCTGGTAAAGCACTTTGGTTTTTTTAATGTTAATAGAGAGGCCGAGCTTTTCATATGCTTCTGCAAAGATGTTTAGGATAGTTTGAAGATCTTCCTCGGAGTGTGCACAGACTACGTTATCATCGGCATACTGAAGTTCTATAACAGAAGTTGTAATTACCTTATTTTTTGCTTTCAGACTACTAAGATTAAAAAGCTTTCCATCTGTTCGATATATAATTTCTACACCAGTAAGAAGTTGGAGAGGGGCACCGCACCGCCGAATGCCCTCAGAACACAGTTCCCACAGGAAGGAAGACGGGGGGAGGCAGTACCAAGACTTCAGCAGCAAAGATCAAGGGACACATGGCTACGGCAAAGGGGGGAAGACCCCATGGCTTCCTGTTGGATAGGGACTCAACGGAGGAGTTCAAATAGGCAGGAAACGACAAAAGCTTGTTCTGAGCGCCGATGAACAGGCTGAGCACAAAGGGAGTGCAAATTGGATGGTGAGTGGGGACTGCCCAGCAATGCTGGTAAAAGTACAGATAAAAGCATCTGGGGGCAGGGGCAGATTGAGGCTCACAGGACTCTTAGACTTGGGGTGCACTCGGAGTCTCATGCACCCCACCATTGTAGCTAAATTGGGGGGTTAAAAGTGGAGAAGTTAAAAGAACCCATCAGTTTCGTTCAGCTCGATGGGACTGATGAAGGGTGGACCGGCTAAACCAGGGGTAGGCAACCTGTGGTCCACGGCCCACTGATGGTCCGCGGGCTGTTAGGAAGTGGTCTGCAGGGTAAGCCGGAGCAGCTGATTGGTGGCTGACCGGAAGGGGAAACACCTCCACCTATCAGTGAGTGGCAAAGAAGGGCAGAGGCGGGCCGAGGAGCACCCCCGCAAATCAGCCCTCATTTTTCACCTCCCTGCTGCTCGGTGCAGCATTTTTTCATGGAACCGAGGGCATTTTCAGGGTCCCAGGACCCTGCCCTTTCAAAGGGGCACCCCGGCGGGGCGCGGGGTGGACTTCCCCCCCTTTTGCTCCCCGTGGTTTTTTCGGCCCCTACCAGGGTAGCTCAGGCGCACCTCCTCCTCCCCGCTGCACAGCTGATCGACGTGGAGATTCTCCACCCTGGGGCGCCCCCGTCACTTTTTGCGGTGATCCAAGGCTTTTTCGCCTCGTGACAGTGGCGCTCTGCCAAGAAAAGCTGCGGGGGCTGCGACCCCTAGAAATAAAGTGCACAATAAATGTAATGCTCCCGCCTGGAAACCCCGCCCACCGGCCCACATGATTGGCTGCCACCTGCAAACCCGGGCCCCAGCCCTTGGAAAAAATTTCCCTATGGAAGTGGTCCCTGGTGTCCAAAAAGGTTGCCGACCCCTGGGCTAAGCATTGCACCAAGCTGGTTCAAATGAAAATAGGGGACCATGAGGAGCCTTGACACATAGCAAGATAGTCCTGTGGAACTTCTCCACCCCCATCGTATGTAATTTCACAGGCACAGGTGTGGCCTCAGCCACCACACCACCTCCTCAGATTCTTCCTCCCTTTCCAACTCTCTCCCTAGTCTACCTCTCTCCTTTTTCAGCCTCTGCACAAGCTTCTTGAAAGTTCTTGCCTGACTTTCAAGTTTTCTTTCTCATTTCCTTCGCTCCTGCTCAAACTCCTCCTGAGAATTGCTCATGACTCTCTCCCACTGTTGCCTCTCCTCCCTTTGAGATGCTACTATGGCACCCATGGCATCTACCATCTCCTGCATGCTTTGCATTTGGTCTTCCATCTCCCCAACCCCCCCCCCCCTCCCCAAGTCTACCAAATGCCTTAGCAAACTTCTGGTAACAGGTCTGTTTAGATTCAGTAGCTTGGCAAGCATCTCCTTCCTCTCACATATCCACTGTCTGTGTTTACAAATGCCACCTTAATACACAACCAGCCCTGTGTCGGGTGCCATTTATATGTCACAGTGTGACAGGCTTCAGTTTTGAACTGGAGTTGTACTTCTTAGCAAAGATGACAATGGACACAGAAACACACAACAGTAGAGGCTTTTTATGCTTTTTACTTTATACAGATATTTACAGCAGGTATTTACGACATGGCTAAACCACACCCTCCTGATGTTGGGTTTCCCTCCCAGGTCTCCCTCCCAGCGATTTTCCCCCTTTATCTCTCCAGCTTCCTCCCCCTTTCTCTCCATCTCCCTCCCTAGTTTCTGGGCTTGATAAGAGAGAGAGTAGAAAAGAAAGGAATGAACTGGGATTACTAGAGCCTGCTCAGTGTTGCTTGACTTTTTTCCAGCTCAGCCAAACACCTTCCACTTCTCTGTTGGGGTAAGAATTCTTCTATCCAGTTTTTCCCAAAAAACCAGGGCTTCCCTACCGGCAGCCAATTCCTTCTGTCTCCTCCAGGGTCTTGGGTGAAGCCACTGCCTGCAGCCAGTTTCCTCCTAGCCCTCCAAGGTTTTGGGTCTTGGGTGGAGCTTGTCCCCTTGGGTCTTCCCTGCTCGACCTCCAGGGAAGCCACCCCTGGACCGCCCTTCTCCTCTCCCCAAACAGGAACTGACACTTGCCCTGCACACTTCAATTCACTCTCCAACCTCTGTCCAGCTTTTTCTCTCCAGCATCTCTGTTTGCTCCAGCTACAAACTTTTACTTTCCTTTCCTTCTTTCTTCCTTCTCCTCCCTCCCTCCCTCATTTTTGGTTCCTCACTCCAATGTCTGGCTCACACCAGGCCACAAAATCTATATGCCACAGTATGTAAACTAGAGTTAATTTGATTTCCTTTTCTTTTAACTCCTGTTTCTAATGTATTTTGCTTCCTACTTTTTCTGTATTTTATATAAGGCTGCTGACCCTTAAACAGAACAGTATGATGGATATGTCTGCACATGACAGAACATGAAGTGAACTTACCTCTTTTTCTTGGCTGCAGAACTTTTTTTCCTAGATAAAGCATGGCAAGTGACACAATGACACAATTCATAATGGTACCAACACGAGCTGGGTAAGCCACAACAAACATGCCAAGAACATCAAAGAAGACAACATTTCCATGTCGATACTCATGAGATTTGGTTAGTGTATCTGACTTTGCTAAGTATTTTAGCACAGCTAAAATATTGTCACCTTGGGGAAAAAAATAGCATACATTAAGGATCTGTCTTTTTCCAAGCGTTTCAACATACCATTTCATTAGGAATATTGTATCACAAAACAATTGGAATTTGAAATTATTTACTTCTCAAAAGAAATAAAAAATAATGGAAGGAAAATAGTAAATGGACAGGACAAAATTCAATATACTGAAGGCCTGCATTTTTAATATATAGTTACATAACCTTAAAATAAATGGAAAAATAATTTGGTGTTCCTATGTGAACTGCAGAGCCAAGAATGATAAAGAAGTAGGTAAGATGTAACCAGGGGCGTGGTGGCTCAGCGGGTAAGACGCCAGGCTTGTCGATCGGAAGATCGCAAGTTCAGAGGTTCGAATCCCTAGCCCTGTGTGATGGAGTGAGCTCCCGCACTCGCCCCAGCTCTTGCCAACCTAGCAATTCAAAAGCATGCAAATGCAAGTAGATTAATAGGTACCACTTCGGTGGGTAGGTAACAGCGTTCTGCATGCGTCATGCCGGCCACATGACCGTGGAAGCGTCTTCGGACAACGCTGGCTCTTCAGCTAAGAAACGGAGATGAGCACCGCCCCCTAGAGTCGGACACGACTGCACAAATGTGCGGGGGGAACCTTTACCTTTACCTAAGATGTAACCAGGAAAAAATTCAAGGAAAAGTTTATAAAACTAGGCTGTGATATCTAAATTGCCTTTAGTAATTAAAATCAATTTACTTTACCCAGACTTCTTAATATAGGAGGAACAAAGTCAATTTACCTGGTTATATTTATCCATGAACTTTTTATTCTCAAAGCTTTATTGTCTTTAGGGTACTGAGATTTTGGGCCTCTGAATTTCAATTTTCATTATTAACGAACATGGAAAACAACAGTTTAATCTTACCTTGCTGTTAAAAGTCATTAGAAACATTGAATGCTAACCTGCTCTCTGAATAGAATCTGTCAAAATCCGATCCGCAGTGTCATATATTGTATGATAGATGTAACCATTTTCAATGAAAGCCAAGTCTATTCCTGTCAGTATAATTAAATTAAATCATAACGTTATTTAATTTAAATTTACAAAGCATTCCTAACTAAATTAATTTATAATTAATGTTAACAATAACTAAATATTTATGAACTGTTCTACTAAACAGTCATATTTCAATATTTGCCTACAGCTTCATTATTTTGGTTGTCTGCTTATTATTTATGCTTTTCTTTCTTGCTGTCTCAAATGGTGGCTTTCACAGGGAGAACCTCCCTTGTATGAAGTCAGAGGCCCCCATTATGGCTGGGCCAGTGCATTCTCAGTTAATGCTGGTTTACCAATCAGGATAATAAAGAACTGTATACCAATGCTTTTCTGAAATGTTTTAATGTGTCTGATAAACAATCTACTTCTTTATTAATTTAGCAGTTGGCATCTCCCAAACAATTTTTTTAAGAGTGGCAGATTCCTATAGTGTCATACATGCGCTAACACAAATGGTGGAACTTTAGCCTCTTTTTTTTTTTTTGGTGCATCAATTTGGATTTTATTTTTACAGATTTTAACATACAGGTGCAAATCACACTAAAGTCTGAACCAACAGGGATTTCATTTCATGTATTTTACACAAAAGAAACACAAATATTGTGCTCCAGTGAAAGCCATGACAGCCTTCACTGAAACAAACTAAATTAAAAGAACCAAAGTATCAATTACAATATACGGTATGTTTGTTTTTTCCTAAATGTAGTGTTTTTCTTTAAAGATAGATTCATACATTGTATTAAATCATAATGTGATATGGATATGGCTTAACTTGTCTTTCCAACTCACCCATTGTGATTTGTAAACAGTGGGTTATGGGTTAGTGTGCTGTGCAACTGCAGTTGTTAGAACAAAACAAAAAACAAAACAAAACAAATCTGGCCTGACAATGACTTCTAGATTCAGCTTTCTGTAAGAAAGGGTAACATATGCCCAAAGTTGCAATGATAACCAATAGTTTAACTGTCACAATACTTGAAGGAGAAAATGGTGCTAGCTAAGCTAAAGCAGATCAACTCCCCTCACCAGTCACCTTTCCTGGGCAAGAAAAGTGCCAGTTCAGCCATAAAAATGCTTGGGAGGGAGGGAGGGAGGGAGGGAGGGAAGCTATGGGAAGCAAGGGCAAGGAAGGTAAAGGGGATAGAAACATCAGATCGTAACCTTTATTCTAACATATAGTCCCTGTATTGTTAATAAAACCATTGTCTTTGTAATCTCACCTTCATTGCCTCACTAACTCTGAACTCATGGATTGCATTGATGCTTTGATTTGCATAAACCTGTATGAAGGGGTTGCATCCCCACACCTTTTTGGGCTTGCTACTGCAGCCTCCAGTACTGAATAAATGCAACCTTGTTTTTATTGAAGGGTGATCTGGTCTCCATCGTTAAACGGAATCATAAAGGAGAAATTTCTCCTACATATGATTGTGCTGGAGTTTGTTTTTGATTCAGAAAATTTACAATGTGTACATCAACCTTAAACATATACAGCACTGGACAGCTCCACATCACAAGCTTTTCCTTGCTTATATTGGCTTGACAATCCTCCTACCTACTTTCCATTGGCCATCCAAGGATAGGCCCAAACACTAATCCTACTAAAACTATCCAACATACCTGGAACATTGCCAAAATCTCTGTAAATACGGAAATCTGTTTCTGCAGGGATAATACCACTCTGAAATATCTCTTGAGCCACAATACATCCAAAAGGGTGCTTAGCAGCAGAGATGTACGCTTGCACCAGCCAAGGGTTTTCAGGCCCTGTAAGAATTAGAGAACAATTATAAAATAAAAATCATTCAATTTTAATTTAGTGTTATGTATTTTAACTTGTGGTTTGCCATAACCAAAACACATGGCTTTGATCCTAAATAAGTTTACTAAAGCAAATTCACAGGAATTTTAAGTTCCTCTTTTCCCATTCGCTTTCCCACATTTGATATGACACGCTTCAGAGTGGCTTTTCAGAGGGCACACTCTACCGTGACCCAGGTGGAATAAGAGAAATGCTACTGCCATAACTCAATGGCTAAAGTCAAAGATGTTCTAGAAATTTGCTCAACTTTAATTGCCAATTGCCCACAGGAGCTCCAGATGGAGTTGTATGACTGACTGATCAGCAAATTTAATTAAAGAGAAACTACCCCCCCTTACCTGTACAGCTAAGATCAACAATGGTTTGAGAATGTCAGCTGCTCGCAAGGAAATTTAAGGCCAACTCTGTTGTTTACAACTGTTATCCCCCTGAGGCTACTTGTCATATTCTGTATGACCTCAAATCACAATATAAATTAATCCTTAGGGAGAAGAAGCTGAAGGCTATGAAAGATGCATGGAATCAACTCATCCTTTCTGTCAAGCAAAGGAGTGTCTCGGTTTTGGTGAATTTCTGCCCAGAGCCAATCCGGTCCCTGTTCAAGCTTGGGAAGCACATTATAAAGCTTTGCATACTGACCCTAATTACAATAGGGAAGATGCCTAAGGACTGGGGTAGCAATAAACATCCCTATTTACAAGAGAGATAATGAGGAAAACCTCACTAATCATAAACCTATCACCTTACTACATGTCCTAAGCAAATTAAATGCAAACCACCTGAGTAATAAACTCTAGGCCTGAATGGAATCCAAGGAAATTTTAGGGGACAAACCAGCTGGCTTTAGAGAAGGTTGGTCAACTGTACACCGTATTTTTATATTGCACCATCTTATCCAGAAATATTTATGTGCATAATTTAAAATCAACCTTATATGTGGCATTTTTGACTTTCAATTTGTCTTTGACTCTACAGCTAGAAAGATTCTGTGGGATAAGCTCAGGAATGTGGAGTCCTTGGTGCTCTCTGAGCCCTGTTGTTTTCTTGCAGACATTTTATTGCTGATGAGGCAACACAGCATATAACATAGCATATAATGTAGCACATAAACCAACCAAAGCCTTTCAGAACATCTTAAGTAACCCAAAAGACCCAGTAGTCCAAGAAGAAAAAACAGGAGTCATCTACAACATACAGTGTAAGGACTGTAGCAGCCACTATGTAGGACAGACAGGCAGAAGACTAGCAGAGCATATCCACGAACACCAACTAGCAGTCAGAAGACACGATGAAAACTCCTTAATCTCACAACACATGGACAGACTCAACCATACGTTCAATTGGGAGACTGTAAGCATCCTAGACCAAGCCAAATCCAAGAATGCTAGGGAATTCCTGGAAGCTTGGCACTCTGACAAGTCAGCCATCAACAGGCACACAGAGATAAACAACATTTACATACCATTCAAAAGAGACAATAGAAAAGGTAATGGAAAGGTAATGGAAAATTTCTGAACTGAGTTAAAATAACAGACAGTCCCCAGTGAAAGTAGCAGCAGGAAAGTAAAAGTTCAGAATGGCAGATTCAACGTGTAGGAAAAATGCTAAAATCTTCAAAATTAGCACAGAAATAATAACAGGGAGATGATAATATACTCTCAACCCTCCTTAGTATTGGATAGAAAGCAAAATCCAAAGCTTAAAAAGAATTTTTTCTAAAAAATATTAATCACAAAAATAACGATAAGCACCAAGAGAGATCTTTTCTCCTTAATGCAGAAAGCCTCTCCTAGGGTACAAATACTTAAAAAAAAATTGGGTGCTTTAGAAATGGGGTGGCTGGACTTAATATCCCTTAAAGGCTGCAGCGCGGCTTGGAAATGGTGACATCCCAGCCTCCCGGCGAAGTCTTACCCGTCGATCGCAAATGCTGTTTATGGTCTCCTGGCTGCAATTCGCCATCCGGAGGACAAATGTGTCAATCCCGAGCATTTTCCTTGATCCGGAAAAACGCTCCTGGGCTTCAGGAGAAACCAGCCTGAGCCCCAAAAAATTGCTATGATGCTAGTTCTGCCCGCGGAGCTCGCGGGCACAGCTGTTCAGTCCACCATGTTCCCACCAGAAGTCTTATTACATATGTTTTGAGGATCAGATTCGTCAACCTTTTCAAAGAGTGATGAACTCTATTTTGTTAGGCTCCGCAATGCCAGCCTCGTGGAAAGAAGCTAATATTGCACTTCTACTAAAGGAAGGACAAGATCATTCTTTAATTAAGAATTACAGACCAATCTCATTGCTGAACAATGACTATAAAATATTGGCTTTAATACTGGCTGAAAGAATGAAGAAAAACTTACAGGAATTTATTCACCATGATCAATGTGGGTTCTTACCCAAAAGACAGCTAAATGATAATGTAAGAATTGTCTTGGATATTATAGAATATTTACAATATCATAAAGAGTGTCAAGCAGCTCTTATTTTCCTAGACGCAGAGAAAGCCTTCGATAATTTGAACTGGATTTTTATGTTTAAAGTCTTGGAAAATATGGACTTCGGAGGGTATTTTATTCAGGGAAATAAGTCAATCTATACACCTCAAAAGGCAAGCATCATTGTGAACGATGAGTTAACTGACCCATGTCATATACAAAAAGGAACAAGACAAGGATGTCCTTTGTCGCCTTTGCTCTTTATTTTGGTGTTGGAAGTTTTTAATAGAGATATTAGACAAGATGAACAAATAAAGGGCTTAAAGATTAAAAAAGAGGTCTTTAAATTGAGGGCTTTTGCTGACGATTTAGTTCTGATATGACAGGACCCTTTGGATATTGCGGAACATTTGATGAAATTGAAAGAATTTGGGTCATTGGTGGGACTTAAAGTAAACAAACAAAAAACAAAGATGCTGACTAAAAATATGACCTCATGCGATCAAGAATTGTTGATAGGTAAGAATGGCTTCAAGATTGAAAAAAAGGTTAGATATTTGGGGGTTAGTTTATTTTATATTTTATATTTTATATCCCACCTTTTTTATTTTTATAAATAACTCAAGGCAGCGAACATACCAAATACTCCTTCCTCTTCCTATTTTCCCCACAACCCTGTGAGGTGAGTTGGGCTGTGTGTGTGTGACTGGCCCAAGGTCACCCAGCTGGCTTTAAGGCAGGACTAGAACTCTCTGTCTCCTGGCTTCTAGCCCAGCACCTTAACCACTGACTAGACCAAACTGGCTCAACCAGGAATATCAACCAGGAATAGTATGTTGTTTCAGAATAATTATGTTAAAATTTGGAACGATGTGAAAAAAGGTTTGTTAAGATGTGAAAAACTACAACTGTCTCTTATGGGGAGAATATCTGTGATTAAGATGAATGTTTTGCCTAGGATGTTGTTTCTCTTTCAGACTATACAGATTTACCATTTAAACAATGCCAGGAGGATATCTCCAAGTTCATTTGGCAAGGCAAGAAACCAAAAATTAAATATAAGTTGTTACAAGATGCCAAAGAATGAGGACGTTTGGGTTTACCTGACTTAAAATTATATTTTGATGCTTGCTGTTTGCTTTGGATGAAGGAATGGTTAATTTTGAACAACAGGAAGTTATTGCAACTGGAAGGACACGAACTGAGATTTGGGTGGCACGCATATTTGTGGTATGATAAAGTTAAAGTTAATAAAGATTTTAAAAATCATTTTGTTAGGATTGTCATATTGAGGGTTTGGAATAAATACAAAGCAAGATTGTCTCCTAATGTACCGCTGTGGTTGTCACCTCAAGAAGCATTCGTTAGAAGAGAAAATGTGGGGAAAACATGCTGGTTAAATTATAAAGATTTGTTAAACTTTGAAGAGGGTGAACCTAAACTTAAAGCAAGGGAGCAGTTAGAGTTGGAAGCTTTTACATGTCATTGGTTTACATATGCGCAACTGTCAGAACGCTTTAAAGTGGAAAAAAAGAATTTTAGATTTGTTAATGAAACAACTCAATTTGAACTGGAACTTTGTATAAATGATGAACATGTTATTACAAAGATGTATAAGATGTTACAAAAGAATTTAGAAGATGAACAAGTTAAAGAATGTGTGATTAAATGGGCTAAGAATTTTGGATATAATATTATGTTGGAGCAATGGGAGAACATGTGGAAGAAAGGTTTGAAATTTACTCTGAAGTATAACTTAAAAGAGGGGCGTGGTGGCTCAGCGGGTAAGACGCCAGGCTTGTTGATCGGAAGATCACAAGTTCGGAGGTTCGAATCCCTAGCCCTGCGTGCGGAGTGAGCTCCCGCACTAGCCCCAGCTCTTGCCAACCTAGCAATTCAAAAGCATGCAAATGCAAGTAGATGAATAGGTACCACTTCGGTGGGAAGGTAACAGCGTTCCGTGCTTGTCATGCCGGCCACATGACCGCGGAAGCGTCTTCAGACAACGCTGGCTCTTTGGCTAACAAACGGAGATGAGCACCGGCCCCTAGAGTTGGACACAACTGCACAAATGTGCGGGGGGTACCTTTACCTTTTATAACTTAAAAGAGAATTTTTATAAAATGATGTATCGCTGGTATTTAGCTCCCAATAAGCTGTCAAAAATGCATAATGGAGTAACGAATGTTTGTTGGAAATGTTCTCTTGGTGAAGGAATTTTTTATCATCTTTGGTGGACTTGTGAGCAGGCTAAAAAAATCTGGGATGAAATATGTGTTAATATCCAAAAGATCCTTAAAGTGGACTTACAAAAAAAACCTGAACTGTTTCTCTTGGGACTGATGGAGAAACAGCTCGAGAAACAACATGGGACTTTGCTTTTATACATGATTACAGCAGCAAGACTTTTATATACACAAAGATGGAAAGATCCACAAATCTCTACAGTCGAAAAATGGATGATTAAATTAATGGAACTGGCCCAAATGGCCAAGTTAACAGCATTGATAAGAGAAAATACTGTGTCTGGATTTGTTTCTACTTGGCAACCACTTTTAGACTATTTGTTTGTGTCGGAAAAAAATGAAGCTTTGATTTTGGGTTTTGATGATTAAATGGTTTGATCTGATAGAAATGTTACTAAGGTTTAACTAATGATAAGAGATTACATTTGTATAATATGTATTTACGTATATCTGTATTGGAGAAGGTCAGGTCACCTTCTTTTTCTGCTTTCTGTCTAATCCAGTGCTTTCCAAACTGCTGCTGTTGGCGACACACCAACAGCGGCGGCGGCGGCGTGCACGGTGGCAGCGCGGTGGCAGCAGCGCGGCGGCGTGCACAGCAGCAGCGGCCTCGTGTTTTCCGCTAAAACGCGGAAGCGCTGATGGCGCGCTGCTGTCATCGCTGCCGCCGCTGCCGTACACCCCCCCCGCTGCCGCTTCCGGGTTGTTTTGCGACACACTAAACTGTGTGTTGCAACACACTAAAGTGTTGTGACACAGACTTTAGAAAGCTATGGTCTAATCTTTCACTTTTATAGTTTTTCTTTTTTCTTTAGTTCTGTACTCTGCCTTTTCTATATTCTATGTTTTGTATTTTAATTATACTTTGAAAAATAAAACACTCAAATATAAAAAATTGTTAATTGGGATTAGATTTTGATTACTAAAGACAGGGATCAGGGGGATTTTGATTAAATGGAAAAGGGGACTATATATTTATGTTGTTATGTATTTTTGTTAATTTCTACTGGACCTTTGCTGATTAATAAGGAGAGCTGAAGATTTAGAGATGAATTTATAGAAAATGGGCTGAAGTATGGAATGAAGATGTATTTGGTTGTATTTTAAGAAACAGTGATAGGCTGTTAATGTTGAAGGATAAAGGAGGAAGTTGTTTCCTCCTCCTCCTCCTCGGGGGGGGGGTTTCTGCACTTCTTTATTTTTTTCTTTTTCTTTTTTTAATGTATTTTTGTATTAGGTTCTTGTATTAGTTTTATCTGTTTAATATAATTCTTAATAAAATTATTGAAAAAGAAATGAAAATCTTGTCTGCATCTTCAACATTCAATTGAAAGGTTGCATCAAAATAAAGCATTGTGATTTTTAAATGAAACTGTCACAAGACTTACATGAGCGGTACTAAAAATCTTACCTGTCTGAAATACAAGTTCTTTCCCTCCTACTCCAGCAGCCTCCAGATTAATAAATGCTTTAACTGATTTAGCCCATGGGTGTTGTGTAATGAAGCCATGACTAGCCTTGATAAACAGATAATAGACAGAAAACTTATAATATATTTGAACTACCTTCTGATTACACAAAGGAGATTCTAGTTCTGGAAAAATATTCTATTGCTCTCTTTGATTTCTTTCTTAATTAGTTAAAAGTTTATTACGGTACAGACCAGCATCATAAAACAAATAAACAGATATAAAATGAGGTTATATACAGTATATACAACATGAAATGTAAAAAGAGTAAATGATATAAAAATTCACTAATAAATGCTAGAGCCAGTCTGGTCTAGTGGTTAAGGCATTAGGCTAGAAACTGGGAGCCCACTAGTTCTAGTCCAGCCTTAGGCATGAAAGCCGGCTGGGTGACTTTGGGCCAGTCCCTCCCTCTCAGCCCTAGGAAGGAGCCAATGGGAAACCAGGAGACTGAGAGTTCTAGTCCCGCCTTAGGCATGAAAGCCGGCTGGGTGACTTTGGGCCAGTCACTCTCTCTCAGCCCTCGGAAAAACCTTGCCAAGAAAACTGTAGGGACTTGTCCAGGCAGTTGCCGAGAATGGGACACGATTGAATGGATGAAAAAGTGCTGAACAGGTCAGCTTTTTCATAGTGCAAGAAGAGAATGTGTATATTTGAAGGGTTAAGTAATCTAAATGCTTAGTCTCTGCAGGCAATAGAACTACATAAAACTTAGCAGTTTATGAGCTTTTCAGGTGCTCTCATCTACTTCCAAAGGAACAGCATGTTAAAACAGTTTTCTTAACTCAAACAAGCCAGTACAATTTAAAAAAAAAGTACTGTCATACTTGGGCATTGAAGAAAAAACTACTCTCTTCTTAATTGCAATTAAAACACACCTGTGCACACACAACCAAGAACTAAATTCAGTCTCATTGCCATGATGGGAAAGGAAAGAAAAAAAACATCTTTCTTACTTTTATTCAACTATCTGTCAAAACTTTCAGTTTTACACACCTTCATAGCAATTTCAGTATCAACTTATAATAAAAATAAGCTCTCTGAGTCCCAGTGGAAACGTTTGCTCATATGGAAGTATTAGGGATCTACTGAGCGCTTTCTTACCTGCAAGATACTTTCTTCTGCTCCATTAAACAGGAATATAACAGAATGTTGCAAAGGCTCAGATGATGTTGAAAATGTGTGCAGTATTTCAAGCATTATAGAACAGCTGACAGCATCATCACTAGCGCCTTAAAAGAATAAGATACTTAGCACATTAAGTTCCTGTGGCTGAAACATAATTACGGAACGTTTTAAAAGGACGTATTATAGAAACAACGTCCTCTCTCCAACAAAAACTGTTCAGGA
Organism: Charina bottae; assembly: GCA_023362775.1. Lineage (NCBI taxonomy): Eukaryota > Metazoa > Chordata > Lepidosauria > Squamata > Charinaidae > Charina > Charina bottae. The sequence continues at coordinate 202,005,202 of JALMGJ010000002.1, read as the reverse complement.
AAAAAAGGAAGGTTGTCAAAAATATTCTGAGCCAAGGTGGTATGAATGCTCAGAATTTATTGTTAAAATGTTACAGCAAAATTTCATTTCTAGTCATAATACAGATGTGAAAAAGTGTGGAATAAGGCTTTATAAATAGCTATGCAGCATTAACCTTTTCCTGTTCAGGAAGACTGCCTTCCAGAAATGGATGAACTATCTCCAGAGTGCCTGGATTGATGGGTTTCAGGAGAAAAACAGAACATTTCAGAAAACAATAAAATGATACGGGAATAGACCTGCAGTTATGCATAACCAGTTGACACTTTTGTATACCCTTCTGTAAATATTAACTTCTCCACAAAATATAAGCCATTTAATATAAAAATGTAAAATAATTGAACTCTTTTTACTGTACATTACAAACAGGAACCGTATTGTATAACTCAACACTGCAAAATTTACAGCTATAGACATTTTGATCATTCAGAAGAATGATAGTAAAAAGAAGAAAGTATATGACCTGCAAAGACTTGCAGCATTAATTGCTACTGTGCTTTTTATTTTTCATTTGGAATATTCCACAGGAGAAATTGGGACAGTATTCAAACAGGTTTTGACTTGCCAAGTTAAATTAATATATAGTTGCAAAATCTAATCAAATGAATAGGTTCTATATCTGTATTTAAATATAAATTTAACTAATTAAACAATACAAATAATATACTGTTCATTATCTAAGCAGTATGCAATTTTAGATTTATATGTTGAGAATTAGTTCAATGTAAAAAGCTGAAACAGAAGAGAAGAACAATTATTTTGTATCTAAATTCAATTAGAATGATTTTGAAATAGTTACTATATTCAATTACACTTCATTTATACAAGTCCCAAATGGAACAGATATTCCCCAAACAGTGTGCTGTGACCATCTTTGATGGCTAGAAACACAATTGAATTAAAAAGAATTCAACAATTATTAGATTTGTAAAACATTTTAATTGTAATACTGTAAATATAATGAAGAATTACTTCTGGGTATTATACAAATAAGATTTGAAGTGTAACTAGATTTCATCTTTTAAGCAGAGAGGAAACATAAATTTTCTGTGAAACAATAATTATTCCTCCCCTTTGTAAAATGTTTTTGATGTACTTACCTAGAGTATTTGGTACAGAGTCAAAGTGACAATTCAACATCACCGCATGTTCAGCTCCACTTCTGGGTTCCAGTTTGACGGCAACATTAGTAATATTGTCATAATAACTGGTGAATCCTCCAATAAAGTCAATACTGAAAGTGCCTGTCGGCCTCTGTATATCTACAGAGATTGTATGGACCTGATTGCTTATAATTTCAATAGCTTTAACTTGTTTCAAGAGGTAGTCAACAGTGAAAATTTCATTTTCTGGACTTCCAACACTTCTTGGACCAATTGCAGTAATGTTTTCTAAATATGCTCTGTTGGGCATATAAAATAAAGCATTAGAAAATTATTTTAAAATCTTTCATATCATAATTCCAAGCAATTACTCTATTAAAGAATTTATATCATGATAGAAACAAAAATTTACCCACTTTCTGCTAACAAGAATATGTAATGTTTACAGTCATCTTGTTCCTATATTTATGTGCATGGTAAGTTTTAAAAGATTCAATTCAAGGTTCAACACTTTATTTCAGAGCTTTCCAAACTGTGTGTCAGGACACGTTAGTGTGTCGGCTGCAGTGTCTGGGTGTGTCGCGGCTGCTGCTGCCTCCGAGCCCTGCCAGGATTCCGTGCAGGTCCTAGTGCCTGCCTTGTGCCTTGCTGCCTCCAAACCTGCTGTGATTCCGCGCAGGTCCTAGTGCCTGCCTTGTGCCCTGCTGTAAGAGTGTGTCACGAAATGATGCCCTGCTGTAAGAGTGTGTCGCGAAATGATGCATGTCTAAAAAGTGTGTCACCAACATGAAAAGTTTGGAAAGCTCTGCTTTATTTTATGTCCCACCTAAACTATTTTGGAGTCCTATCAGTGGTATACATGCCACTAGCTGAAAATCACTGACTTAAACACAGTAATCTACAATTATGGATGAAATGTACAGCTCTTACACATAAATTCTGAGTCAAGAATCAAATCCACTGGTATGTACTGTGACATAATTCTAATAACTTTTTCATGCTTTGGAGGTCATGGGGTTCATATGTAACATTCTACTAATTACAAGAAAGAAGTTACTGTAGAAGACATCAATACCACAGCCTATTGTCCATACAATTATGTGTGACTTGCTGATTTCTATACTTCAGATATATGAATAAGAATGAAGTCACAAAATTATGAAAACCTACACACTTTCATGTTACATTATAAGAGCCTACCACATTTCCTTCAGCAAGTATAGTATTGCACATGTGGAGTTATTCCATTAATGTACACAACACACAATCAATCTGGAGTATAATCCAGGTGTCAGGGATGTCCCATTGCCTACGTGCCACCCTGACATGATACTAGAGAAGTAAAAAAGTTAAGGGAACCCATAAATTTTGTTCAACTTGATGGGTCTGAAATGAAAGGCGGCCTGGCTAAGTATTGCACCGAGCCAGTAAAAATGAAGATAGGTACCCACGAGGAAGTATTGAATTTCATAGTGGCACCGGTCTCGGACCCACCAGTAGTATTGGGTCTAGTGTGGCTAAGGGCATGGAATCCTCAAGTGGATTGGGCAGAAAGCAGCTTGAGGTTTGGGAACGAGGAGAACAAAGAACACCGGGAAAGGCAGGAGCTGGGAGGAACGGCTTCAGATTTAAAAAAGGAGGAATCAGAGGAGGGGACACAAGGTGAGATAATCCCTGAGAACTATAGAGATTGGAGGATGGTATTTGAAGAGGAGAAAGCAAACCAACTCCCACCCCATAGAAAAACTGACTGTGCAATAGAGCTAATACCGGGTATGGCGCTACCAAAGCCAAGGATCTACCCATTGACCCCAAAGGAATTAGAAGCTCTGAGAGAGTTTGTAGACAAAAACTTAAAACGTGGATTTATCCGGCCAGCCGCTTCCTCAATAGCAGCGCCAGTATTGTTTAGAACAAAGAAAGACGGGTCATTACGCATGTGCACGGACTACAGAGGGCTAAATGCGATCTCAATGGCGAATAAATACAACTGGACTACCTAGGATACAGAATATCAAACAAAGGTATTGGGATGGATCCAGAAAAGATATGAGCTGTATTGGGATGGGAGGTACCCAAGACAAAAAAGCAACTCCAGAGTTTCTTAGGTTCGTGAGTTTCTATCGCCATTTCATACCCCAGTTCGCACAAATAGCTTTGCCACTAACTGATCTACTGAAGACCAAAGGAAAGGGGGAAGGGGGAAAAAAAGTGAAACCAAGCGCACCAATTAAGTGGTCGGCAGAATGCCAAGAGGCATTTCAGCAGCTACAACAACAACAACAACTTTATTGATTAGTCTTACGACCATATCAAAGATAAAATGAAATAACAAGAGTACAATTTAACTGATAAAATTGATAATACACCAAAATATTCCATTTTGATAAAGGAAATGTGATAATTAAATAACCTGAAATAATGATAAATACAATATGTTTATATCTAGTCAAAATTCAAATGAGTTCATCACCCCTAGATGACACTCCGATCTTTTCAATATAACGGGCTCTCAGCTGAACTGCCTTGTCTACAAACTTGGCAGTCCTATTCACAATAAAAGTATTTGAGCCCGAAAGAAAATAAGATAATCTGTGATTAGAATCCCAGTGTGCTGTTCTTTCCAACAAAGGAGACAGGAATTTAATCCTAAGTGAGTCATATAGTTTACAGTCGAACAAAACACGGGCAATATCTTCTATGACTGGGTCCCCACATACACAAGTCCTCTCATCATATGACAAACGATGGAAACGTCTATATTTAACCATAGAGTCCAACAATTCAAACCTAGCTCTGGAATAGGCCCTTCTCAGATTTTGTGTTAGACTCATCGACAGGTATTTTTCGAATTTAAAAATAGTTTTATTCTTAGCTAACCATTTTAATGAACCGTTTTTTGCCAATGTCTCCATGTCCAATTGAGCACTGATATCCAGGGCTCGCTGTTTAACAATATCCTTTGCCTGCAGTGCAGTTATAAGTACCTGTTGAATGGGAAGTCCGTATTGTGTAATAACTTTGGTGAGATCTTTTAGCCAGGATGTGGTAAAATCCATATTTATTTGTTCAAGTAGGCATAATTTGGGAAGCCTATCATGGTCCATTGAATGGACCTTCTGCCAGTAAGAAAAGACCTTTGTTACTGTCTGGCTATGTATAGAGTGGATACCTGTTTCTGCTCTAATCGCAGGTGTTGACGTGTTTTTATCAACTCCCAGTATACTTCTTAAAAAGCGGGTTTGAACATATTCAAGTGCGGCAGAATTTGTAAGACCCCACACTTCCGCACCATAAGTCAACATTGGGACAATTTTTGCTCTAAATACTTTCAGAATAGGGGTCAAAGTGCCGGGATATTTATAGTTATACAGTTTAGATAGACTTTTGGCACAGACCTCAGCCCTCCCTGCAGTCCTTCTGAAATGATCGTCCCAGGCTCCAGTATCAGTAAAAACCACTCCTAAGTAAGTGAAAAAATTCACTTGTTCTATAGGCTCACCATTTATTTGCCATTTATATTTCATCCTTTTTCTTTTACTAAAAACCATCACTATAGATTTAGACTTACTTATAGTTAAAGAGTTATGAACACAATAGACATTCAACTTTTTCAGGAGTCTTCTCAGGCCAACTTGTGAATGTGCCATCAAAATCGTATCATCTGCATATAATAGGACATTCACAAATATGCCATGAATTTTTAACATGTGAGTATCTACGGTACGCATAAACCCTGGAATATCATTAATATAAAGACTGAAAAGCATTGGAGCTAAGATACAACCCTGCCTGACACCTCTATGAGTAGGAATACTTTTGGTTAAAGAGCCATTTACACCAGTTCTTACTTTTAAATAGGTATTTGAATAAAGGGCCTTTACCAGGAACAAAAGTCTGGGCTCCATATTTAAATTAATTAATTTCTTCCATAAAATGTTTCAATCTATGGAATCAAAAGCTGCGGTAAGATCTATAAAAGCAGCGAACACTTTTTTGCCATTTGCCAATTGTTTTGAAATAAGATGATGTAAGGTGAAACAATTATCTATTGTGGAGCGATCTGGTCTAAAACCAGTTTGTTCCTCCGCAAGGAGGTTTGTCCTAATTACCCAGTCCTCTATTTTGCCCAAGAGGTGTTTGGCATACATTTTCGCAGCAATTCCTATAAGACTGATTGGTCTATAATTTTGTGGGTCAGTCCTATTTCCTTTTTTATATATAGGGACAACAATTGCTACTTCCCATCCTACTGGAATGAATCCTGTGTTGTTTATATAAGAAAACAAACTTGCAAGTAATGGGGCCCACCAGTCAGTATGGGTTTTAAAGAGTTCTGGTGGAAAAAAGTCCTCTCCTGGAGCCTTGTTGGGTTTCAAGGAATGGATGATAGATTTGACTTCTGCCACTGACACTGAGGGCCAAAGAGGGAGGTTTTCAAAATATGTAGAATCAATTATACTTTCCTGCAGGGGTCTTTGGTTTGACTCAGTAAATAAACTTGTATAGAAATCCTCCCAGACCGAGGCAGGTATAGGAATGTCAAGTTGAAAATTGCATTCCTTCAATAAACCCGAGACGGAATTCCAGAAAAATATTGAATTAATTCCTTTTGCTGATAATTCCAAGTCTGCCCATATTTTAGCCATATAAAGAGCTTTTTTTGGACACAATACGTTTCTTATATTCACGCCTGATATGTAGCATTTTGGATTGATTTTTTTGTTAGAGTTAAATCTATGCAGAATTCAAATGGATTTCTCCACTGTGATATTCTAGCTTGTAAAGACAGTAATTTTCCATACGCCTCTACGAATGTTCTCAAAACATTCCACCGATAAACACCAGGTGTGGCCTTGGTCATAGCCAAAACATTGTATTACGTGAGGTAGTGATATCAGTCCAAAATACCTTCTCTCATGGGAACGGTTTCCCGGAGGGGAGACAATGTGCAACACTGCCATCTCATGGCGATTTATAGTAAGTACAACTCTTAATGCATTGTTAGTTTGAAATGTCCTGACCCACATATAGCCAATCAGAATGCTGAAACAAGTGTATATCTCAGCTATGAACTATGGGTCTATGCTTCTTGATTTCTTGACTTTCTGTCTGTCATGTTGCCATGTACTCTGTTCCTGAACTGTAACTATGCCTGGCCTTTTGTACCTGGCCATGGTTTTCTTCACATCTGCTGATGGAACTCTGCTCATGCTTTGTTGTTTTTCCTTTTTGCAATAATGTAACTCATATCCATTATTGCCTTATGCTACAATAAAATATTGTTAGCCCTACACGCTGCACTCTGTTTGGCTTACTCTGCGCCTGGACCCCATAAGCCAGCAATATCCCACATTTTTATGTTAGGATAACTCTGGGCCATACGCATTGCTGCCCTTAAATGTTTCCTAGTATGTAGACAATCAGAATCAAACCAGTTCGTACTGTTTTGAAAATGATTTCTAGCAGGAACTTTATCTATTAAAAATTTCAACGAGCTAGACAAAAGAGCGTATTGTGTCAAGATCTTATCTGGGCATTGAAAAGGAGTAGAAATAGAATTTCTCCAAGATTGAACCTGCTCTGAGTTTAGATAGGTGACTAATGCCTTTGTATCTACCTTGACCCACCTAAGTCTTCTGTTTTGCCTAATTTCAATATTTGCTAGTAACCCCTTATCATATGGCATAAATGATCTAATATCTGATCTGGCTGCAAAATAAACTGTAATCGGCTGATGATCGCTGTCTTCTCTCACATGGGCTTGAATATCTGAGAATAACCCAGACTTATTTCGAGAAACACAAATATAATCTAGGACACTACTGGAGTTTCCTGTATGAAATGTAAACGGATATATAAAATCAGATTCTTTGCCTCCTAAAATATGAAGGTTACATTTATAAATTAGTGAGACCAACTGAGAACCCGCCATGTTCCTTTTGGAATCTCTAGAACGCCAGGGTGGTTTATTAATAAGGTAGTCCTCAGGAATAACACCCAGTCGTACAAAATCAAATAAAGAAGCCCCCACTCTGGCATTAAAATCTCCCGCTAAAATTACAATACCATTGGGGTAATTAAGGTTTATCTTCAACACTAGATTTTCTAAATTTACCCAAATGTTGGGAGAAAAGTGTGGAGATGAATATGGTGGCAGATAAATGTTCACTAGTACTGCTTCATAAGAAAATTTAACCGCCAAATAGAAAGGAGAATCAAAACCAAACACCAGTTCCTGGCCTTGCCAACCCAACTCAGCCTTGGCAAGTATCAACATGATGGGATATACACTGGCTTAAAGGGGAAAAACTCGAGGCTTGAGAATAAACAGACAAGGAGTGCAGCTTTTAGGGCTAAAAGTATTTTACTTGTAGCATAAGGCAATAATGTATATACAGTACATTATCGCAAAAAGGAAAGTTGAATCTACATGGTACAGCATTGTAAAAGGAAAAACAAAAACAAACTTATAAGCAGAGTTCCGTGTATTGATCCCAGGGCCAGAGCTCACGCCATGCATAGCCTCCCATAGCTATGCACTGCTCAGTCCTCAAAAGTAGAATACACATGAAGAACTACATGGCTAAAAGACACTAGAAATCAAGAAGCATAGAACACCATTTTGCATGGTTGTATATTCAATTCTTCTAGCTTTCTGATTGGCTGGATGTTAGCTGTGACACACACCAGGCCTAAAGCATTAGGCCTAAAGCACATAGCATGACCTGCTATTGGGTAGCAGTGCTGCATCTAAGCGAGCACGTGATTTCCCCCCCCCCCTCTGCTCCCCCTGGAGCAGGCTTCCCACGGAAGGATTCAGGAGACCTTGTTCCCATGCAATCTAGCCAAAACAATACACACGTGACAGTTGTTATCTTGCACCTGCACTTCACGTCACCATGAGAAGCCTTTGCTTTGTAAAGGATGCAATTTGCCAAAACACTTTTGCTTTGTAGAGAAACCCAATTTTCCAATTTCATATGAGAAATCTGACACGACAATCCTCCCGATGCCCTTCCTTTAGTCTTATATTTCACTGCCGGGACTGACCAGGAATTAAATCCTGGAATGTGAATCCTTTCTTCCTCTTTGGTCAGCCAAGTTTCTTGAAGAGCTATAAAATCAAAGCCAGAGAGAAATTCCAACAAGTCTCCATCAGATACTCGATTTTTCCAACCGGCAATGTTCCAAGTCAGTAGGTGGAGAAAAACCTTGCAATTAATGTCGGCAGGCGGCCCCATTGGAGACTTGAAATTTTGGGTTAGAGTGCATGAGGCTTTTAGTCAATCGGCGGGGGTGATGTTGTCTAGAATGCCTTCTGTATCGAAGAAGACACATTGATTTACAAGTTGTCTGCCTTCGCCATTGTCTTGTTGATGAGAAGGCACCAACAGAGATTGGGGAGCAAGACAATTATGATGAAATACTTTAACAGGTTGAAGAGTCAAAGTAGAATCAGCATCCAAACAAACGAAGTCCTCACTAACTGGTAAGGATATTCCAGCCTCGAGTTCTTTCCATAACCCATTTTGAACTTCTCCTTCAAACGCTGTAGATCTAGCATATGCGGGACTCATTTGAGACAACATTTGGTTGGAAATAGAATCCTTAGGACTCAGTTCTACTCCACCACCAGAATCCGATTTTAACACACAAGATACTTTAACTTTCTGCAAATTATCTGAGACTGGATTGAGCAATGCCATTTCCTCACAATCAGCCTGTTTTTCTAGACTTTTCTTTTCTGTTGAGGTAGTAGTATTTTGTTGAACAGATATTTTTTCACAGGCCTGAGTACTTAGCAGTGCCATATTTATTAATGGCTTTGCCATAGATTGCGTTGTTTTCAATGTCTCTCTTAATTCATCCAGTCTTTGTATAACATCTGATTGCTCTGATTGTGGTAACTCCCCAAATAAGTCAATCAGCGTTTCTTCTGGCATTTCCTCACTCAAGGTCATTGCTGTTGTAGCAACTTCATGATTATCTGTATGTTTGCTACTGCCATCAGAACTTAAAGCAATATTACCCTCTTTCAAAGACTGATCTAGGAGAGGGCTCACTTTCTCTGAGCTAAAAACACATATTGGAAATATTGAAAAAGTGCTCAGGAAAGGCTTCATTTTAAAAAGCATGCTGGGAACTATAGGCTGCTTAAATATTAACAAAACTCGGATATAGTCTCTTCTGGATGGCAGCCATTCAGCATGGATGGCAGCCATTCAGCATGCACTAAGTCTATCAGAGAGCGTTCACACCGGAGCAGCAGGTTCAACGAGAGCATAACAGCTCTCCTATCGCCCCATCTCCCTCTATTCATTTTATTATCATAAATCTGCAAGGTAATCTGATTGGTTTGTAAGTAATAACTACATGGATCTCCTCTCTGCCTTTTTTCTGGTTGAGAGCTATTTTCTTTAGAGATATTCTTTCCTCTCCTTTCAGTTTTGGGAGTGGGGCCAGCTTTAGTTTCTGTATTAACCCCTTGATGACTGTTGGTGGGAGTAGTAGTAGATATCTTCCCGTTTCGTTCTGTTTTATTTGGATAGCTCTTAATGAATTTTGCAACAGACTTTCAGGGAGTTAACCTGATCCTTAATTTATGTTAAAAGTTCGAAGATTGAAACCACTGTCTGTGCAGTAAGCAAGCACTGTCTAGATATAAAGTCTGTTACATTCTCCCTCTTTAAGTCCATAACAACCCCCTCCTGCATAAGCATAGCAGCTGCCGAGCAAGCTGCTGTAGTCTGGGAGGGGGAGACATTTTCTGTAAGGCAGGAGGAAAGTTCTAAGAGCTGTTGACTTTCTAGCTCTGTCTGTAAATCCCATTCCACTGAGCTCTGTAAGTTAGCTCTACCTGATAAGGAGTCCAAGGTTAAATTACTTACTACAGCAGTCTCTTTACTTGTATAATTATCCATTTTCTGCTGCTTCAGTGGCTTAGATGAAGTCTGTGCTGCGGAGTGCGCACGCTGTCTCTTTTCCCTTTTCCCCATTCCTGGGAGCTAATTTAAAATGTTGATAAATTAAAGCTAAAAAGTTGCCTCTCTGTCATAAAATAATTATAAAATAATTATAAAAGTGGTTAAAAATAGTTAAATATATAAAAATTTTAAAATAAGGTATAAAAATAAACTACTAAAAAGTAAACTTTAGAGGAGATCTTTCCAGCAAATGCTGCCTCGTCGCCATCTTGGCCCCACCCCCGTTTGAGCAGCTAAAGAAGTTATTCTCATCGGAAACAATTTTAAAACACCCCAACCCGGGAAAGCCCCTAATAGTCCAGGTTGATGCTTCAGACGTGGCCACTGGGGGCATATTTTTACAAAAGGACGAACAAGGGAAATTACACCCCTGCGCATACAGTATCTGTCACGCAAGTTTAACGACACAGAGTGAAGGCGGCACGTTTGGGAGAAAGAGGCATTTGCAGTCAAGTCAGCATTAATAAATTGGAGGCATCTACTAGAAGGAGCCACATACCCATTCAAAATATGGACAGATCATAAAAATCTGGAGGCGCTACGAACCCCCAGAAAGCTAAACCCCAAACAGATTAGGTGGGCTCAATTTTTCAGCAGGTTCGACTTCACATTGAAGTATTTACCGGGAGGAGCAAATTTCCTGGCAGACGCTTTATCGCGCCTCCCACAACACAATAGCCAAAGGGAAGAGGTGATTGAAGCGATAATCCCAGCGAAGCAGAGGGGAGGGGTGGCAGTAACCAGAAACCAGTCAAGGAGAAACAGAGAGAAATCAGCAGAGGGAATACAGGGGAAGCTCAGGGGAGCACTAGAACAAGACGGCTGGCTACAAGCCAATAAAAGCAGCCTGGTAGAAAAGCAGGGACTTTGGTGGGAAGGAGGCAAAATTTATGTGCCAAACCCCATGAAAGGGAAGATTTTAGAAAGATGCCATGACAGCAAATCAGCAGGACATTTTGGTTTTGGAAAAACGACGCACCTTTTAAGAAGGCGAAGACACTTTAATGCAGGTCCAGATGTATTTCCCTGGAATGATCATGCCGTGAGCAGAGCAGGGCCAGGCCCCACTAATGAGTAGAATCTCTCCTTGTAGCCTTCTAAGGCAATTCTGGTGGCCAAGTCTTAGACAAGACGTGGAGCAATATGTGTTTGGAGAGTTTTTTTTGAAATTAATAGCGGTGGAGCAGGGCCTGAGTTCGAGTAGCCACTCTATATTAGAATGGTATTTTGTTGATTATTTGCATTTTACTGGTTTTTTTTTTGGATGGGTTGTTGGCCTTGCATCGCCCAGCCTTTTCTCAAACTTTTTATTCAAATTTTACAATATACATAGTTAAAAGTTAGAAACGAAACGAAAATAGAAATACAAATCAGAGAGAGAGAAAAAAAGTGTAGAAAAGCAAAGAAAAGAAATAGAAAAATAGAAAAAGGTATAGAAAGTAGTCGACTTCCGATCTATCTATGGTCATAAGAATACATAAAAAGAATTTTTCTTACATGCTAGCATTTGATATAATTTACATATACATTTCTTGTCTAATATATTTTATTATATAATATAATATAATCATCAAAACCCCATGCATTTTACTATTTTAAATTGTTTTAAAACATTTAATGTTTTCATGATAAATCTGTAATGTACCTTGAGAATTTTAGTTAATGGGGAGATTTGTACATAATAAATAGTAAAAAAAAATTGTACTAATGTGCTTGTAAAGTCCCAATTATACTAGTAGGACTCATGATGAGATATGGTATGTTAAAGATTCTAGGCCTCAGAATTAAATTATAATGAAATCAATTTGAGTTAATTCCATATAAACATGGTTTAGGATAGATGAGGGATCATTGTTATTTGTACATAGGATGAATATATTGATGAAAGCCAGAAAAAAGAAAGTTCAAAAAGATCAAACCTCGCAGAAAAATAAATGATAGCTCAAATACCTATTTCACTTAAGATATGAAAAAGTAGCACATTCCATATTAGCTATTTTTATTAACATAACGAAAACAAATGTTTTAATTAGTTTCACTACTCACCCCTATTTTTAAAGTCAAGCGTAATCTACAAAATAACAATACTCATAGAAAGCTAGAAAAAATGTTTATTCATACAAATATAGGTTGGTATAAAAATGTTGATGCCATATCTACTTCAGTATACAGATCTAAGAATAATGAAAGAGATATGGGATTAAAGAAATGGAAGTAGTATAAAAAAGGGATATTCCCCCCATTTCATAACTTTAAAAAATATAAAGATGGGCCTTACACAAACATTGTAAGAAAAAGAAAAAGCACAGGACCACTGTATACAGAACATTTTTCTACATTACACTAAACCGCCTATATAGTTCCCATATCAAAAGAAGGTTGCACAATTTATGTCAAAGGTTTAAATAAACCTCAAGTTCTCTGTAGAAAAGCAAACGTTAGGTAAGGCATATAAAAGTCTACAAAAGGTTAACATTTACCCATAGTGATTCATTACTGGTGTGGTTATTCCTCCCTTTATTCAGATTACTGCAGGAAAGAGATTAAGCTATCTACTATTTAACTGGCTGTGTATGCCTCACCCCAAGTACAACATGTTCATGTATATGGAGAAGTACTGCCTTTTCTCCAAATGTTTAAAGCAGAGCTTTCCAAACTTTTCATGATGATGACACACTTTTTAGACATGCATCATTTCGCGACACACTCTTACAGCAGGGCATCATTTCGCAATACACTCTTACAGCAGGGCACAAGGCAGGCACAAGGACCTGCGTGGACTCACAGCAGGTTTGGAGGCAGCAAGGCACAAGGCAGGCACTAGGACCTGCGCAGAATCCTGGCAGGTCTCGGAGCCACGACACACCCAGACACTGCAGCCGACACACTAACGTGTCCCGACACACAGTTTGGAAAGCTATGGTTTAAAGCAGAGCTTTCCAAACTGTGTGTCGTGACACAAAAGTGTGTCGCCACACACAGTCTGGTGTGTCGCCACACAACCCGGAAGCGCTGATCATTATCAGCGCTTCCGGGTTTTCCCGCGGCGACACACAAACTGCAGAGCGCAAAACCCGAAAGCGCAGCAGCGCTTCCGGGTTTTTGCGCGCTGCCGCACTTCGGGGTTTTCCTGCGGTGACACACCAACGCCGGTTGGTGTGTCGCTACGGGAGAAACTTTGGAAAGCCCTGGTTTAAAGGGACTCTATTTCTCAAGTCCATTATACTCATCCTGGGTTCTACAAAATTTCCATGCAAAGTGACACAGATTGACCGACCTCACTTCTCTTCAAGTCCTCTGCACATGCGGTGGGCCTGAGGGAGAATCAGTAGGAATTGCTTAAGTGAGAACTGTCTAATATCTGTAAATTGCCAAGAATTCATTAGGACTGAGGCAGTGTGATAAACTGCATAAATAAATAAATCTCACATACACACTAACCTTTCAGCCTCAAGGGAGAAATGGTTGATTCTGAGCTGCCAAATATTATTTATGTGCTTTTTAAATTTAGAATTGTTTATTTATTAGATTTATCTTTTATTTGTTTGTTTGATTGATTTGTCACCGCCCATCTCCTCCCACCGGAGGGACTCTGGGCAGTTTACAACAACATAAATAATAAAACAATAAATTACAGTATATTAATTACAATATATAAAATACAATTAAAGTTAAAAATAAATATTAATAAAATAAAAAATGAAATCCAATGGCTGATGATCTAACTCTGTCCTTGTATGCAAGGATCACTCTAGGGCTCACTCCGCATGCAGGGCTAGGGATTCGAACCTCCGAACTTGCGATCTTCCGATCAACAAGCCTGGCGTCTTACCCGCTGAGCCACCACGCCCCCCTCTAGGGCACTAGCCATCCCCAAACATGCCTATTCCTCTGCTCGCCCCAAGCCAGGTGGCAGAACCAGGTCTTCAGATTCCTCCGGAAGGCCAGGAGCGATCCCAAAAAAGATGGTATCTACAGCAGCTTACATGGGGATTTCCCTTCATTTTATTCCCACACCAACTCCATGAGATAAACTGGACTGAGAGTGACTGTCCCAAAGTCACTCTGTGAGCTTCTATGGCTGAACCTTGCTTTTCCCATTCCTAGTCCATCACACCACAGCCCAAGTAGCAAATGCAATTAATTTTTCAAAGGGGCATAAAGACAAAATGGCTTTTGGTGCCTTCCTTCTGGAATCAAAGTAAAAACCAATGGACCCTTACTATCAGCCCTTACTCTCCAGGTAGGCCAGGTCAGAAAACAGAGCAAGGATTCCACGAATACTACTTTACTGTTGGAGGGTATAATAACAAAACTCTAAAAGCCTGCTAGTTTCCCCCTCCCCCCCTTAAACTGAACAGACTCAAGGCATAATTATTCTGAGTTTCTTTCTCATGCCTCCTCCGTTCCCAGGACTGAGTAGTTTCTTATTTTGCCTTAAATGTTCTTGCATCCTTTGCTCAAGGTTATCTATGCTTTCCTCTACACCCAATTGGAAATGTCAGAGGCCACTATGTCCTTTATGGACAAGATGGAGAAACTACAGCTGTGGTGAGATAAATCAGCAACTCAGGAGAACACCTATTTTTAATTCTGAGTTTATTGAAGGCCTCCATTGGCCCAAACCTAATTCCTCTCCAAAGATCAACTAGCAAAGTTTCACATTTAGCAAAAATGTGATGGGAAAATGCAAATACCCTTGTGAACATTATTATTAATTTGGAAGCAGCATCGCTCTGATTCCTGTCATATTGGAGACAATTGAAAACCATCCACATTTGCTAAATCCACACAAACACTGAAGGGCTTTGACAACAGAGAAGAGCACAAGGTGCCTGCACATCGAAAAAGTCCATTTCTTCATAGGATGTCCTAATATGAAGGTAATGAGGAAAGGCTTCATATTGTCACACAGGTGTGGAGTGTGCCTCTATCTGGCACTGGTGAAGAAATTGCCAAACTGAACGTACTAGATGCAAGCGAGGGTAAAGTTCGTGTACCACGTGTGGAAAAGGGTAACTAGGCTTCAGTGTTTCTTATTCCAAGCTGATAAATTACCTCTACTAAATTTGCACCAATGGGCAATTTTAGGGACCCCTACGAAGGCGGCGGGAGGCGGGAGGGTGCCGGACTGCGCGAGCGTCGCTGTCAATTACCTGGCGCGCGAGGCGTTGAATTCCGTAGGGTCGCGCGTCGGCAGTACCAGCCGCTGGAAGGACATCTGCACAAGCCCGCGAAGCCCCAGAAAGTACAGCAGCAGCACGAGCGCCGTAGGCATCTCCGGAAGGGGTCTCGCGCCTCCCTCGGCAAGCTTTTTCTTGCTGTCCCGACCATCTTCCTCCTTTTCCCAGCGTTGCTGCTGCTGCTGCTGCTGCTGCTGACACCGCCGTCGCCCCTGCTGCTGCTTGGGAGTCTGCGGCGGCGGCGCCTGGATCTGGAGGCGCCTCACGGCACCTACTGCAGCCGAACTCCGCTCCATACAATCCTGAGCCTGCCCTTGCCGGAGATCTTGTCGGCGCTGCTGTAGTATGCCACCTACGGCAGCGAGAAAGGCCCAAAACTACGTCGCCGCGATCAGCCCTTTTCTCCTTCTCGAGGGGGGAGGGAGGGCGGAGAGAGGGAGGCTCTTCCTCCGGTCCGCCAATCGCCCGTGACCCGGACTGGATTCGCTGATGACGCTTAGAGGCTGCCTCATACCCACGCATCGAAGGAAACAGCAAGCCCTGATCAGTAAAACAGTATGCCAGACTTAACGAGCTGGTAACAATGAAGGTTCCATCTTAATTTTTGTTCCTTTTCATCAGTGAACTATGGAAAAGCCAAGCACGCTGCTAACGACTGTTCTGTCCAACCGCATGCAAATTTGCAGTAAGGGGGAACGATTTAGAGCAGTGTTTCTCAATCTTGGCAACTGTAAGATGTGTGGATGTACTGGCTGGGGAATTCTGGGAGTTGAAGTCCACACATCTTAAAGCTGCTAAGGTTGAGAAACATTGATTTAGAGCAGAGCTTTCCAAACTTTTCATGTTGGTGACACACTTTTTAGACATGCATCATTTCGCGACACACTCTTACAGCAGGGCACAAGGCAGGCACTAGGACGTGCCCGCAATCGCAGCAGGTTTGGGGGCAGCCAGGCACAAGGCAGGCACTAGGACCTGCGTGGAATCCTGGCAGGGCTTGGAGGCAGCAGCAGCCGCGACACACCCAGACACTGCAGCCGACACACTAATGTGTCCCGACACACAGTTTGGAAAGCTCTGATTTAGAGTCTTGATCTCATCTTCTTGCCCCTTGGACTTATACTTACAGCCTTATATGTACTGTTGTACAAGTCCGGTTTACCACGAGTTTCCTTTTTGTTGTGGTTAAATGCCACATACATTCTTAAAATCTGTGACCAAGTAAACAGTATAATTCATTAAAACTCTGAGTCATAAATTCTTCCTTGGGCAGTTCCTTTAATCAGTCAAATTAAGTTGAGGGGCAAGAAACTGAAAATGTGGGTAAAGGATTTGAATTATCTGACTAGCAATGTATGTGTAGAAAACAAGAGGATTCCTTGTATCAATGTACGTATGTGCGGGAAACCACTGAGTTCTTTTATGTGAAGAGGTCAAGAGGGCACATTTGGTTGGAAAATGATTACGTACTCTATACTAGGCTGGAAGGCAGAATAAATCAGGATGTTCATTAAGGAAAGTAAACTAAGGTAGATTAAGCTAGGATAAATTAGATCAAGATAGGTTAGCATAGGGTGAGACAGATAAGAGTGAATTAAGGATGCCAATTAAAAGTAGGGTAAAATAGACAAGAGGATAATAGGCGATGATATACATCAGAAAAGTGAATTAAGAGGTTTGCTGAATGGAAAGACACCTGCCAGATGGACGGGAAGTTTGCATTAAATCACAGGGGTAAGAAGGTCATGCTATATCAGATAGGGGATGCATATCTTAATCAAATAAGGATTGACTATGGCTAAGGTTAAGAGTTCGTGCCTAACAGGTGGAGGATGTATGCCATGTCAGATGATGTCATGTTATCCAAAAAGTATAGAAGTGCTGACTGTTGTTTGATGAAGCACTTCTCTTCCAAGAAGGAGTGAAGTCCGCTTATTCCTGGTACCTTGAATAAACGTCTCTTGATTCTCCCGCTCTGCGTGGTTATTGGCTTATTGCGCCGGGCGAACGAACAGACCGTGATTTACGGCCGACATTTTGACGAGCCAGGCAGGAGGGGCAGCCCGGTTCCTAAGGGTTCTGGATCAGGTGAACACCGACAGCGCGCACCGGAGAGATTAACCGGGTCGGACTCACTGAGCCAGAAGCTGAAGGACCCAAAGGCAGTAAGCCCTCTTTTAAAAGGAGAATCATGAAATAGGGGGAAAGGGCAAGCACATTTTTGGATCCCAGAGGAGCCAGGACAGAGGTTCTTCACCTTTCTAGCCTAGAAGAAACATAGGTAAGTGTGGGTGAAAGTGGAAGAGAGAGAGAGAGAGAGTGTGTGTGTGTGTCAGAGTGATTTGTGCCCAGCGTTCAGTTGAAAGCCAGTGTGTGTATCCACAATTATTTCCCGGCTGTTGACCAGGGCTGCGTGTTTTGTCTGCTCACGCCCCATCCAGATAGAAGGCGGCGGGGGGGGGGGGGGGCGACAAGATCTGTGTGCCTCAACAGTCTTATATGAATGTCTATAAGCCGAACCTGGAAGTGTGTGTGTGTGTGTGTGTGTGTGTGTGTGTGTGTGTGTTAGGGTGCTTTGTGCCAGTGTTCAGTTGAGTGTATCCACAATTCTTCCCTGACTATTGACCAAGGCTGTGACAGGATCTGCGTGCCTCAACAGTCTTATATGGATGACTATAAGCCGAACCTGGAAGAGTGTGTGTGTGTCAGGGTGATTTATGCTCAACTTCAATTGAAAGTCATTGTGTATAACCATAATTCGAAGAGTGTGTGCCAGGGGCCCCAGAAATACTTGACTCACAGGGGACTGAGGGAATGCTGATGACTGGCCCTAGGGGGGGCCAAAGAAAACCAGAAAATACGGCAGGGAGTGGCCCTGCCAGATATCCACCTTTCATATCACTGGTTCAGAGGGAATCAGTGTTTGAGTGAGGAGTGGCTTCACTGGAAAGGTGGCCTATCATCCTGACGAGGAGATAGGTAAAATAATGGGGTCTGGCCAGACCAAGGAGGCAAAGGAGAAGTCCAGAAGTGGTCAAGGATGTGGAAGTTTGTCCCTGTCACCCCTCGAATGCCTGGTTAAACATTTTAATGAGTTGAAAGGGAAAGAGGATGTGAATATTGATACTCTGCGGGAGGTATGCTTGAGTGGCATCTGATGACCCCACAGTGGCCTGCCACTGGGTCAGTAGATTTAAATGTAATAAGTAGAATGAATGAGGTATTAGTTGAGCAAAAGAAAACTAAAGACTTGGCATATTTGAGGTTGTTTGCAAGATTGGCTCAGAATAAAGCTAGGAAGTTGAAGTGCCAGCTATTAGTAGCTCGGGGAGACTCTGAAAAGGAGCAATTGAAGCCCCTTGAGGACTTTGAAGAACCTCCTCCTTATTGCTTTGTAGGAAGAAGGGGACCGACAGCTCCACCAGAGGAGGATATTGATAATCCATTCCGGCTGTACCCCCAAATAGAAAATGAAAATTGTGCCTTACCACCGCGATCAGGATATTATTTCCGATCCCGGTGTAAGTCTGAATGTAGCCTGCCAAAAGCAGGAGCTAAACTGTTGCCCTTGCGCCAGACTCCTGTTTTGGGAGCACAAGGGACCGACATGGTCTTAGTATATACCCCTTTTTCAACTTCAGACCTTTATAATTGGAAAAATAACATGGAGCCCTATAGGAAGAACCCAGATCAGGTAGCAGAGTTAGTGAGTTCTATCTCACAGACTCATAACCCCACCTGGCAAGATATCCAGACCTTGCTGTCTGTCCTTTTGACATCTGAAGAACGTAGGATGGTAATTGCAGCTGGTAGGAAAAAGGCTGCTGAAACGACAGCGGTGGGGCAAAATGCACCAAACCCAAACGAAGTGTTTCCCTTGAATGATCCAGGGTGGGACCCCGCTACCCCTGCCCACATGACAAGACTCAAAGACTATCAAGCACGGGTGGTTCAAGCTCTAAAGGAAGGGGTCCCTAAGGCAAAGAACCTATCTAAACTCTATGAGGTCAGACAGGTAAAAGGGGAAGACCCAGGGAAGTTTTTGGAACGCCTGTACCAAGCATTCCGCAATATGTCTATGAAGGTTCTCAGTCATCCAGGTGGAATTGTCTGTAGCTTGAATCATGTCAACTGGATTTCTATTTTCTTAGTGGAAACGTTTCGCTCCTTATCCAAGGAGCTTCTTCAGTCTGAGCAAAGTTGGTAAGGGAATCCTAAATATGTTCCTAGGTAGCTGTGTGACCTTACACCTGGGGCTAGGTCATGGTTATATTGAGATGTAATTTTTAAGTTCTTTTATTATCTAATGGAGGGTCGTTAAAATCACCATGCTGCTGTTGAGCTTCTGAAATGGTCTTAATCTTCCTAGGCACAGAAGACAAAACGGGGAGGAAGATGTGGGAGAGTTTGTGCCTGAGGCCCCCACCTCTATTCAAGGAAGGGTTTTCCAAGTTGGCATAAATGGATTCCTTGACCCCTCTCTCAAACCACCTATCTTCTCTGTCTAAAATGTGAACATTAATGTCCTCAAATGAGTGTCCTTTTTCTTTTAGGTGAAGATAAACTGCTGACTCTGGTCCTGTGGTGTTATTTCTCCTGTGTTGGGCCATCCTCCTGTACATAGGTTGTTTGGTTTCTCCAATGTAGAGTTCAGAGCACTCCTCACTGCATTGGATTGCATAAACTACATTGCTTTTCTTATGTTTTGGAGTTTGATCTTTGGGGTGTACAAGCCTCTGTCTCAGTGTGTTGGTGGGTTTGAAATATACAGGTATGTGGAACAGGCCTTCAGGGCTGTTCTCAGGTGCTGATTTTCATTCTTTTTGGAATCCATGGAGGTGGGGATGGTTTCTGCTCTGTGTGACAATGTCCTGATGACTCCGAGTTTGTGCTGCAGTGGATGGTGGGAGTCAAACATCAGATATTGATCTGTGTGTGTGGGTTTCCTGTAGATCCCTATTTCTAGCTTGCCACCGGTCCCAATGAGGACTTCACAGTCTAGGAATGCCAGTCTGTTGTCCTTGGTGTCTTCTCTGGTGAAGCTAATGTTGGCATCTATAGTGTTTATATGGTCCGTGAAGGCCTGTACTTCCTGGGCCTTGATTTTGACCCAGGTGTCATCCACATACCTAAACCAGTGGGTGGGCACCGTTCCCTGGAATGTGTTGAGTGCTTTCTTCTCCACTTCTTCCATGTATAAATTGGCCACAATGGGTGACACAGGAGAACCCATGGCACAGCCGTGTTTTTGTCTGTAAAAGTCACCTCTGTATGTGAAATAAGTGGTGTTAAGACACAGGTCCAGAAGATGGCAGATCTGGTTTGGGTTGAGATGGCTTCTCCTTTCCAGGGTGCTGTCCTCTTCTAGTCTCTTCCTGACAGCGGATAGAGCATGAGTGGTGGGGATGCTGGTGAAAAGGGAGGACACATCAAAGGAGAATGAAAATCAGCACCTGAGAACAGCCCTGAAGGCCTGTGGATATCCAAATTGGGCCTTCACCAAATCTAAATCTACCAGACCTAAAACAGCGACAGATAGGGCTGAGACTCAGAGTAAACGAAAGAACCTGGTCATTCCCTACATGGCTGGCGTGTCTGAAAAGATAAAACAGATATTTGGCAAACACCACATACCTGTATATTTCAAACCCACCAACACACTGAGACAGAGGCTTGTACACCCCAAAGATCAAACTCCAAAACATAAGAAAAGCAATGTAGTTTATGCAATCCAGTGCAGTGAGGAGTGCTATGAACTCTACATTGGAGAAACCAAACAACCTATGTACAGGAGGATGGCCCAACACAGGAGAAATAACACCACAGGACCAGAGTCAGCAGTTTATCTTCACCTAAAAGAAAAAGGACACTCATTTGAGGACATTAATGTTCACATTTTAGACAGAGAAGATAGGTGGTTTGAGAGAGGGGTCAAGGAATCCATTTATGCCAACTTGGAAAATTCTTCCTTGAATAGAGGTGGGGGCCTCAGGCACAAACTCTCCCACATCTTCCTCCCCGTTTTGTCTTCTGTGCCTAGGAAGATTAAGACCATTTCAGAAGCTCAACAGCAGCATGGTGATTTTAACGACCCTCCATTAGATAATAAAAGAACTTAAAAATTACATCTCAATATAACCATGACCTAGCCCCAGGTGTAAGGTCACACAGCTACCTAGGAACATATTTAGGATTCCCTTACCAACTTTGCTCAGACTGAAGAAGCTCCTTGGATAAGGAGCGAAACGTTTCCACTAAGAAAATAGAAATCCAGTTGACATGATTCAAGCTACAGACAAGCATTCCGCACCTTTAGTGATCTAGATCCCGAAGCAACAGACAACCAGAGAATGGTAAACATGCTCTTCATAGGGCAAAGCTGGGAAGATATTAAGAGAAAGTTGCAGAAGCTTGAAGGGGCCTCAGCAAAACCCATAAGTGAGTTATTGGAAGTGGCTTATAAAATATATGCAGAAAGACCCAGAGAAGAAGATAAGAGGGAATGGGAGAGAGGAAGGAGAAATGCCCTGTTTTTAGCCCAGGCCCTCCAAGAACAGAACCAGCTAAAGGCGGGAGGTAGAGGTCTTCGCGCAAGAGGTGGGCGAGGAGGACAAAGGCCAGGACAAATAGGTATGGGCCAGAGGGAAGGTCCCCGCTTGGACCGCGACCAATGTGCTATCTGTAAGAAAAAGGGGCACTGGAGGAGAGAGTGTCCGGCACTAACAAGGAAAACCCCAGAAGGAGGAGTCCTCTGGATGAGGGAAGATCAGGATTAGGGAAGTCAGGGGCTGGGCCAAGGGGAGTGGATTTCCCTTGACCCACAAAACCTCCCCGAGCCCCTAGTAAAATTTGAAGTGGGAGGAAGAGAAGAGACCTTCTTAGTAGATACCGGGGCAGCACGATCGGTTTTAACAATGAATCCCGGGATTAGACCAATAGGGAAATTAGACATTGTAGGAGCTACTGGGAAGGGTCAGGAAGTGCCTATTTTACAGCCTGTGGAATGCAAGATATGGGGAAAGATTCTTAGCCACCAGTTCTTGTACATGCCTGACTGCCCCATCCCTCTGTTAGGAAGGGACTTATTATCCAAAATGCAGGCTACCCTGACCTTTGGAAACGGACAGATAATCTTGAAGATGCTCCGTCATGAATCTTGGAAACTGATCTTACCCCTGATGGAAAAGGAACTCATTGGGGAGAGATTGCCTTAGTCACTTGGCTGCTAAAGGAGTTTCTGAGTCCCGGAGTCTACCAAGACGCGTCAGTCATAGTGCGAGGTTGCTTAACCTGCTCTCAGAATAACCCAAAGGGGGGAAGAAACCCCCCTCTCGGTCATCTCGAAATGGGAATAGGACCCGGAAGCTTTTGGGAAGTGGACTTCACCGAACTCCCTAGAAAACAAGGAAAACGATATTTATTGGTTATGGTGGATGCATTCTCTGGCTGGGTGGAAGCTTTTCCTTGTCGCACCAACAAGGCAAAGGAAGTTGTTAAGGCCTTGCTGCAAGAGATAGTCCCCAGGTATGGCATTCCATGGCAGGGGATAGGATCTGATAATGGGCCCCACTTTGTGGCAACGGTAGTCCAACAGGTAGCTAAGACGCTACAGGTCCCCTGGAAATTGCATGCTGCATACCACCCGGAGAGCAGTGGAAGGGTAGAGAGGGCTAATGGATTGATTAAAAAACAACTGGCCAAAATTTCTCAAGAAACTCAGTTGACTTGGCCCAAAGCCTTGCCTATAGCTCTCCTACGACTCAGGGTGGCTCCTAGAAAGCGTTTGGGACTGAGTCCCTTTGAACTCCTCTATGGTCGACCATATCCTTGCACACCCTCCCAACCTACCACTAACCCCCATGATGTGGGAGAGGGGCTTTTGAAACAATATGTTCAACAGTTGTCTGCGGCAGTATCTGCTTTCTCTTCCCACCTCCAGGCGTGTCGTCCACTATCCTTGGACCAACCTGTCCACAACTTTCACCCCGGGGATCGAGTGTTGGTGAAGGCCTGGGACCCAAGTGCTGGACCACTGGGAGTCAAGTGGAAAGGACCATATCGTGTACTTCTATCCACCTACACAGCTGTAAAAGTTGAGGGGACCAAAGCGTGGATCCACCACTCCAGAGTAAAGAAGGTGCCAGCTGAAGAATGGACTGTTGAGCATCCGCCTGAAGACGACCTTGGTCTGAAGCTACTCTTCCGGAGACAATCACCTACTAAATAGTACGGGACTCAGACCCCTTTCTTTTGGGCCTGGAGACTTGGGTAGAGGATTCCTGTGACTGCGGCTTGGACTTGAACATTTGATGGGATGGTAGTTAGCGTCTCTCCATTTTCTAATGGGAGGTGAGCCTACCCACAAACTACAGGTGATCACCTATAGATTGCCCCGGGATCCCAGACCTCCCACAAAGGTATTGGTGGGGATTGTGATTGGTAGGCCTGCCCAGTTTGTTCCACTAATAAAAACCGAAGTCAAACTGGCAGAGGAACCAAATATAGACCTATGTTCCATCCGTTTTGCCTAAGTGAATGGATAATCTGCAATCTTTGTTTTTATTTAGTTTATTACTTTGTCTTAATTTCCAAATGTTCTTTTCCATTTGGTTTACTTTGAGTTTAATTTGCCCTGCTTTCGTTCTAATTTGTTCTAATATTATTCCTCAGCTTTGAGTTTTTTGTTTTTACTTGTGTATTTTGTTTTAATTCTAGTATTGTTCGAATTTTATTTTTACTTGGTTTCCATAAGAATACCTCAAAATGGATGCCTTATGGATGTTTAAAAGTGCTTTATGGTTGATGTTATTTTTCTTCTTCATTACGGGGGGAGATAAGCCCTACTCTCTTCAGCGGCAGATTTGCCTTTGTAAGGGATGTCATGGTAGGACAGCACCATCTCAGAATACCTTTTCCTGCACTTATCCTATATCAAGGACTACTGTCTGGATGTATTATAGGGTGCAGCCTGGCTGTTCCCGCCAGGAAGTAGTAGCACAGGGAAAGGATGGGAAGCAATACTGCCTTGCACTCAACACTGAAGTAGCTAAACAGATAATTGAGCGGCTAAAGTCCATAGATCCTAAGGTGCTCCCCCGCAATGTTTTCGACCCAGTAATTATAAAGAGACCACCTACTATTACCACTGTGTCTGAATTGAAAGATGAACCTGAGTGGGAGTTTATACACCATAATAATCACCTCACTTGGGAAGACAACTTTGTTGTGAACATCACTACCCATATTGCCATAAATTTGGGGCTTAAGGACTGTTGGGTATGTTCACAGATGCCTGCCCATCCCATGGAAGGAATTCCCCTAGTCGGGATCCCGTTAGGGTATAACGACACCTCTTTCCTCAAGCTTTACCATTCTCCTAACTCAATGGTAAAGAACAGACGTATAAATGTATGGGTATTCCAACAGCTTGTCGATCGGAATACTACTCACTGTCTTTCCAAGGTACCTCCCCGGGAGAATACCACTTTTGTAGGGCATGTATCTCGGTGTACCTGGACCTATAAAGCTCCTAATTCCTTGCAACCTAGGGTCGTTCCGTGACCTGGATGGTTTTGGCTATGTGGCAGGACAGCGTACAAAATTTTGCCGCCAACTTGGTATGGTGTCTGCACCCTTGGGGCTCTGGTGCCAGCTGTGAGCATACAACCTTCCTCCCAATTGCAGGGATGGCATCGCAATAAACCCATTCGCCTCCCTCGCTCTAACCGTAACCCTTTGGTGGAGTGGCAGTCTCCCCTCCAAACGCTGCTTCGGTGGTTTATACCATCCTTGGGAGTTGCTGAATTGGAATTTGCCATTCTTAACATCTCCGCGTCCCTCGAACGCTATGCCAATGCAACTGCCGATGCACTGGCAGGATTACAGAAAGAGATAGATTCTGTTGCCCAAATGGCAATACAGAACCGCATGGCATTAGATTTTTTGTTGGCAAGCCAAGGGGGCGTGTGCGCCCTGATTAATTCTACATGCTGCACCTATGTGGATCAAAGTAGTAGGGTGCTGACTGATGTGCATGAAATAATGGAGCAATCAGCCAATTTTCGTGACGTTGCCCAAACTGACCCAGGAGCCCCTTTCTTCCACATATGGGAGACTCTCACTTCCTGGCTCCCCAACTTAGGGTGGTTTAAGTCTATATTCGTGTTAGTTATTTTTACTATAGTTGTGCTTCTGATTGCTTGTTGTGCTATACAATGTCTACCTATGATTTTAGGATGTTTTCAGAGCCTGACCCCACAACCCGAGGGTACCCATCAAATGGTCCTGTCCACTTCAGTTTCCCCAAATTGTAGTGATGCTTATCCCACTGGTTGGTCAAAGCATCAAAGGGGGGAAATGAGGGGCAAGAAACTGAAAATGTGGGTAAAGGATTTGAATTATCTGACTAGCAATGTATGTGTAGAAAACAAGAGGATTCCTTGTATCAATGTATGTGTGGGAAACCACTGAGTTCTTTTATGTGAAGAGGTCAAGAGGGCACATTTGGTTGGAAAATGATTACGTACTCTATACTAGGCTGGAAGGCAGAATAAATCAGGATGTTCATTAAGGAAAGTAGACTAAGGTAGATTAAGCTAGGATGAATTAGATCAAGATAGGTTAGCATAGGGTGAGATAGATAAGAGTGAATTAAGGATGCCAATTAAAAGCAGGGTAAAATAGACAAGAGGTTAATAGGCAATGATATACATCAGAAAAGTGAATTAAGAGGTTTGCTGAATGGAAAGACACCTGCCAGATGGACGGGAAGTTTGCATTAAATCACAGGGGTAAGAAGGTCATGCTATATCAGATAGGGGATGCATATCTTAATCAAATAAGGATTGCCTATGGCTAAGGTGAGGGGCGTGGTGGCTCAGTGGGTAAGACGGCAGGCTTGTCGATCGGAAGTTCACAAGTTCGGAGGTTCGAATCCCTAGCCCTGCGTGCGGAGTGAGCTCCCGCACTAGCTCCAGCTCTTGCCAACCTAGCAATTCGAAATCATGCAAATGCAAGTAGATTAATAGGTACCACTTCGGTGGGTAGGTAACAGCGTTCCGCACGTGTCATGCAGCCACATGATCATGGAAGTGTCTTCGGACAACGCTGGCTCTTTGGCTAACAAACGGAGATGAGCACCGGCCCCTAGAGTCGGACACGACTGCACAAATGTGCGGGAGGTACCTTTACCTTTACTATGGCTAAGGTTAAGAGTTCGTGCCTAACAGGTGGAGGATGTATGCCATGTCAGATGATGTCACGTTATCCAAAAAGTATAAAAGTGCTGACTGTTGTTTGATGAAGCACTTCTCTTCCAAGAAGGAGTGAAGTCCGCTTATTTCTGGTACCTTGAATAAACGTCTCTTGATTCTCCCGCTCTGCGTGGTTATTGGCTTACTGCGCTGGGCGAACGAACAGACCGTGATTTACGGCCGACACTAGGACCTGCGTGGAATCCTGGCAGGGCTTGGAGGCAGCAGCAGCCGCGACACACCCAGACACTGCAGCCAACACACTAACGTGTCCCGACACACAGTTTGGAAAGCTCTGATTTAGAGTCTTGATCTCATCTTCTTGCCCCTTGGACTTATACTTACAGCCTTATATGTACTGTTGTACAAGTCCGGTTTACCACGAGTTTCCTTTTTGTTGTGGTTAAATGCCACATACATTCTTAAAATCTGTGACCAAGTAAACAGTATAATTCATTAAAACTCTGAGTCATAAATTCCTCCTTGGGCAGTTCCTTTTAGCAGTCAAACTAAGTTGCTGCTGCAGCAGCCATCAATCTCTTCTTCAATCCTTTTTTCCTAACAGACAGCAACCCAGCCCACTGGCAAAATCTGTTCTGTGGAGTCCTTGGTGCTGAGCCTTGTTGTTTAAACATGTCTAATGTTAAAGGAAAGTTAACTCTATATCTTAGTATATTTTATCAGCCTAGGCCTCCCACTAATGATGCTTTCCATAGACTTCTGCTGTATGTAATTCTGTATAGAACACTTACCAATATTTCCAAATGAAAAGAAGGACATCTTTTCTGTGGAAGAGCTGCTTAATATGCAGAAGGTCCAGATTTTAAAATATCCTACCAGAATCTTTGGACAGCTGTTTTCAATAGATATTACTGAGGTAGGGGGTCAAAAAGGTCTGACTATATAACTTTTTTATATTCCTATTTTAGTAGGACTACAGTAGCTGCGTGTAGTACAGTAGGGTACAGTAGTGTGTACAGTAGGGGCGTGGTGGCTCAGCGGGTAAGATGCCAGGCTTGCCGATCGGAAGATCGCAAGTTCAGAGGTTCAAATCCCTAGCCCCGCGTGACGGAGTGAGCTCCCGCACTAGCCCCAGCTCTTGCCAACCTAGCAATTCGAAAGCATGCAAATGCAAGTAGATGAATAGGTACCACTTTGGTGGGTAGGTAACAGCGTTCCGCGTGCGTCATGCGGCCACATGACCGTGGAAGCGTCTTCATACAACGCTGGCTCTTCGGCTAAGAAACGGAGATGAGCACCGGCCCCTAGAGTCGGACACGACTGCACAAATGTGCAGGGGGAACCTTTACCTTTACCTTACAGTAGCTGAGCTGCACAAATCCAGGAGACCACTAGATGGCAGCAAAAAATGTATCTTGGCAGGTCATTTGATGAATCCAACAGGATATCACATCTGATGTTGTCAGACAAAGCACACATGCAAGAAAAATGTTTGTAGCACTGCACGCTGAGTTCTCAAATGATAGTTGCTTTCTACACTGTTGGTGTTGTATATGAAGATACAGAAACTTCCTCTTCTGTTCCTTCCATTGTGAGGGGTGAAAATGTTTGCACTATAGCTTATTTTTTTAATTATTTCAAATGCTTCTTTAGTAGGCTGACCATATGTCCCGTTTTGAATGGGACAGTCCCGTTTTTTTTACCTTTTCCGGACCATACCGTCGTTTCCTTAAAAAACTCAATTTTGTCCCGTTTTTTAAGGGATGCAGCGCGTGTGTGCCGGTGTGCGTGCCTGCGTGTGCCTGCGTGCGTGCGTGCCCATGTGCCGGCGCACGCATGTGCGTGCTTTAGGGTCCCGTTTCCGTCTCAGGGAAATATGGTCAGCCTATTCTTTAGTCATTACAACTCTAAATAGCTCACAGCAGCACATTCAGTGGCAACACAATCATAAAAACAACCATAATCTTTACATATCAACATATAAAACTGGCCTTAGCAATCCATCATCCCAGAAATCATCAGAATCTCATCCATGCCAGATACCTCCCACCACTCATGTGTCCGTCCTCAAATGTTCTTAGGAAGAGCCAGGTTTTCACAAGTTTTCTAAGTATTAGGAATGAGGGGGAAGCTCTTATATCCAGGGGGAGGACATTCCACAAGAGGGGAGCACCTGCAGAGAAGGCGTGCTTCCAATCCTCTCACATTGTACCTCATGGGATGGGGACTCTAAGCAAGACCCCTCAACAGGCACACCTTGGGTGGGCAGATTTTATTTGGAGTAAGCAGCCTGGGAGGTAACCAGGTCCCAAATCATGTACAGCTTTAAAAGTTATAACCAGCACCTTGAATTGCACCCAGAAACAAACTGGCAACCAATACAACTCTCATACTGGTGTTATGTGGCAATAATGGGTTGTCCCTCTATTGGCACCACAGAAGATCGGTGAGGAGGCGATGGTGTGAACCCCTTTTTCCCTTTGCACGTATACAGTATTATGATATACCTGCTGAGAAAGTGTTATTTAGCCAATTGAGGCAATATGTGTATAAATTCCTCCACAAGCTTAGAAGAAGTTACTTAGCAAGCTTTGCGGATTGCATCATTGCATTGTTAATCCCTCTCACTTGAAAGCCTTTTACCTGTATTCCTCCTTATAACAATTACAGGTAGTCTCAACTTACGAACGTTCCTTTAATGGTCCAAAGTTACGATGGCCTCGGAATGGGTGCTTTATGGCCTGTAAAGCATTTCTGAGCGTCAAAAAATATTGCACCACCCCCTCGCGATCCAGCTAATCAACTGGACCTAATTAGTATATCTGTATGCACTTCAGGCACTTGGCAACCGGCTTGCATTTACAACCGGTTGCAGCGCCCTTCGGTCACGTGATCGCATTTTGCGACGTTTTATTTTATTTTTATACTATTTCATAACCTTATAAGATATTAAACAACTTTCTGTGGCATGGGCATCTCTAAAGATTTTTATGCATGAATTGCAATTATCTGTAAAAAAAAAGTGGACTTAATTTTCCACATGTTCATGTTTATTATGGGGAGGGAAGGGGTTCTATTTTGTTCCAAATGCAATTTTCCATATTGAAGTGTATTTAAATAGAATTTTAGCATATTTTAAAGTAATCCAATGCACTTACAAAATAAAAAAGCTCATGCAGTCTAGGAGCAGGTGTGAGACTGTGGGAAAGCAGGCGAGACCCTAAGTTTGGTTTATGTAGGAAGAGGCAACACAGCCCAGTTGTGAGAGGAATGGGAAGAAATGGTGTCAATGAGACTCCACCTTAATTAACTCATTGCAACTGAGGCTAGTCTTACAGTTATCAAGAGTCTGTATTTCCTCCAGACTAGCATTAAAGATACCTCATTGAAATCTGTGTCATTCTTGTTTCCTTGGTTTTGCCAGCTACGTGGGGCTTGACAGCAGGTGGCACTTACCCAGACTGGTGACTCTGGAGATGTAACGAAAGGAGGCAGTGCTCTCATATTTCCTAGCAGTTTCTCTGGAACATCAGCCACAGGTGGACAAGGAAGCAATATGGTAAGATGATACACTGTTTTCATGACCTACCTGAGCAAAATGTTCACTCCTGCTCTCTTCTCAGGTGGTGCTGGTTAGTAAGAAATCGTAGAGCAAAAATAAAAACAAGATAGAAAAGATAGAAATTCTAAAGAAATGAGCAGGCTGGAGAACAATGGGAAACATATGCTGACTACATTTAAATATTAGAAAAAGTGGGGAGGGGATGTTTATCCTACTCATCAACAGCTAACGAGAACAGAAGAGCATAAGAAGAGCACTTCTGGATAAACCAAAGATCTATTTACTGTAGTTCAATAAGCTGTTCCCACTTTAGCCAGCAAAGTGTTCTGGAGCCCACAAGGAGGACACAAGCATAATAATTCCTTTTCAGTCAGTCAGTCAGTCAGTCAGTCAGTCAGTCA
Source organism: Charina bottae (assembly GCA_023362775.1). Classification (NCBI taxonomy): domain Eukaryota; kingdom Metazoa; phylum Chordata; class Lepidosauria; order Squamata; family Charinaidae; genus Charina; species Charina bottae. The sequence continues at coordinate 201,974,714 of JALMGJ010000002.1, read as the reverse complement.
GTCAGTCAGTCAGTCAGTCATTTATTTATTTATTTATTTATTTATTTATTTATTTAACTTATATGACCGCCCATCTCCCCCAACAGGGAACTCTGGGCGGTTTACAATAAAACGTAAAAACGTTTATTATTAAGTTATGCTCCCTAGAGGTATTTAGAGGGATATACAAATGCCACTCCTAGCTGACTTTGGCTGATTGAGAAAGCTAATCAACTGGACCTAATTAGTATATCTGTATGGGGACCCACCAGGTGTAAGAGTCTGAATCTGATGCTGAGGAAGGTGAAATTGAAACCTATGCTAAGCAAAAGAAGGAAAACGAAACCTATCCAGAGAAAACTGGGGAAAACGAAACCCAAAATGACTCAGCAGAGCGGGAGAATCCTGAGCAGTTGATTGGCCAAAACCAGGGAGCATGCTCTAAGCCACCAATCAGCGCAAGGGAAAGACGAGCTGAAAAGCGCGCCAAACAGAAGGAAGCCCGATTGGTTCCTGAGGATAAATGGCGCGAGGGGAACAGGTTAAAAAGACGTCAGCGCAAGGAGCAAGCCACCGGAGACGACCGTTCCACTAAGCCAACAACTTCTTCAGAAGAAGTAGAGCCAGAACTACCCTCCAGACCTTGCTCTGTAACCCTCGCAGAATCAGAGCCTGCTCATTTCACCAATTCAGAGTTTTCCCAGCTGCCTTTACCTGCAGTTGAGTCTTGCCGTGATTCCTCGCCGTGTCTTCCAGTCAAGCCCTGCCTTGCCGCACTGCACGCTTCAGCTGATTCTTGTCCTGCTACTCCGTGCCACTCAGCTGATTCTTGCCTTGCTACGCCATGCCTCTCCGCTGATTCTTGCCCTGCTACATCGAGTCTTCCAGTTGAGTCCTGCCTTGCTACATCTAGGAATCAAATGCAACTTGAAAGCCTTTATATGTATTATATCTGATACTAGGTATTGAAGCCCTTATATAGCATGAAAAGAAGATCCTTAGAAACCCATAAATTTTATTTCTCAGTAAACAAGTTATCAGTTATTATTTCTAATAATAGTTTCATGGACGCCTGTACACACATCTCCGATACCTAGGTATAAGTTAGTTGATTCTTCCTGGTGTGATAGAAGGTGCCAGAGGCTAACAATGATGTATGTTAAAAATCCAAGGTATTTCCATTTCCATTTTTAAGATTAAAGGAATATAATTTTTTAAAAAAAACTGATGAGAGGCTGCAAGGAGATCTTTCAAGGAACACTGGTGCTGTTAGCCATCACAAGAATAAGTCCTATTGATCTTAGTGTAGTTTACTTCAGAGTAGGCATGGACAGAATTGCATAGTTAAGTCTACCTAAGATCAGGTTGAATAATCAATATTATGCTCCATCTTATGAAATGCTCAGCTCCTATTGTATTTCTCTGCAAGTCTGCTTCAAAGCTTTGGTAGTGATTTCTCATTCCACATAAGACAAGCAGACCTTTGACATTTAGAATCTTAAATTCTCTGAATGTTAAACCAGCCCCTGGCAAGACATAAATGTATTGGTTATATTATCACATGGGTTATTTGTGACTATGGGCTATTAACATTGACAAAGAACTGTTTATGTATGTGTAAACCAAATCAGTAACCTGGTCCATGTTCTTTTATGAGAGTTATGAAAAAAGGATGTAAGAAACTTTCTACAGTACCTCACATGCATGCACACCAGTGAGGGAACTCAATTTTGAACACTGATGCCAACTCCCAGAGCTCATACTAAAAGTTCAGGAACTGAAAATGATACCAGCAGGCCTCTCAGATGTTCTAACCTTCTAGGCCTCCATCTTATGCATGATCATCAGTGCAAAGAGACTATATAGCAACATTCTATGTTACAGAGAAGTGTCTGTAGTGAAGCCCATTCAGCAGTCTGTTAGAACTACTGAAATGGAGCAGAGCTGCAAAACTCGTGTACAGAAAAAGAGTATTGTTTAAAAACAGAGCCCATGGGCATATTAGAGAGATCTAGGTTAATCTTACACCCTTAGCCCACCCAAGCATAAAGAAAGGCATGCTTAGACATGGCAGGTATGAAAAGTAAGTACAAAAGAGTCCTTACGTTTATTCATTGCAGGTACAGCATTTTCAGTAGATAAATGATATTCCATTTCTTCCTTCTGTTCCCTAAACTTAATACCTCTTGCCCTGCTTGCTGCAAGAGATGTGTGTAGAAAGGGGGAAAAATCTCCTAGGCCCATCCATGGCCTAGAATGGAGCAGCACACAGCCATGTGCTTGCTCCCAGTCCAAGGAGGAGAGAGAGAGAGAAGAATGAGGCCTAGCACATGGCCTCTCTCCATGGAGAGGAGCAGCCACATGCTGCTTCCTCCTCCAGGGAAGAATCAGAGAGAGAGAGGGGGGAAGTGGGAGTGGCCACACACAGCTTCCTCAAAAGGCATGGAGAGCTTGCATCCTAGAGCAGCCATCCATATGCTGATGAGGCATGCTGGATTTGCCAGAATCTCCAACATGTAGTTCAGCTGAACTTAGTCCCAGGTAGATGTGGACAGAACTGTAGTCTTACAACACAGCCTTATTTATTTGTTTATTCAATTGTTTTATATCCCACCTTAATTCAGGAGCTCAAGGTGGCACATGTAGTGCTCCCGTCTTCCATTTTCCCAACAACAGCTCTATGAGACCTATCTACCTGGAACAAAGTCCAATATGTTCAGAAAGACTTAATACCAGCTGTGCTCATAATCTATTATCTCCCAGCTTCCTCCTTTTTTGTTGGATGACTGTTGCTTACAGCCTCCCAACTCAATTTTTTGCCCAAACTAGGAATCTTGATATTGCTGATAACTGTTCTTTTGGTCAACATAGGCTACTACCAGATCACAGTAACACACACTTGAATTTGGAGAAAAGCAAACACTGAGCTCAACAGGAACCATAAAGTTCCTGGAAACTAGGAAGAGTCAGGCCTCCTTAATACTTACATGGGGGGCTCCTAGGGAATGCCAGAGCTGGAGGATAAACTGCGCAGTTGAACAGCCAGGAAAGAGCAAACCATCTCCTTACTGTTGCCAAGAAAATGGCAGGGCTCTTTCCTCAGCTCCAAGGTATCTTTACCTTTTTTAATCTCCTACAAATTGCCCATCAGGTCTATGATTTTGTGGTCTAAATTAGGAGCATATGTTTTCAAGCATGAATGGAGCTGTACTCTTGCAAGGAGAGGTAATTTTTGATGGAGTCTTGAAGGTTAATAAAAGAACTCCAAGCAGCTAACAACAATCTTGCAGAGTAGAAGCGTGAACCAGCAGGGAACTTGCACTTTAAGCTTTTTTTTTTTTTTTTATTGTTTTTTTTGCATTTATATACATATACATTTATTAATCATAATTATAACAAAAAACAAACAAAAAAAAAAAACCCTACAATGTGCACCCCACCCCCAGGACCACTATTGTCTTAATCATTCCTCTTTCCAAAAAGATAATAATTCTTTCGAAGGTATACATCCTTTCCCTTTTAATAATACATATTCTACAAATATATTCCAAATTTCTTCAAAATTATTTCTAATCTGTAATCCCCTTCTAACTCTAATATTAGATGTTAATTTATCATTGATTGCCATATCCCATACTTCTTTGTACCATTCCTCAATTTGATATTCCCCTTGTACTTTCCATTTCCTTGCTATTATTAATCTTGCTGCTGTCATTAAGTTTGTAATTAAATTTTTTGTATTCTGAGTACAGGTAACCTTATTATATATTGATAACAATGCTATTTCCGGACATGCTTCCATATTCATTCCAATTATCTCGTTTATTTCTTTAAATATCTTCTGCCAAAATATCTGTATCTGTTTACAACCCCACCACATATGGAGATAGGTACCCAACTCCTGACACCCCCTCCAACATAATACTGAATATTTCTTATTTATTTGATTTAATCTTACAGGAGTCAGGTACCATCTCCATACCAATTTAAAATAATTTTCTTTTATCCTTATGGACATAGTTTTTAAAATACGCATATCCCAAATTTTTTCCCAACTCTGATTACTTATTTGTTTTACTAAATCATGATCCCATAATGATTTAAGATAATCTTGTTGATCTTCTGTTTCTAATAATATCTTATAAATTTCACTTGTTTCTCCTTTTATAACAAAATTTTCTTCTTTATCTTCTCTTTCTATAATCATTTTCTCAAATCTTGTATAATCTCTACATTCTTTATTTTCCTTTATCCATTTCCGAATCCATTTCTCTAATTGTGTATAGTTAAACCAAGATAACTTTCTTTCCCTTAGTACCTCTCTTATTCTATCTTTACTATTCATTTCTTTCACCCAATCCTTTATTTGAAATATTTTCTTCTCCCTCAATTCCTTTTCCAATTCCTTCTTTAAATTTATAGGGAATTTTTCCATCATCACCACTGGAGTCAAAGGGGAGACCACTGGCATTAGTTTTTCCTTATATTTTACCCAAATCTTCAAAATAGTTTTTAAAAGGGGGTTCTCTACTCCTTCCAGCCATTTCTTACTAGGTTTATTAAAAAATACATTTTCCAATTTCCATTCCAATACTTGAGTCTCCATCTCCAACCAATTCAACTCTCCTTGTCCTACTATCCCATCTATAATATATCTTATTTGATTTGCTATATAATATAATCTTAAATTCGGGAGCCCCAATCCTCCAACTTTTTGAGGTTTATACCATCTTTTTTTATTCACCCTTGCTTTCTTATCTCCATTACAATAATTGTTAATCATGGTTTGCCAACTCTTCATTTCTGTCTCTGATACCATAATTGGTAACATCCTAAATAAAAAGTTTATTCTAGGTAAAATCTTCATTTTAATAATTGCTATTCTGCCAAACCACGATAATTTAATTTTCCTATACTCCTCTAACTTCTTTTTAATCTCTTGCTTTAATTTATGGAAATTTTCCTTTTCTAAACTCTCCAGTTCTCTTGTTATATTTATTCCTAAATATTTTATTGAATTCCTTAATTTAATATTTGTTTTATTATTATTCATAAACCATCGTTCTCTCTCCTTACTGTAATTAAATAACATCATTTCTGATTTAGACCAATTTATTTGTAACCCTGTCATTTCCCCAAATTCTTTCAAATATCCTCCTATTCCCTCCAACGACTCCAGTGGATTTTCAATAGTTAATAATGTATCATCTGCAAACATATTTACTTTAATTTTCCTTTTATTCCCAATCCCTTTAATACTTTCATCTTCTCTAATGACATTGGCTAAGATTTCTATAACTAAGGTGAACAAAATCGGGGAAAGAGGACAACCTTGCCTCGTACCTCGGGCTAGTGGAATTTGATCAGTCATTCCATCATTAACCACAACCATTGCATTATTTCGTTGATATAATTGATCTATCAATCGTTTAAATCTTTCACCAAATCCACAAGTTTCTATTATTATTTTTAAAGCTGGCCATTCCACGCAATCAAAGGCTTTAAATATATCCAAGGCTATTAAACCTGCTTTCAATCCTTTCTTATTTATTATATTTATTATATTCAACACTCGTCCAGTTAAATTTGACATCTGCCTTCCCGCAACAAAACCACATTGATCCTTATTAATATATTTAAATATAAAAGTATTCATTCTTTTTGCCATTATTGCTGTCAATATTTTAGCATCCTGATTTATTAGTGAGATAGGTCTGTATGATCCAGGATCTGTCAGATCTTTATCAGCCTTTGGTATTAATATAATTAACGATTGTTCCCATGATGGTGGCATCCTACCACCCTCTATAATTCTGTTATATAATACCTTTAATTTAGATACCAATAATTTTTTAAATATTTTGTAATATTCCGGTCCCAATCCATCTACTCCTGGAGACTTCCCCCCTTTTAATTTATCAATAACATCTTCTATTTCCTTATCTAATACTTGTTGCTCCATTACCTCCCTGTCAGCCTCCTGCAATTTTATTTTACAATACTTCCTTATATATTCTCTTATCTTCCTTATGGGGTTACCCCTTGAAGAATATAATTCTTGATAAAAGTCTCGAAAGACTCTTATTTTATCCTTCATCCAATTATAGCTTTTTCCCATTTTGTCTTTAATCACTCCAATTAAATTCCTCGCCTTTTTCGATTGTGCAGACCTAGCCAGCATTTTAGAATTTTTATTACTGTGTTCAAAAAATTCCCTTTTCAAATATATCAAATTTCTCTGCACCTTCTCCATATCTTTATTCTCCAATTCCTTCCTCTTTGCTTGTAATCTTGCATATATCTGTTTATCCCTATCTTTTATATATTTCCACTCCAACTCTTTAATTTCTTCCTCCAATTGTTTCCCCTCCTTTTCCTGCTGCCTTTTCAATGTGGCTGATTCCCTGATACAGATTCCTCTCATTACTGCTTTCATTGTATCCCATAATACCGCTTGTGTACATTGTCCTGTATCGTTAATATCCCATATATCCTGCCATTCCTTTCCAATTTTATCCACAATATGCTTGTAATTAAAAATCCTTGTATCTAACCTCCATCTCTTAGCTTCTTTATAATCTTTTTTAATTTTAATATCCATATTAATCAATGCATGGTCCGTGACCTTAATAACCTCTATTTCAGTATTCATTATTTTAGAAACTAAACTTTTAGACACAAAAATATAATCTATTCTTGAATAACTCTTAAACACCGACGAATAAAAAGTAAATTTGTTTTCTTCTCCTCGTGTTATTCTCCAAACATCCTTCAACTCATTTTTATTCATTATCATAGTTAAATCTGTAAAATTATTACGCCACTCCTCTACTGAGGGATTAGATTTATCCTTCTGTTTATCCATTACCATATTAAAATCCCCTGCCATTACAATATAACCCTTCTGAAAATCCTCCATATCTTTAAACACCTTCTCATAAAACTGTTTCTGTTTCACATTCGGGGCATAGATGTTAACCAAAGTATATTCCTCTCCCCCCAACTCCCCCTGTATATCTACCCATAGAATCCTTTTTTGTCTTTATTACATTAAAACCACATTTCTTTGATATTATAGTCGCCACTCCTCTTGCTTTAGAAGTCCCATATGCCTTTTCATAAACAGCTGACCATCTTAATTTAAGTTCATTTACCCCCTCCTTCACCTGATGTGTCTCTTGTAAAAATATTATGTCTGCTTTGTCTTTATGCAATAGTGCTTCCACCCTCTTCCTTTTAATATTTGATCCTAGCCCTTTAACATTTAAAGTTGTAAACCTTAATGTATTCTCCATGAAGTTTGAACATTTTTTCTTAGTTGGTCCTTTGAAGTGAAACCCTTAACAAACCCCCTAGTTCCCATTCCCCTACCCTCCCCCCACCCCCCCTCATACAAACACAAAAGAGCTTCCCCCCTCTTCCGGAGGTTATCAACCTCTCCCATAGTTCTCATGAACTCCTCAAGGGGGGGGGAGGCAGTTCCCCAGTTTCACATAACAGCATCAACACCGAATCATTATCTCCCAGTCCATCTTCCTTATGTCCTGTCTCAGGTACAATATTTTCTTCACTCCTTTATAATAATATCTTGTTTCCTCCTGCTACTCCAGTTCTTCCTCTAGTTCTTCCACTTCATCTTCTCTCTGCTTCCTTAAATCCAGCTGGTGTAACAGCTCCATCCCTTGTTCCAATGATATTATTTTGTGAAATTTCCCTGCCCATCGAAACTTTAAAAATACAGGGTATCCCCAGTTATACACAATTCCCTTGTTCTTCAGAACAGCAATACAAGGTTTCACACTCCTCCTCCAATTTATTGTTTCTGGGCAGAGATCATTAAAGACCTGAACCGGGACTTTCTGATATTGTAGTCCTCCAATGGCTTGTTGAGTAGCCCTCATAAAAAGTTCTTTCTTATAATAACTTTGAAATCTCATAATAATGTCTCTGGGGGTCAGTCCTCCTCTCCTAAAGGTAGCTCTGTGGATACGTTCCAAATCTGCATTTTCCCAGTTAACATCTTTTGCCACATTTTTCAACCACTCCATCACTTTTTCTCTCAAATTCTTTGGATTTTCCCCAGACTGCTCTGGGAGCCCACGAATGCGTACATTAGATCTGCGTTCTCGATCTTGAATATCAATCATCTTCAACTCCCATTGCTCAAACTTAATGTTATATTCCACCATCTTCTTCTGATTATATGTTACTGTTTTCTCCAATTCCTCCACTCTCTTACTTACAACTTTAATTTCCTGCTTAAGTCCTAAGAGTGTTTTATTTACTCCTCTTAATATCTCGTCCACTATCTGAGCTCTGAGAGTCTCATTATTTTTCTGCATCATTTCTGCAAATCTTGTCATCATCTCCTCCAGATCCACAGCCATTTTCTTTTCTTTCTCTCCCTTCTCTTTCTGCCTGACAGCAGCTGCCTCCTGTATACGATAATTAGCTGCTCCATTACTCATTACTTCCACCTCCGAATTCCGCCTCATTTTAGACCTTTCTAAATCTTTTTTATCAGACATAATTACTTCATCAGTTTCAGCTCTTTCCAAACGCTCTAAACTCCTGTCCGAGGGTTTATTTTTATTTTTAACCCTGTTCCAAGCTGGAAGAGTCTGCTGAGTTAAATTCTTCCCTCTAGGCATTAGCTCTCTGCCCAGAGTTAAAACCGAAAGTAAGTCTATCCAACTTACTTTTGATAACAAAGTCAAAATAAATTATAAAGTTCCAGTCTAGGCTTTTTCAGCTTCCGACTCACCCGTCGACATTTATCTATATGTTGTTTAAACGTAGGAGTCCAGCTTTTAATTTCTTTCTGACTGGGAGTTCTCCGATGCACGCTGCTACTCCATGTCCCCGACGCTCCGCCCCCCGCACTTTAAGCTTAATTACGTTCAGAAATAAATTCAGTCTTCACACATTAGTTAGATGAAGAAAAATAGAGATAGCTTACATTTATTCAGTAGATCTGGATACAAGTAGATTCATAGTAGATCTGCGTGCAAGCGAGATGAAATGGACGAGAGCTGCATGGTGCAGCCCTCCTGCTTGCAGGTGTGCCCAAAGCATAATGGAGGTTGTTAATCCCTGAAACTTGAGAAGGAGGAGGAAGAGGAAATCAGGTGACTCAGGTAACATCCCACAAGCACAGTAGAGATGTGTTTACTAGAAAGACCCCCTACTATGCTTATGAGACAATGCTGAGTTGACTCCTGATAATCCCAACAATTTTGTCCTTTGTCTGAGACCTAGATCCTCTTCTCTGTGGCTGCAAGTCATGAGCTGCTGCTAAGCAGCTGATAAAGAGAGAGCACTGTTAGATCACAGAAAATAATTGTTTCAGTCTACCCGCTGGTGAGACCCTACTTGGAGTACTGCATCCAGTTCTGGGCACCACAGTTCAAAAAGGAGAGTGACAAGTTGGAGCGAATCCAGAGGATGGCTACAAAGACGATAATGGATCTGGAAACCAAGCCCTGTGAGGATTTGGATACAGTATGTTTAATTTAGAGAAGAGACAACTGAGGGGAGATACAATAGCAGTCTTCAAGTATCTGAAAGTTGGTCATATAGAAAAGGGGGTGGACTTCTCTATGCCCTAGAGCAGGGGCTCTTAACCTTTTTTTGCTCATGGCCCCCTTCTGAGCCTCATTTACCTCTGTGACCCCCTCCCCCCTTATAGTTACTGTTAGCTGGTAAAAAGGTACTTTATCACCTGCACTGTTTATTAATCTAAACTCTATCTTATAAAGACTGTGACCCCCTAGAAATATGGCCCACATTGAGAACCATTACCCTAGAAAACCAGAACCAATAGATTAAAGCAACAAGAAATCAAGTTTAGGCTACTTGCAACAAGTAGCAATAGTGACAATTGTATTATAGGGTCAAAACAACCTTCCCCAGCTCCTTTCTCTATATCTCTTGGGAGTTCACCTTCCAAAATGCCCAGCCAGAACATCTGGAGAGCATCAGATTAAAGAAGATGACCTGGAAATTTAGCACTAAGTTGTTTAAACTAATGGGGGAGAAGCTAGGCTGGGGAATAAAAGCTATTTTATAGCTAATTCACGCTAATTATAGAGATCAAAAGCTGCATTGCCAGGAATTCAAACTTGTGATAGTCATGAGATTTAGCTAATCCTAAGGAAAAATGAGAAAAAACTTTCAGAGCTCAGCCAGAACCTGGGTGTATAGGAACTGGTAAGTTTCAGATTTTTTCCCCACTAGATTTTATGTTAAATTTCAGCTCTACAAGTTTCCTTATTTCTGAAAAATAAATTTGATGAAGAATTGCATTTCTTAAACTCTAGTGCCTTTAAGTTAGATGGCTTTTTTAAAACTGAAATTGGTGGAATCGTTATTTTACTTCAGTGCATAATTTACTACTTTGCTATTAAACAACACAATGTTTTTATCCTTAGTTTTTTGGCTATTCTGAATTCAGGTTTTAGTTTTTTTCATTTAGTATTAATAATAACATGCTAGAACACTATGTACCCATAAATAGACAGTCATCAAAACTGATGTATTTTTATGGTGCTTTTGTTTGATTGTTTCTGCTTTTTTATTGTTGATCTCTGAAATAAACATGAATGAATGAATGAATGCTGTTTTGCATTTTGATCCTGCAGAATGTCAGCTTGTTTAATTCTCACTGCCTCTAATTGGATTTACACAGCATAACTGTGGCTAACTTTTAACCCAAAGTGTTTGTATATTTTTCTAAGGCTGAAATCATACAAATTAGATTAAACCATTCAGCTTGATTTAATATGGATGGTTAATTTTCTTTGGGTATTTATACAAATGACAACAAAACAAATCCATTAGAAAGTTTGGATGATGATGACATTAGAGAAAGCACATCCTAACAAAGCTCATTACTACTCCTTGATTACAGCTACTGTATATACAACACAAAATGAGCATATTTCTGTTCAAGCAATGGGGATTTTCTTGGTTCTCCTTTCACCACAGCTCCTCCTGCACCTCCAGATCTGCTCAAGCAACTTTCTGTATCAGATTTGGAGAGTACACAGAACGTGCAAGGAGAGAGGAATTGGTTCTATTGGGAGATGCCATTCTGGGACAGTGACTTGTAGCCTGGACATTTCATCTTGTCTAGGTGTGCTAGGGGGCGTGGTGGCTCAGCGGGTAAGACGCCAGGCTTGTCAATCGGAAGATCACAAGTTCGGACGTTCGAATCCCTAGCCTTGCATGACGGAGTGAGCTCCCGCACTCGCCCCAGCTCTTGCCAACCTTGCAATTCGAGAGCATGCAAATGCAAGTAGATTAATAGGTACCACTTCGGTGGGTAGGTAACAGCATTCCGTGCGTGTCATGCAGCCACATGACCGTGGAAGTGTCTTCGGACAACGCTGGCTCTTCGGCTAACAAACGGAGATGAGCACCGGCCCCTAGAGTCGGACATGACTGCACAAATGTGCAGGAGGAACCTTTACCTTTTTTTAGGTGTATTTTATTTTCCTATACAGACAGACTTGTTCCACCCCACATTAAATAAATTGCGTGTTCTGGTTGTAAAAACAGAGCCTGATGCACTTGCCCCAGGCTTACCAGAAGCTTTACCCACAAAATATAAAGATAGGATCTGAAATCCTTTTGCCTGTTACAACTTGAACTATATTTCTTCAGTTTCATCTTGTCTAGGTGTTCTTTTTAAATTCAGATATATTGAAAATTGGATACCCTGCTCTTGACAGTAACATTTAATTGCCAGATCTAACCTGTAGTCCTGTATTTGTCTTTCTGATACTGATTAGAAAGTATTTGTCCAGCAAGCTTGAATCGATTGGCAGCTGCTCTCCAGTTTTCTCCGTAAGTAGAGGCCTTTCATATTCTTCTCTGAGTTGTTCCATTTTTAATTGAATTGTTGTGCAGATCATATGTGCTACATGACACCTCTCTGAAACATATAAACTGACGGAATCTTCTGTTTGTATGATCAAGCTAATTTTCTGTTTTTCTGAAGAAAGAGAACAAAGGACCAAATGAATATTGTAGAAGAAGAGGGACAGATCTTTGTTGCTGACTCATTCTTCACAAGAAAAATTTTAAAATACCTGAAGCTAAAAAGCAAAACATATTCTAATATTTATCTAAAATTGTTTTTTATGGTCGACACAATCATTTACTTAAGACACTGTTTCTTAAAGTGTAGTCCAAGGACCCTTAGGGATCCCCCAATACCATATCAGGGATCCATGAAATCAAAATTATTTGCCAGATATGAAGATATTTGCAAACATTTAAAACAATGACACTCTTCTCATTATTTTTTGTTTTAAAAAATAGGGCTTTGTCATGAAAAAGTATGTTAATGAGTTTGATATTGTTAATTTTACATGATTCAATAAATACTCTACAAATGCATCAATTTTAATTTTGAATATGGCAAATATAGATTAATACAACCCATACAAACAAAAGTTCTTTTGGGGTCCTCCATAATTTTTAGAAGTGGGAAGGGGTTCTGAGAGCAAAAAATTTAAAAAACACTGACTTAAGATATTGGCAGATGAATTCATACCACACTAATATTGGCTTGCTTTTGGTTTAATGTTTTGTATATGAATCCAACCACTGTAATTTGTAAACCATGGCTTATGGGCTTGGCACCAAGGGTGAACCAAGCCAGAGTTGAATAACTTGCATTGTCATCCTTTATTTGACATATGTCTATGAAGGTTCTCAGTCATCCAGGTGGAATTGTCTGTAGCTTGAATCATGTCAACTGGATTTCTATTTTCTCAGTGGAAACGTTTCGCTCCTTATCCAAGGAGCTTCTTCAGTCTGAGCAAAGTTGGTAAGGGAATCCTAAATATGTTTCTAGGTAGCTGTGTGACCTTACACCTGGGGTCATGGTTATATTGAGATGTTATTTTAAGTCCTTTTATTATCTAAAGGAGGATTGTTAAGATCACCATGCTGCTGTTGAGCTTGTGAAATTGTGAAATTGTGAAATGTGAAATTGTGAAATTTATTTGACATATTTATAATTTTCCTTATTTCAAGCCTTTTGCAAAATATTTCAGATATTTGTTTCCTTTCTTATTTGCTTCACAGTATTTATAGGCCACCCCAATCCAGACAATTTTTCTGCCTACTCTTTCTATCATCGGAGATAATTTACAAGCACAAAATCCAAGAAATGTTTAAATAACTGTTTCAGAAAAATATAGCTTTCCCCAATTCATACCATAGTAATATAGCTATAGCTGATTTGGGTTGTGGTGGGATATAAATAAATAAATTATTATTATTATTATTTTATTTCCAACTTATATCACCGCCCATCTCCCCCCACAAGGGGACTCTGGGCGGTTTACAGTCAAGTTAGTAATTAAAAACATATAAAATACTTTATACAATTTAAATATTAAAAATATAAAATCCAAGAGGCTGTTATGTAATGTTTGTGAGCCGAACTCTACGGCGCAAGCCATCCCCAAGAAGAGCTATGACTCTTCCCATCCCAGGCGAGGTGGCAGAGCCAGGTCTTTAATTGCTTTCGGAAGGTCAGGAATGTGGGGGCTAGCCTCACCTCAAGGGGCAGAATGTTCCAAAGGGCGGGTGCTACTGCAGAGAAGGCATATTAAATTAAATAAATAAATAAATAAATCAACCTTTAAAACCAACATCTGTTATTTTAGATTAGCACTTCCAACGATTTCTGCTAAGTTAACTTCCAGAAGTGACAGTGAATGGTATTTGTCATTGATGGCCATGTTCTAATCCTAGCCATCAGTTCTTGAGGTGACATAATATTGGCTGCTCTGATTGCGGATCCCTACTCTACCATAATAAAAAGTTTGGCAACTGATGGTTTTCCTATGAGTTTTAATGCAGGACAAGTTAAGGAAAGTGATTAGTGTCACCTGCCAGCAGGAAAACAATCACCAATCACTTCCCTGTTATGGAGTGGGATGAAGTGGGATTGGTGAGTGTAGCCAGATGCTTGGAATGGGATGTTTTGCCACCTGTTAAGTTGTCTGATTAACAAGGCACAGTCAAGGCACAGCCCTTTTAACGTTTCTTTTCTTTGTTCCCATCCGTTTTTATTATTTCTGCCATCCTTATTCTTTTTTGTTTTTTTCCTTATGGTTACATGCTTTTAACAATTTGTAAACCTCCCAGAGTCACTGGGAGTTGGGTGGCATATAAATTCTATTATTATTATTATTATTATTATTGTTATTATTATTATTATTATTATTTAAAAAGTGACAGGATCAGCATTATCACACAGGTTTTTTTTAAATTAAATCAACATTCTGGGTAGCACCAAATTAGCACTCTCTAAACAGATTGCTGAGAGCCAGTTTGGTCTAGTGGCTAAAGGCACCAGGCTAGAAACTGGGAGACCGTGAGTTCTGGTCCCCCTTAGGCATGAAAGCTGGCTGGGTGACCTTGGGCCAGTCACTCTCTCTCAGCCCTAGGAAGGAGGCCATGACAAACCACTTCTGAAAAACCTTGCCAAGAAAACTGCAGTGACTTGTCCAGGCCGTCGCCGAGAATCGGACATGATTGAACGGATAAAATACAACAACAGAGAGCTAGTCCTGTTTTTCAAGCACCAGTATAGTGCTCTTTCAAAAGCACTAAACCCATGTTTACAAGGAGTCTGCAAAAGATCTGACAAGCACTTCAGAAAGCATCAGTCAGGGATTATGGGAGCAGATGCTTCAGTGGAAGCTGGGTGTCCTATTTCTCCTAAGGCCCAGGGCAAAATGACTATGAAGGCCTGATCCCAGCAACTGGAGGAGAGGAGGAGCAAAATCCTGAAGTAGCTAATAGGATTCCCCACACAGCACCAACCACAATGTTGATAAAGCCTGCTGGATCATAACCATGTTAAAACTGTGTTGGGGAAAAGAAGGAAAACTCTACTTTAAAACAGAAACATATAAAGAGAACTACAGATTGCCTCTGCAGCGGGCTGGGGATGAAAATATGGCATGCTGATGCTCATGCTATAGTTAGAAGGATATGAGGATGACCCCATCAAAACACCATTCATGCTGCTGAAAAGTAAGCCTGTATTTCTGCTCTTCATATCAAAAATCTTATGGGAATATATTGTACAGACCAGGCATTGCTCTATTTATTTTATAGGTGGAACCCGAACAAAACAAGATGCCCAGGGTAGAGCATTACCTCAACGGCAACTTTGGTAGAGGGAAGGGATATACTTCTCTTTCTGCAGAAGAGTAAGCATTTTTGGACACACCTGTTATATTCAGTTTGAAATATGTGCTTTTTGTTTGTTGTCAAAGGACAACAGAAGAAGTGCTTTTCTTCATTTAAACCCATATTGACTCCCCAGTAGTACATATGGTTTACTTGGGGAATTGCAGAGGCATTTAACAATTGTTATCCACTTTGCTGTGGGATGGAAAATATATTCCAAAGTTTATGAACTAACGATGGGTAAGCCCCTTACTCATCATTTCAGGGCCAGGCAATGCAACTAACATTTATCCACATTTGTGCAGTATTACAGGCTATTTTATGGTGGTTAGTTGGCTGTAGAGAGTAAGGAAGATGACCTTGCCAGAGATATGTGAGCTCTGTTACCAAAGCAAAGAGGGGAAAACATACCGTAAGTCCACAACAGGCAGGTAGCATTTCTAAGTGGCTGAGACAGACACCTCCCTAATTCACAGGAGTATAAGAAAGGAGAGGAGGTACAGCACAATCAGACTTGCAAGATTCTGAATAAAAGTAGTTTCAACCTTCCTGCATTTCTTGGTCTGGCTGGTCTACCAAGACGCTGGCAGACATTTTCTGATTTCTTCTGCTGTTAGCAATAATTCTGTTTAATAAAATGAATATGTATGTATGTATGTATGTATGTAATTTATATAACACCTCACTGGCAATTTACAGTATATAAGTAAAACAAAAAAAAACAATAATAGAATACAAGATATTATAATAGATAATATAATGCAATATAACAGTATAATAAAACTACTATGAAGGCCTGATTAAGGTCAGAACCCCAGAGACAGGCTGAGTTTCCCTCCACACTATTTGTATCCCCTTTTCACACCTTCCTCGCACTCTGTAGAGTTATAAATAAGACAGACTAATATTGATATTACAGCTAGAGGAGTTTCATTCTGTGGTTGCTCCAGTTTCCAGTCTCTCTCTTTGAAGGAAGGAACATGGAGATAATCACAGATTAACACCCCCTAACTCTAAGTTTGGTTGATAGCTGAACTGTGATTTAGGTGAGTAAATCTATGACAGATAACGGTTTAAGTTTGCAATTAAGGCATTCATCCTTAACCACAATTTAACCCATGGTCTGGATTTGAACATCATACTAGCCCTAACTACATGATGGCTTAGCATGTTATATGAACACTGACATGAATTTTGCATTTGAAAACATGTTAAATAGTCTCCCTTGAGAGGGAGATGGGCAGGATATAAATATGATAGATAGATAGATAGATAGATAGATAGATAGATAGATAGATAGATGATAGATAGATGATAGATAGATAGATAGATAGATAGATAGATGATAGATAGATAGATGATAGATAGATAGATGATAGATAGATGATAGATAGATAGATAGATAGATGATAGATAGATGATAGATAGATAGATAGATAGATAGATGATAGATAGATGATAGATAGATAGATAGATAGATAGATAGATGATAGATAGATAGATGATAGATAGATGATAGATAGATAGATAGATAGATAGATAGATAGATAGATAGATGATAGATAGATGATAGATAGATAGATAGATAGATAGATAGATAGATAGATAGATAGATAGATAGATGATAGATAGATGATAGATAGATAGATGATAGATAGATGATAGATAGATAGATGATAGATAGATAGATGATAGATAGATGATAGATAGATAGATAGATAGATAGATGATAGATAGATGATAGATAGATAGATAGATAGATAGATGATAGATAGATGATAGATAGATAGATAGATAGATAGATAGATAGATAGATAGATGATAGATAGATAGATGATAGATAGATGATAGATAGATAGATAGATAGATAGATGATAGATAGATAGATGATAGATAGATGATAGATAGATAGATAGATAGATGATAGATAAATAGATAGATAGATGATAGATAGATAGATAGATAGATAGATAGATAGATAGATAGATAGATACTCCATGCACTGAACCAGTTGCAGTAATCAAAAGTCCATCTTTATTCCTTTGTTCCTAACTGACCATGTGTTTCTAGCATATATTATAAATTTTGTCATAGATATATGAAATTCCACTGAATTCATTTGAACGTTAATACAGTCCTTATAAAACTATGCATTTTATTTTATGTCCATTTAAATTATAAAACTATGCTTTATAACGTAGGTCAAGTCTCCTTTTCTCTGCACGTGCACTTGAAATGGAGAGTAGTTATTCCATAACCTTGGCAGTAAATAGACCCATTTGTCTCTTTCAACAGGGCTGCAGGTATTGGAATTCTAATTGTTGTTCTTGCAGTTTTACTGATTCTTGGCTGTTGGTGTTGCAAAAGGCACAGTGGTTATACAAGGCTTTTGGTAAGGACAAGCTGCCTTCTTATTACATTATTCATTAGACCTACCTAGTTTGGACAATTTTTAATTTCTACAAAATATACTGAAACTCAAGTCTGCTTAGAACCTACACCACCTGATCCAGGAGGCATTCCTCTTTTTCCTTGATACATAAAGACATGCTGTAATGGATCATTGCCAAAGGGACTACACTGTAGTCTGGAGCTGTTCAGGAATCCTTTGTAGTTACATGCACACAATGTGCTTAACTGGGTCAGTTACAATCCTACTTGCTGCATTTGGACAACGTGGGCAGCTTAGTTAGCATGAACCTTGATTGCTTTTTGTGGATTAGCATGTTCAAGATTTGTTAGTTATTTTTATCAATGTATGAGGCTTCCCATCTCACCAATGTGACTCTGGGCAGCTAACAGGAATTAAAACACAATAGAAATACAATGTATATTTAAAAATAAAAAAATACTGTTCCAACCAACTAACACAAAGTGATTCCCAAACACACAATTCACTGATAGCGTGGGCTCGATTACTCTCCTGACCCCCATGCCTGGGAAAACAGCCAGGTCTTCAAGGCTTTCTGAAAGATGAGCAGAGTTGAGGCCAGCTGAACCTCAGGCAGTGTAGTGTTCTGGAGTGCAGGTCCAGCTACGCTTCCTGGGTCCCACTAGATGACAATCCCTTTCAGATGGATCTGGAGCATGCCCCTCTGGTCGACCTAATGGAATTGGTAGAAACTATGGGAGTAAGGCAGTCCCTCAAATACGCTGGCCCCATGCCATGTAGGACTTCATGGGTGATAACCAGCACTTTGAATTGCACCTGGAAGCAAACTGGAAGCCAGTGCAGCTCACAGAGCAAAGGTGTTATATGGGCATAGGGAGACATACCCATAATTGCCCATGCCGCTGCATTCTGGACCAATTGAAGCTTCTGGATGTTCTTCAAGGGCTGCCCCATGTAAAGTCCATTGCAGCAATCCTCTCAGGAGGTGATCAAAGCATGAGTGACTGAGTGTGGTGCCTCCTAGTCCAAGAAGTGTTGGAATTGGTGCACAACATGAAGCGGTGTAAGGGCCCCCCCAGCCACAGCTGCCACCTGCTCTTTGAACAGGAGCCATGAGTCCAGGAGGACCCCCAAATTATACACCAGTTCTGTCTGGGGTAGTGCAACAAATTAGATTGTGTCACAAATCAAATTTGACTTAATTAAGAATATATTGAATTTATGATTACTGCAGTATATTTAATATTTTTTTTTGTTTCTGTAATGTGGAAAATTACAGTTTGCTGGCAAATTTGGATGATTCTCTGAGAGCTGCCCCAAAATTTAAGGGGTTACACTTGAACCAGGGACCTTCAGGTTGGGAACATCTGATCTAGCATTAAGCCTGAACATAGTAACAGCTGCTGATGCTGAGCCACGAGTTGAGTTATGCTATGCAATGTCCATGAAAAAGTGAATCATTTTGCATTAACATAATCAGGAAAGTATTGTCCCTTCTTGCTGAAAAATGTCTTTTAAAATTTGGTATATTTATATCCCATCTTTCTCTCATTGTGGAATGAAAAGCCATATATATGAAGTTCCCAAGAATTCATCAGCCACAAATCTACCTAGCTTTAGCACTTACTGTCTGGCAGCACCTAGAGAGATGAGAATCTGCTTTTGTAAGTGCCTTATGTTAATGCAGGATAGAAAGTAGAAGACAAATTGAACGGATGTTCCAACTTGTACAGTTCACACTGGCATTGTGAACAACCTTATATTCCCAGATGTAAGCCTCACTTGCAAAAACAGACTTGGCTAAACTGTCCTACTTACGTTACAGTATGTTTTTACCCTTGCATTTCAAGATCCCTTTTGTCTCCTTTTCTATTCATTTGTTTGATTTGTAGCCTGCCTTTCTGCTCGGCTGAACACTTTCTAATGTTTGTCTTTGCGCTACAGAGTAAGAATTTTGGATTGGCCCCTCTGACCATCACAAAAGGCAGAAGCTCCTTATGTGACTCCAAATTGCCTTTGCAGGAATACAGCTGCAACTACAATCATGTGGTAAGGTGATTGTTTAAAGTTACATCTGATAAATGTTCCAGGAGGGTACAATTTAGAAAGTCAGTTTAAAA
Organism: Charina bottae; assembly: GCA_023362775.1. Classification (NCBI taxonomy): domain Eukaryota; kingdom Metazoa; phylum Chordata; class Lepidosauria; order Squamata; family Charinaidae; genus Charina; species Charina bottae. Next base: position 201,955,004 of record JALMGJ010000002.1, on the reverse strand, counting down.
AGAGAGTTACAAGAGATACGTGTCCTAGAATGAGAAGCTTGGGCTGGATATAGACTTGTGAAAATAAAGAAAAAAATATAAAAATATAAAGTAAAAATTCAGGGAAGCGTTAAAGGTATTAAGTAGGACTTCCAGATCTGGGTTGCAAAAATCTAGATAACCGTTAGATGTCACTAAAGAGAATAATAGTTATATTGTTAAAAGAAATTTTAAGTACACCCTCTGCTCGTTTAGCAACCGCAATCCATTCCAACGACTTTGTCATTAAATGAAATGGTCGCTAAGTGAACACGTGACTGAGAGAGAGAGAGAGAGAGAGAGACACGCTGGAAATATCACTGGTTGCTGCCGTCTCATTCAGATAAAGTTCTCTCGTACAGTGTCCTGACCTGTTTTTTCCCCCCTTTTTTTTCCTCTCACAGGGCGGAGAGATTGCTTAAACAAGCAATCTCGTCCTGAGCTGTTTTTCTCTGCAGCGCAGTGCTTCTCTAAAAAGTGCTAACCGCAAGTTAACAAGCTCAGCTCTATGACCTTAATTAGTTGATTAGAACCCTCCCTACTCCCTGAAACTGATCAGACCTTAATTAGTTTAACTTTGAAGCCTTTTGTTGTCAGATGCACAAAATTTGGCTGTAAATGTGCGCATTGGTCAGAAAATGAATTTTTTATTACCATTTATTACCATCGTATTTGCGAATGGTCACTAACTGAAGTAGTTGCTAAACAAGGAGTGGCTGTATTACCTTTGCATTTAAACATGCAAGTCGAATCCCTTCCTACCAATCTTACTGTAGGTTATCAGATGGCTTTATACAGTATAGAGAGAAACACTAACTTTAGCTTTTGCAAGTAACACTGTAATAAGAAAGTCTGAGTTATTTAAGTCTGTCTACAGCTAAGTGCCTATACTATCCTCTCCTCTATCATGGAAAGCGGGTCAAGGTGAGAACCTAAATTACATAGGTCAGAGTCAGAAGAAGAGCATTGCTGAACTGGAAAGAGAGGAAACGAGGATAATCCTGACAGTATCAATCCATCCAGTAGGAAGTATGTTACTCTGGACATGAAAAGTCAGTCTTTTACCAGGGAAATGACATAAAAGAGCAGAGCTCTTCTGCTAATTCTATTTGCATCCTTTGCCCCTAGCAGTCAATACACATATAGATGCAGAAAACTTGTGCAAGCCAAGTTGACATCCAACCCATACAGCCTTACATTTTACCTTGTAAATGAAGTCCAGTTATCAGTCTGTTAGAACTACTGAAATGGAGCAGAGCTGCTATGCTCATGTACAGAAAAAGAATATAGTTTAAAAACAGAGCCCATGAGCATATTAGAGAGACCCAGGTTAGTCTTACACCTTTAGCCCACCTTAGCATAAAGAGACACGCGCTTAGACATGGCAAGTATGAAAAGTAAGTACAAAAGAGTCCTTACGTTTATTCATTGCAGGTACAGCATTTTCGGTAGATAAATTATGGTCCATTTCTTCTTTCTGTTCCGTAAACTTAGTTAACTTTTGCCCCCTCATTGCTGGCAAGAGATGCATGTAGAAAGGGATAAAAATATCCTAGGCCCATCCATGGCCTAGTATGGAGCAGCACACAGCTGTGTGCTTTGCTCCCGGTCCAAGGAAGAAGAGAGAGAGAGAGGAAGTGGGAGTGGGAGTGGGAGTGACCACAAACAGCTTCCTCAAAAGCATGGAGAGTTTGCATGCTAGAGCAACCATCCATATGCTAATGAGGCATGCTGGATTTGCCAGAATCTCCAACAGTAAACAAGTTTCCGTTTTTACTGAATATATTCAGTTATTCTCTTTGTCCATTGGCATTGATTATCCAATAGTAATCAGCATATTACACTTATTTATTTGTGAGTAAACTACTTTTTCAAGATATGCAGCATAATTTGTCATTTGAAAGTTTGATAAACTAGTGGGCAATTATTTTCCCTCATTCTGGGGCTGTACCTTTCAGTTTTGGCTTAGAGAAAAATGGTCCTGGGGAGCCAAACACTGCTCTGTACACACAAATGTTCTCTTCTCCTTTTAGGACTTGACAGAAAGAATGAATGTTTGGGGAAGCAGGACCCTGTATGGAGGGTTCTCTTTTTAGAATATCCACATATGGTAATTTGTATATACACAGTGGTTTGGGGGCAAGGGAAAGAGAAGCGGTGGGTGGGAAAAAGAAACAGATTTACCTAAGTAGCCAAAACCAAAACAGAAGTTAGTTAAGTCAGACATCCTTGCATTGTCAGTTAAAATATGTTAATATGCATTGTCATATGTTAATATGCATTGTCAGTTAAAATATGTCAGTTAAAATATTTAGTGTTTGTTTAATCTACAAGAAATTGCATTAAATCTTTGAATTCTAATTCAGCCACGTATTTTGTTACTAAATTCATTTTAGGAATTCCTTTTCTTAAGGTGCCACCTTGAGGTCAATGATAAGATAATCTGGGCACTTGAAGTGTTCTATTGGTTTCTGGGTATTTGTCCTTTCTGATGTCAGATTGGGTCCAATTAATTTATTATTTTGTCTAGTGTAACCAGTTTGTCCAATGGAAAGATTAATAGATTAGGTCCTATAATAGATAGGGATAGATTTGGCACTGGGTCTCTGTAGGGTTTGGTTCTTGTGACTGCATCACTGTGGCATTCTGTTGCTTAGTAGCTGGTGTGCATTTCTTTTAAGCAAGCAGAGGTCTATCATCCAAGGGCCATGAAAGGGAAATGTCATTGTCCAGGATGGACTGTAGGCTATCTTGATGATAAATATGAATGGTTTTAGCTGGGACTTGTAGCAACTAGTGACTTTTACTGTTGCTGTATTCTGTAGTAGATTATTCCTGGGAATCAGTGCTGGCTTTTTTTTTTAAATTAAATGATTGAATATTGAACTTTGAAAATGCTTGACTTAAAACTCCTGGTTGTCTCTTTTGGATGAACACATAAGCATAATTTTGTATAGGAAACCAACCAACAGTACACATGCATATATACTTCCAGCTGCCAACCAGAACAGAGAACGCAGAACACAAACTATTTCTTACAGCTGATTCTTACAACATTTGACAAAGAAGATGAACCATGAAATATATGCAATCATGTATTACTTGTATAACTCCTTGTCATATTGACTGCTAAAAGCTAGCACAGTTGTGCCTCTGGAAATTGATAATGGTGGAGGATCCTTAAAAAACTTTTTTATATTAGCATTCATAATTATGAAGCTTTATGTTTCTTTGCAAATTATTAACTTCTCCCTTACTCAACTTTCATTGACACAGGTGCCAGATGCCCCACCAGCCTATGACAAGAGCTCCAGCAGTCTGCTGCCACCACCGTATGCACCATAAACAGGAGGAATTAATCAGTGCTTGCTTTCTTTAAGTAATTTCTATGAGAATCTGAGAGGGAAAATGCAAGCTAATATGAATAGTTCCAGAAGTCATTCTTGCTTAAAAAACCTAGCCGTCCTCTTTTGCATGAGATGCCTAAGATGTTGATGTTATAGCCTATATATCTTCATTCGATATATCTTCATTCAATATAAGATTGACAGTAAAATACTATTTCATTTAATATATATATATAATAAATATTACAAAAAACAAGAACCAGTCTTCCTGAAATCCATGGCAATACTAACAAAAAGGGGATTTAGCTAACTTTGGCTAATCTAGAAAGTTCATCAGGATTGTGGGAACCATCTTGGAAATTCAGAGCTATGAGCTAAACTGGGAAAATGATTAAAAACTTCCTGGGAGAAAACAATGAAAAATCACTTCTGCATTATGGCAAGAAAGCTGAAAGGATGTGTCTATATAATTTACCAGGAGTTAAGCTCAATCTGAGGCAACTTAATCTTTTAGACATTATATTAAAAGATGCAATAGAACATTTTCTGTATTCAAAACCTAGCATCAGATAGTGCCTACTTATACAACTTAGTAGCTTCCTATTTTGCTTTTTGTTGTTGTTGTTCAGTCGTTTAGTTGTGTCCGACTCTTCGTGACCTCATGGACCATAGCACGCCAGGCCTTCCTGTCCTCCACTGTCTCTCGGAGTTTACTCAAATTCATGTTCATTACATCGGTGATGCTATCTAACCATCTCATCCTCTGCCGTCCCCTTCTCCTTTTGCCTTCAGTCTTTCCCAGCATCAGGGTCTTTTCCAGTGAGTCCTCTCTTTGCATTAGGTGGCCAAAGTATTTGAGCTTCAGCTTCAGCATCTGTCCTTCCAATGAGCAGTCAGGGTTGATTTCCTTTAGGATTGACTGGTTTGACCTCCTTGCAGTCCAAGGGACTCTCAAGAGTCTTCTCCAGCACCACAGTTCGAAAGCATCAATTCTTCGGCGCTCAGCCTTCCTTATGGTCCAACTCTCACAGCCATACATTACTACTGGAAAAACCATAGCTTTAACTATATGGACCTTTGTCGGCAAGGTGATGTCTCTGCTTTTTAATATGCTGTCTAGGTTTGCTATAGCTTTCCTCCCAAGGAGCAAGCGTCTTTTAATTTCATGGCTGCAGTCACTGTCTGCGGTGATCTTGGAGCCCAAGAAAATAAAATCTGTCACTGCTTCCATTTCTTCCCCTTCTATTTGCCAGGAAGTGATGGGACCAGATGCCATGATCTGGGTTTTTTTAATGTTGAGTTTCAAGCCAGCTTTTGCACTCTCCTCTTTCACCCTCATCAAGAGGCTCTTTAGTTCCTCTTCACTTTCTGCCATTAGGGTGGTACTATTTTGCTAGTTCTCTAAAAAAGAACTAAGATCCGAAATTATGACCCGTCTCCAATCCTGTGTGATCTGGTATAAGGTGTGCATGCACTCACTTTTAGGGTATGGTAGTACCTCATTTAGGATGCAAAAACTTAATGATCCTTACATTTTGCCCCCAGAACATGTCTTCCTACTTGCCTTTTTCCTTTTGAGCAATACTGGGAGAAAGAATAGCTAGGAGAAAAGCTTTGATGAGGGAATTAAGTAATTTACTATCAACATCCTGTACTTTTAAAACTCTATTCAGAATAAAAAGGTAAAGGTACCCCCCGCACATTTGTGCAGTCGTGTCCGACTCTAGGGGCCGGTGCTCATCTCCGTTTGTTAGCCAAAGAGCCAGCGTTGTCCAAAGACGCTTCCACGGTCATGTGGCCGCATGACACGCGCGGAACGCTGTTACCTACCCATTTACTATTCTGTTACTATTCAGAATAATTCACAGTAAAACAACATTGATATATTCCTAAAATGAAATGGAAAACAAACACTTTAAAAACAATTCAAATGTTAATATGAAGGAAATAGCACAATTAATCAGGCATTAACAGTCTCCTGAAACAATCATTTACACTGTTTTGTTGAAAGGACTTTGAAGAAGATGCTAAAAATGTGCTCTTCACCCTCTACATTTTTCAGGTTTTGTTGTGGTAGGATTTGTTGAAGGTCTGGTATTATCACTTCTTGTTTGTCTTTGAGCTATTAGATTCTAACCAACTCATGCCCTTATGTGAGAGTGGTAGGTGAAGGTACTGGTAGGAATACCCAGCGACTCTATGGGTGAGATGACAACATTCAATCCCCCTCAATCTCCATATGTTTCTCAGCATTTTCACATCTATAAATGAACTTTGTGTACAGATGGTGTTTTCTTGTTCTGTATTCCATGGTATTTTATTCCATGGGCGAGATCATCCGTCACCACGGGATGAAGTATCACCAATATGCTGACGATACTCAATTGTCTATCTCCGTCCCGGGTGAAGTAAGTGTTGCAGTCGACACCCTATCTCAGTGCCTGGGGGCTGTAGGGGCCTGGATGGGGAACAACAGGCTTCAACTGAATCCTGGTAAGATGGAGTGGCTGTGGATTGATGGCCTCTTGGCTTCTAGGAAGTTGTCATCTTTAACTCTGGATGGGGTGGCACTGCCCCATTCAGATTCAGTGCGGAACTTGGGGGTCCTCCTGGACTCACGACTCCTGCTTGAAGAGCAGGTGGCAGTTGTGTCCAGGAGGGCCTGTGCACAGCTTCGGGTTGTGCGTCAGTTGTGCCCCTTCCTAGATCGAGAGGCCCTCCGAACAGTCACTCATCCCCTTGTCATCTCCCATATAGATTATTGCAATGCGCTCTACATGGGGCTACCCTTGAAGAGTATCCGGAAGCTTCAGCTGGTCCAGAATGCAGCCGCACGGGCAGTTACGGGTGCTATAAGATCAGCACATGTAACACCGCTGCTCCGCGAGCTGCATTGGGTACCAGTTTGCTTCCGGGTCCAATTCAAGGTGTTGGTCATCACCTTTAAAGCCCTACATGGCATGGGGCCAGGGTACCTGAGGGACCATCTCATCCCGACCACATCTACCCGCCCTACCCGGTCATGCAGGGAGGGCATGCTTCGGACCCCATCAGTAAAAGAATTCCATCTAGTGGGGTCCAGGAGGCGTGCCTTCTCTGCGATAGCACCCGCCCTGTAGAATATCTTGCCCCCAGAGGTGAGGCAGGTACCCTCGCTCCTGGCCTTCCGGAGGTCTTTAAAGACCTGGTTCTGCCGCCTTGCTTGGGACGAAGGAAGGAATAGTTCCTCCTAGGGGTGGTTAGCTTAGTAATATCCTCCTTTTAAGATCTCACCATCCACTGGATTTTTTCTATTATTATATTGTATTTTAAGATGTATAGGTTTTTAATCTTAATATTATTATTGTAAACTGCCCAGAGTCTACTGCTGTAGAGATGAGCGGTGATAAATTTTACTAATAAATAAATAAATTTTGCATTGGTGTCATATTTCTGTTGCTTGTTATATACACTACTTAGGGCCTCTTCAAAAAGAAGCAGTACAGTATATAAATTTTATAAAGACCTGCATTAAATAAATACACATTAAGCTTTGTATCTAAATCTGGCAATTTCAACTCAAACTCAGGAACTCAAGCTCTGGTCCGATATACATTTAGGGGTAAATCCCTAAATGTAATTAAACTATTTGATGTACTATTTGATGAAAGATCTAACTGGTTATATTATTTCATTATTTTAAAATTACCACAGAGGATTTGAATTGGGGGCTTAACGTTCCACTGGATTAAATCTCTCCCTGTTATGTCCCTCTTAACCAATCTAACTTACTTTCAGCAAAAGAGCAGTAAGTTACTTTTATTGTACAATGTCCTCTGCAGCTAATAAAAACTTGAGGCAACAAATCCGGAAAATTGCATTAGGAAAGAAAGGATTAAATTATTATTTCCTGGCACCAGTTTGTTTTTAAGTAAAGAAAAAGACACCACAGATCTATTTGTCTCACCTGAATCCAAGTTATTTGTAAAGAAACAGGATGTCAAAGTCACAAAGAATCTTATCCTATATCAATTCAGAATTTATATTAAATAACGTCTTCTGCCTTACATGCCAAGGAAGGGCTGAATCTTCTCCAATGTCTTTAAGTGATATGGCCATAGGGTTGCATTATAAACATTATTTCCTTTTTTTTTGGTACCATTTAATTTTCAGAAAGGCAGCCCATGGCATAAGAGACTATCTCTTTCACACACCAGGATTATGGGGAAGATGGTAGGTGAGGTACCCCCGGAAGACAGGTGGGGGCAGCTGGAACTCCCAAGCTGCTACTCCAAATCAGGAGGTGAACCAGGGTGAAGCTCCAGAAGGCTTCTGGAAAGGAAGTTTGAGACCTACACCCTTCTTCCTTATGGGTTCAGCCAGGCCCACTACATCTAAAGTTACATATGAATCCAGGATATTATATTCTAAGGTTCACTTCATGTCCTCTCTGGTGGGGGAAATCTAAATCTCAATTCCTCGTTTGTAAAAAATAACATTTTAAAGATTTTTATATATTAGTAAAGGTAAAGGTTTTCCCCTGCACAGTCCTGTCTGACTCTAGGGGCCGGTGCTCATCTCCGTTTCTTAGCTGAAGAGCCAGCGCTGTCCGAAGATGCTTCTGCGGTCATGTGGCCGGCATGACGCGCGCAGAACACTGTTACCATCCCACCAAAGTGGTACCTATTTATCTAATTGCATTTGCATGCTTTCGAATTGCCAAGTTGGCAAGAGCTGGGGCAAGTGCGGGAGCTCACTCCGTCACGCAGCACTCGGGTCTCAAACCGCCAAACTTGCGACCTTCCGATCGACAAGCCTGGCGTCTTAACCGATGAGCCATCGTGCCCCTATACTATATTACTATAGTATTATGTGAATATATTGCTATGTAATCCTAAAGAAGGCATTAAATAATCTTAATTAAATTAATGTTTGATAGTTATCTACCACAATGTTTCTGTTAACCACAGTGCTCCTATTTCTTGTCCAAGAGGAAATCCTAACTTTGAAATCTGAAAATAAATTTAGATTAAGAGTGCATTATGGCCACCATCCACCAGTGTTTAGCCATGAACACATCCAGTGATTCCTCCCAAGCGGTACAGCTGCAAACCACCCATCTGAGGCGTTTTCAGAAGATATCATCCATAGACAAACCATGGGTTCTTCTCTGATTTCTTCCAAATATAAATAGTAATTGTGTTGAATTTGCAATGATATAATAGAAAACAAAGAATAGATGGTGGTTTGAAGTGGTAAGAGCTATTGGTTATGTGGAGATAAAGTGGTTGGTGGATACTGCATTGTGAACACTTGTCTTATGAGAACTATGACTAAACAGACATCCACAAAGGGAGGGGGGCAGTAACAAAACTTGTAATGCAAACTGTGCCCCTTAAGTACTTGTTTGTGACATCATAATACAAGTATGAATAGGGTGGAACTCATGGTGAGGAACAGATGTCTATGACTGAGCAATATTTTGAATTTCAACAATTATTCAAGTAAAGCCAACTCTCTACATTGTCTACCTCACAATTATTGCATTCCATCATAATTTATTAGCTACAGTATTTAGTCTTTTCTGTCTTTTTAGCCAAGAAAAACAGAAATGTTGTTTATCTTTTAATAATCTATTTGAAACTGTAAATAAATTTTCAAGTTCTATGGCTACAATATTATAATGCTTCAGGAGGTCTATAAAGAATACACAGAAGAGCTGTAAAAATTGAAGAGTAAGAATCAAAATCGTAAGCCATTTACTTAACAGTAAATGCCACATGTTTTACTGGAACGTGTCTAAGTATGTGTGCTTATAATGTAATATTTGGAAGCCTCCATCCACTTTTTTATGCAAGTACATACATAACTTTTACTGACAAACATCCCTTCTCCACAGAGTATTATGAAGCAGAAATACAGCAACTTTTTTTATTATTACATACAGATCCTTCTGCATTATTGCTAAACAGTACACTTATCCAAAATTACTAAAATACTTAAAAAACTATACATTATGTAAACAAAACATAAATAAGACAGAGTAGTTCTTTTTACACATGGTTTAGTCCATACTGTTAAGGAATTGGGATTATGTACAATTTTACACCATAGATTGCATTTTTACAACACATCAATATAGAACATGGGAACATTTGAAAAAAGCAGTGTACTGTACTGTTTATAAACAAAATGGAAAATTTCTAAATTAATGGAAAGAACAAATCCCAGTAAATGTGCTAACCAAGAACCAAACATTGCTTTCTATATCTTTTAACAGGGTTTTTTTTAACCACTTCAATAAAAGCCTTTAAAAGCATTGCTCTGAGAGTTATTTAGAGAGGTGCTTTCTCACCATTTTTTGAAAAAAGGAAAATTGAAATGATCTTCAATCTAATATGAATCAATTAAAAAAATCAATGATGGCTTTATGCACACAAATCCTTGAGATATGACAGATGTTTTAACATGTTAACAGGTAACATTTTACAAACTGTGTAGCTGCTATATATTGTCATCCTGGATCCCTTCCACCCATGAATTCTCAATGATATGCAAATATATTTTTTTGCCTCACCATTCTATCTGCTCAAAACATGCCATTACATGCCTTGGGTTCATGTACATAAGTCAGATGTTTCAAACAGTGTACTTTTTAAAACAACTATAAATTAATTTTATACACATACACACACGCACGCACACAAATGCCCCAACATTTCAACGGCTCATTTGTTTTGAAATTCAAGATGCAGCTGTGTCTGGGACACCTATGCTGGACTTCAGAAAATTGGGGAAGACAACAGCAGGATTCTTAGTTGTAGAAATGATGTCAGCAGAGAAGGATGAGGATAGAGATGAAGTTTCTGATGTTGGAGTCTTTATAGCATTCAAAATGGCTCCTTCAGGGCTGACCATCAGTTTTTTAATAGACGTATCTAGGTGCAATACAGATTTACTGTTTTGTAGCTGTGAGGTACTAGTATGGGTTGCAGAAACTAAAGATGTTTTAGTTTGAGTAGAAGATGAGGTGTCCATTATCAAAGATGTAGACAGTGTTGTTGCAAAAGATGGAGTGCCTGGCTTTGAAGTATTGGCAATTATCTGCGGTGTAGCATGTACAATAGGCACAGGATTTGCAATCCCAAGAGAGTTTACAATTTTGGTAGAGCTTTTTAAAGGCAGTTTTGATAGCTGCCAGTTTAATGAATTACCCATCACTTGTGTAGTCTTCTGGGAATTGGGAGCAGCAAAGGATACACCTTGAAATCCATGGCCATTACTAACAGTTAAGAGAGGTCCAAGTTTTGGATTTGCAGAAATGAGAAGAACGTGACTGCCAGCTCCAAGGCCCTGAGGTGGAACAATAAAGCGAGTACCACTGATCATTATCTGAGTTCCAGGTGCCAAAGGTGTACAGGTGTTAATTATTATTTTCTGCTGAATATAGGATTCATTCAACTGGCTGCCTACATTATTAACTATTGATGGTGAAGATGGAACAGTCTGAATGGTAGAGGTACCAGGCGCACAGGAGAAAGCCGGAACTGGCTTTACAAAGTTAGGTGGCACTGATGGGCAAGGCAGAGGAACTAAATTAGAAAAATTAATTACTTTACTTGCATTTGGTGCATTTGGGGGTAATGCTTTTTGAAGTTTCTGAGTACTTCCATTTGTTGGCACTCCTGCTGAAATTCCTGCAGGCTGAAACTGAGCTAATGTGGATTGTTGGGCTATACATGGTGAAGTAGGTGGAACTGCTGGCAATTGAGGGTCTGCATGTAACATTTTGGGGACACCATTCATAGGCCCGGACAAGGATACTGTTACTGGCAACTGAAAAGCAGATGATAAACCTGAATGAGAAACTGATGGTTGAGTAGTAGAAATAAGTACAGATGAAGCTAGGTGTCCTGTTTTCACAGTTGATATAGCCATAGAACTTCCAACATTAGAGGAGCATAATCGTGTAGTTAAAACTGGTATTATTTTTGCTGGAGGTTCCATTCCACCTGTCAAAATAGTAGACCGTGTTCCAGTAGTAGCTCCACTCAGTGCCACAGAAGTAGGATCTAAGCATGGGCTTGTGGTTACTGTAGTGGTATTTACTGCTTTTGCTGCAATATTCTGACATGCCAAACTTGAACATACAGGGATTAAACTACTAGTTGTTGATAATGGAAAAATTACATTATGATTATTTTTGTCTTCCAAATCTTTTGGCGCTGTAGACTGCATGATGTTAACTGGTGAAACACTCTGCGCATTACCTGTACTATTTATAAAGGCTTGACCAATATTAAGACCTATTTTCACATCTTTTACTTGAGAAACAGTTGGTGATGTATTTACTTTTATTGATGATCCCACAGTAGATGGAAGAAGGACTAGCTGAGGTTGCTCTGTGCTTTTAACATATGTCTTACCAATGGAAGGAGGGAAAGTCTGTTTAAGTGGTTCTGTTGTTGCACTTGTATTGGACTGAATATTGGCAAGTGGAGTATTAATGAAAACCAGTTTCTGTGCAGTAACACCAGTGGATGTTGGAGTAGGGATTAAGTTGACTCCTGTAGCTCCACACGCAGGAAGAAGCGGGGGATTTGTGACTAACATAAGTTTTTGAACTTGAGCACCACTCAGACTTCTGCTGGTTATGGAAGTGCCTTCAGGCTGTGCAACAGAGTATTTTGCATTATTTACATTGACTTGTTGATTAATAAAAGAAGCCTGGGTAGTACATGTGGTACTCTGCCCAACATTTTCTGTCGATATGCTCATTGCATTACCAGAACTGTTTGGTGGTGTTGTCATGGCAATGTTCGATGACATGGGAGATAAGAATGGAGAGGAGGATCCATGTTGTTTTTTTGACATTCCATGATTCACCATACCACTATTATGAGACTGCCCAAATGAAAGTGTTGTGCTTTTCCCCTTTATCGGATTTGCACAAGAGGAAATAGTTGGAATGGAAGAAGTTGCTGGAGACATTTGGGCAAGCGTTGGGAAGCTAGGTATCGCTTTTGTCACAGATGAAACGGTAGAAGTTGACAACTGTGTGGCTTTGGGCATAAAAAATGCCTGAAGCTGAGGTGCATATGAAAAAACAGAACTTGGAGAGAAGTTACTAGCAGAAATTTGTTCTGAATTTGTTTGCACCTTTACAATTCCTGTGTTCCCACCTCGTGTCCTAACAAGGATAGACTGCGAATCTCTTATACAGATTGTTTTTAGCTCTTGTTTTGCTTCACCAATATCAGCAGTATTTTGTGGGGAGGAACTGATGTAAGGAGTCACACTTTGTGGTACTGCTGTTGTCAAAGTTTGAATTGCTGAAGAAACAACAGGTGAAGCAACAGGGGAGGAGGCAGCTGAAACTACAGTCTTGGTAATTTTTGTAGTCTCGCTTTGGTTCATTTTCACTACTGATGCTAATGGGTTACTAGTGGAGGTGATAGAGGGCAACACTGAAATTCTACTCACTGAATCAGCCCCTTGTGGCAACTGTGTAATATTTTTTTTTATATTTGTGCTGGGCAAAAGTGTAGTAGCATCATTTATTGAAGAAGCTGGAAAAGGAGGGACTAAAGTAGTGCTGATATCTGTTGGTTGTGGAAGAGAAACACAGTGCTGTTCAATAGTATTTTGCTGCAGGGACTGGCTTTCTTTTGCTCCACTTTTACTTTCTCTGTGCTGGATAAGAACATTTTTAGGCAAAATAAGGACTTGCTGCATGATTTTCTCTCCTGTGGTTTTCTCTCCTGACTTACTATCAACTGCAGGCTGCATCTGAATCTTCACTGAATTACTGTGCAGGTCTACTGGCATGCAATGGCCAGCTGGCATTTTGTACAACACTTGCAAAGAACTCTTTGCACTGGTCTGGCAGGGCATTCCTGGTTTAACTGGAGAAGAACCCACTGCTGACATAATCAGTTTTTCAGAAGTGGAAGTGCTTCTACCTACTGTAGATGGCAACTGACTTGTTAAGGCCACTTTGTTCCCAATATTCTTAGCAAGCAAGGCCTGGATAGGTTTGGTCCCTTTTATTAAGTGTGGTACAGATGCTGCAGAGTCTGTCATGTCCAATGACTCTGAAGCTGAGGAGTCTATCTGCTTATTCAAGCAGCCATCAGTTGACAGATCATTTTCAATACCATGGACTGTGACATCATTTGTGCTTAATTTTAGCTTTTTCCTCGGTGAAAACTCATTTGTGCTGTCATCTAGATAATTGTTTTGCTTGGATTGGCGTTTAACAGATTTAGGCACTATCTTCTGTATTTCTCTACAAGTCAAATCTTTTTTAAGTGGTCTGGATTTTCCTGTACCAAGGTCCATTTCTGGTGATTTCATGTCTTCTAGGAGAAAAAGAACAAAAAAGAGAAGCATTTTTAGAAAAGCAAACAATAATTCTTGATTAACTAGTACTATATGATCAGATCACACTAATGTTGTTCCAATCAACAAATGAAGCTTTGGTAGTACCATTTACGATGTACTCAAAAACTGATTAATTATAGCATTTTCTGAAATTATTCAACTTGAACAGAGATAATATCCCATTGTTTATACGTGGGGAGGGGGATGAGTTTAAATATCTGAAACTGTTTCAATTAAAAGTTTGAAAAAACTTCCTGCCATGTTTCTTTTACACAGGGAAAGAAAGAAAGTAGGCCCTGGATGAACTTTTTTTTTTACCATTGGGACCTGGGATTTTCTTTTGCTTTCCTCTGCTTTTTCCCAAAGCTTTGGTTTTGAGAAAAGGGAAAAAACAGAAGTTGATTGGTCAGCAGCTATGCTCTAATTAATTAATTTTGCTTGAATTTGCACAATATTTTAAAACAATAGAAATGGTTATTATAAAACAGATAACTACTTTATTACCAAATTTCATCTTGGTAAGAAAGCTGAAGTCTACCATTCAATCACAGCCTAGGAAAACCACTCACCCATATCTATATAGTCCCTTTTCAAAATTTCTGTGTGCTCCAAAGATTCACTGGTTAATGCACTGGAAACTTCTTTGACAGTATTTATTTCACTATCCTCATTAGTCCACTGCTCTCTAATAAATTTATCATGATCTGGTTGCCGTCTGAAGTCATCATAATCCTTCTTTAAGCGAGACCTTTGATAGAACGTTGTAGATAGTAAGAGTTTTGTTCTTTTCACGTTAATAATTAAAAACAAGTCAAAGACTGGTGAGTTCTTACATTTTACATTTACCAAAAAAAATTCAGTTAATTACCTGTTTCTTTGAAATGCCTTCATTAATTTTGGTTCCCATGGTAACAATTCATTTAGCAGTCGTATCAAAGTACAGTGGAGTTCCTTTACAGCTTGCTTTCGGTGATACCATCTTCCCTGTAAATATGAAAATGCTTATTACTGAGTAAATTTATTCAATAAAGATAGACAAAATGTGCAACTTTAGGAAGAACACCACTATGGATCATCTATTTTGCATCAGTCAGTTTCTCGTGAATTATTACAGGAGATTTCTAGTGTCCCACTAAAAATTAAAGTAGAAAAAGAACATATAGCTAAATGACCATAACATGATTAATCTTTTTCTTATCTCTCTCTTTTTTAACTATAAACTGTCACTTTATTTACATCATATGTACCAATGAACAATTACATAGAATACATATTAGAGTTAAAACTATACAGTAACACTGATGTCTATTTCAATAAAAATGCTTAAATATCATAAATGAAAGTGAACATTATTTAAACTGCATACAAAAAAATGCCTAATTTTTCTGTACAGATCTTCCTAGGACAAAATTAGATCAATATTTTTCCAAGTTCTCTCCTGTTCAGGCTATTTAAAATGCAGACCTTTACTCCTTGGAACAATACTCTTCGAGCCAAAAGATATTGTGGGCAGAGGCATCTGTAGAATCTGATCCTTTTATCAAACTGATGAAGTAATGCAAATTACACCCTTTTTTGTACCAGCATATAACATCACAACACATGTACAAAAGGGGCGGAGTTTGCATCACAACAGCATGATGATTCTTTCATCTTTTGCCCCTCTTTTACACCCCTCCTCTGATTGTGGACTTCACTTTGTGAGGGCAGACGGGGATGTGTCCAGGTAGAAAAATGATTCCTCTCTAAAAGTTTCTCACTGTAACAATGGCAACCATCAGTGCTCTGCTTTTTTTCTATTGACTCTCCAAAGGTGGTCAAAGGAAAGGAAACAGTCAAGTGCAGGTTAACAAAGACTTTAGATATGCAAATGTTTTTTGTAATAAAAGGGGGGTGGGTGGAAATCAGATAAACCTGGCGTTTGCCTATTTATTTCCTCCAGCTGCTCATCTACTTTCAGTCCTAACTTGCATATGCCTAGCAAAGTGACCATTCTTTGCTATAACTTCTCCCAAACTTGACTACTGAGGATTTCTCTATTACTCATTTAAACCCATGTTCAATATCTATGGCTTGTACTGCCAGCTTAAAAATAAGGCACATAACTTTAAACTTAATATTAATCGTAACTATACTTTACTTATTTGTTATCTTTCCAAAATTTATTTCCTTTTTATTCTATTTTAGTTAGAAAGAAATGATAAGTTAGTAGGCAGCATGTGTTAGCAGACACTTTCCCAAAATTTATACTGTATGACATCATCTTGAAATGTGCATTAACTATAGAACCAATTATTACCATACCCAATTACTGATCTGCAGTTATCAACATTTTAGGACAAAGAAATTATGGTAAGGTACAAACATGAATATGAGTTTGAAAAAATTAAGGCATAATAAGATGGCAAAAGCAGCATGAATGTAATCTCCTACACTACTCACCCAGCCAGATCCATTTCTAAACAATCTGTTTACTGGGGAATTGGAGTGGCTGCTGTCATAAATATGAACCTGAGCAAAGTATCGTTAAACCTCCCACACTATTATTGCCCAGAAAGAGGGTAATTTATTCTTCAGAAGTATTTTATGGCACTTAGCAAACATGTTACTCTATAAAACAAAAGAGTTTTCACTTAAAGCTAGATCAATAATAAACTATCTTCTTTTAAACACAAATTCTTTGATTTTCTCAAGATATTTTTAAATGCAGTATTGACATTTCTGCATTTATAATAAATTAAATTTATCATATCATATCATATCATTTATTTTTTATTTATTTAATTTTTATCCCTTTATTATTTTTATAAATAACCCAAGGTGGTCAACATAGCTAATACTCCTTCCTCCTATTTCCCCCACAACAGCAACCCTGTGAGGTGAGTTGGGGTGAGAGTGTGACTGGCCCAAGGTCACCCAGCTGGCTTTCATGCCCAAGGCGGGACTAGAACTCTCAGTCTCCTGGATTCTAGCCCGTTGCCTTAACCACTAGACCAAACTGGCTCTCTTATAATATATTATAAATTTATATTTATTATCATTTATTGTGATTTAATTATATTGTTACTATTCTCTCTGAGTATGACGCTGCTCAATACAAATTGTCAATAGTGAAATGTCTAAGTCTACTACTAGCAGACTTAAGCTGATGTATCATGCATGATAAAGAAGAATAAAAGATAAGTGTAAAATTATTTTTCTCCTTTTATAATTAAATCAGGGAGAGTTAATGTTAGCATTTTTTAAATATTTGGTAAAAAATCACTAGTGATTGACTAACACATTAACTTGCAATTCACAGAATCACAGGGTTGAAAAGGACCATTTAGGCCATTGAGACCAACCTCTTACTGATTACAGGAATCCAAACTAAAGCACTCCAACAGGTGGCTGTCTAGCCTCTAGTCTGAACACATCCAGTGGAGGGATGTCCACCACCTCCCTGGTATTTGGTTCCAAACGGTTCATACTGTTAAGAAATACTTTCCAACGTTCAATTGAAATCTGTCTTCCTGTAATGTAAATCTATTACTTCAATGTCCTGCACTTTAGAATGAGAAAGCACAGGTCTTGACCTTCTTCTGAGACCTTTACAGTTACCTGATGAATGATATTATATTCTTCCTCCAACTGTCTTTTCTCAAGACTAAATATATACAGTTCCTTCAATCTCTCTTCACAGGACTTACTTTCTAGATCCCCAATCATTCTTGACACAATATGGTGAGTCAAGTGGGGATCTGACCAAAGTTGAATAAAGTGAAAACATTACCTCTGTTGATCTGAAAATTACATTTCTTCTGTTGATGCAACCTAAAATTACATTTACATTTTTCAAAGCCACATTACTGCTGGCTCATTTTCAGATTCTCATTAACTACTTTTACAATATCACAAGTATCTTTATAAAGATTAATAAGCTGAAGGCTGCCTTAAAGGTAAAGGTTCCCCCCACACATTTGTGCAGTCGTGTCCGACTCTAGGGGCCGGTGCTCATCTCCGTTTCTTAGCCAAAGAGCCAGCGTTGTCCGAAGACGCTTCCACGGTCATGTGGCCGCGCGGAACGCTGTTACCTACCCACCAAAGTGGTACCTATTAATCTACTTGCATTTGCATGCTTTCGAATTGCTAGGTTGGCAAGAGCTGGAGCTAGTGCGGGAGCTCACTCCGCACGCAGGGCTAGGGATTCGAACCTCCGAACTTGCGATCTTCCGATCGACAAGCCTGGCGTCTTACCCGCTGAGCCATCACGCCCCCTGAAGGCTGCCTTAGAATACTACTTTTGCTAGTTTAAATATGACATTGTATTTGATTTTATATTAATTTATCATTATTGTTCAAACATTTATTTTAAATTACACTACTTTTTTTTACCCTAAAGGAGATTTGATCAAGATGCATTTGGATTTTTAAGTTATTAATTTAGAAGTATTTTTTTTTATTTTCTCCTATTATAAATATATAAATATATTATTTTGCTGTGTACTTATTTAATGTCTGTAGTCTGTAATGAATATTGATGCAATGAGGAAAAGTTATTATTGTTCTCCTTAGCGTTTGGCATGCTTCGTTAGAGGGTTTGCTTGTTTTTGCAGTGCACTCACCTAGTTCTTACAGCAAAGCTATCAATATATTATGCAACAAAGGGTTTTGTTTTCAACTGCCTTGTTGCAGAGCCTGACACTGATAGGGCTGAGAGGGGGTGCCTGGCCCAAAATCACCCAGTTGGTTTCCATGCTTAAGGGAACACTAGAACCTGGGTCTCCCTTGCTCCTTGTCCAGCACCATAACCCTTTACCATGCTGGCTTTTACAATGATTAAAAAGTATTTTTTTTAAATGTCTTAAACCAGAATATATCTATAGGACTAGTTGGGGCAGTGTCTACATCAGGGTCCCCAACCTGTGGGCCGCAGCCTGTTAGGAACTGGGCCGCAGGGCTCCCGCCCGCAAACCCCACCCCTTCCGCGCGATTGGCTCCTGCCCGCAAACCCCGCCCCCGGTGCTTGTGATTGGCTCCCGCCCACAACCCCGCCCCCTGGTGCGAGCAATTGTCTCCCGCCCACAAACCCCGCCCCCCCGGTCCACGGAAATCCCTGAAACCCTGCCCCTGGAAATCCTGGAAACCACGCCCCCCCGGTCCGCGGAAAAATAGTCTTTTGAAACCGGTCCCTGGCGCCAAAAAGGTTGGGGACCCCTGGTCTACATGATAGGAATCTAAATTTAGGTTAAATAATCTGGTTCAGATATTTTAACAGCACAATCTTAAATGTGTATTCAAAAGTAAATCCCACTAAGTTCAAGATAGCCTAGGGCCAGATAAATGGGCACTGCATTATATCTAAATATATTCCGTCACCTCACAATTGGATAGCTATGGATGCGGCCAAATGTCTATGCCATTTTCATTTATTATTTACAAGAATACATTAAGTCATACATGAAAAGCAAAATGTCTGCTGTATGGACTATGGAATAAAAGTGGAGGCCATTTACTTTCAACTTATTCCATGGCAAATTGGGAAAAAGTAGAGGGGTACCAATACTTTTGGCTGCATCTGTATAATGTAGTCTACATGGGGTTGCCCTTGAAAACCATCTGGAAGCTACAGCTGGTCCAGAATGTGGCATCACAGACAGCAACAGAGGCATCACTTGATGTTCATTGCTTTCTGGGCTGTACTAGTTGGCTTCCAGTGCAATTCAAGATGCTGGCTATCACCTTTAAAGCACTTCATGGGGTAGGGCCTGGCTATCTGAGGGACCACTTATCTCCAATGGTTTCTGCCCATCCAGTATGATCAGGCAGGATGGATGTGCTCTTGGTCCTGTCAATTAAACAGTGTCATCTTATGGGACCCAAGAAGCATAGCTTCTCTGCTGCAGCACTTGCCCTCTGGAATGATGTCCCTCCAGAGATTTGTATGGCTCCCACCCTTATGACATTCAGTAAATCACTAAAAACTTGGTTGTTCTCCCAGGCCTAGGGATAGAGTGGCTGAGGAATCCTCTTTAGTTAAGTTTGGTTTCATAGTTGGCTGTACTGTTCTTCCAGTCAGCTATGACTTCTTTTTATATGTACTTTTTTTATTTGTAAGCTGCCCAGAGTTGTTAAGCAATGTTAAATTGGATAATAAATTTTAAAAATTGTCCTTTAAAAAAAAATCCCGAAGATTCCATCACAAACTTAATGAAAATTCCTGGAAATAATAAACAAAGATGTTTCTGTTTTTTAAAATTAGTATGAACAAAAAGGACAGATCCATAACAATAGAATGTATGAAAATATGGGTGGAAGCTTAGGTGAAAGATTATAAATAGAAAACAGTGTAGATACTACAGTGATAATGTAGTAGTTTTGCAAGTGAATACTTCATTAGATTAATATTAAAGGTTTGTGAATCCTTTTGAATTTTCAATATGTCTACATAAATATGACCTAAAATGTGATCTGTTCTCCACACAAGTCCTAAAACTGGATAGTGAACCCAATTAAACAAATGAGTCAAAGACATTATACTTGTTCATTTATTTATTAAAATGATCCAAAGTTATGTATTTATGTGTGACAAAAGTATGTGAACCTTTGCTTTCAGTAACTGATGTGCCCAAAAATACACAAGCCCAACATACCTTTTGTCCAACTGTATTGCTACCAGGGACCCCAACCTACAACATAGTGAAAGAACTTACCAAAAAACTTGTACATCTCACAGAGGGGAGCAAATTTTCTATCAACTCCCCACTATAGTGCCTCCAGAAAATCAAAAACATAAAAATAGATGAAGATGAAATTATGGTTTCAATTGATGTCACAGCACTCTTTACATCCATAGACCCAGCACTAGCAAAAGAATCCATGGCAGCAATTCTACACAACACACCTGACCTAACTAAATACACTAAGATTGAAATACCCGGAATCATGGACCTCATCAACCTCTGCCTCACCGCCTAATTTCAATCTGATGGACAAACATACCAACAAATCAGAGGAACATCCATGGGATCACCACTCTCAGGACTCATAGCAGAGACTATAATGCAGCGTCTAGAACAGGGCTTTCCAAAGTTTTCCGGCGGCGACACACCAACCGCCGTTGGTGTGTTGCCGCGGGAAAACCCGTTAGTGCTGCCGTTGCGGCAGTGCGCAAAAACCCGGAAGCGCTGCTGTCGCTTTCGGTTTTTGTGCGCCGCCATTGGTGTGTCGCCGTGGGAAAACCCAGGAGCGCTGGTGATGATCAGCGCTTCCGGGTTGTGTGGCGACACACCAGACTGTGTGTGGCAACACACTTTTGTGTCGCCACACACAGTTTGGAAAGCTCTGGTCTATAAACTATAGCACTCCCATGCATATACAGTAACCCAAAGTATGGATTCAGTATGTAGACAACACCTTCATCATAATAAAAAAGGAACAACTAGAGAAGACACATGAAACAATCAACAACTTCAAAGGAATAAAATTCACAAGGGAAGAAGAAAACAACAACACACTACCCTTCTTGGACACCCTCATCAGTAGAAGAAATGACAGCAAATTAGAAACACAAGTCTATCGAAAAACAACCCACACTAACCAAGTGCTCCATTACCAAAGTAACAACCCAACCTCCCAGAAGAGGAGCTGTATAAGAACATTATTCAGACTAGCACAAATGCACTGCAACAACCCAGAACACCAGAAAAAGGAAACAGACTGCCTATACAACATCTTCCAACAAAATGGATACCCACACAACTTTATCAAAAAGTGCCTGACCACTCAACCCACTACTGTACAACCAAAACAAGCTATGAAAAGGATAACACTGCCATACATCAGAAACATCTCAGAAACAACCAACAGACTATTACAACCACACATCACAGTAGCACACAAAACAACTAAAGCCCTCCAAAACATCTTAAGTAAACCAAAAGACCCAGTAGCCCAAGAAGAAAAAACAGGAGTCACCTACAACATACAGTGTAAGGTCTGTAACAGCCACTATGTAGGACAGACAGGTGGAAGACTAGCAGAGCGCATCCATGAACACCAACTAGCAGTCAGAAGACACGATGAAAACTCCTTAATCTCACAACACATGGACAGACTCAACCATACTTTCAACTGGGAAACTGTGAGCATCCTAGACCAAGCTAAATCCAAAACCACTAGGGAATTCCTGGAAGCTTGGCACTCAGACAAGTCAGCCATCAACAGGCACATAGAGTTAAACAACATTTACATACCATTCAAAAGAGATAATAAAAAGCTAAAAAGGAAACAAAAAGACCAGAACACCAATCAACACCCAGATAAGCGAAGATTAACACCAGGATTAACACCAGACGAACAATCAAGCAGTAAACAATACCCTAATCAAGGAACTACCAAGGAGAGAAGAACACCCTCACCAACACTGTCAGGGCAAGCTACTGTATATAAACAGAGAGCAAACCCCACTCCCTTCTAGCACTGAAGATGTTGCATAGTTGGGCAACGAAACATCTGCAAGCAAACAACCAAGCTCAAAGAGCATCAAGGACTCCACAGTTCACAAATTTTAAGCACCACTGTACTTGAATTTCAGTGCTATGTTTATTTGCATGGAAGTAAGTCCTACTGAAAGAAAAGTGCTTACTTATGAGTAACCTTACAAGAATTAGTCTATTAACTTACTCCCTAATACATGGCTGAGCAGAAGTCTTTTCTACTTCCCAGAGTTTTCCTCTCCTCACTTATTATCTTGCATTCACACAGACAGACAGACAGACAGACAGACACACACCCTCCCTCTCTTATTCCTTTAACACTACTGTTATTGCTATGATAATGTTGGAGAAGTTGAAGCATGTTTGCATTCCCAGCAGCCTACAATCAGTTATTTGGGTTGCCATGGTGGACAAGAAGATGCACAGCGACAGTCATCCATGTATACTTTCTTTCTTAGTACAAACTGAGTAAGCACACACATGGAAAGAGGTAGTATTCTTCCAGTTCAGTTGAAAGTTGATTAATTATCTCCATAGTCATTGGGTAGGACACTCTCCCACTTACTAGTTTATATCCACATAAGGCATTATTAGATCAATGGGCCATAATGAAGACAACTTTAATATGGATAATCACATATCATTTTCCCTTAGTTTCATAATGAGATAAAAATCCATAATGTACTAAAATGATATGTTTCCTATTCAGAAGTCTTTCAGGAAAGAGCAGGAATTGATAAATTTGGAAGGAGATTGGAAGGATATAGACAAAATATAAGTCTAAGTTATTTTATTTGACTAAAAGTAATGTTATAAGGTGTAATTAGAGATAATGCTCAAACACTGGTATTCAATTGTTTTCCCTCATTTAAGTTAACTAGAAACCATAAATGTGTCATAGTAAAAATCTTTTAAAGTTTTCCATGATTTAACTAATTAAAGGTTAGGGAATCTGTTGCCCTCAAGATGTTGCTGCTATCCCAGCCAATGCGTTCAATGGTGAAGGACGCTAGGAGTTTTTGTTCAGAAACAGTTGAAAGACCACAGGTTCTTCATCCCAGATCTAATTATTGAGAAGCCATTGATTAGCTACCTATAAGAAATAATCTTAACAAATAGCTTTAATATGATGCATTAAGCAAAAGACAAAATTTAAAACACATACCGATTTCTTTTTAATATTCTCAATATCTTTGAGTTCATTCTCAATTTTTCTAATTAATTCCCTGAGTTCATCAAGATTAGTGCAAATAAGCTGGAATAAGAGAAAAAAAAGTTAAATTATTAAAAGTCAGAGACATGCAGCACAACCCTATGTAGTTCTATTAGAAAATAAGTATCACTGCACTCAATTATTTACAAAATATGAACATCTGTTGCAAATAAAAATGACCAGTTAGACTTTGATTCCCACTGAGCATACTCAGCCCTCACTCGCCTGCTCTTAAGAGTTCTTCCCCTAAAATACAGTATGTTGCATTTTTGTAAGTTTTGATGCCATTTGGGTTCCATAAAAGGGGTGGGCAGACCTTGGGCTACGTATGGTCCCTAATGAGGCTGAGAGTCAGCAGTAAAATGAAAAGAATATTGATGTAATTTTTCAAGTTTGGAGGGATTTTAAGAATGTGAGTGGTTGTTATTCTGCATCTGAGAGGCCTTCCATTTCCAACTCTATTCTTACTGTAAAACACTCTCAAACAGTCCAATTCTGATCCCTTTTCTGGAGGGAATAAATGTGGGAATGGTAGATTCCTTCCATTCCCATTATACTACATACACACAGAAAAAACATTTATTTAAATTTACTATAGCCTACTCCCATAGACTCTGGCTATTTTAAAACTAGGCCACAATATCTCAGTTGCATCACTGCTTGGCTTGTAACCCCCAACTGCTGTTATATAAGGAACCATAGTTGGAGAATGTTTATTATTATTACAGGATATTATTTATTTATTATTACAGCATATTGTTCTCCTATACTGGTAAAAATGCAGGGTTAAAATAATAAAAAAGTATTCTTAATGAAAAGCTTATGACTTTAGTATCCTTGAGATTTTCTTATATCTATACATCTATCTCTATATTTCTCCATAAATATAACATGTAATATTATGTTGAACATAATACAATATTCAATATATATAAGAAGAATAATCTTTATTGTGGTCAATGACCAGTCCATCAATATATATAAAATATATATTGAATATATAATATAATCTTCCTCTGAGAGTAATTCTCAGATTCTTCTTGCATGTAGGGGTTACTGGATCCTAACCAATACAATTCAGAAAAATCTCTATAATCTAGGAAAACATTTTAGAACATTATTTACTTAATTACTTCTAACTTTTTGTCATTCTCATCCCCCTCTTCTCTGCTGAATGGCCCGTGATATATTTAATACCATGATAGAGTAGATGAACTTCCTCAACTGACTACATCTTAAACAGCAAGTAAAAATTTGTGGGTGACCCAATTTATATCATCTTTAGAAGTGTAAGTTATCATTGAAAGCTAAATGGTAATCAAAGCTATATGGGGCTTCATATGATTGAAAAGAAAGGCATAATTAAAAACAGTACTGAACTTAAAGGCTGATCAAAGAAATTTGATTATTAAATTATCTATAACTTTTGTGAATGTTTAAACTGAACACACCTGTATATTACTCCCCTTTTTCAATATTCTAACATTTATGGCCCTCTTTACTGCTAATTGCAAAGTATATTTTTATTTAGGCAGGAGTGCAACATCAAGTGATTATTCTCTGTGAATAATTCCTGTAAGAAACTCTTTGCTCTTTAACCATCGGTAAATAAAATGCTGGACATTCAAGATTCAAACAGAAAGTGCTTCCATTGATAAGTAGAGATGGTTTCGTTCTTTTCTACTTTCTGCACTACATGCTATTCTAAAAATTCCTGGCTTTTAGAAGTGGCTTTTTGACAGATAAGTACTCAAGTAGGAAGTTAGCCAAAAAAGTCCTGGTGTATGTAGATAACAGATTCCATTATTATTTCAGGACAAATTCTTTTGTTTTACTATTTATTATTAATTTAATAATATCAATTTAAATCTGTTATTTGGAGTGAGGGAGATATTAACCAACCACTGCAGAAGTTACAAGCTTTCAAATCATTTACTAATGAACCAAATAAAACCCAAAAGGTATTACCTGGAATTCTGGGACAATAGGCTTTGTAACAGATTTCCTTTTCTTTGTAACTGCTTTTTTAGATATGGATTTCTTTCCTTTAAAGGGGGAAAAAAGATTTGCAACATAACTATATCAATTCATACATGCAAAAATATGGACTAGAAAATTAATTTGTAACAGTTTGTAGGAATCAAGGAAGTTTCAGTCATAGTAACTCTCCAGACAACTGCTATTGTAAGGTTTTAAATATCCTTTCATTCAAATTCAAGATTTTGAACTAAAAAATTACTCTTCTATTCTTCTCAGACTATTAATATTCCAGTAATGTTGGATTTGTTTACACTGAAGAATCTCTTAAATATTAAAAAAGTTATTTCTAAAAACAATATTCTCAGCTTTTCTCATACGTATGTTTACTTTCTCTTCCTGCTCTACACTTACATACACAATTCACATCTTTTATCTGACAGAATTCAAGCCTAAAGTTTTAAAGAAAGCAAACATCTCCCAAATCTTGCATATTCAAAATGGATAGGAGCAGAAAATCCCAATTACCCTTAAAAGTAGTAAGTGGCTTTGACATTCAACAAATAGCATTTAAGATCACAAGCCGGCCCATAAATACTCTGCAGACTAATTTATTCAGATTCAGATTCAGACTGGATAGCTGTTGAATATTATAGGCTAGGCTTGAGAGGGTAGATGGGTGAAAAGAGAGTGAAGATAACTTCATGCCTTCCAGATATTTTAGCCTACAACTTTCAAAATTCCTTGCCATTGGGATTGCAGCTGGAGGACATTGGGTTGCCTCTTCTTGATCTATACAGCTGCTGTTCTTGTTGAATATTCGCACAGCTTTTCAAAATCCAGGTGTAATAGAGAAACTGTTATCACATATAGCCTTGCAGGATGGGCAATAAATGGCCCTCCAAATATTGCTGGACTGAAACTAATATTGGCTATGCTGGAAAGGATGGATGAGAACTTAAATTCAGTATCTGGAAGACCACATATTGCCCATCTTTGATATATAGGTTAATAGTGAATACAGCTGTCTGTGTGCCAGACATCATGTTGTCAAATCAATGCACAAAGGAAAATTATCAGCAGGCATGGGAAAATCCCATGTTTGCAAAAGCTCAGTGTGCCCAGTACTCAAGGAATGTTGATTGTTAGACAATGGGGAAAATCAAACACAAAACAGGATTAGGGACATAGTAAGTCAGTATTTTTAAACTTTTCAAGACCGTGGAATACTGAGAAAGTTCCTCCCTCCCTCCCTCCCTCCGAAAAGAGTATGGCTATTGAGACTGTGGCTGGAAACACAACACTTGGTGCAACCTGGCTTGAAGAGAGAGGGTTCTGTCTTCTTGCTGTGTCCCTACTTCCAACTGCTTTCAGGGGAATTTCAGAGTCTACCATGGTAGAGATGAGCGGTGACAAATCAAAATAATAAATAAATAAATAAATAAAATGTTGGGGTTTTGATATACCCAGGAATTTACAGTTAGATATAAATTATAGCAGAGAGGCTTGATATCTAGGTGAGAGGGGAAATATTCTGCAAGCCATCCAATTAGCAGCCATTGTTGTAGTGATGATGTGTCAGTGTGTGACTCATACAACAGGTGCTAAGAGTTAAGTTGGGTGTGGTGGATAATGAGAGTGACCTATACTGTGATTGGTCAGTATATATACTGTATATATATAAGTAGATGAATTCTGTATTCTTTCTTCTCATTCTACCTCTTGTATGCTGTATCGTTGGTGTATCATTTGTTACCTGTGTGGAAGTGATCTGTAAATAAGTATGTATATAAAGTAAATAGGCTATTTTATATAATCTCTGTGTGAGTGTCTATTTACTATACAGACTAAGGATCACTGGTGTCTAAGGGAAGGACCAGGCCGCTCCATCCGCTCGCTCTGACATAAAATTTTTTGCTTGAGTGGAGGAAACAGTTCCATTTACTTTAAGGATTGAGGTGGGGCATTGTGATTTCCCTGCTTGAGGCACCACAGTGCTGATCAAAGTGATACATCAAACACAACAGTTTGGCAGCAGTGTGGGACCATGTGTACAAGGCTGAATTATTTTTATGAATACTCAGTGCACACTTCCAAGTTTTTTATGGAACTCAAAATAGTTGGATTCTGCTTAATTTTAGTCATTTGAGCTGAGTTTACTTAACACATCTTTGGCTCAGAGATATGGACTATATAGCACCTAATACATTATTTGACTGATGAATGGAATCAATACATTGTTGTTTACATTGCTATGGAAAGGCTGGAACACTTTTTTATGATGGTGATAGGGACGTTTTTAAAAGAGTGATCTTTAAATATTGAAGTAGTTGTTTTGTTTTGTTTTGAAAGGCAGTTCTGGAAAAGGGGGGCCAGAGAGACCCAGAACTTATTATTAGGCAGTTATTATTATTAACCAACATTAATAATGTAGGTCCCTCCCCCAACAAGTTCGGCTGTGCTGCCTCAACATGGTGGTGATGGGAGTATTCCTGGAAGGGATGAGTAAAGAACATTGGGATTGTATGCCAAGGGTATATAATCCCAGCAGAGTCACCCAAGGCATGAAGGTCATCCCAGTTGCCCAGCTAAAGCAAGCAGGCACCTATATTAGGCAGCAGTGATATAGGAAGATGCTGGAAGTAGATAATCGCTTTAGTGACAATGGCAAAGACATACTGTGTGGGAGAAGGCAATGATAAACCACTCCTGTATTTTACCAAGAAAAACACATGAATAGACAATATAAAGTAATTGACAATATACTGCCAGATGATGGGCCCCTCAGGTCAGATGGTACTCAACATGCTATTGAGGAAGAGCTGAGGATCTTTCAGAGTACTAATGGTGTTTATAATGTAGCTATGTTAAAGTCTTCAGGAAGTCTAGTTGCTGATGTTGCCATGCAGGAAAAGAAAACCCAAAGCTGCAAAGACAGAATTACAGTGGAAACATGGAATGTAAGAAGCATGAACGAGCTCTAAACAGTGAAAGATGAAATGAAACTACTACACATTGATATCTTAGGCATCAGTGAATTGAAATGGATTGGAATTGAACACTTCCTGTCAAAAGATCACACTGTTTACTACTCAGGACACAGAAAACAAAGTAGGAATGATGTTGCTTTCATACCTAGGAAGGATAGAGCAAGAACAGTACTTGGCTACAATGCAATCAATGACCAAATAATATCAATTAGACTTTGTGAACAACCCTTTAATATGATTATTATCCATGTTTTATGCTCCAACCACTGATGCAAAAGAAGAAGAAGACACTGACAAGTTTTATGATCAGATTCAATCTGAAATTGACAGAACATGCAAGCAAGATGTGCTACCTGTGTTTGGAGACTGGAATGCCAAAGTTGGAAATATTAAGGAGGAAAATGTAGCTGGGCTGTATGGCCTAGGAAACCAAAATTAAGCAGAGAACATCATCAATTTCTGCCAATTCAGTGATTTATTAATTGCCAACACAGCCTTCAAACAACCAAAATGACATCTATATACATGTAAATCACCAGAGAGAGTACACAGAAATCAAATTGACTATATTATTGGTAAAAGGAGATGGAAGAGCTCAGTTATAACAGGAAAGATGTGGCCAGGCTCTGACTGTGGAACAGATCACTAATTGCTCATGAGCAAGTGTCAAGTTAAACTAAATTGGAAGAAAAAAAATCCAACCACTTTCCATGATATGATCTTGAGTATAAACCCATCATTTTCAAGGAGAACATCCAGAATCACTCCTGGATGAGTCCTGAACCTCATGAATAGGGAACCAGAAGAACTTCGGAATGAACTAAAAGAAGTTGTTAAAGATGAATGTAAAAAGAGACTGCAGAAGATTAAGAAAAAGAAAGCAAACTGTATCTCAGAACAAACAGTGGAAAGAAGAGAAGCTAAAGCTAATAAAGATAAAGATCTCAGGAAGAAACTTGACAAAGAATTTCAGAGAGCTGTTAGAAGAGACATAAAGCAGTATTACGACATCTATAGAGACAGTGAAGATGGAAAAGACACAGAAAAGCAAGGAAAGTCTTCCAAAAGATCTCCAAATTGAGTAGTAGTTTCCAACTTCGAACTGGTATGCTAAAGGATGCCAGTGGAAGATAGTAACTGATTCAAAGAAGATCAAACAAATATTTATTTATTATTTATTTATTTATTAATCAAATTTATCACTGCCCATCTCCCCACAAAAGGGGACTCTGAATATGAAAGGAGTATACTGAAATTCTGTAGAGTAGAGATGTCAATATCCTATACCAGGGCTTTCCAAAGTTTTCCTGCGGCGACACACCAACCGCTGTTGGTGTGTTGCCGCAGGAAAACCTGGAAGTGCCGCCATTGCGGCAGCGCGCAAAAACCCGGAAGCGCTGCTGCTGCTTTCGGGTTTTTGCGCGCCGCCGTTGGTGTGTCGCCGCGGGAAAACCCGGAAGCGCTGATGATGACCAGCGCTTCCGGGTTGTGTGGCGACACACCAGACTGTGTGTGGCGACACACTTTTGTGTTGCGACACACAGTTTGGAAAGCTCTGTCCTATACCTTGGAAAATATTCCCTACTTACAAGAACCTCTAGTACCAGAAGAGATCAGCACTCTGGTCATTACCAAATCAGAAGGCTACATGAATAGAAGGAATATCTTCAAAAATATGGCAAGGAACAGAAGAAGAATCAGTAAAGGTTCTAACCAAAGTATGCCAAAAAATACTGTATGCTGTGAGAACACCACAGTGGCCAACAGACTGGAAACCTAAAGTCCTGGTTATGTCACCATGCTTGGGGAGAGGAGGGGAGGGGAACAGCCAGTCTTGGGGTTGGCTGGTCTCTTAGGTCTGCCCTGACCAGCCTTATCGACCGATGGGATGAGATCTACCATTCCTTGGATCGGACTGTATTAGATATTTTTATTGTTTATTATTGTTATTTATAGTTTTTTTTACTGATTTTAAACTTTTGCTGTGAACCACCCAGGGTCCCTCCTTGTGGGGGAGATGGGCAGTATATAAATATGACAAATAAATAAAATAAATAAAAGGTCAGCCTACATTCTAATGCCAAAGAAAGAAGACTTAACAGAATATGCAAACTATTGTACAATATCCTTAATTTCACATGCTAGCAAAATAAGGCTTAGGATCATCCAATGCAGATTAGAACCCTATATGGAAAGGGAGATGGGCAGATGTTCAAGATGGTTTCAGAAAAGACTGAGGACTAGAACACATTATTACTGATGTGCTCTGAATAATTGAGAAAGCTAAAGAATAGAAAAAAGTCAACATGTGTTTCACTGATTATTGAAAGGACTTTGATTATTTCAATTGTGTCAAGCTATGGAATGTTCTTTAAAAAATGGGAATCCTAGCATATCTCACTGTCCTCATGCAAAACCCATACCCAGGTCAGGAAGCCACAGTCTTTATGGAACATAGCAAAAAAGTCTGGTTCCAGATTAGCAAAGGTGTGAAAGAAGGCTGTATAATCTCCCCTTATTTATTCAACCTATATGTAGTATATATATTGAGGGAATCTGGATTGAAAGAAGATGAATGTTGTTTCAACACTGGGAGAAGAAACATTAATAGCCTGTGCTGTGCTGGTGACACTACTTTATATAGCTGTAAAATGCAAATAAACTGCAAGCTGTAATAAAGTAAGTCAAGGAGCATAGCAAAGAATGGGATTATGATTAAATATACAGAAGACTAAATAAATGACAACAGGACCGTCAACCAGCCTTAGAACTGACAATAAAAATACTAAAGTGGTGGATAACATCTTTCTTTTTAGGATCAACTATCGACAATAAAGGAACAAGCAATCAAGAAATATGCCACAGACTGGTACTTGGTACAGTAGTAATGAAAGCCTTGGAAAAATATTCAGATGCCAGCATGTGTCTATATACCTACAAAGATCAATATTGTGCAGGCAATAGTTTTCCCTATGACACTCTATGGAAGCACAAGTTGGACTTTGAAGAAGCAGGATAGAATGAGTATTGATACTTTTCAACTTTGGTGTTGGAGAGGACTCCTGACAATACCATGGATATCCAAGAAAACAAAACAAAACAAAAACGAATAATCAAACAATCAACCTAGAGTTCTCACACAAGGCACAAATGACCAGACTCAAATGATCACACTTGCAGACATTATACAAAAACCTAGCTCTCTAGAACAGTCAATCATGTTAGGAAAGATGGAAGGAAAGAGAAAAAGAGGACAACCAGCAGCAAGGTGGATGCATTCAATTACAGCAGTGATGGTGCATTGCTGGAGGACCTTAAAGACCAAGTTGGGGATAGATTATCATGGAGAAAATCTATGTGGTTGCTAAGAGTCAACACTAACTTGATGGCACATAATCAATCAATCAATCAATCAATCAATCAATCTTGGTCTTCAGATATATTGGAGAACTTCCTTTATTCCTTGGATGACAAGATCAATGCTTCTGCCAGCTAGAGAGATTACAGGTCTTGTAGTGTGGATGATGCTATGTTATTGCAGGGAGAAACTCAACAATTCAGATGGATCTGAAACTGAAGGAAGAGAGGTACATGGGAGGGGAACTTGCATTTCAATTTCCATGAGTCCTGGTGAGAAATTAGTAGGAATCTAGGAAGGATTTTGAAAAATGTAAGCACTTCTTTTTAGACAGAAATTTCATCTAGCACTAGGGCTAGCATGATAGTGCTAAGTACTTTTAAAATGAGGATGGGAACAGTATCCTACAGGTGTTTCAAAATCTTTAATG
Source organism: Charina bottae (assembly GCA_023362775.1). Classification (NCBI taxonomy): domain Eukaryota; kingdom Metazoa; phylum Chordata; class Lepidosauria; order Squamata; family Charinaidae; genus Charina; species Charina bottae. The sequence continues at coordinate 201,922,832 of JALMGJ010000002.1, read as the reverse complement.
AACCCAGCCAGCATAAACAAAGGTAAAGGAATGTGAAAACTGTAGTAAAAAATATCTGGAGGCCTTGGTCCTATATAGTCATATTTTTAACCATCTTCATTTTTTGTTTATTTATTTTAAAACCAGCTAATGCACCAAAATCTTTCAATTTCTTCATCAAATGTTCAATATCCCTCTGAGGTTCTTGTATAATCAAAACTAAATCATCAGCAAAAGCCCTTAGTTTATGAACTTCTTAAATTTTCAGACCCTTTTATTTTTTCATCTTGTCTAATGTCTCTGTTCAACACTTCCAAAACTAAAATAAAAAGCAGAGGGGACAGAGGACATCCTTGTCTTGTCCCCTTCTGTATCTCACACGGTTTGGTTAAATCACCATTAACAATAATAAGTGCCTGTTGAGGTGTATATATCGGCTTAATTACCTGAATAAATTTTCCCCCAAAGCCCATATCCTCCAAGACTTTAAATATAAAGGACCAGTTCAAATTGTCAAAGGGCTTTCTCTGCATCTAAAAAAAATCAACACCACCTACTTTTCATTATGTTGTTGCAAGTATTCAATACTATCCAGTACAATTCTCACATTGTCTCTTAATTGCCTCTTGGGTAAAAACCCACATTGGTCATTATGAATAACACGGGTTTCAAAGTTGAGGAAAAGGTTAAATACCTGGGGGTTACATTGTCAAAGATGAATTGTATGTTGTTTCAAAATAATTATGTTAAGGTATGGAATGATGTTAAAAAAGATTTGTTGAGGTGGGATAAACTACAATTATCATCATTGGGAAGAATTTCTGTGATTAAGATGAATGTTTTACCCAGGATGCCATTTTTATTTCAGACAATACCGATTTTGACAACTGATGTACCATTTAAGCAATGGCAAAAAGATATTTCTAAGTTTATATGGCAAGGTAAAAAACCAAGAATTAAGTACAAATTGTTGCAAGATGCTAAAGAAAGAGGGGGGTTAGGACTTCCTGATTTGAAATTATATTTTGATGCTTGTTGTTTGTATGGATGAAAGATTGGGTGACTTGGAGAAATAAGAAGTTATTGGAGCTGGAAGGTCATGATTTGAGATTTGGGTGGCATGGCTATTTGTGGTATGAGAAAGCTAAGGTTAATATAGATTTTAAAAATCATTTTATTAGGCGGACCATATTGAAAGTTTGGAATAGATATTTATTTATTTATTTATTATCCCTTTATTATTTTTATAAATAACTCAAGGTGGCGAACATACCTAATACTCCTTCCTCCTCCTATTTTCCCCACAACCACCACCCTGTGAGGTGAGTTGGGCTGAGAGTGTGTGACTGGCCCAAGGTCACCCAGCCGGCTTTCATGCCTAAGGCGGGACTAGAACTCACAGACTCCTGGTTTCTAGCCTGGTGCCTTAACCACTAGACCGTTTCACATATTTGTCGCCTCCAGATCCTCACACCATTCAGAGCATGCTGCAAAAGGCAAATCAGTTTAGATGTCTCTAGAACTGAACCAAGTGAAGCATCTCAAGTTCTACAGCAGAAATATACAATGCAAATAATTGGAAAATAGAACAATTAAATGGAAGGAAATGGTGGAGATAGTTAAGACTCTAGAAGATCAGACAATGTGCTTATATGAAAATAAACCAGGTAAGTATGTACTGTAACAGCTAGATGAGTAATTTAATTCTACATTCGGGTGATTCTGGGTCACTTGAAGTACGTGCTGGAGTAAGGGAGCTGAGACAAAAGGTACTAGGAGGATGAGACGCTGAAATACTGTCAAATACACTTCCCTATTTGCCCTTGTAGCTAAACTATCATGGTTTTTAGGCATAATTTTACATCAATTTCTCCTGAATAAATTCAGAGATCATTCTTGTGCTTTCCCAGCCCCTTCCTTCAATATTCCTACTTCGTTTCTGCTTAAATTGTATTGCATTTATCATCACGAGTCTTTGAAAAGTCTCTGAGATGGTTCTGACATTTCAGAAGAAGAAAAACCTCGCCTTTCCTAACGTTTTCTAAAGCAGTCAGTTGACAGCCTTGAATAATTCATGCCTGATTTTTAGCTACACCCATTTCCTTTCCCTCCCTCCCTTCCTTAGAAAACATATATTGTTATCTAGGGAGGGGAGAACTTGTCTGACCAAATTTAAAAGCCATTGAAGGAAATTTTTCAAGATTTAAAGACAAATAAAAACAATGATAGAACAGAAACAGGAGTTGCTACCCAGTCCATACCTACAGTAAATTTCATCATCTTGGGACCTTATTTGAGCTCATTAACATAAAACAGGCAATGTTTTGCAAACAAATGTGCATGTCCACAAAGATATCATGTAAGGCCATTCTTGAACTTGGCTTTTTGAGGCTTTGAGACAGGATCTAGGCCTGTCTCTGACTAAGGTCTGTCTACTTCTTATCAACTTGGGAAATCATAAAAGAAATGGGGACTGCTAGGCATGGTCTGTCCATACATGGCACATGGTGCAAATGAAGGACACATACGTGACTATGTTCTAACCTTTCCTAATTTGATACACTCAATTGCAAGATTGTCTCCTGGAGCTCCTCTATGGGTGTTACCCCAAGAAGCCTTTTTTAGAAGAGAGATGACAGTAAAACCAACATTATGCTAAATTATTGACTTTTGTTGAGGGAGAACCTAAACTAAAAACAAGAGAAGAATTAGAAATGGAAGGTTACACTTGCCATTGGTTTACTTATATGCAATTGACAAAAAGATTTAATTTGGATAAGATTTATAATTTTGCAAATGAGAAAATTCAGTTTGAACTGGACTTGTGTATAATGAGCATGTTATTGCTAAGATGTATAAAGTTTTATTGAAAATGAATATTTAAGATGACTATGTTAAAGATTGTATGATTAAATGGGCAAAAAATTTTGGATACAATATCATGCTTGATCAATGGGAGAATATGTGGAGCAAAGGCTTGAAATTCACAATGAATTAAAATTTGAAAGAGAATTTTTATAAGATGATGTATCGTTGGAACTTAACTCCTGATAAATTGTTGAAGATGTATAAGGGAATGTCAATTACATGTTGGAAATGTTCTCAAGGTGAAGGTACTTTTTACCATCTTTGGTGGACTTGTAAGAAAACTAAGACTTATTGGGGCCAGATATGTACTTTAATTCAACGGATTCTTAAGGTCAATATACAGTTGAAGCTGGAAGTTTTTCTTTTAGGTTCGATGGATAAACAATTTGAAAGAAAATTTGGGACTTTGTTTCTACACAGCAGCAAGACTTTTATATGCACAAAGGTGGAAGGACTTACAAATTCCTACAGTGGAAGAATGGATGGTGAAATTAATGGAGCTGGCAGAGATGGTGAAACTGACTACATTGATAAAGAAAATAATGTGTCTTTGTTTCTACTTGGAATCCACTTTTGGACATTTTGCTTGAAACTGAAAAAGATGAAGTTTTGATTTTGGGATTTGACAATTAGGATTGTATAAGAATATAGAAATAATGTGTTTTATAGTTAAAAATAGAGTAAGAGGTTAATGTATTCATGTTTTTATCTGTACTGAAGTCACTCTTTTTTCTATGTCCTTTTTATTTCTGCACTTTTAAGTTTGTTCTTTTTATGTTCTTTCTTTCTTCAATCTCTTTCTATTCTTATATGTTTTACTTATATTCTGAAATTTAATAAAGTTTCTTTTAAAAAAATATCTGGAGGCCATCAGGTTACCTAGTCTGTGTTAAAGGTGCTTAATTAATCCAATGAGTCTAACTACTGATCTTTTGGATTATGTCATTTATCCTTATTATGATGGTTTCCATATAGGGCTTAAAATACAGAATGTTTAACTTTTAATGAATGAGCATGAATGACCCCAGGAAACATATGCATAGAAGCCAAACTTCAAGTGTAGAATTCTATCCTAACCATAATGCTTTGCCCAGGTAGTCCTTGCTTAATGACCGTTCAAAGTTACGACAGCCTTGGAAAGGGTGCTTTACAGCTTGTAAAGCACTTCCGGCCATCATAAAATGTCATGCCGCCCCCCCCCCCCGTGGTCATGTCACATGGCTGCATTTCAGGCGCTTGCCAACTGGCTCGCATTTATGACCAGTTGCCAAGTGTCCCATGATCATGTGAACACCATTTGCAATCTTTTCTGTCAGCTTCCCCAGAAAGTGACTAGGGAAGCTGGCAGGGAAGGTTGCAAGTGGAGGGGATGGAGGGGAGCTGAAATCCTTCAGTGGGCTGCAGGAATGGAGCTGAAATCTTCAGGATTTGAGCTCTGTTCCTGCAGCCCGCCAAAGAGTTTCCCCTCCATGCACGGAGGAGGGGGAATCTTTGGTGGGGTGCAGGAACTTTCAGTGCAGAGCTCAAATCCTTCAGCAGGCAGCTCTTTCGGTCTGTCCACTTAATGTCCTGGGAGATCGCTTAACGACTGCAACCAGGAGTGCTGGGATTGCGGTTGTTGAGTGAAGCAGACACATGGGTGTCTTGCTTAATAACTGCTTCACTCAATGACTGAGATTCCAGTCCCCAATCGAGGACTACTTGTATTTAAGCATTGCATGGATGCAGCCAGTATTATAAACAAAACTGGTGCCTGAATCAGGTAGTCACAATCAGATGAACCTAGTACTCTATGTAGGGAGTAATTATTTAAAACCAATCACAGATGGTAAGGAAATTATATGAAAAATGTCCACCCCACCATTAAAATTCCAGTTCAGTATTCTGCAGTGCTAGTTTATACATTTAAATAAATATTTTCTGTTAAAATTGGTAGTTCCAAATACTCAAAGTATCAGACGCTGCCCTCATACATTTACATAGTGAATCAGAAGAAAAGCTGAAATTTAATTTTGAAGGAGTGCAGTGCCTTGCAAACTGCTCCTCTTGTTATGAAACAATACATCAACTATAGCCTCTATATCTTCTGAATAATACCCAAGGGCTGAATCCATATGAAGTAAACTACAAGAGTTTAGTTTTGAGATTATGAAGGATTTTATCATCTGGTCGTTTAACTGAAAATATTCCACTCTCTTTTTAAAAAAAATATTGAAAGAAATCATTGAAAAATATTTTAAAATTCACTGTAAATAACATAAAAGTCATAGTAAATGAGATACTGATAATTTATCTCCACACTTTTATTTTAGAGCAGTATTAATGACAACACTAAGAAGGATGCTTAAATCCCCTTAAATTCCCCTTTTTGAACTAATTTCTAGTCTAAATAATTTTTCCCCTTTGAAGGGAAAAATATATCAGTATTTATGAATTACACTGCACAGCCTCACGCTAAAAAATAGCTAATAACTGGCAGTTAAAGAACTTGTTATATTCCTTTGCAGACTACCAGTTTTATTCTCACTTCTGCGAGCAGTGATACTTTTCAGAGGCTATCACCACATACAGGTAGTCCTCGTTTAGCGACAATTGGGACTGGCAACTTGGTTGTTAAGCGAAGTGGTAGCTAAGTGAAAAATCATGTGACCGTGACCGTGCTTACAATTTCACACAGGACAATATGTACTAACTGACTGTAATGGCGAACACATGACTGAGAGAGAGATGCTGTGAAGGTCGTAAAAGCAGGCACTGGTCGCAAAGTTACTTTTTCAGCACCGTTGTAACTGCGAACGGTCACTGTCAGAGGCAGTCACTAAGCGAGGACCATCTGTACAGTCAAGGCTGGAAAGGAAGTCAAATTCAGAATAATTTTTAGAGCCAGTATTCAATATTTAAATAGAAGAACAATCAGCAAAATTATTTCCCCCCTTCGCATTGTTCAATTCATCTTACCAGATTTGTGCTTCTTGTGTTTGGCTTTCTTTTTCATCATGAGTAACTTATTCTGGATCTCAGGTTTATAAGATTTTAATGAGTGGAGATGAATCTCACATTTTCTCTGAAGGCTTTCATTCAAAATATCTTTCCATTTCTTTTTTTTCTTTTTCTTCTTCTTTGCTCGTACTTTACTAAACATTAGTGTTTTCTTTTCTACCAAATTCTTTGAAGTCACTTCTTTAGCAACTTTGTGACAATTAAAGTCTGGATTGTCACTCTGATTACCATTCACATGCATCTGGCAAGTTTTAAGTGTGTTTTCTTTTAATGGGATTCCCTCAATTTTGACAACTGAAGATTCACCACATTTTTCTCTGTTTTCCAGAATCCGGATTTCTCCTGGGCTAAGAGGTTCCCCCAAACCATCATTCTCTTCTGAAACAATGGCTTTATCTTGATTTTCTTTACAACAATCTTTTGTAAAGTCACAATCCTTATGTGTTTTCTCTTCACAATTGTATTTGATTTCATTTTCTGGTACAACATCCAAGAGATTTAAGTGAACCTTTGCCAAGCAAATATTTTTTCCAGGCTCTTGTTTTGAGTGGGGCAACTGCTCTTTAGCACCAAATCTAATTTCCCCATTGCTTTTGGTGCCATATTCACATTTCACTTTCTCCAGTTTAATGCGTGGTACTCTTTTTACTTTAATTGGAGGAACGGGAAATTCAGGGGCATGAAAAGGCTTTTGTTTATAAATCCGTACATCTGCACCACAGAATTGTGGGAAGTGAACATAGGCATGCTCTAAGTAATCATAACCCAGAATCACTTCCCTGCATTCATGAATAGGTTGGCCAAGTACTGCATCCTGTACATCCTTTTGAGTCTCGTATACAAAGTCACAGAGGCCTTTTAGCAGCCATACCTTCTGACAAAATGGAAGTTCATGAAATGGTTTTTCCTCCAAAGGATTAACTTCTCCAAGGACTTCGAAAAACTGAGGACAGAGACCAAGTTTTTCTGCACAACTATCAGGATTGTCAGTTTGCCCAACAGCTATATACCACTGCTGTACTTTCTGTCTAAGTGCTGCTTCCCATGTTCTGTAAGGAAAAGTTGGTCTTCGATGCAAAGTAGATCTTCGATGGGGAGGGCTTAACAAAGAAGTCATTATTTTAGACAAAAAAGTACTACATTGAGGCATCAAAAGACAGCGTTCCAATTCATAAAATACTATTTCAGGCAAATTTAAAATATGTTGTGCTAAACAAAGAAAATGGCCAATAGCTGGAATTTCCCACATGTTTTCCATTCGAGTAGGTGCTGCTTGACACAGAAGAGACTTCTCCCATTCTTCTATTTCTTTTTGACTAGCTTCTTCTGCCTCTTTCCTTTCTTGTTCTCGAAGTCTAAAAAAAATCAGTTTTAATATTAAAAGCAGAAAGACAAATGGAAAAAAGTTTGTACATAAAAGCAAAAGAAATTGTCTAGGACCATAATTAAGATTTTGATTGAGTCTTGGATAACTCAGCAGTTCTGAAATACAGAATCCTACCAAAACATCAACCCGATTTAGTTTGGTCATTTTATTATCTTATTACCACTGAATATTGAGCTATCCATCAACTAGAACAAGTTTGGTAATATAGCACCTAGAGGCGCCAATGCAGCATATGACACTTCTTTTGAAACCCAAGATTGTTACAGCAGATATTTGTGCTCAGTGCATCCAACAAAACAAAACAAATGAAGAGTCTGTTATGGTGGCTGTGTTTGGTGAACAGCTGATAGACTAGATACTAGCAAAACTTGCCAGTTCAGCAAGCCACACTGGTTATTCAACTTAAATGTCATTATTACTAATGTCTCAAACTAATTGTACTGAAGTCTGATCACGCTCACGCACAGAACTGGACTCTAGCTTTAGTTGTTTATCATGCCAAAATTAAATACTGTCTGAGATCCCACAGTATTCTGTGTAAAGGAAAGACACTTTCTCAAAATACTTGCCCCTACAGTATAGTCCCACCTGCTACAGCCTCCTTGTCTACATAACCCCCCTGCTACAGCCTCCTGGCCTATACCCATGCCAGGAGTCTATATCTAGACCCAAAAACAGCCTTTTTAAAAAGCAGATGAACTGTAAAAAAAAAAAAAAAAGAGGGTGGGAAAGCCCTGCTATACAACATTTCTCCACTTGTCTTTTTGGGTCCCAAGTTCTAAGAAAAGGAAAGGTTCCCCTGTGGAAGCACCGAGTCATGTGACCCCTGGGGAGACACCGCTTTTGCAATGTTTTCCTGGCAGACTATAGAGCGGAGTGGTTTGCCATTGCCTTCCCCAGTCGTGATTACCTTTCCCCCAGCAAGCTGGGTACTCATTTTACCGACCTTGGAAGGATGGAAGGCTGAGTCGACCTGAGCCGGCTACCTGAGAACCAGCTTCCGCTGGGATTGAACTCAGGTCGTGAGGAGTGTTTCGGTTGCAATACTGCCGCCTACCACTCTGCGCCACACGAGGCTCCTTCCAAGTTCTAAAGGAATGCATTTTAAATACTACAAAAGGTTTTCCCATTTATAAAGACTATATTGATAAATATGTCAAAACACATTTTTAAATCACAATACTTAACTTGGTTATAATCCATATTCTCAATATATTATCAAATGATTCTTCTATTTTAGACTACCGAGTACTAAACCTTATATTCTCTGCAAGTGAATTCAATTGCATACCTTCAGTTTATTTTATATTTCATCTGTTGTACCAGCTATTTGGTATCTTTTTCTATTACATTAGGGCAGAGCTTTCCAAACTGTGTGTCGCGACACAAAAGTGTGTCGCCACACAACCTGGAAGCGCTGATCATCATCAGCGCTTCCGGGTTTTCCCGCGGCGACACACCAACTGCAGCACGCAAAACTTGAAAGCGGCAGCAGCGCTTCCGGGTTTTTGCGCGCTGCCGCAAAGGCGGCACTTCTGGGTTTTCCTGCGGCGACACACCAACGCCGGTTGGTGTGTCACCACGGGAAAAACTTTGGAAAGCCCTGCATTAGGGTCTTAATAATAAGGCACTCAGCCAATACCTCAATACTTTGTCCTCCTTCTGCAACAAGTGAATTTGAGTGTAAGAAAAAAATTCCTCAACTCATAGGCATCTGCAGCAGTCAGTTTTGATGCAAGCTCTGCCCTTTACATTCTATGCCTCGGTGAATCTCAGAGCTGATTGGGTATAAGCTGTAACATTAAATCTATGCATGCTACCTCTAGATCATAGCTTTTACAAAATAAATTCAAGGAAAAAAACCCAGTATGTTTTGTACAATGTGACATCATTGAAACTATGCTTCCACATATAATCAAGCCAAAGAATATGGACTACACCCTATACCTGAGCATGCTCTGGAGCAGTTTTCTGTCCAGCTTAGAACAGTTTCATGCATATGGTTTCCTTTTTCATCATTATATTGATTTCTTCTAAATTGAGATAACATCCTTGTTTGTTTGTTTGTTTATTATATTTAATATAATTTAGAGGCTGCTCAACTCCAGATGACTCTGGGCAGCTTACATTAAAAAAGTAAGAACAATTAAAAAAAGAAACAGATCACAAGCATTCAGTGACCTTCTGAATGCCATCAGGGTGGGAGCTGGGATCTCTGGGGAGGATGCCGTTTCAGAAGGTGGGCACTACAAAAGAGAAGGAGGCATGCTTCCTAGGTCCCAATAGACGCTAACCACTCAGACAACAGTCATGTCACATTTAACCAGCATATCTGTAAGCATGTAAATTAGAAATTCTGAAGTTGCTCCAAGAATAAAAATTGCAGCCCAAAGGGCAGAATCTATTTGGATGCATTGGTACATACAAATCAGGAATGCCGTCTGACTATGCTATATGAAAGATTGCTCCCAAGAGTTTGAAAGCAGTTCACTGGGGCATGGAAGGCTGCAATTACAAACAGTGTGAGAGGAATGAAAGGGAACTTCAGAAGCAGAACTTTTCCAGAGTTAGATCTCAGCCTACATTTCATTCTAAATTTGTAATCCCGTGACCCATTTAATAGGTGCAGAGCATTGATTCTCAAACTCTAGTCCAGAGATCATCAGTGAGCTGTCGTAGCCTTACTTTTTTCACTGCCAGACAGCTAGAAAACTCCTGCTCCCCACTTCAGCACCTCTCCCCCAAAATTCTCTGCCAGTCAGCTAACCAGAGCCTGCTCTGTCTTACAACCTGCCTCCCCAAACTATCTTGATCAGCAAGTTTGTGGTGGGAGTTGTCATGTTATGTGGCATGGACTGCATAAAGTAATGCAAATGATAAATAAATATTTAATATAGATGATTTTCATACAAAATTTAATTTTAAAAGTGGAGCAGAAGGGAAGGCATACACAAATACAATTATAATCTTATTCTGTAAGGAATGTGAGCTCCCATGCTCTTAAAGATGAAAATTTAGAGAGGGTCTGTCTGTTTAAATGAGCAGTCCTCATTTTTTTCCTGAATTATAGAAAGTGTGAGAAAATGTATAGTTACCACACAGAGCTTCTATGCACTCATCCTTGGAAAAATTGTGTGGACTGGTTCAAGAATGCATATGCAGTAGCAAACAAGTTTTTTAGACATCAAATTTAAAACTAAATTAGCTTGGTTCAAATATCAATGCTTGATATATTGATATCCTTTTGTCTTAGAAGCTCACTGGATTTACAAATCAAGGCACTTTGTTTAAACTCAGGTATTGACAATACTCTAAACTGTATGCAGTAATAATACACAGCCAAGCACTCCCAATTATATTGCCCCCAGATATATTTGATGGTGACTCATCTATAATTAATGTGTTCCTCAGTCAGATAGTGGGTGATGGGGATAAGACTCACATCTATGAAAGACACCAATTCAGGGAAATTTGCTAATAATTAAAAGATGAAAAGATATATGAACTATCCCCCAAATATCAAAGGATTAACATTAACTGCATTCAGACATTATCCTAAGCCATGGTTTATTTAATAAGCCATAATTGCCTGGTTCATACATTTCATGAACTATGGCTTGAAAAGCACAATGGGTGGGTTCATACAACAAATAAACCATCTTATCTAGATCTTATAGCTTAGTGTGCTATATGAATGAGGCCACTGAATGCCAGAACACACACCTCAGAAATGTCCTTTAACAGCAAAAGTTGAAGCTAGCTTAATAAAATGACGTTAGAATTGCACAGAAGTTTTCAGATATAGGTACAAATTTGTGAGATTAATTTTAAACATCCATTTCAATATTAAGATTTGAGTATTTCACATGATTAACACATCACTTTTTGTAGATTAGGTGAGTGATTTTCTGGATCCATATTACAAAGGTAGTTGTAGCTCCTCAACACGTGGTGCACCTGTCCAAAGCCGCCCCAAGATCATCTGTCTCAAAGCAGCTGCCCTAAACATCTGAGCAACAGTTCTGCGCCATCACGCCATGGATCCAGAGAAGAACTTTGCTTGTGAATGAAGTGCCTCTCTCAAAGATATGCACAGCAAGTCTGCTTACTTTATGGACATCGACCAATGCACTAAATATTAAAAATCTCCTATCAAATACTTTGGGCCATCAAGGCATTTAATGTGTATCTATGGGGTTGGGAATGTAAAGTGATTACTAATAATTGACCAATTAGGTAGATTCAATAAATGAAGGACTGTATTCCTGATAGAATTTAGTTCAACAATTGTACAAGTTTTCCATCCATCAAACTAGAAAGCAAAACATACTTGCAGATTTCCTATCTCAATATGGGAAAAATTCTGAACTCCAGGAATTCAGAAATGAAGAACTGGCCAAAATGAAGGAATGGTGTAGTGTGATGGGTTCTTTAGAGAAATGGTACAGACTAAAGACAAGAAGTGTTGTTTTATCTCCCCTTGTTGCAGGGGAGGATTTACAAAAATAAAGATTTCTTTATAAACAAAATTGAGTATCTATCCCCTTACTTCTAAGGTTTTCCTAGAGATTTATATACCTCTTATCTAGCTACTATTTCACAAACTAATTTCTTACTTCTGTTATGTTTTTCCCTAAATCTAATCTACCTACCTATCTTTATAATTTATTATGTAACTTATTCTATAGGTTTACTATATATCTTATTCTTATACATTTCAATGGGTTTATTGTGGTGTATCTTCAGTTTCTATGAGTCTCTGTACGGTTCTTTCCCTCCTCTCCCTCCTTTTTCTTTTACAGGCAGGCCTCATCTGCCCACACCTGTGTTAATTATTGGGGCTTAGCTAGATGTTTTTATCCACTGTCCTAGCTGTGGAATTGAAGAAACTATGGTTGTCTTTCTCCTCAACCTAGACATTGTAGGACTGTTGTATTAGTCCATGGTGGCAAAAAAAACCCCAGGAGTCCCATAGCACCTTTTTCAACTAACAGATATACAGTAATTAAAAGGCACAAGCTTTTGCAAGCAACTCTTTAGCAATCAGGTTTGGCTGTTTTGGTGGCTTAATCATAACACAAAACATGTTACATTTTTTTACTGGACATTTTTTCATTACCATTATATATATAAAGAAAAACTTGCAAAACTTGCAAAAGCCCTGCCTAATTATTTTCAGAAAAAAATGTATATTCAGTTGATTAAACTTGGCTAGAAAAACCCTAAAACTTCAGTGTTTATGATAATGTCTTTATTTACTTGATCACTCTAAAACAAATAGGAACTTTTGCACATCAATTAAGACAGAAGATAACACTAAATGCCAAAACTGATTTTTGTAATTCAAAAGAGAACCTTTCATGAAAGTTAATTTTGATTAATGGTGAAAGTTTTCCAAGCCAAGCCACTCTACCAAATTAGCAGTTTCTTTGTTCTTCAGGCTCCCTTCCCATCTTCCTCCTGGTTTTATATAACCCCATATATATTAATACTACATTAATCATAATTGTAAATCTTAATAACGTAAAAGAAACAAAAGAAATGTTCAGAAAGAACTTAAAGACCTGGTTCTGCTGCCTTGCTTGGGAGGAGGGGAGGAACAGTTCCTCTTGGGGATGGCTGGTGCCATCGTGCCCTTTTAAACATCAACCCATCACATCTTGGACTTTATATTTAGTTAATTACTATTGTATTATGTAGTAATATATGTTGTTTTAACTGCTGAATTTTAATTCTCGATTTTTGTAAACTGCCCAGAGTCCCCTTGTGGGGAGATGGTGCGGTAAATATAAATCGAACCATAAATAAAATAAATAAATAAAAGAAATGTTAACTGACTGTGTTGATATTTGAATTAAGGATTGAATTCAAATAAAACTGAGGAATAAAATGCTTTGAGATGCTTTGCTATAAAATGGCTTTCAAATGAAACAAAAAGACATGTTTTTGTTACAAAGCTGTATAGAAGGGTGATAATGAAATGAACAGTCAAGGCTACCACCACTATTATGTGAGTGGACATCCTGATGCCCTCCTTTCCCCCACATCCTCCCATGCACTTCTGAAAGTTGACTGGGGGGCATGCAGGTGAAGAGAGACTGGGTATGTGTTCTATCAACAAGTACCATTCCACCAGTACCTAGGCACAATTGGATGCTACCCACAACAACAGAACTATTCAATCATTTTATTCTTTACTCTCAGAACAACTTCTAATTCCTAAGACATTATGCAAAAGTACATTTCATATGTTTTGGTTCTACAAAAATGTTTTATTTTTTTCTAATGAAAAATGAGCTAAGAACAGATACAACTGCATAATTATCAGATTACCTAAAAGCGTTTACTTAGATTTCTTTTAGAAATCCATTTTGAACCAGAAATGAGGGGCAAGTGAAATGTTTTAATCTTTTAAGGGGCAAAGTTTGGAGGAACAAAGTAAAGAAAGAACAGCTAAACACATTCCACTTTTGCCTTTTACCTCTTTTCTTCTTTTGCTCTCTGTTGTTCTTCCTGTCTCAGAACCTGAACCATTACGGATTCAAACACGCCTGTAGTCAAGCCTGCTAAACTGCGTGGTGTAGAACGACGCCTTGTTGAAGTACAAGCTGTTCCCTTCTCATCTTCCAGCCCATAGAACCCTTTAGATGTTACTGCTATTGCTGTCTTCTCTCTTAAATGCCTTGAAAGAAAAATCAAATAAATGCACAAGAATATTTTTCCTGAGCAGCAGTAATCCAGTAACTACACTTTAACATTTACAAAGGCAGCGAAGTCAGACTACTCTTAAAGTGTTACTCCTACATGTACTCGAATAGCAAAATATGCTCTTCACTATGGGCTTTATGTCATCATTTGCTTTGAATGAAGATACTTTAATTAAAATGAAACAATTTCCCTCTAAAACAGCAACCTGATTTTTATTTAAATGCCAGCTTCCATTAACACACTTGACCATTAATAAAATAAGAAAAAATAAGAGACTCTGGAATGTGATAAATACTGTAACTCGGTGTAGAACCACTTGATCACGTATCTCAGTATGTCCTTTGTGAGCAAATGCTCAAACTGCCCCTTGCTTCTGCATTCTTCCCTCTAATTCGGAATCTCCCTTGCTTAAATTTTTAAGTTACATAAGGAAAGCATCCATCATCACCAACACAATGTACTTTGTGGATACTTAATAAGAATGCAATATTTGAAATAGTGACTGCCTCCTCTCTGCTATACTGGTTTTTTTAAAAAAACAGAAACATTAAAAGTAAGCATTTATTTCTATTCTGAACCAGTAAACTTCAAATTGACTTTAGATGAGAAACATAAATTTTATTTCCTCATAAGGACATGCTTTATAAAGATTATTGCTTCTATAGCCCACACCATTTGTGGCTTCCAATTCTGCTTTTGTGGTAACTATGGATTGTTTTGTATGCCATGATAGCTTGTAGTTGTGCGAAGCACAAAATGAAACTGAAAATTAGAGAGCATGGATGACGTATCCAAATTCATTTTGTCCAAGTCTATCAAGATCATTACAACAGGCTTTTATCCTAAAATGTCTTTGATTTTTAAATAACCTTTGAGCTTGGCTGGTTTACTCTAATTATTGCTAGAAACAACTATTAGTCTGAATCGGCTATTGGAATTTTTGCATTAATTATTACACCTTAGTTGACGATCAGTACTCTCCATAAGAATCTCACTTATGCACAGGTGATTCTGGTTTGCCTTATAGATTAGCATAATAACTGACAGGTGCAAAGCTTAGGCAGACTTCTCATCTGTCTGCATTTCCTGGATATGCATATTTGGGGTGGAACCATTGCTCAATCACTTCTGCTTGGCTCTTCCTACCAGAAGCTGCTGATGTATAACACATGGAAGTTCCTGCTTATCCCTGCTTTAATAAGGCAGAATCTGCAGTCAAGAAATAAACATGGTTTCCAACTACAAGAGAAGAGCAAGCCAGAGGTACTGGTTCTGGCAACATTCTAGCAAACAAGGCAACGTGTTCCACTAGATCAGGGCTTTCCAAAGTTTTTCCCACGGCGACACACCAACCGGCGTTGGTGTGTCGCCGCGGGAAAACCCGGAAGTGCGGCAGCGTGCAAAAATCTGGAAGCGCTGCTGCTGCTTTCGGGTTTTGCGCGCTGCAGTTGGTGTGTCGCCGCAGGAAAACCTAGAAGCGCTGATGATGATCAGCGCTTCCGGGTTGTGTGGCGACACACCAGACTGTGTGTGGCGACACACTTTTGTGTCACGACACACAGTTTGGAAAGCTCTGCACTAGATGGAAGAGCCAAGTGAAAACGACTGAGTAGGTGTGTGCAGCAAGCTTCTAATTAAATTGAAACTATAATTCAAAACACCTTTGATTTAGTCTGACATCCAAATATAGCCAATGGTCTCTTGTCCCATTTCACATATGTACTGAGGCATTCTCTCTTGTTTTTGAAGATTGAAACAGGTTTCAAAATGCCCTTTTATTCATCCCCTTTTGATCTGAACGTAAGTCCAGCAGTTCTTAGCTGTACCCAGATACACTAAACCTTGGTTGAGATGAGGGACCAGTTTACTTGCCAAGCTTATTATATTTATAAAGGAATATGCCCTACATAGTTCACCGAGACCTACTATTAAGTAGCAATTAAGTAGCAAATAATTGCAGCCTTTAAAGTGCTACTAGTTATTAGAGCTATGCAGCACTTCAGATTCAAAGGAAAAAGATACTCCACAACACAAATGGGCATGCATACAGTACAGCACTACTTGGCTAAACCTTTAATCAAAGGTATCTTTTCCTGGGATGTTGCTGCAACTCAAGAAGGCAGCCATGCAATCCTAGGAAAAGGCACAGCTGCTTCAAGGAACTGCTGACAGATGCTCCTTTTCCCCTTGAATTTGTACCACTACAATCTCTAGTAATTAGTGACAAAAGAGAAGGTAGAGTAGGAGCTATTGTGACAAAATTTAAAATGCATTTTGTGTAACAATTTCAGAATCTCCGTCATTCATAAATCTTTATCTATAACTACATCTTATCTCAGGGGCTTAAAATATGAGGAAAAATAGGCAGATTGAGAAAAATAGGCAGACTGATGCTTTCATTAAAAATTATGCAAATACAGTTATGATGCAAATTAGGTATCTGGAAAAAAATTGGTAAGCATTTGAAAGATGTGGACAGTTGCACTTAAGTATAATGTGCTTAATAGTGAGGAAACACTGCAAAGTGAATACTTGGGGGTGGAAATTTTCCTTTAACCAGATACTGGCCAAATGGACCCCATTTGCTAATCTGTTTATAATTCCTGAGAGATGCTTATGAATATGATCAAATGTAGGGTTTGATTTCCAAATTTCTTCTATGTTTCTTGCTGTGTTTGTTCTTTATTGTGAAGTCTGGATTTGAACTGAGAGAAAATAAATATCAGTGTGTCCTGTAAGAGTCAATCTGGAAGATAAATAATCCAATTAATCTCTTTAATTTCAACATTCCAGGATCTCCACGAAAGTCCAAAATTAATCACAAAATGGTTTTAGCCTGAAAAAAATCAGACAAATCTGCCTTGTAATGAGTTTTTGGTTCATGACTATGCCTCTTTCCAACAGATTTCATTATGTTCCCCATAACCCAAGTTTTTCCTCTTTCTTTGGGAGCCTTTCCCCATTAAGAGTTTTGCCATATTTTACATACAAATATGTACATGCATAAACACATACTGAAAACTGTACTACAAATGTTGAGGTCCTCCTGAAGATTGTTGATGGTGTCATTTTGGTTATAAAAGGTACTTAAGAAAAGTTATTCAGTAATATAATTGTCTGTCCTGCTGGGAGCAGAGGAAGCAAAGTGCAATTACTGGAATGGGAAAAACTCTGAACAGTAAACAGGTGTTAATACCGGCTCCTAGTGGAACAGTCAGGTAATTTTTACACAACAGTATATTGCAGGAAAGGGGGCACGATGGCTCAGCGGTTAAGATGCCAGGCTTGTCGATTGGAAGGTTGGCAGTTCGAGACCCGAGCGCCACGTGACGGAGTGAGCTCCTGCACTCGCCCCAGCTCTTGCCAACCTAGCAACTCGAAAGCATGCAAATGCAACTAGATGAATAGGTACCACTTCGGTGGGATGGTAACAGCACTCCGTGCCTGTCATGCCGGCCACATGACCGTGGAAGCGTCTTCAGACAACGCTGGCTCTTCGGCTAAGAAACGGAGATGAGCACCGGCCCCTAGAGTCGGACACGACTGTGCGGGGGAACCTTTACCTTTACCTTGCAGGAAGAATTGAACATAACACACTGATTGATTGTTAAAATACTTCAGTGCAAATATCCACATTTTTTTTCCAAATTGGGATTTGTTTAATGTTTAGTACATTTCTGAAGAGAAGGTTTGGAAGAAATTTCATTTTTCTTGAAAGGTCTTATGCAATTAGCAACTTTACTACTGTATATTGATTTGTTCATTTAAATTTCACTATTAAATACACATAAAGTGCTTTTATTTTTATTTAGTTCAATGGAACATTCTTAATGCAGTCATTGATATTTTTTCTCTGAAGTTTTCATGCAAAGTCTTATGTTAAAATGTCAATAAGACTCTTCTTACAACATTTTAAATAGAAAATGCACTTGACCTGGATTGAATAACAAGGTTTTAAGAATGTACAATTTTGGAATTACTGAAAAAGCATTTTAAAAGTTAAGAGGGGAAAGCTCACAAAGTATGTAAAAAGCTTCAACCTAATACAACATGTTGTTATGTTCAAGTTTTCCATGCTTAGTGAGATAAACTAAGGGACTGCACAACTTATTTTGAAGTCTTAAACTTTCTTAACTTTTTTACAATTCCCACAAACTTTAAAAACTGCATTCTCGGAGCAACTATTCAGCCATTTCAACAGCAGTTAGTATCCAGGGCTATATTCTGAAAATTAATAAAATCTAATTTTACATTGAATTTTAGATGAATGTATCAAGGAAGTAACATTTAGTCTCTACTACATGTAAACATTACATGATGAACAGATTTATATGCTAAATTGAGTAAGTATGACCATTTCTAAATCACCAATTTGCATTTTTTTTAAGTATATGTACCCCAAGAGAGGCTTTTTATAGCCAGCCCTCTTGGTACTTAACGTTATTTTTGGGATTAATTTTTTTTTAAGTTTTGAATTTTTGTTTTGCTTCCAAAGGAAATTTTAAAGACTGAGAGTAAGCAATTATTTTCCTGCTATTATTTTTGTGTTAAATTTGAAGATATTAGTACTTTCCTACACA
This sequence comes from Charina bottae, assembly GCA_023362775.1. Lineage (NCBI taxonomy): Eukaryota > Metazoa > Chordata > Lepidosauria > Squamata > Charinaidae > Charina > Charina bottae. The sequence continues at coordinate 201,904,310 of JALMGJ010000002.1, read as the reverse complement.
TTGAATCGGCTGATTTGAACCTTCAGCTTTCTGTACACTTTCCCTGGAGAATTCACTCTCACTTCAAGAAAACAACTTTCAAATATTTTTGACTTTCACTGATTAAGCTCTTAGGGGGCGCCATAATCTACTGCGTGAGACATGGAGGAATTCAAACAGATACTTTCTGACCTTCACCAGGATTTTAAACTGATTTCTTCCGACTTCTATCAAACTTTTATGCAAGACATCCAGGACATTGTGGAAAATATGAGATCTAAAATGTGCCATCAGGTTGAGGATGTGGAGGATGAAACTGAGGAATTTAAGAGTGATAGAAAGGTTTTTTTTAAGTCTGAGATTGGGATCTTTATCGAGATGCTGGGTGAAGATTCGATAATGGAGTTGGAGAAATCTAGGGGAGAAAGTGATCTGCAAGTCATAAATAGGGTAGATCTCCTGGTGGAATGCCATGAAAAGAACCTGGAATTTTTGAGGGGGGCAGCTGGGCAGTTTGATTTTCTTAAGAAGAAATTTTGCATATCTTGGGAACATGTAACTGCCCTGTTTTATTTTGAAGTGGGATAAGGGTTGAAGAATGTTCATTTGGTTTGCTTTAAGGATTTGACTGATGCTATTTGCCTTTAAATATTTTTATTATAATTGTTGTATTATTAAGTATAATAGCAGATAATTTATGTGCTTTTTAATTTGACTCTTATTATAGTAGACAGAAATGTATAGAATAGTGGTACGAGGGAATAATTAACACGTTTTATCTTTTGGAGGGGAGAAAGATGTTTAAGAGGTTTATATTAATTTTCTTTTTCCTTCATTTTTACATAAGGGGGAGGAGCAACTGTGCTTAGTGATTTTTATTATGTGTTAAAGTGGAATGACCTATAGAAATAATGTGGTGTTTTGGTTTAATATAGAATAAGACATTATGAAAATTTTCTATATCCTTGCTGTTAAAAGTCGGAAGCCACACCTCTTTGTACATTTTTTTCTCTTGTGTTTCAGCACTTTTTTTAGTTTTCTTTCTCTTTCTTTATAGTTTTTTGTTTTTTGTAGTTTTTATTATCCTGAAATTTAAGAAAAATTATTATAAAATAAATAAATAAATAAATAAATAAATAATAAATAAAAACAGCTGAAATCTTGCAGTTTCCATTTTCTTAAGAAATTTAGCTATTTTTACTTTTATTTTTGGGGAGAGATAATAGTAATTTTAGTTATCTACAAATTAGAAAGCAACTATACATATTCTTCAAATAAAAGTTTAAAAAAACAGTAAGCCTCTACAGTATAACTCAGGATCCTAATAAATTACTCCATCCAGAATGTCTTTTTTTTAAAATTTCAGACAAGCATATAGACATTTAAACATAGGAAGAAATTATTCAAGATACTAATTCATCTTAAGCCCATTACCAAATGTTAGTACAGATAATTGTAATTGTACTTTTTCTGTTTATTCCTAGTAGTTTTTCTCTTTCCTCCTCCTGTCTCCCGTGTGCCGAATCTTAGATTATACATTTTATACAATATAAAATTTTATTTTATTACAATTTATTATATTGGCACTATTTTTTATTACTAACAACAACTATAATAGTAACTCCAGTAGTATTTGGAATGCTATAGGACTTGATTAGCTGCTATCATTTGATAGCTGTCAGATTTTTTGGAAAGTACTTAAATTATTAGGGATTTATATTTCCTGAAATTATCAGATAAATTGTTTACATTTATTAGACAAAAAGAGGAAGCAATAAATGGGATTATGAATTTTGCAATTATACCTAGTAGGAGAGGATGACACGTGTCTTCAGCAGTAAGGACACTAATCTGATGCTGAAATCTGAAAACACTGTACCTCTGTAGAACAGGAAAAAACAAGACAAAATTTTTATTATTCTATTTTTGTTATTTCCCTAATCTACCCCATTTGACATTCTTCATTCTGAAATGGTTATCTTTCCAGTTAAGCAGGATACTCATGCATATATTTACTACTATTAGATGAAAATTTCTCATTTTTCTTTTAGTTATAACTGTCTTCTCCCATTCAAAATTATTGAATTCCCTTCACAAGTCACTCTCTCTCAGCCCAACTCACCTCACAGGGTTGTTGTTGTGGGGAAAATAGTAGGAGGAAGGAGTATTAGGTATGTTCCCCCCTTGAGTTATTTATAAAAAATAATAAAGGTGGGATAAAAAAAATCTATTTTTTTTTATCTACAGAGAATAGCAGACTATAATAAGGTCTTGAATTGGCTAAGGCACATCAGTAAATAATACATGGTGCACATTAACCTGGGTAACTAATCTTTTTTCAATCTTATAACTTTTGGAATGTTATCCCAGGGGCATAGGATTGTACCCTGAAGTTCTCAGATATGTTTATTATATGGAGTTATTGATTTATTGTTTAAATGCTTATAAGTGATTTAAACAAATTTGCTGATTTTAATTAGTAGATCCAGCTACTTTTTTAAAGTGAAGAGATATGGTTACTACAGGGCCGTGTAATTAAAAAAGAAGGTACCAGAAGATAGTGAGATAATACCAAGTGGTCAATGTTTTATTTTAGTAAATTTCTGCGTAAAGATGTCCTAGATATCACCTCAAGAAATACATTATCTAAAATGTGTAAGGCAAAAGCTCTTTCAGCCTCCTATCTGCAACATAGGTTCAATATACTGTAGATTTAGTTTACAAGGCTAGTATAAGAATTTCTAAATAGATTGGATCTATTTCTGTTTCCCTTGTTCTCTCTACCAGACCCAAGAGCTTGCTAAATGAAAATTACAGATTTTGTTGTAATATTTGGGGGGGGGGGGGGGAGAAATGTAACATCATGGGAAAAAACAGGCAGAGACTTTCTTCAGAAAGCTGAAAACTCTTATGATAGCAACAGGAGACAGAGCAAATCTATTATTTTGAACTCCAGCAATCTGTCTAAAGCAGGTGTGTCCAACCCGTGGCCCTGAACAGCTAGTAATGTGGCCCCAAAAAATCGTAAACTTTTAACATTTTGTGATTTTTTTCGTGACTCGATCGCACGGTGCTCGAGCGCAGACTGCGTAGGTAGAAACAACGGAACGCTGTGTAAGGTAGGGGGCAGTGCAGTGCTAATGCCGCCACCCGCTACACGTCAGCTTGTGGCGACTTGGCGTTATACATATTTCAACCTACCTACACGTGTTCTGTGACGACAGGCATTTATTGTTATTATTATTAAGTAGACATGTAAGTTTTCTTATTTGATTATTAAACTTGGCTTTGTTTATTTGCCTACCTAACAATTTACCATGGGGTTGTGTTATTTCTTAAAAAAATATTTATTCCTAAATAAATTTATTCCAGCATGGCTTCAACGTCGTTTCAACAGAAAACAGAACCCAAAAAAGAAAAGAAAAAAGGAAAAATTGCGGATGAAGAGTATTCAACGAAAAATGGACAGATGAGTACTTTTTTGTTGAGACAAATACTAAGGCACTATGCTTAAGTTGTATGGAAAATGTGTCAGTTTTCAAAGACTACAATTTGAAAAGGCATTATACGGAAAAACATGCTGCCAAATTTGAAGTGTATCAAGGAATTTGTTGTAAAGACAAATTAGCGGAACTGAAAAAAAGTCTGTCGTCTCAACAATTTTTTTTTAAAAAAAGTCACAACTCTATTATAAAAGCTAGTTATTTGGTAGCAAATCTGCAAAAAAATCAAAACCATTTACTGATGGTGAGTTTATTAAGCAATGTATGGAAAGCGTGGCAGATATAATTTGTCCTGATAAAAAAAGCGATTTTTCTAAAATCAGTTTGTCTCACCAGACTATAGCCAGGCGAATTGAAGAAATAGGAAAATCTATCGAAACAGGTTTGAAGAGTAAAGCTGCTAATTTCAAATTTTATGCTTTGGCGATGGATGAAAGTACTGATGCTACAGATACGGCTCAACTTGTCATTTTTATTAGAGGTATTGATAATAAATATAATGTCACTGAAGAAATGGCTTCTTTGGTGCCATTAAAAGGCACAACTAAATCTCTTGATTTGTACGAAGCAGTAAAAATGACGTTAAAGCGATTTTCTTTCATCATTGTCAACATATCAGGTATATCTACTGATGGCGCCCCAGCGATGGTTGGTAAAAGTGAGGGACTTTTTGATAGAAGGCGATGCAAGTACCCCTGGCAACTCATGTTTGATGAAGTATCACTGCATTCTACATCAAGAAAATTTATGTGCAAAAGCTTTAAAAATGGATAATGTCATGCAAATTGTCATCAAAGCAGTGAATTTCATAAGGGCCAAGGGATTGAATCATCGCCAATTCCAGGAGGTCCTTAAAAGTATGGATGCTGATTATGGGGACATCATTTACTTTTCTGAAGTAAGGTGGATAAGTCGGGGTAAAATGCTGAAAAGATTTTATGATTTGCGAAATGAAATCAAGTCGTTTATGGAATCAAAAAGAAAATTTGTGCCAGAACTTGAAGAAGAAAAATGGCTCACAAATTTAGCATTTTTGGTGGATTTGACCGCTCATTTAAATGAGTTAAACATGTGTCTTCAAGGTGAAAACCAACTTATCACTGCAATGTTTCAAGCCATAACAGCGTTTGAAATGAAATTTAAAATATGGCAAGCTCAAGTTATGGAAAATAATTTTATACATTTTAATACGTTGGCTAAACACAGTCCTGTGAACAGCGAGAAATATGCAGCCTTGCTTTTTGGTTTGATACAGGAATTTGAGAACAGGTTTCAAGATTTCCAGAAAAATCATCAATATTTTGGTATATTTTTGACTCCATTTTCAGTCGACATAACTACATTACCTCAGAATTTTCAAATGGAATGCATAGAGTTGCAATCAGACATTCAACTCAAAGAAAAAATTGATCATGTCTCTCTACTGGACTTTTATAAGACCTATCTTCCCAAAGAAAAATATCCCTTGCTTCACAATCACGCCTTATTCATGAGATCACTTTTTGGCAGCACGTACAGTACATTTGTGAGCAACTATTTTCAAGGATGAAGCACACGAAGAGTAAAATTAGAATTAAAATTCCTGATGAGCACCTTGAGAACTCACTGAGAATTGCAACCACTTTAATTGAACCAGATATTGATGCATTAGTTTCACAAAAACTAAGTCAAATATCCCACTAGTTTTATGTTGCCCTCTTTTTAAAAATTTTATAATAAAAAATATAAAAACATAAAAAAATAAATGAAATTTTATTACTTATATACATTAACTATATAACTCTGATTTTACTGTAAACCGCCCAGAGTCCCCCTTTGGGGGAGATGGGCGGTGATATAAATATAAGTAATAAATAATAATAAATATTATATATTTTATGTGTGGCCCAAGACAATTCCTCTTCACTCAATGTGGCCCAGGGAATCCAAAAGGTTGGACACCCATGATCTAAAGTGTTATATATAGATCTTCCAAAAGGGCCCAGGAAGGAGAATTTGCACTTTGGTACTAGCCAAATGGTATGCACAGTGGTATAATTCAAGATTTGGAAAACGGAATCCTCCATCTTTAATTGACAACAGTGTTTTTTTCAAAGATATTTTCAGAATTGAAGATCCCCATTAAAAACTATCAAACAGAGTACTGTGTTTTTTGAAAATAATTTTCAAATATGCATGTAGGAATTCCACACAAAATATAAACTATCCTGGGAATTACATTCATTTTAAGAGTGTTTATAAGGTTTAATAACTCCCATCAATCAATGTTAAGAGAAAACTCTTTATATCATTCACTCATATTCAGTATAATTATTTGCAAAATATTGTTTGGAATAATAATCTCTAAATAATTAATAAATTCAGTACCTATATAAAAATGATAATCACTTAAAATGTGAATAAACAAGACTTTACTAATAGGCATCAATTCTGATTTAGACCACTTGACAAAATATCCTGCAATTTGGCCAAAGGCATTAATCATATGCATCCAAGCCAGAACTAAAGTTCAGAAATAAATAAATCATCAGCATATATTACTAATTTATATTCTAACAAATTATGCAAAAATCCATGGATATTACAATCTATTCTAATAGAACATGGTTCTGAATAAATATCAAAAAAGAAAGTGAGTATCATTGTCTAGTACAGAGCTTTCCAAACTGTGTGTCGCCACATACAGTCTGGTGTGTCACCACAGAACCCGGAAGCTCTGATCATCATCAGTGCTTCCGGGTTTTCCCGTGGTGACACACCAACGGCGGCGCGCAAAAACCCAAAAGTGGCAGCAGCACTTCCGGGTTTTTGCGTGCTGCCGCAACGGCGGCACTTCCGGGTTTTCCCACGGCTATATACCAACGGCGGTTGGTGTGTCGCCGCGGGAAAACTTTGGAAAGCCCTGGTCTAGTACATTTATAAACTGAAAAAGTAGATGAAAAAAGTACTATCTTCAGTTGGATTTAGAGGTCTCATAGAGATCTGGACCCACTTTATAAAATTCTTTAGGAAATCCACATTTGGCTAATTAATATACATATATTGCCTATAAATTTTAGTACAGGCTTTTTCCATATCTAGCAACAAAACTGTGGATTTATTTTCTTTATTTTTATTCAAATCAATCAAATCTATCAGCTGAATATTATTTGATCCGTATTTAGTTTTGATACAGCCCATTTGATCACTCTTAACCACTGAAGAGATTACTTGTTGAAGTTTATTAGATAAAACAGCAGTTAAAATTGTAATATCAATATTAATCAATGAAATAGGTCAATGTTAGTACACAATGTATGATCTTTATTAAGTTTTAGCATAACTGTAATTCATGCTTCATTAAATGAAGACAACATTCCATTCTCAAAGATCTCATCTACAGTTGATAGAGTTTAGGAGCAAGAATAACAATAAACGTTTTATACCATTCCACAGGAAAGCCATCCAGTTCTGATAGTTTACCAGTATTTATATTTAACATTACCTTTTTTAAATCTCATCTATGAACAAAAGAGCAAGTAATAATTGTTGTTATGAAGAATCTAACTACAGAAGATTATAGCCAAAGAAGCTTCTATATCTTCATCAGTTTTATTATATAAATCTGAGTAAAATTTCAAAAAGCAAAAATTTATGTTCTCCAGGAAGCTATATATCTTATTGTTATTGTTCCTATTTTCTTTAATACTGTAGCTGTGATCATTTTTCTATATTTATTTTGCTTCAGACAGTTTGTTAAGATCCTACCAGACCTTTCAACATTTTCTCAATATTTTTGGGAATAAACTTGTTAACATAAATTCAGCTTGCTCTGATGAGATATATTTCAACTCATACTTAGTTTCTTGTATGTCCCTGAATACTCAAGGCTGGTAGTGGGACATCTGACCATCTGTGTCCAAAAAGTTTTCAATTTGTCTTTCAAATTAGTCTTGTATTTATTTTTGAGCTTCTTGTATGATGCATATGTGATACTACAACTCACATATAAGTCTTATAAGCCTCTCTTTCCAAAATTAAGGAACTGTTCCCACATTAAATTCAAAATATTACAATGTCTCAGAAATCTACTTTATAAATGTGCTGCCATTCAATAAGAGAGAGATTAAAATACCAGCTTCCAAGTGGTTTAATAAGTTGTTGTAGTTGCAAATTTAAGCAGATTGGGCTGCAATGTATAAGGAATGTTAATTGTGCATGTTTGTATTTGTTGAAATAATGCTGAAGAAACCAAAAAACAATTAAGCCTAAAAAAATTCTGATGCATCATAGGTTAAAAAGTATACTCCCATTTGCTTGGGATTACAATGAAATATGGTTATCTTTTATTTATGGGGGGATTGTGGGCAGGAAGAAAAAAAAAAGATCATGGAAATTTGGTCTTCTCTGTCCATTCCACAACTAACTTTCTGGCTCAAACCAAGAAACAGAAAAATTGCATAAAGTATTTAAACAAAGAAAAGGTAAAATATCCAAAAGCATCACAGGGCATTTGCAGTAAGCCAAAATTTCATTAAAATTATTAAACATGTCACAATATAAGCTCTATCCTTATGTACTTGCATGTGAAGCTGCAACACATGTCTTGTCATTTTCCCCCTTGCCCTTACCCACAGGCATCACAACATTTGTATGCCATAATACAATCAATATGGGCAGCATAGGTTAGACCACCTATTGCTCCTTTCTAATTCATGTTACATGATTTTTAGCATTCCTGAAAAGTGCTCACATTGAATTTATCTGCAACGTTTTTTTTAATCCGTTCAATCGTGCCCAATTCTTGGAGACTGCCTGGACAAGTCCCTGCAGTTTTCTTGGCAAGATTCTTCAGAAGTGGTTTGTCATTGCCTCCTTCCTAGCGCTGAGAGAGAGAGACTGGCCCAAGGTCACTCAGCTGGCTTTGTGCCTAAGGCAGCACTAGAACTCATGGTCTCCTGGTTTCTAGCCTGATGCCTTAACCACTACACCAAACTGGCTCTCAATCTGAAAGGTAGTTGACCCTAAATTTAATGCAAACTCCCTATCGAAAGGAAAAGTAGATAGAAAAATACTGTACACATAAATGTAGACAAAAATATTTGCAATGTCCAGCTTCCTCATCATCACAACCATATCAACTTTCCCACCTTGTCAAGCACTTCAGCAGAAACCAATCCTGGAGATCCTCTACATATCCAATAAATCTCTGTATGTGACACTTCTATGCATATATGCATATAAACATATTTACAGTATCTGCCAGAAGAAAAGTGCAGGCCAGGACAAAAGTAATTTGCTACTGATTAAAATGGCTGGCTAAATAAGGAATTTTGTCTACACATACCAGATTCTCTCACACACAAATCAGTTTCACACATGTACACATTTCCCCCTTTTTTCCCAACAGAAACAATTACAAAGAAAAGAAAAAAACCAGGATGTTAATGGAGTAAGAGGTAATTGCACTGGGAAAGGAAGAAAAGAAAAGGGAGAAAACAAAACTACATGCAAAAGAACCAAGGGGAAAAGGTAACTTCATAGTGAAGGAAAGGGAAAAAAAGAAGTCCTAGCTAGGCACTGCAAAAGGAGTTTAATTCACAAATCACCATCAGGCACCATCTAATCTTCAAGGTTATCATTAAAGGTATCCATGCCTTGCAGCATGTATGCAGCCATCTGTACCTCTGGTCCATTCATTTTTTTCCTAACAGCTTCTTATCTGTGAGTGTAAGAAGCTTCCCACATTGCACCCCAATTCACAATTATTTGAGAACAAAATTTCATCTTCCTGTGGAATAAATATGTCCCAACTGAAGAGAAATATGTCCATTTGCCAATGATAGTCACTTGACAAAAATTAAATTTAAAAATGAAGTTGTAATGAACTGATTATGAAATTCCTATAACTACTTCAATTACAATATAATATGCAATACAGAGTTATATTATAATACGTAATAATATACAATAAGCACCAATAAAACAATCAATTACAACAGATGGTACCTCATTCCACTGAGATGACAATTCTATTTCCCAAAGGTCTTCCTGAATCATTCAGGTTCTTCAGGTTTTTCAGAAGATCACGTAGGAAGGGGCCATTCCTTCCTCTGGGACAAGCTATTCTACAGGACAGGAGCTCCTACAGAGAATACTCACTTCCATGCACTTTCCCACCAGACGTTCCAATAGGAGTGGACTTTCAACAGATTCTCTGTAATGATTCGGTATTAGAATTATTAATCAAAGCACTGTAATGAAGGGCATCTTCTCCCAAGTTTATACTGTATACCAGAAGGAGAGGGGAACTGAAGGCAGAAGTTGGGAGTTATGTGTGGGTCTGAGGGAAGCTTAGACTCGTAGCCCTAGAAAACCTCCATCTGTCAGAGTGATAAGGTAAAGTAAAGGTAAAGGTTCCCCCCGCAGAGTTGTGCAGTCGTGTCCGACTCTAGGGGCCGGTGCTCATCTCCGTTTGTTAGCCGAAGAGCCAGTGTTGTCCAAAGACGCTTCCACGGTCATGTGGCCGGCATGACGCGCGCGGAACACTGTTACCATCCCACCGAAGTGGTACCTATTCATCTACTTGCATTTGCATGCTTTCGAATTGCTAGGTTGGCAAGAGCTGGGGCTAGTGCGGGAACTCAGAGACTAGAGAATGTCATCTGATGGGGTCTAGGAGGCGGGCCTTCTCTGTGACAGCGCCCACTCTATGGAACATCTTGCCCCCAGAGTTGAGACAGATTTCCTCCCTCCCGACCTTTAGGAAAGAGCTGAAGACCTGGTTCTGCTGCCTGGCATGGGAAGGAGGAAGGGATAGTTCCTCATGGGGGTGGCTAATCCCCTAATTTTTAATATCCTTCTTTTAATGAACACCTCGTCCATCTGAATTTTTTAATCATTTATTCTATTGTACATATTGTGGTTTTATATATTATCGATTTTATTTTAACTTATTTATTGTGAACCGCCCAGAGTTCCCCATGGGGGGAGATGGGCAGTCATATAAATTAAATAAATAAATAAATAAATAAATAAATAAATAAATAAATAAACTCACTCCGTCACGTGGGGCTAGGGATTCGAACCTCCGAACTTGCGATCTTCCGATCGACAAGCCTGGCGTCTTACCCGCTGAGCCACCACGCCCCCTTTGTCAGAGTGATAGATTTATGAATATTTAGTGCCAAGAAGTATAATATTGCGAACCCATTTATAATCCATTTTCAGTTATTTAATCAAAATTAAATTGATTCCTTGTTTAAACATTTAACAAAGTGACTGTGCTGTTGTGTCTCTTCCTCCAAACCAATCAAGGGTTTGGTGGTGGTTGCAAAAGCAATAGACCCTTTAGACACCTCCCTGGGTTAAAAAGATTACACTTTAATTTTGAAAAGAAAAAATAAGAAAAGGTCCCCCATAACACTGAGGATATGCAACATACTCTCTGCATGCATTGAGCAGGGAGATTTTATTTTGAACAGGCAGTCTCAAAGATACCCAGGCACCAAGCATAGAGATCTTTATAGATGAAAAACAGCTCCTTGAATTGCACCCAGAAACATACTGGTAGCCACTGCATCTCACATAATAATGGTGTAATGTGACAATAATGGGTCTGGCCATTTAATAGGCAGCTCCATTCTGCATTAGCTGAAGTTTTCATGTGGTCTTCAATCAACTGTAAAGTGAGTTACTGTAGTCCAATCAAGCGGTGAAAAGGATGAGTGACTGTACTAACTGCCTTTCATCCTCAAAAATGCCGCAACTGGGGTAGAGGCCCTCTTGAATGTGGCTTCTACTTGCTTTTTCAGCAGGCTCTGTGACTCCAGGAATGTCATGGTTTCCTCCAATTCAGAGGACTCAGAGGAGGAGATTGCACTGGCAGAATGTCAGCCTCAGAATTCATGGAGCAATCAGCCACGTGAGGCTCACTCCACCAACAATAATCTAGAGCAGTATTTCTCAACCATAGCAACTTTAAGATGTGTGGACTCCCAGAATTCCCCAGCCAGCAGGAATTCTAGGAGTTGAAGTCCACATATCTCTTAGTTGCCAAGGTTGAGAAACACTGATCTAGAGCAGGTGCAGGTTGAGTCAGCAGACAAAGATCCCAAACCCAAACGGCCACCCAACCCAAGAACATGCTGGAAACTCTAGGAGCTGACCAGAGGTGCTCTGTCTGGTTCCTTGAGAAACAAAATACCCAAGACTGAGCCATACCTGTGGCCAGCTATATCAGAGCAACTACCAGTAGCTGGCTTCTCCATTGGAAACCTCAGACTAGTTTAATAATCTCCATTATGCTTCACCTCTGGACTGTCCTAGAATATGTTTCTCATGCTTTGACTTTGCTTTGGACTCACTCAAGCAAATAATGTGTAAACCTTGTTACGCCTGCAGGTGTGCTTTTGTACTTGCTAGCTCACTGCATGTAATTGCTTGCTAGTAAATTCTTGCAAACCAACTGTGTGTGTGAGCTTGGCCTGAAACAGGAGAAGGAAGACCTCCAGACTGCATGTTGCCCTTTCAGAGTTAGCACAACTTCATCAAGAAACAGAGAGGGTAAAACTCTGGAATCAGCAGATTTTTAAATTAAGAGCCATTTTGTGTTTAAGCCAGTTTCTCTGAATGTCTCTAGATCAGAGCTTTCCAAACTGTGTGTCGGGACATGTTAGTGTGTTGGCTGCAGTGTCTGGGTGTGTCGCGGCTGCTGCCGCCTCTGAGCCCTGCCAGGATTCCACGCAGGTCCTAGTGCCTGCCTGGTGCCTGGCTGCCTCCAAACCTGCTGTGATTCCACGCAGGTCCTAGTGCCTGCCTTGTGCCCTGCTATAAGAGTGTGTCGCCAAATGATGCCCTGCTGTGTGTGTGTGTCGCAAAATGATGCATGTCTAAAAAGTGTGTCACCAACATGAAAAGTCTGGAAATCTCTGCTCTAGATACTAGATTAGGACCTATTGATGACCTCACCCCAAATTGACAAATGTTCTCACCCAGTGGCTTTGTATATAAAAAGGTAAAGGTTTCCCCTGCACAGTCGTGTCCGACTCTAGGGGGCGGTACTCATCTCCATTTGTTAGCCGAAGAGCCAGAGCTGCCTGAAGACGCTTCCGCGGTCATGTGGCCGGCATGACGCGTGTGGAACGCTGTTACCTTCCCACTGAAGTGGTACCTATTTATCTACTTGCATTTGCATGTTTTTGAATTGCTAGGTTGGCAACAGCTGGGGCGAGTGCGGGAGCTCACTCCGTCATGCGGGGCTAGGGTCTCAAACCGCCAACCTTCCGATTGTCAAGCCTGGCGTCTTAACCACTGAGCCATCGCGCCCCCTTCGTATATATGTTGAACAAAATAAGGGAGAGGATCAAACTCTGGGGGACTGTATATTGCAGTGCCTGAAGGCCTGGCCTCTTGAGAATGGGCTGAACCAACTCCTCTTTCAATCAGTATCTCCTCCTACCCCTCAATGAGGCATAACTATCACCAGGATCCATTTCCTCATACCCTCCCTGGTACCCTTGACCAACTGGCAGGAGCAACAATCAAGTCTACAGGTGGCAGAATTAGTACAGTATCACAAAGAACTCTGCCCAATTCTTTGAGATTTACAGGCTCAAAGATCTCCCAAGTGATCTGCCAAGATGCCATCCCTGCCACCTCCTTACATTCTTGCAATCTGACTTCCAGCCCAGAGCAAATATGAGTGATTTCACCCACAAAATACCCAGCTACACAATCAGAGCAGCCATTTGGTAGATCTTCTTGCTCATCCTTCCCTAAAAGGGTTTGGGATACTCTAAACAGTACTGCAAAATAGCATTACACAGATGCAATAACAACAGAAAAGTAATTCTGCTTTGTCACCATTACAGCCATGATGTAAACTTCAGTCTAAGCTTATTGCCATATAGTCATTGCTACTCTGATGGGCTATCAGATCCAAGGCTGTCCTAATTGATCCCTCTTTCCTGTGGAGGTTTGGTAGCCCTAGCCAACCTCACAGTTAAAAGAAAGTACCCACAACAAAGGATGGAAATGTCTCCCACCATCAGATCACATCTCATCTTCTCCAGGTGAAGACTAGATCTAACATGTATCCTGCAGTATGGGTCATGCTATCAATGAGCTGGGACAAGCCCACATTGTCATGCCAGCAAGAAATTCTGAGCTGTCTCTAACACCAAAGAGGGAAGATTGAAATTGCTCAGAAGAAATAGCATGCATGAATCCACAACAATCCTTGCAAGCAGCTGAGGAACAGCAGCAGATGTGCTGCTGGGAAGACAGAACAGAAACAGACCTAGCTTATTCCTCCAATTCAACCATGCAAATAACATCTCACATCTAGACACTTGCAGAACAATGTTTCTTACAATCTCCAGGATATTGTGGTACACAACTGCCATTTTCCATCCCCTGCTTTGAGGTTCAGGCTGATGCAGCACTCAACATCTGGCAGCACAGATCCTGAAGAGGAGGAACACCACCATCCTTCATCTAGCCAGTTCTTGAGGATGCACATCAGGTCCCTCTAATGCATGATTAAATCTTGGATGAGGATAGATTGATTACAGACAAACATTGTGTTGAAAAGCTTTAGCCTATGCCCAAGATTCCTATTCAACAAGGACATCTTTAGGTGATGTTGGGTGGCCTGACATAGGAATTGGCTGCAAATTTCCAACTTGCTTCCCCTGTAATAGCCCATCCCCTCTCCTACCATATTTCCCTTGGCCAACCGCTACTGTAATTCTCCACTCCATAGTATGCCTTCACTTGGATGCCCTAGGTCCCGCTTTTTCCACACTGCCTAATCAGTACAGCCATCTTTAGCCAGAGAGCCAACAAATTCCCCAATTTCTCCAATCTTTCCTTTAATTGCATAATTTATTTTATATTATGCTTATTCATAAGGATGCAATTATATAAACACGTTTACTGAAATCAATGAGACTTCTGAGTAAGGCTTACAGTATACTTGGGTCACTAATTTGAGTAAATTTTACCATCATAAAAGTGGGGAAAAAATTGGTGATCAGCAAATATCCAGCAACTCAAAAACATGATCATGATCATGAACATGAACGGATTACAGTTGACTACACACAGTCTACTGGCAAACCCAGTAAGATGAGAACTACAGTGGGTTGCATTTATCAGTCTGTCCAACTGGGGAGTTCTGGGCTCATTTGCTAAGGACCTGTTCTCTTCAGTCCAAGTCTAGGGGAAAAAAAGTTGTCTTGCATTTCCTGTCCAAAGCTCAGGAAAACAAAAATGAACCGTGAAAACATTGTGCATACAAGATAGCTATGCAATCATGCACGTGAGGAAGCTTTTAATGAGAAATTCCTTTTTAAAGCAATATTGTCATTTTTTTCTTTAGATGTAAAAAAGAATTTATTTTGGAAAAGCGGAAAGCAACAAACAAGTAAATCTAAATAAACTACTTACATGCTACCTACTTTAGTTTTAGAACATATGTAGAAAGGAAAATTTGAGATAACGTGTTTTATCTCCTTAAATGTTGCTAAGTAGACCTGCTTCTTCAGAACAATACTCTCATAGCTTTATAGTAAGACTGATTATTATTTTGTCCAAACAACTGATATATTTAATCTGTGGTGTCAAAGACTGACCCAACAAATTATGATGTTACCTGACGGTTGCAACTATGTTCTTAATAATCCTGAAGCTGACAACCTGTTCTAACTGGATAAAGTTTTATCTGAAAAGGGTAAATGTTGAGAAATATTTTAGGAAATAAAAGGTTACTTCTGGTCTGTTCAGGCTTTTCTACACAGTATTTACTTAAAATAAGTGACCATCCTGTCCAAGTGCCTGGGGGCTGTAGGGGCCTGGATGGGGAAAAACAGGCTTCAGATGAACCCTAGTAAAACGGAGTGGCTGTGGATTAATGGCTCCTTGGCCTCTGGGAAATTATCATCTTTAATTCTGGATGGGGTTGCACTACCCCAGACAGACCCGGTGCGTAACTTGGGAGTCCTCTTGGACTCGCGACTCCTGCTTGAAGAGCAGGTGGCAGTCGTGGCCAGGAGGGCTTTTGCCCAACTTTGTGTTGTGCGCCAGTTGCGCCCTTTCCTGGAACAAGAGGCCCTTCGAACAGTCACTCATGCCCTGGTTATCTCCCACATAGACTACTGTAATGTGCTCTACATGGGGCTACCCTTGAAAAATATCCGGAAGTTACAACTGATCCAGAATGCAGCCACGCGGACAATTTTGGGTGTCCCAAGGAGGACACACATGACACCTTTGCTGCGCGAACTGCACTGGGTTCCAGTTTGCTTCCGGGTACAATTCAAGGTGTTGGTTATCACCTTTAAAGCCCTACATGGCATGGGACCAGGATACCTAAGGGACTGTCTCATCCCCATCACTTCATCCTATCCCACCTGGGCATGCAGAGAGGGCATGCTACGGACCCCGTCGGTTAGGGAGTTCCACCTAACGGGGTCTCGGAACCGTGCTTTCTCTGCTGTTGCCCCTGCCCTTTGGAATATTCTGCCCCCGGAGATCAGACAGTCCCCCTCACTCCTGGACTTCCGAAAAAGACTCAAAACCTGGTTTTGTCAGTATGCTTGGGGTCAGAAGGAGATTGGAGATACCTGGAGATGGCTAGCTCCTTAGATTAGCTCAGAGGTACCCTTTTTTACAAACTTAAGAATATTCTGCCATTGGATCCCATTTTATTCATTATATTTTAAATTATTACTTATTATGTATTTTATTTTATTTTATTTATAAATGTATATTAATGATTTTAATTCTGTTTAACCACCCAGAGTCCCCCTTGGGGGAGTTTGGCGGTGATAAATCCAATAAATAAATAAATAAAAGACATTCTAGGGGTCACTATTAAGCTTTATAAAAATACATGAGTCTTTTCACAATGGCCATTCATGTCTAGTAGCCATTAATAGCTTTGCCTCTTCTCTTTTAAAACATTTTAAATTAATTGCAGCAAATTACACTGTTTAACTATGCACTTGTGAAGAAATACTTCCTTTTAGCTGTCCTGAATCTTCCACCACTTACCTGAGGCATGGTACAGTGCTAATGTAAATAAAATAAAAATAATGTTTCAGATTGGAATTTTGGAGACCCAAGTTCTCAATTAAACTATGGAGCTCACAGTCCGTCTAACCTACTTCACAAGGCTTTTATTATAAGGATAAAATGAGGGGAGAACTCTTGCCTGCTCCTCTGAGCTCCTAGAGGAAATTGAGATGTAAATACAGTAATAAAAAATAAATTTGATTACCTTGGCTTTTGGAATTGTGAGAGAAAGCTACTTTTTCCGCACTATGCAAGATCTTAATAAAAAAAAAAGTCAAATTAATTGAGATTTTTTAAAATATTGGAGATATATGACAAAGTAGAGTTCTAACAACAGGCTGGCTGTCAACATTGGTGTAAAGTGAGAATTGCTAACTATCATGTGAAAGCCACTCAAGATGCCTTGTACATAGTTTCTGTAATCCAAGAATTAGCTATGAACAATGGTGCTTGCTGAAACTTCTGAGGGACACAGAGGAACATAAGAACAATTTGGAAATAGTCTCACTGGGTAAAATTAAAAGCTTATCTAGTCCATCCTTCTATTCCCACCAACAAGATGGCTTATAGGAAATTTACCAACAGAACATGAACATAATAGCATCCTCCTGCTCATGTTCCCTAACAATTGGCAGTAAGAAATATCCATCCTCTGATGTTTCTGGTGTTAAAAATAAATAAATATATAAAATAATAAATAAATAAATAAATAAATAAATAAATAAATAAATAAAATGCATGTTACAGATCTAAGTTCAGTGTAAATACCCATTACTTTAAGTACTGGTAAACAAACCAAATCCAGCATGCTCTCCAGCTTTCTAAAGTACATGGGGTAAGGCAGGGAGACAAAAATTGCTTAATTTCTCATCCCACCAGTGGAAATTCTCCACTGATCAAAACCTTTCTTGAATAGCAGGAGCTCCTTCATTTGAAGTATACAAGATTAAATTCAAGACTTATCTTTATAGCTAAAACTCACATAGCTAATTCTTCACTGTTTCATTAATCTAATGAAGTATTTAATTTGTATTCCATCTTTCGGTTCTGTCTGTATGGTCAGCCTTTGATGGCAATAATCTCCTTGGCCTAAAATAAAGAGCCAAATCTCAGTTTCATCCTCCTCTTCTCATTTACTAATCTATAGTAAATTGCTTCATTGGCAATTACAGACACAGATGTATCAGAAAGAGTGTTCAGCTATGGAGATAATGTCCATTTATCCTTGCAACTACAAAGTTTTAAGAACAGTTACTGTCACACTTGCCAGACTTAAAATGTCAACATTGGTTATAAACAAAGTTAGGGAATACATATGTTGATATATTTTGCATTTGTGATCTTTAATCTACCCAAACTACTCAAGCTATCACCTTTTAGCACCTTAGATGTTTTAAATAATAACATTTGTCAGATATATTCACCAAAGATATTTGTTCTCATATTGTAGCACAAAATCCAATATCTTTAGTTTCTGGTCAGAGGAAATAATAAAGTGTTGCATTCTAAAAGCAAAAGAGGGCATTATATTGCTAGAAAATGACGACCATATTAATTATATATCCGCAGTGACTGGAATTTCAAGTACTACTGGGAAAAAAAGGCATTAATGAGCTAGTGTTAGCATGCTAAACACTGATTTTATGTATTTTGGTATCTGCATCCAACCAGCTCATCCAGTAATTAAACACCATCATTTCAATGCATAGATATTTGCAGCAGATGAAAAGTGGGTATCCATAGAAGCTGTGTTCATGTTCCTCAGTATGAGTTTTGACTGATCAGGAACATCCCTCTTTCCTCTGAATTAAGCTTCAAACTGTTTTGCTTCATTCAGGCCATCAGCATTCAGCATCAGTCAATAACTCAGAACCCCAGCCACTTCACACCTCAATTAAAGATTTAAGGCAGAGTAGAAAAATACCATCTGGCCCATGTTTGCCCATTGAGAAGAAAGGGTACTGATACACCAATTTTTCAAATTTAGGCCTATTTTTTTTAATGGATTTAATGCTGCTACTCAATCAGAACAATTAGAAATAGAGATTTCTTCTGATGTCAGGTCTTTATTTAAATAGGTAACTGTACACAAAACCTTTATTTCAGGAAAAAGCATCTAGTTCCATTTATACAACTCAAAATTCAAATACTGCAAAAACAGTATCATGTTAGCCGCTGAAAAAAGTGGCTGATCAACAAAGGCAAAGAAAATTCCAACTCTTAATACCCCCTTTCTGTTCATCCGCACCAAGAGTCCTCACCAAGGTTTCCAAAGGAAGAAACTACGTATAGCTCATTAGCAGTAAATCTGCTTCACATACAGAAAGTCTTGGATTAGTCTATGGCTTCTCTAAATATGGCTAAGAAACACTACTACCTAAAATTCTGTGTAGCTGCCACCAGCATAGGCACAAAAAGACTAGATGGGCCAACTGTATAAGGGTGATTCCTTTTCTATACCATAGGAAGCTTTTCCCGGCATATCTTATGATATCAATATTATAAAAGATGGTTTAGTTAGAAAATACTGTATAATATAACATCTTATAAGATATATTTCTCTCACTATGACACTAAGCAAGACAGAATGCACCAAAAGAAAATGCACAGGTATTGTGTGGTGGTGCTTGCTATTTATTTATTTATTTTATTTATTTATTTAATTTATCCCCGCCCATCTCCCCGAATAGGGGACTCTGGGCGGTTTACAAAATATCAAAATTTAAAATCTATACAAAAATTACTATAAAACAATAAATAGAGGGAATAAATAAAATCCAAAGATGCTTGCTATAAAACATAATCATATCCTTCATGGAAGTTTAGCCACTTTCAGGAAAAAAAATCTTGCAGACATTAAGGACAATGCATTCATAAGCATAAGGCCAAATCCTGGTGGTGTAGTTTGCGTTTCACCCTAAATTCAAAACAAATATATTTGTGTTATATAAAATAGGCCATAACTACATCACTTTATCATTTAGGACAAAGTTTAGAAGTGGGGTAATCAGCTGTACAACAAACTCTATATTCATGAGTAAGATCTGACTTAGTTCAGTGGGGCTTACTACTTAGTAAACAGAATAAAATTTAAGAAAAAAATATAGTATGTACCCAGTTTTAAACATCCATAAAGTTAATTTGTGCAGGACTCACACTCTCTCAGCCTATATTTCACAAAAGTGCAACTCATTCCACTCTGTGTAAACTTTCTTCCTTAGTATTCGGATACAGCAGGAGCATTACACCTACCGAGAAAGCAGAGCCAGCTTCTGTTCAAGCATCATCTCCAACTTTTGGGCTTGTTTGGAGAGCCAGTGATCTACCCCATGAAGCCGATAGCAGGTCTCCAACATCAATCGGAAATCGGCCACAAAATCAGTGATTCCTCTGTACTGCCCAGAAGAAAACTTTTCTTCCATTTTCAATAGCCACATCCCAGATAATTGCTGAGATTTAGGGCAAGGCAGATACCCACTATTTTCTTCGGTGGAAAAGTTGGCAGTACCTGTTTGCCCGTGCTCGCTTTTTTGGCTTTCCCAGGGTCTTAGGAAAGGGGCAGTCAGAGGCCGGTGCTTTTCTAAGAGAAATTCGCTCAGGATCCGATAACCCTGTTGCAGTTCCGGGCTCAGGCTTTGCTCCCAACCGTGGTGGCCGCAAGCGCTCCCTCCCTCTATCTTTTCTTCTGTCAGGAGGCAGCCAGTGAGCGCCGGGTCCGTTATTGCCTCCATTTCGCCCTCCCCAGCTACGGCCGTAGCAGCAGCCGCATCCTCCGGCGGCATCTCCATGTCGTCCTCCTCTTCTTCGCTACCGTCGCCCTCCTCCCCTTCGGGCTGCGCCAGATTCATGCCCCGCCGCGGCTGCGGAAGTCGGCGCCTGTGGAAAGCAGTCCCGGCATCCAAGAACTTGAGCCGGCCTAGAGCGCTCCCCGCCTGCCTCTTCTGGTTAGGCTGGCCTTGGTCAAAAGAGGTGCAGCTTCGGCGGCGCCGCCGCCTCCTCCGGCTTGCGCACTTTGCCCCCGAGATGCGGCGGCAGAGGCCTCTCGTCGCGGAGAGGGGCTGTAACCTGTGGCGGCAGGTGAAAACCCCTCTAACTAGCCGGGTTGGAGGAAGCGGCTTCCGAAACCCCGCCGAGGGTCCCCTCAGAAAAGGCTGCCCGGGATCTCTCAGTCCGTGCGCCGCAGGGACGAAAGGGGCGTGAGACAGCTGACACGGTATACCTGCCGGAGTGGAAGGAGCGGCTGCCGGGGCCCCTATCTCATTGCCTCGCTCCCCGCTGGAACAAGAAGCGTCCGACCGGTAGGGAGGCCTGCGCTCTCTCCTCACCCTGCAGCCCGGCCCCTACGAGGCTTCTCTCCAGCCCGCTGACTTCGCTGAGGGACGGGCGGACGAAGCCGGCGTGCTGTCAGTTAATGGGGGGCGCTGCCAGACCTAAGCTGTCCCCTCCCCCAGCCGAGAGACAGAGAGAAGTAGTGGGAGAAGACAACCTCCACCGTGTGCGCAAGCGTAATAGCGGCGATCTCTCCAGTTGCGTTGACTGCGCGTTTTGTATTGGACACCGGCTGCAGAGTGACATCATCAGGGAGTGACGGAGAGAGGAGGTGGCCGGGCCGCCACTCGGCTGGCGATGTTGGCTGCCGGCAACGGAGAAGGATGGGAACCGTTGTGGGGTCCAAAGTGAAACACTGCCGGAGGTGTGATTTCAAGTAAAAGCGTAATGCTGGTGTTAAGACTCAGTGGAAATGTTACAAAAGTTCGGTATGGCGCTATTCTATCTGCATTTCATTTCTGATTATTCTTATACGCCACTAACTTCAGCCTGGATTGTTCACCCGGTGTGATTCAGGAGCGGCTTTGAAAACAGCACAGAATGGAAGAGACTGGTTATAAGTCTCCATCGATTTGAAGTATTAGGTAGCTTTTTCTTGAATGGTAAACACGGAGATGATTTCTTTTTACAGGGAGAAAGAAAAAAATGGGGCTTTGAGATTTTTTTAAAATTAGTCCCTCGTCGTCAGCGTAGTTCGGGTCTGCGACTTCCACCGTTATATATCAATATCAACAGGAGCAGTTCACTCCACTCCACTCCACTCCATGGGAACTCTAGATGCCATGTAAATATTACATGGTCTATATTCCTGCGCTCAAAATTTAAGAATTAGTTGAATGTATTAGCGAATGAAAGACTGGCTAATTGCTGCAGCGGAAGGCTACTTTTTTATTTAAAATGTGTGTGTGGGTATATGTATGAATTCATATTTTGTGTGTATAGTACCGTATTTCTTATTCACTGCCCTGACCAGTGTTATTTGATAGAAAGGTAGGATGCAGAGCCAACAAATACATATTTTACTGTTTTAATTTACACTGTAACTTATCATAGGGTAATTGTTGTGAAGAGTGGTATGTAAAGGTCTTAAATTTGGAGTAAATAATGTTCTTCTGATATTGTAGGACAACATTTGAAATGTTGAGAATAAACAGTAAAAGGAATTCAAAATACAACAGAAACAGAGAATGCAAGTTATCTGCAATTCATTCTGCAATTCCTAAGTACAGGAATTTACCAAGAAAGGAATGGATGCTGTTACAGGTAGTCCTCACTTACCAACCACTTGTTCAGCAACTATTTGAAGTTGTGATGGCGCTGAATGAGTAGTACTTATGACTGGTCTTTGAAGTTCCAACCATCCCAACATCCCTGCGGTTGCAATTTGGGCGCTTGGCAACCAGCTCGCACTTTCAAAGGTTGCAGCATCGCTTGGTCATGTGATCACCATTTGCGACCTTCCCTGCCGGCTTCCCACAAGAAAAGTGATTGGGGAAGCCGGCAGGGAAGGTCGCAAGATGCTCTGGTAAGTCCCCCCCGCCTTCCTGCGCACCGTGCCACGCCCTCCTTCCCTTGGCCTCCCTGCGCTTGCATGCACTCATGCCCTCCTTCCCTTGGCTGCCGCACCAAAGCACCCCCCTCCCCCAACTCGTGCATGGCCTATGCCAGGTCTCCCCAGACCTCCCCCACCCCCGTGCTCCTTACCTGGGACTCCCGTCACTTCCTGCTTAACAACATCAGTAAGACTTGTATAAGTAATCTAGTCAGTTCTGAACTGTAGGCTGAGCGCCGAAACACCAAACCAAGTATCACTGATATACTTTTCCATCTGTTTTCACACACATTTTTCATTCTGAATCCACTGAAAAACATTATTTTGCAATTTTATTTAGGTTAGCTCTAACAGTTTTTTAAATTTATCTGTACTATTAATTAAATCTTGTTCTAGAAGTTAGTGTTGCGTTTAAACAAGGTTTGAATTTAATGGATAATTTAATAATTTGTTTGAAATAAAATGGATATAGAATAGCAGAAAAATGTTCTGAGCATTATGTTTAAAGGCATGAAGAGCCTAACCTGAAAATAAATCTCTACACTATGGGCTAGACAAGATTCCTTTACATCAAGAATTCTCAGAGGACCAATTCCTTATTCTTTGCTACCTTTTATGATCAAGATGGGTTGATGTACCCATGTTGATGATGCCAGACATGTACAGTATGCTTTGACTGGACAAGTTCCAGACCTATCACATCAAGGACTGTTTCTTGGACATATGGTTGCATGCTTTTGTATAACCTAAAGCCAATTTGAGTTGTGTGCTCTGTTTCCTTAATTTATTCATTCCTTAATTTATTCATTCTGCCCTAACTTTTCATGACTAAAGGCAGTTTACTACATCTGAAGTACAAATACAATTACAAAAATGAAGAGACAACCCAGGTTCACCATCCAACCAAAACGTATGTCAGAATAATCTATTGTTGTTGTAGTGAGCTACCGGCAATTAGTAAAAATCAGTCCTAGCTCCTGCCGACTTAGCAGCAAGGGACCGTGGTGGCTCAGTGGTTAAGATGCTGAGTCAGAAGCCATTAAGGCTGACAGCTCGGCAGTTCGAAACCCGAGAGCGTGAGCCACCTGCCAGAGTGAGCTACCGGCAATTAGTAAAAATCAGTCCCAGCTCCTGCTGACCTAACAGTGCAAAAGCATGCAAATGCGATTAGATAAATTAGGTACCACTAAAAAATGGGAAAAATCACAGGGACATGAAAGGAGCCTCCTTGGGCATCCCCCGGGCAACGGTGATGTCACCAGCAAATCCTTTCACTACAGAAGCGCTTTGGTGCTTCTGACACGAACACACACACATCTATTGTTGTGGTTTTGTGAAATTCAAGCAAGGTGGGAGGTCTCCTTAACTCAGGGAGCAAAGTGTTTCATAATGTGGGAGTTGTCGTTGAGAAGGTGTGCCTCTGAAGCCCCACCCCCTTAACCTCATGTGGGATGGGTATCTAGAGTAGCACCTCTCAGAATGAGGCTAATTCTGATCAGGAGAGATGGTCCTGCAGATACACATTTTTCAAGCCATGTAGGGTTGTTAAGGTTAAAACTAGCATCTTGAATTTGGCCCGGAAGCCTATTTCTAACTGATACAGCAACTACCTGCTTCCTCCTATCAGCAGACCAGCAACTGCACTTTGAAACAGCTGCAACTTCTGAGTTAAGGGCAGCCCCATGTAAAGTGCAGTGCACTAGTATAGCTGCAAAATTAGTGACTCGCTCACTGTTGCAAGGGCATCCTAATCCAAAAAGTGCCCTAGTTAAAGCTGGAGAAAGGTGGCATGTAGCTTTGGAATTACTTCTGCTTGCGAATATCTGAATCTAGGAGAACCCCCAACTCTCAGACCTGCTTTTGAATTACCAATGTAGAAAAGTCATGAACAACTAGCACAGCCTTCACTCAGATGAGAAAGGGATTTCCTAAATCAGAATAGATTTGCATGAAGACCAATTAAAAAATAAATGCAAATAAGGAAAAATTGTTACTGCAAAATTGCTTGACCTAATGCCTTCCACATGTGTTGGACTACAAGGCCAATTTTGTTAGGAACAGAACCAAGTTCACAAAGTTGAGGAAGGATTCCCTATAGAGGGAGAGGAAGAAGAGGAGGAGGGAAGGAAAACTACTTTCTAATCCCAAATAAGGTGATTATTCAGATCCCGGTCACAAGGAGCATTCTTTAATATTTGTTTTATAGGCTTACTCACCAATGGTTGACCAGATTCATTTTATTTATTTAAATACATTATATTATTTATATAAAATTTATATCCTGCTTTTCCTCCAGAACTCGAGGCTTCTCCCATTTTTCCCCACAACAGCCAGTCTGTATCGTAGGTTGGGTGGTGAGAGAGTGACTGATCTAAAGTCACTCAGTGAGTTTCCATGGGTGGACTTGAACCTGGGTTTCCCTGGTCCTAGTCCAGCACCTTAACCACTACACCATACCAGGTCTACAAATTTTACATCAGTGTAAATACCGTACCACCAATTGAAGCCCCAATTCTGCTTTTAAATGTTAAATGCTGTTGAACTTGTGTAGCTCTAGAATTCATATTCCAGAGATGGTTGGTTGCATTAGCAGCAGCGATTGTGCTGAAGAATCAGACACAGTCACATATTTGAAGGCTGGTGGAGAACAGCAATTGTAAGAGGGCAACCTTGGTGTGGTTAATGTGTTCTTAGTAGACCACCATGCCATTGCTGGGAGTTGGCAGGAGCACTGTTGGAGTTTGCTGAAGACAGCTAGAGGACTGCAAGGAACACAAGAGGCATCCTGAGAGAACAACTGTAGCGAGAGATCAACCTTGATGGTCAGAGTATCAGGTTGCTGTTCTCGGGACATCTGGATGTGAGTTGTGGAGGAAGCCATCATGGAGCTTTGATAGACTTCTGTGTGATTAACCTGGGCAAGCAGCTGGGATATAATGTGGGGAGAACTAGTATTGATGAAGATCCAGTTGTGCTGGCTGAAGAGATGGTGAGATCTTGGTTGTTTGTGTGTGTGTTTGTGTGGATGTGTGCACCTTCGAGTCAGTGTTGAGTCCTGGTGACTGCCTGGACAAGTCCCTGCAGTTTTCTTGGCAAGGTTTCTCAGAAGTGCTTTGCCATTGCCTCCTTCCTAGGGCTGAGAGAGAGTGACTGGCCCATGGTCATTCAGCTAGCTTTGTGTCTAAGGTGGGACTAGAACTCACAGTCTCCCGGTTTCTAGCCCAGTGCCTTAACCACTACACCACACTGGCTCTTGGTTGTTTACTTAGAGAAAATTGGTATAAGATTTGTACTGTTAGTACATTATTCCAGTTCTGAATGCCAAAATTGATAATTCATTTTCTAAAAATCACTGGAAATATAATGAGCAGTTTGGATCATTCTTTCATATCTGATGGCAATGTTGTAAAACTCAACAATTCTAGAGAATGATTCATACCAGAATGAAACAAACGTAAACTATATGTTCCCTCAGAGTATACTGAACCAGCTTTGTACATGCTAACTGCTGCAAGGATTTTATATGCTTTTTACTGGAAAAGTAATTTGATCCCCTCAATATAAAAATAGTTAACCAAGCTATAGGAGCATGCTTCAATATGTAGACTAATTTCCTATCTTAAACGTAAATCTGATTTTGTATTTAACTTAAACTGGAAAGTATTCTTAGACTTCAGTCTAATTCATGGATTTGTACCATAACCAGAATTTGGATTTCTCTATGCTTAAAGTCTATACTTCAGTTTTACACGATTTCCAAATTAGAACAGACATTAAGTAACGTGAATACAATGTATTGTAGATTGTAATCTCATTCAGTGATGTATACTGTTCTGATCATGGCTGTTGATATTCATGCTTTGTATTGAGCTTTATAGTAATTTTTAGTCTTTTAAAACTATATGATATATTCAGTTACTCGTTATTAATTAACTAATGATATATTGGAAAACTATAAACTACATAACATTTGTAAATCCCTTGTTTATTCATTTGTATTTTATTCTTTTACCCCCTTTCCTGTTTATTTTTCCTGTTTGTTTATATATCTCCTTCAAAATGTTTAATTAAAAAGAGAGAGAAATCCTGGATGTTGGTTAGTGGAGAGGAAGGGGAGCTAGTTAGCGAATCCACTTTCTGGGTGAGAAGCAGTGAACAGGAGAGGAGTGCCCAGCCTAGCGTGGGAGTAAATGGGGACTGTGCTTAAATTCAAGGCTTTGATATGAGAGAGGTTCCCAGGGGATGGGTAGGTTGGATTTGATATTGTATATGTGAGTTGGTATGGACAGGTAAGGAATTGGAATGCTATGATTGTGGAGGGTCAATAGCTTGCCAGAGTGGCTCACCAGAATGCAGCAGTATCAGCCCTACATTGTTGGTGAGATGTTGTGGAGTGAGCTGGTTGTCTGGTTAGGTGGTGGAGAGAGGTGTGGACTGTAACCACACTATTTGGGATGATGACAAGTAATTCTGGTTTTGATGGGTCAAAGGGGATATGGCTGAGGACCCCAGGGACTATTATAGGAGAAGGGAGAACAATAACTTGGTGTTGATACTCACTCCTACCCCAGGAGGAATTGAAGGCACTGTCTTCAATGGTTTTGCTCCTTCCTTAGTGGGTGCTTCCAGTCAGTGGTTGTGGGGAAGGAGATATTGGCTCAATGGCTGCTCCACTGTGGGATGCCACAAGGTTCAATGCTCTACCCACTTATTTTCAATATCTACAGTATATAAAGCTGCTGGGAGATGTCATCTATCAGTTGGGGTGAAGTATCAATATGCTGATAATACTCAATTCTGTATCATCACCCTGGGCCTAATTCTAGGTGTTGTAGAGATCTTGGCCTGGTACTTGGAATCTGTTAGGGTCTGGTTGGGAGAAAATAGATTAAAGTTGACCCCAAGCAAGATGGAGTTGCTGTTTGTTCATTGTGGTTCTCTGTTGGCTCCAATGAAACATTAACTCTGAGGAAGCAGATCTGCAACTTAGGGATCCTCCTAGACTCATGACTGTTGCCTGAATGCCTGGTGTACCAGTTACAGCCCTACCTGGAGAGAGAAAATCTTGCTACTGTGATTCAAGCCTTCATCATGACTCATTTGGACTACTGCAATGCACTTTACATGGGGCTGCCTTTGAAGATCACTTGGAAACGGGGGCAGCCTGGTTGTTGTCTGCCACATGATGAAATGACCATATTGCACCAATTTTGCAGACCCTGCACTCACTGGTAATAGGCTTCTGGGTGCAATTTAAAGTGCTGCTTTTGTAAAGCTCCTTATGGCTTAGTGCCAAGGCCTGTTCAGGAGTACCTTCTTCAATCAAATTCAACTCATTTAAGGCACCTTTCATGGGAGAAACTGCTTGTAGTGCCCTATTTTTGGAGGTGATTTAAGGCGAGCTTCAGAAATGTTACTTTTCCCAGTCCCTGGCATAACTCACTCTTATTTTATTGATGTTAGCTTTCCAGAAGTCAAAACTGAATTGTTCCAGAGGTTTGTTCCAGACCTTTTGGAGGTTAAGTATGATGTCAGTTAATGTTGCTGTATTGCAATTTTTAATGTAATTAATTTAATTTATATTCTAATTTACTGTGGATGTCTTAATTTGTGTTGCAATTGTTGTAAACTGTCAGAAGTGACTGACTTGAAGCAGTTTGTAAATTAAATAAATATATTTCTTTATTCCACCATAGTTCAATTGTAGAACAATTTATGTGTATTGAATTGTAACTATATTTTAAATGCTACTGCTATAATTTATTCTCAAAATGTTATATCTGTTAATTTGCCTAAATGGATGCAGCTGGGCAAGATCAAACAAGCAAGATCTACACAGATTTCAGTAAGGCATGTTTAATGCTAGTATCAGGTAAAATATACCATCTTGGAAGCTGTAAGAGGCATTTCCCAGCCTCATTTATAGTGAGTTCATTAAAGTGGAATCTATTTGAAATGCTTCTTCCTTGGTTTCTTGCTATCTGAACTATGTTGTGCTTTATGGGATAAGCTGTCACCCAACTACCTCTTCATTGTTTATGTCTACTTTTTGTTGTTGTTCAGTCGTTAAGTCGTGTCCGACTCTTCGTGACCTCATGGACCATAGCACGCCACTGTCTCCCGGAGTTTACTCAAATTCATGTTCATTACATCGGTGATGCTATCTAACCATCTCATCCTCTGCCGTCCCCTTCTCCTTTTGCCTTCAGTCTTTCCCAGCATCAGGGTCTTTTCCAGTGAGTCCTCTCTTCGCATTAGGTGGCTCCTCTCCATTTCTTACTATGGTATTGCATTCCCTAACATGATGCCTTCTAGATGTGTAGGGACTACAACACCCAGGAACAGCCTTAATGGTTGGTAATGGAGTTGATTCCTGAGTGGTGAATAAAAACTCTTTTGTAATTGCTAAGGAATATTTTGTTATTTCTTATGTTTCTAGCTTGAGCCTTTTAGTTGATCTAAGAACCTGAATCATGCTGCAGATCTGTTTAGTTTCCAAATTACATCAGTAATGCAATCCTATACATGTCTACTCAGAAATAGCCTCCATAGATCTGTAGGATAACCTGTACAATTATAAACCTATAGATTTTTATAGGATTTTTTCCTCAAGTGCATTTTTTTGTATTTGATGTGACATATATATCTGTAAACACACACATTAAAGTCTAGCCAGGAGATTTTTTTAGAATAAAAAGGGGGGCAAATAGCATAGGTGCATAACCCTTTCTCACCTACAAAGAGAAAGCCATGGGGCTTTCTACTTTGGGAATAGAAAAAAACATAAATGCCCCCATCTACATTCTTGTTTCAAATAGTTAATTTTCAGGATATTTATAATTTTCAGGATTTCTCATTAATTTCTGCAAAAAATCAGTGGTAAATAGGTGCATTAAGCCTCCAGTTGATTTAACACAGGTATTTTGCTTAACACTTCCCATTCTAAAAAAAAGGCTGTCCTAACAGGCACTGTCTTCTCCAGTGAGATCACATTGCCACTGCCGGCACTCCAAGGCCAAATTAAGTGATTTTTAAGAAGTGTGGTCTCTAGTTAAAAAAAAAGATTACCTGTCTCTGATCAGTACTAGTTCTGGGTGGGTGGGTTGGTTGGTTTTCACTGCATACAGTGCAATTTGTAAAAGCCAGAAGAAAGTCCTTTGTTGAGTTACCTTGAATCATTGGAATAAACTTCCAAAAAGAAGTCAAACATACCTGTTCCATTATGAGCTCCTCAAAGGGCTGTAGCGCTGTAGTGGGGAGCAGCTGGCCCTTTAAAGAACTAGCCAGCCTTACGTGCCCAGAGGGAGTCACCTGACCCCTGACGGCCAATAAAGGAAAAGGGGATTGTCTCAAGTTTTGGGTGGGAAGAGTTTGGGGGGGTGTCGAGAGTTGGCTGGAGTCCTGGATGAGGGGGTTACCTAAGACAATGTTGAAAATAGATTTATTTATTTATTTATTTATTTAATTTATTCCCCGCCCATCTCCCATGCAAGGGACTCTGGGCAGGTTACAATAATTAAAATTTAAAAAATTTAAAAAACAATACAAAAAGAAGATATATCAAAATATATCCAATATAAAATAAAATAAATAAAATCCAAGATGGCTTGAGGACCGTAGCACAGATCACCTACAGGGCCAGCCAACCCCAGGAGGCACTATCGCCTCTGTCGTCCCAGGCCAGGTGGCAGAGCCAGGTCTTAATGGCCTTCTGAAAGGCCAGGAGTGAAGGGGCCAGTCTCACCTCCGGGGGCAAGATGTTCCATAAAGCGGGCGCTGTCGCAGAGAAGGCACGCCTCCTGGACCCCGCTAGATGGAATTCTCTTGTTGAGGGGGTCCAAAGCATGCCCTCTTTGCATGCATGGGTGGGGCGGGCCGACGTCATCGGGACGAGACGGTCCCTCAGGTACCCTGGCCCTATGCCATATAGGGCTTTAAAGGTAATCACCAACAACTTGAATTGGACCCGGAAGCAAACTGGCAACCAATGCAGCTCGCGTAGCAGAGGTGTTACATGTGCCGATCTTATGGCACCCATAACTGCTCGCGCCGCCGCATTCTGTACCAGCTGAAGCTTCCGGATACTCTTCAAGGGTAGTCCCATGTAGAGCGCATTACAGTAGTCTATGCGGGAGGTGACAAGGGCGTGAGTGACTGTTCGGAGGGCCTCCCGATCCAGGAAAGGGTGTAACTGGTGCACAACTCGAAGTTGTGCAAAGGCCCTCCTGGCCACGACTGCCACCTGCTCTTCAAGCAGGAGTCGTGAGTCCAGGAGAACCCCCAGATTCCGCACTGGATCCGAGTGAGGTAGTGCAACCCCCCCCCAGAACCAAATATGACAACTTCCCGGATCTAGGGGGGGCATCAATCCACAGCCACTCCGTCTTACCAGGGTTCAGTTGAAGCCTGTTGTTCCCCATCCAGACCCCCACAGCCTCCAGACACTGAGATAAGGCATTGACCGCATCACCTACTTCACCCGGGATGGAGATGTATAACTGGGTATCATCAGCATATTGGTGATACCTCATCCCGTGGTGACGGATGATCTCGCCCAGTGGCTTCATGTAGATGTTGAACAGGAGAGGAGAGAGAACCGATCCCTGCGGCACCCCGCAAGACAGGGGTCGTGGGTCAGCTCTCTCCTCCCCTATCAACACCGACTGGGAACGGCCCTGGAGGAAGGAGGCGAACCAGCGCAAAACCACGCCGCCCGCCCCCAACTCCCTGAGCCGCCCCAAGAGTATACCGTGGTCGACGGTATCAAAAGCAGCTGAGAGATCTAAGAGAGCCAGGATGGACGCACTCCCTCCATCCCGCTCTCGCCAGAGATCATCCATAAGTGCGACCAATGCAGTCTCTGTCCCATATCCTGGCCTGAAACCTGACTGAAAAGGGTCCAGATAATCCGTTTCCTCCAGAATCCTCTGGAGTTGCAATGCCACCACCTTCTCAACCACCTTTCCCAAAAAGGGAAGGTGGGAGACTGGGCGAAAATTGCCCAGGATAGTAGGGTCCAGGGATGGTTTCTTGAGGAGGGGGTGCACCAGCGCCTCCTTAAAGGCAGCCGGAAACACTCCCTCACCCAAGGATGTAGTCACCATCGCATGGACCTAAGCACACGTCACCTCCCTGGCTGCTTTCACCAGCCAGGAGGGCATGGATCAAGATGACAAGTAGTGGCTCTTACAGTCTGGAGGATCCTGTCTACTTCATCAGGCCCAACAGGATCAAACCGTTCCCAGATAACATGGTAAGTACGAGCCTCTGGCATCTCCCCAGATCTTGTCTCACGCTTGGAGTCCAGCTTGGAATGAATCTGAG
Source organism: Charina bottae (assembly GCA_023362775.1). Taxonomy (NCBI): domain Eukaryota; kingdom Metazoa; phylum Chordata; class Lepidosauria; order Squamata; family Charinaidae; genus Charina; species Charina bottae. The sequence goes on along the minus strand of JALMGJ010000002.1, from coordinate 201,872,567 downwards.
CGATTTTGTCCTGCAGATGCTCAGAAAACTCTTCCGATCGGCCCTGTAAATGGGTCTCCTCTTGCTCCCGACCCAAAAGCGATCTTGTAATCTTAAACAGGGCCGTTGGACGGCATTCTGCGGATGCAATAAGAGCGGAGAAATATTCACTTTTCGCCGTTCTTACCGCCACAAGGTAGGCCTTAACAGCGGCTCTAGATTGTGTTCGGTCAGATTCAGTCTTCGTCTTTCTCCAGCGGCGCTCTAGACGTCTCTTAACCCTCTTCAAAGCCCTCAACTCCTCCGTAAACCACGGAGAGTGATGGGCCGAACAGGGCCGGAGAGGTCGCATAGGTGCGATCTCGTCCAGGGCTCCGGCTGCTGCCTTGTTCCAGGCTGCAGCCGGGACCTCCACTGGACCGTGAAGCAAGTCCTCGGGAATAACCTCCAGCTCCTTCTGAAACCTCACTGGGTCCATCAGTCGCCGGGGGCGGACCAGTCGAATAGGTCCCGCCTCCCTGCGGAGTGGGGCAGCACAAGAGAGTCTCAGGGTCACCAGGGCGTGGTCTGAACATGACAATGGGGAAAGATGTAACTCTCCCCTCAGATCACATTGCCACTGCTCAGACAAGACAACTAAATCCGAAGTGAGACCACTGTCACGAGTCGGGTCACGGATAATCTGAGACAGGCCCATAGCTGCCATGATAGCCATGAACTCCCGGGCCGCCTCCGAGGACCGTCCCAGGGATGGCAGATTGAAGTCCCCCAGAACCATAAGTCTAGGAAACTCCACTGCCAACCACGAGACAGCCTCGAGCAGCTCAGGCAGGGAGGTTGCTATGCAGCAGGGAGGCTGGTACAGCAGCAACACTCCCAACTGTTCTCGTGAACCCAACTTGAAAAACAGGGTCTCACATCCGGTCACTTGTGGAGCAGCGCCCCTGAAGGCCACAAGGGACTCTCGGATGACAACTGCCACCCCTCCTCCCCTGCCCCGGTGTCTCGGCTGATGCCACACCCGAAACCCGGCTGGGCACATTTCTGAGAGGGCTACTCCCCCCTCTGGGCCCAGCCAGGTCTCGGTAATACACACCAGGTCGGCCCCTTCCTCTGTGATTAAATCGCTTATAAGGGGGGCCTTGTTATTCACCGACCTGGCGTTCAGCAGCAGCAGTCGGAGACCGGAGCCCACGAGGATCTGCTTACCAGGGCCTGGGTATGAACATGGGGGGCCGGAACGCACCACCGGTAACAAACACCGGGGGCGCCTTCCCCGATAATGGCTTGCCCTCCGGTTCCCGTCATACCGTCCCCTGCCCGTGACCACCTGAATCAATTGGCCCGCTACACAGCCCCCAGAGATTCCCAGCTCTGGCCTAGTAGCCTCCACTCCCAGGCCTCCGGAATTCCTGGGTCTAATCAAGGTTCCCTTATCCCATTCATCCATCATCCAATCTCATACAATGTCAGGTAGTGGCAGCCCCCCCAGCGCACCAGCTCTTGCTCTCGGCGCTGGTAGGGTCCAGCACCACCCCCACACACACTCTGCACCTCTCCCTCAACTTCTTTCACTGGTCAGGGAGAGGTACCAACACTCACCAGCAATCACTCCTACCCCACCTGACTCTCACCCAGGGGGGTACTCTTACAAAACCATACAATCTTGGTTCCCCCCCACGTTTCTCACCCGGGGGGGGAGTCCACATTCATACCAAGGGACCCCTACAAACCCTCTGCCGCCTTAGCCTGAATGGGACGATATCCAGATCTTCATGGGGGTCAGTCTGTGTTATTATTTTTCTTACGCCCTGATCTCCTGGGCTCCAGCCTCCGCAATATCTGCACTTTCCAGGGCCGCAGGGTTTGCCCCCAGCTCCAGCCAGTTCTAACATCAAAAGCTTCTGAACCTCCTCTAGAATCGGCCCAGGAAAAAAAAGTCCAGTTTGTCTGCTTGTCTGCGGGGAGGCGGGGGGGGCGGCTCAACCGAGGACTCCGTTGCACCAGCTGGGCTCCCCTCTGTACCACGCCGGCTCTGCTAGGCCCCACCGACTCCACCGGCCTAGTTCGAACTCCGACGGTCTCCAGCCTCTAGCAATCAAAATCAGAGGTCTCTGGCAGCTTCCAGCAGCCCTCGGTAGACTCTAGCCCCATAAGCGCCGCCGGCCCAGCTTGAAGACCAACAGCTAGCAGCATCCAGCTGCCTCCTGCAGCCTCCCACAATCTCCAGGTCTTCAGTGGATTCCAGGCCCTCACCAGCTCCACCGGCCCAGCTCGAACCTCAAAAGCCTCTGTGGTCTTTGGCTTCCAACAAACTTCGGAAGCCTACGGCGTCTTCAGCAGTTCACTGGGCTTCCTCGCGCAGATTCACGGAGCTCCGACCCGGACACAGGCCTCGCCCCAGCTCTTCCCCCTGGAGAAAGCCACTCACCACCGGCAACACCACCTCTCCAGACCCCCCAAGGTGAATTTTAGGGGATTTTCGGTGGGTTTTCACAGGGTTTGCGGCTTTTCTCCCGGAGCGGTCATCGGTCGCGCTGACTTGCGGCCGCCATCTTGCATCATCCGCTCATCTTATTGAGCTACAGTTAGAATTGTGTTAGGGCAGAGCTTTCCAAAGTGTGTCGCGACACAAAAGTGTGTCGCCTGTGGGGCCCAGATGTGTCGCGTCAAAAACCGGAAGTGCTGATGGCGGCGCGCGAAAATCCGAAAGCGCCGCAGCCACGCAAAAACCGAAAGCGGCAGCAGCGTTTCCGGGTTTTTGCGCGCTGCCACAATGGCGGCGCTTCTGGGTTTTCCCGCGGCGATACACCAACGGCGGCGGGAAAACTTTGCAACCTGTGTTAGGGTTTTGGTTTTCTTTGTACTTTATCTTTTTAAACTGTGTGTGTGTAGAACCCTATCTTCTTTTGGTATCTTTAATAAAGTTGATTTTTGTTTCAATCCTGGAATTGACCAAAAAAAGTGTTTGGTTTCCCCTTCGGTATTTAGCCAGACCCAGGGTAGGGTGAGGATTTCCCCTTCAATCCTGTCCTGGTTGTGGAAGGGAGAAACCGGTTTATAGTGGGGGTGGGGGTGCAGCAAGGATACCTAATTTTCCAGTCACTGTTCACCCATAGGTGTGGGTTACCTCAGAAGTACCTCAGAGGAGGGGTTGGCTTGACCCTGAGGGTGCCTTTTCCCTTATTACAAGCACTAACTTATTCTGGATGATTTTGCAAAATTAAGCTGATTGTAATGGAAGATGTTTTGATTTATTCTGAATTTCCTGTTGAATTTGTTAACTGAATGTATTTGTTCATGTATTTTGCATTTTAAGTATTCTCTATAAACCTCTGAGTCTTGGAAAAGCAATTTTAAATATTTAAAATAAACAATTTTATAGAAATTTTGATAATTTTGTGGCTACCTCCCTGTTCGACTGAGAAGATAGTTATTTTTTTTCATATTTGGGTGTAAACCATTGTTTAACCAAGGAATGTGTGTGGGAAAGCTATAGGACAGGGCTTTCCAAAGTTTATTTATAAACTTTCCAAAACCCGGAAGTGCCGCCGTTGCGGCAGCACGCAAAAACCTGGAAGCGCTGCTGCTGCTTTCGGGTTTTGCGCGCTGCAGTTGGTGTGTCGCCGCGGGAAAACCCGGAAGCGCTGATGATGATCAGCGCTTCCGGGTTGTGTGGCGACACACCAGACTGTGTGTGGCGACACACTTTTGTGTCGCGACACACAGTTTGGAAAGCTCTGCTATAGGAGCATGGAACACTGTTATATATGCCTCACCTTCTGAATTTGGGGATGATGCAATACAGGAGTTTCTCCATGCTTAAATTGTGAGACTTTTTCCTGAGGAATAGGTGCCTGGTTTCTCACTTGATGAATCTAGACAGCAACTGAAAACCATATATTGTAATCGGCCTTTGGGAATGACTGATCTCACTTTTTAAAGTTCTACTATTTTGTATTCTTATTCAGCATACTAATAGTTTTTATTTTTATTTAGAGCAGGAAATACTTTAAATAATGTATATTAAACCAAGTTTATTTTCAGATATTTCCCAGCCTCTGAAATCCATAGTACATTGAAATATAAGGACAGTGTTTCCTGTTATGGTTTGAACAAGTATTAGACTTCACAGTTTCCAGAAACAGGTTACCCACACTAGTGATTAATAGTATCATTGAACTATGGCTGGGGTGATATATCAGCCAGGCTTTATATTGCTACAGCAATTGCTGGATGGTGCAATAAATTGACCATGGATAGCCTCTTTATAACATCATTTTACTTGGTTTGGAAGCTAAAAATAAATTGGTAAAAAACTGGTTGATTTAAAAAGTAGTTATATTCTTAAAGGAATGACTGAATTTGACATTCAGTACCTCTTTTTAATATGATAAATCAGTTGTTAACTGTTCCAGGTTTCCAGGGACTGGAGAAATACAACTGAAATTTTCAATGTTCTTCCAAGATCAATTATATAATTATGTACCATTTTGATTACTTTTTAGAATGTAGGTTAAATTAAGACATTTGATTGAAGGTGCATATAATTTCATTGGCCATACTTCCTAGCTCTACTTCAGAGTTAAGTGAAATGTATTTATGTTGAAATATATTTTTAAAAAACTTACATTGAGTGATTCTTGGTACACGACTTACTATTCTCTTTTGCCATCTAGTGGAGAAAGATGCAGTCTTAAGAAAATAGAATCAAGATGGCTTACCTTTTCTTTTATTGTTAGGATACAATTGCGCTCATTTCACATGCCAGCAAGGTTATGCTCAAAATCCTACAAGCTAGGCTTCAGCAGTATGTGAACCGAGAACTACCAGAAGTGCAAGCTGGGTTTCGAAGAGGCAGAGGAACTAGAGATCAGATTGCCAACATTCGCTGGATCATGGAAAAAGCAAGAGAGTTCCAGAAAAACATCTACTTCTGCTTCATTGACTACGCTAAAGCCTTTGATTGTGTGGATCACAACAAACTGTGGCAAATTCTTAAAGAGATGGGAGTACCAGACCACTTTACCTGTCTCCTGAGAAACCTGTATGCGGGTCAAGAAGCAACAGTTAGAACCGGACATGGAACAACCGACTGGTTCAAAATTGGGAAAGGAGTACGACAAGGCTGTATATTATCACCGTGCTTATTTAACTTACATGCAGAATACATCATGAGAAATGCCGGGCTGGATGAATCACAAGCCGGAGTTAAGATTGCCGGGAGAAATATCAACAACCTCAGATATGCAGACGATACCACCCTAATGGCAGAAAGTGAAGAGGAACTAAAGAGCCTCTTGATGAGGGTGAAAGAGGAGAGTGCAAAAGCTGGCTTGAAACTCAACATTAAAAAAACCCAGATCATGGCATCTGGTCCCATCTCTTCCTGGTAAATAGAAGGGGAAGAAATGGAAGCAGTGACAGATTTTATTTTCTTGGGCTCCAAGATCACCGCAGATGGTGACTGCAGCCATGAAATTAAAAGACGCTTGCTCCTTGGGAGGAAAGCTATGGCAAACCTAGACAGCATATTAAAAAGCAGAGACATCACCTTGCCGACAAAGGTCCGTATAGTTAAAGCTATGGTTTTCCCAGTAGTAATGTATGGCTGTGAGAGTTGGACCATAAGGAAGGCTGAGCACCGAAGAATTGATGCTTTCGAACTGTGGTGCTGGAGAAGACTCTTGAGAGTCCCTTGGACTGCAAGGAGGTCAAATCAGTCAATCCTAAAGGAAATCAACCCTGACTGCTCATTGGAAGGACAGATACTGAAGCTGAAGCTCAAATACATTGGCCACTTAATGCGAAGAGAGGACTCACTGGAAAAGACCCTGATGCTGGGAAGGACTGAAGGCAAAAGGAGAAGGGGACGGCAGAGGATGAGATGGTTAGACAGCATCACCGATGTAATGAACATGAATTTGAGTAAACTCCGGGTGACAGTGGAGGACAGGAAGGCCTGGCGTGCTATGGTCCATGAGGTCACGAAGAGTTGGACACAACTAAACGACTGAACAACAAAAACATCAGTATCTAGCACCAAGAAAGCAAATATGAGTTTCATGCACATTTACTTGGATATAAATCCTATTGAAATTAGTGGGACGTACTTCTAAGGAAATGTGTCTATGGATACCGCTGCAAATTTCACATCAAATGAAACTATTTCTCAATTTTGAAGAAAATCTATAACAATACTATTTATTTTATTTAAATGTCTATGCCAGCTTTTCTCAACTTTTGACCCTGGAGGAACCCTTGAAATATTTTTCAGGCCTCAGGGAACCCCTGCACATTCAGGCTCAAATATAGGCCAGAAGTTACAAAATTATTATATTTGTTTCATGGGTAGGCCCGTACATATGCATTAACAGTGTTCTTAAACTAAAAACAAAGAATGAAACTTCCTCTTTAATGTGAAGTTGCCCAAATTTGAAATAATTTTTTAAATAAATCATGATCTCCTAGGGACCCCCTAGTGACTTCTCGCGGAACTCCATGGAACCCTGGTTGAGAAACCCTGGTCTATGCTGTTGCAATCTGGTAGAGACTCATGGTAGTTCACAAAATAACGGGACAATAAAACATCCACTGTAAGTATACAGAGTTAATTAAACACATGCTATAAATAAAACATCAACGTAACACAGGTATCATACCTAACAGTACAGGATGAATCCCATGAATGGTTCTCACTGACAGTCACCAACATTCTCTGGAACAACTCTGTCTTGACCAGCTCCCAAAACAACAATGAAGGGGCAAATATAACTTCTAAGGGCAGGCTATTCCATAAGAAAACAGCAACAGAAAAAAAGCGACTCCTGAGAGTCAAAGTGGGAGGACTACCAACAATTTGTCCTGGGAAACCCTTATCAGATAGGTTGATTCCAGTTAGAGAAGGTAATCCTGATAGAACTAAGGCACCAACCCTTATAGAGCTTTATAGGTTAAAATCAGAACTGCACCCAGAAAGAAATGGAGAATTAATGCAGGACCTGCAGCATAGGCAAAATGTGCTCCTGGAAACCAGCTAACAAGTGGGTCACTGCATTTTGTACCAACTGTAGTTATTGGATGGTTTTCAAAGGCAGACCCATGTAGAGTGCGTTGCAGTCATCCAGATAAGTGGTGGTGATGCCATGAGTTACCTTTGCTAAAGCTCACTGGCAAAGGAAATGATACACAAGAATTCTGCACTCATTTAGGCAGAGCAAAGATGCTGCAAGACAGAGCCACACCTAATTCTACTTTAAGCCACACTTCTAGACTCACAAATAGGTTGTACAAACATAAAGACCTTAATTTGTATGTGGTTTTTTTTCTGAAATTTACTGAATGAAATTAGAGCTTCAACATTAACTCATGTAATCTTTGAAAAAATTATTTAGTAACTATTTCCTGAACTGAGACAGCATCATCCGTAACCAAATACTTTACCAGGTAAGTTTAAGCACAACTATTAAAATGGAGTTGTACAGAAGCAAGTTGAACAAAATACATCCTTATTTCTTTAGTAAGCAAACCAAGCCATCCACATGCTATACAAAAGGATGCAAAATCTATACATACTAAAATAATTCAAGAAAATACTGAAGATCTACTAAAGATTGATTGATTGATTGATTATGCACCATCAAGCCTGTATCGACTTGTTAGGGTTTTTCTTAATATAGTACAGAGTATGGTATATAGCAGAGCTTTCCAAACTTTTCATGTTGGTGGCACACTTTTTAGACATGCATCATTTCGCGACACACTCTTACAGCAGGGCACAAGGCAGGCACTAGGACCTGCGTGGAATCCTGGCAGGGCTTGGAGGCAGCAGCAGCCGCGACACACCCAGAAACTGCAGCCGACACACTGTGTCGCGACACACAGTTTGGAAACCTGTATATCTGGTATATAGTGTATTCCCCTGCACAGTCGTGTCTGACTCTAGGGGGCGGTGCTCATCTCCGTTTCTTAGCCGAAGAGCCAGCGCTGTCTGAAGACGCTTCTGTGGTCATGTGGCCGCATGACGCGCGCAGAACGCTGTTACCATCCCATGGAAGTGGTACCTATTTATCTACTTGCATTTGCATGCTTTCGAAGTACAAGTTTATAACTGTTCTATTTCTATTCTTATTTAATCTATAATTTTTTTTCTCTCTGTTACATTTCTATGTTCCTATTTCAATGTTAGCACTATGTTTTCTTATCTTAACTATTTCTTCCGTAAACCTTTCCTTTTTCCCCAGGTCTTCAGCTCTTGTAGGCAATCTCAGTCCATTTGCATGTGAAAACCCTTTTCACTCCTTTATAGGCCTGCGAATGGGCTTTTCTCTCTCTCCCCCCCCCGCCCCCCAGCACTCCCAGTCCTCTGTCTCTGGGGCTGGTTCGTCAAGCTCTGCACCAGGGCTGCTGCACAGAGTGGGCTTGGTGGGGTTTTCAGGCTTGCTTGGGTTTGCAGACTCTGGTCTGGCTCTTTTCCTCCCCGTCTCTCAGCGCTGCCTCTCAGCAGTCTTGCAGCTCCAAGAATGGTGAAGACTACGGCTGAGGTGCTTGCCTTTGGGTTGGAGTTTCTCTTTCCCGTCTCTGCCGTCTTCTGGGCTTGACTCTTTTCCTCGAGACACCTACACACATGCTTGTTTTCAGCTCCGTTTTTATAAAACAAACTCTCCAATTAAGGAGAGGATGGGGCTGCTTTAACCCTCTTTCCCAGGTAGCACCCAAACTCTGGATCCTAGGAAGAAAAAAACGCCTGCTCACTCCAGGTGATGAGTTCACCCTTCCGCATGACTCTTGGCAAGCACATAGATTTTCTCCACGATGATAGACAGTATCTCTAACTTGGTCCTTCAGGTCTTCCTGAAGGAAGATTTTAAACAGTTCAGCTGGGATACCGTCGTCTCCTGCTGCCTTGTTATTAGCAATGCTTCTTAAAGCCCATTCAACCTCACTCTTCAGGATGTCTGGCTCTAACTCACTGACCACACCGTCAAAGCTATCTCCAATATTATTATCCTTCCTATACAGATCTTCCGTATATTCTTGCCACCTTTTCTTGATCTCTTCTGCTTCTGTTAGGTCCTTGCCATCTTTGTTTTTGATCATAAACATGTTTGCCTGGAATTTACCTCCGATGTTTCTAATTTTCTGGAAGAGGTCTCTTGTCCTTCCTATTCTATTGTCTTCTTCCACTTCCGCGCATTGCTTGTTTAAAAATAATTCCTTATCTCTTCTGGCTAACCTCTGGAATTTTGCATTTAATTGGGCATATCTCCCCGTATCACTGTTGCCTTTTGCTTTCCTTCTTTCTTGGGCTACTTCCAGTGTCTCAGCAGACAGCCATCTTGCCTTCTTGGTTTTCTTTTTCTTTGGGACGTTTTTTGTTGCCGCCTCCTGAACAATGTTGCGAACTTCTGTCCATAGTTCTTCCGGGACCCTATCTACTAAATCTAGTCCCTTAAATCTATTCTTCACCTCCACTGCATATTCCTTAGGAATATTAGTGAGCTCATATCTAACTGATCTGTGAGTCTTCCCTATTCTCTTTAGTCTGATTCTAAATTTTGCAATAAGAAGTTCGTGATCTGAACTACAGTCAGCTCCAGGTCTTGTTTTTACCGACTGTATAGATGTCCACCACCTTTGGCTGCAAAGGATGTAGTCAATCTGATTTCGGTGTCGACCATCTGGTGAAGTCCATGTATAAAGTCGTCTTTTAGGTTGTTGGAAGAGAGTGTTTGTTATGCACAGTGAGTTGTCTTGGCAAAATTCTATCAGCCTATGTCCTGCTTCATTTTGTTCTCCCAGACCATGCTTGCCTGTAATTCCAGGTGTCGTTTGACTACCCACCTTAGCATTCCAGTCTCCTGTAATGAAAATAATATCTCTTTTTGGTGTATTATCCAGTAGGTGCTGCAGATCCTCATAGAACTGATCTACTTCTGCTTCTTCAGCATCTGTGGTTGGGGAGTATATTTGGATCACTGTGATGTTAAATGGCTTACCCTGAATTCAAATTGAGATCATTCTATCGTTTTTTGGATTGTATCCAAGCACTGCTTTAGCCACTTTATTATTAATTATGAAGGCTACTCCATTTCTTCTGTGGTCCTCTTGTCCACAGTAGTAGATCTGGTGGTCATCTGATGTGAAGTGGCCCATTCCAGTCCATTTCAGTTCACTGACACCTAAAATGTCTATATTTAATCTTGACATCTCACCAATAACCACATCCAATTTGCCCTGGCTCATAGATCTTACATTCCAGGTTCCTATGGTGTGTTGATCTTTAGAACATCGGATTCGTCGTTCACCACCAGCACCGTCGGCCGCTAGCCGTCCTTTCGGCTTTGAGCTAGCTGCGTCATCACATCTGGGGCTAGTTGAACGTATCCTCTGTTCCTCCCCAGTAGCATTTTGACCATCTTCCGACCTGGGAGTCCCATCTTCCGATGGTATACCGACATATCTCTGGTTGTACTGATCCATTTAGTTTTCACGGCAAGAATACTGGGGTGGGTTGCCATTACCTTCCCCAGGGATCGTATTTAGTCTGACCTCTCTGCCACGACCTTCCCGTCTTGGGTGTCCCTTCACGGTTTAGCTCATGGTTTCATTGAGGTGCTCAAGCTCCAGCACCACGACAAGGTAGCGATCTCCTTTGCTGGAGCAACATATACATAAAATACATAAAAACTAGAAAGAATGAAACAGAGAATACTACAAGAAAAAAGAAAACTAAAAAAGTGCAAAAATACAGAAAAGACTATTACATGGTAGCTTCCGACTTTCTACAACAAAGATATATATAACATTATCAATCTCTTACTCTAATTTAAAGTAAGATAAACATTATTTCTATAAAGCATTTCCAACTCTATATGACATCTATATCACTCTCCCTCTTAAAAAAATAAAAAACCTTTTTCTAACACAATTATTTGCCTAATAAGCAAATACTCAAATATTATCCTACTTCACTAAAAATTTCACTCCTCTCTGCCTACTAAAATAACAAAAAATACATTATCTACATTTGGTTACTGTCCTTTTACCCAAGGTAAAATCATTATCACCAAAACAAAAACATTTGTCTAAACCTTTAAGGGACCATCCTGATAAACACATTTAAACAATTATCCAACTTCGAAATAGACTAAGGCATTTACATATCTCAGTGGAGTCCTTGGTGCTCTCTGAGCCTTCTTGTTTCATTGCCAGGCTAGGCAACATCTTCAGTGAGAAAAGGGAGTGGGACTTGCTCTCTGTTTATATCCCATGGCTTGTCCTGTTTGTGTTGGTGGGGGTGTTGCTCTCCCCTTGGGATTACCTTGATTGGGCTGTTGTTTGCTGCTTGGTTGATTGACTGAGTTAATAGTTCCTTTTTAAAAAATATATAATTTTATTAGTTTTCAACAAAGATAAAAACTACAGAAAAACAAAAAGCTACAAAAAAACCCCAAAAAACTAAAAAAGTGTAAAACACAAAAAAAGAGTTTGAGATTACATACAAAGGTGACTAGGTGACTTCCAACTTCCAACAACAAAAATATACAGCAAATTCCATATTCAAACCCTTACTCTTTGTCAAACCGGAGGCAGCGACTGCTCGGAGGGCCCCAGCGAGAAGAGGCGCGTGATCCCCGGTGTATCCCTTCGAGGGGCCACGGGGCTTCACTGCTTTCCTCCCAAGGAGGCCTCGACGGCGCACCCTCCCGCCCCATCAATCCCCCCACCCCGCCGTTCGGCGTCCTCTCCCCCCGCTAACCCGAGCCCTGCGGCGGCCGGGGAAGCCGAGCCAGGCTCCATTCCGGCAGGGTGACTGTAGCGACTGGAGGCGGCCAAGGGGAGAGCAGGCAGCTCTTTCCCCTCGGCGTGCCGCGGGGGTGCAGCAGGGCCCAGCGGTGTGCCGAGGGCGAAGAGCCGCCTGCTCTCCCCTTGGCCGCCTCTGGTCGCTACAGTCGCCCCGCCGGAACGGAGCCTGGCTTGGCTCCCCCGGCCACCGCAGGGCTCGGGTTAGCGGGGGGAGAGGACGCCGAACGGCGGGGTGGGGGGATTGATGGGGCGGGAGGGTGCGCCCGGCGGGCCTCCCGCGGCCGCTTCTCCAGGAGCGCCAAGGCGGGTTGCAGAGCCTGGTCCCTCCGCTCCCTGCAGCTCCGCCACCAGCCCCAGCAGCGCCGCCCACCCCGTCCCGCTGCCCGGCCACCTCCGCCGGCTCCGTCCTGCCACCGCCCCGGCCAGGCCAGGCCCCCTGCTCCGCCCTGCCGCTCGCGTCCCGGGCCCGCGCCCTCGCCCAACGCCTGGATGCTGCGGAGCAGCGCCATCTCCAGCCGCAGCAGCCCCTGCAGCCGCTCCTGCGCCCTCCGACAGCGCAGCGTCCCAGGCCAGCAGCGCCTTCCTGCCGTGCCAGGCCTTGCTCAGCTGCGCGCGGAAGCGCTCCAGGTCCGGCAGCTCGTCCAGCTTCACCGCCCAGCGCCAGCGCGCCCGGACCGGCTCGGAGATGCGCGCCGCCAGCAGCGCCTCCGCTTCGGCCAGCCAGCGCGCCAGCCGCTCCAGCGAAAACTCCGGCGCCGCCATTGCTCGCCGGCTGGACCCTCCTCCCCAAAGGCGGCGCTCCGCAGGCCCCGCTTTCCAGGGCCGTTCCTGCCACATCCTTTCAGCCTCTGGCGTCTTCTGGGGATGGAGCGTGCGTGGTGGAGCCCCCTAATACTGCACTAGTTTCAGAAGCAACACTCGCTTTGGCGAGATCTCTGGCAGGAAGAATGAGGCGCCACTAGGACGGCTCAGCCCTTCCATTCTTCCTTTCCCCCTTCCGAAATAAAGGACTGCCCTTTCTAATAAAGTCACTGTGAAGAGAAGCCGCCTGCTCTCCCCTTGGCCGCCTCCAGTCGCTACAGTCGCCCCACCGGAACGGAGCCTGGCTCGGCTCCCCCAGCCGCCGCAGGGCTCGGGTTAGCGGGGGGAGAGGACGTCGAACGGCGGGGTGGGTGGATTGATGGGGCGGGAGGGTGCGCCGTCGAGGCCTCCTTGGGAGGAAAGCGGGGAAGCCCTGCGGCCCCTCGAAGGGATCCACCGGGGATCACGCGCCTCTTCTCGCTGGGGCCCTCCGAGCAGTCGCTGCCTCCGGGTCGCGGGGATTCCGGCATGGGCACCCGCTGGACGTGGGGAGAGAGGCCGGGAACGGATGGATGTGGCGGTAGGCGCAGGAGCGGGACTCCCTGCCTCGCCCCTGCGCGACCACCCGGCTTTGCCTGGCCTCAACACCCGAACGTGGCGAGGGAGAAGGGAAGAGGTTCGGGAGCGCCCGAGTGCCAGACGGGCAGCTCCGCCCGCGCACCTCGCCCAGACATGCAGCCAGCAGCAGCAGCTCCCAAGGCACGCCTGTCCCTCCTCCGTCGAAGGGAGCGGCAGAGAGCCCCACGGGCTGTGCGCGAGGTGTGGGCGGCTGCGGGTGGCCCCGGCCTTGGAGAGCGAGAGCGCGCAAGAGCGTAAGAGTTTGGGGGCGGGATCCAATTGCGTGGAAGGGGCGGGGGTGAGTTCAGCTGCGGAAGAGCCACACTCAAGGGGCCAAAGAGCCGCATGTGGCTCGCAAGCCGCCATTTCCGACCCTTGCACTAGACCAAATCATATAGTTTCCAAGATAAGGACCTCTGTGAGAAGCCATAGCAACATTCAACATGCTAAAAATGTTGATATTGATTACAATGACATATACCAAGGGTCGGAAATGGCGGCTCGACATTGCAGGTACAAAAAGTAAGTACAAAAGAATTCTTACATTTATTTTGTCCAGGTACAGCCATTTCAGTAGAAAAATGCTTCAGTTCTTTCTTCCTTAGGAAGTGGGAGGGGCAACAAGCAGCTTTCTCTAGCACAGAGTTTGCCTCCTAGAGCAATCACCCATATGCTAATGAGGCATACTTGATTTGCTGAATTCCAACAACGGTAACATTTAAGGGCGCAGACCTGGAGCAGGCTTAGCCTATCTAACCTAGTGGAATGGGCAGATACCTTTGGGGAGAGGCTGTCCCACAAGTAACTTGGACTTGTGCCATGTAGGGATTTAAAGGTGATAACCAGCACCTTGAATTGCACCTGGAAAGCAACTAGGAGCCAGTGCAGCTCATGCAGCAGTGGTGTAACTCAGGTGAACCGTGGGGTACCCAAAACTGCACATGCCACTGCATTCTGGACCAATTGCAGCTTCTGGATGGCCTTCAAGGGCAGCCCCATGTAGCGCACACTGAAGTAATCCAAATGGGAGAGACTAAGGCATGAGTGACTGTGAGCAATTGAAGAATGAAGAAAGAGAGAGCGAGAGAGAGAGAAAGAGCCAGTCAGCCAGCCAGTGGCTCACTGCTGCATATTTCTGCTTGCTGACATCATGTTAAACTATGCAATGGTGTAACATCTGAACACATCCATTATAAATCCTGAAAGAGTAAAAAGAAAAAAGTTGTTTATTTCACAAATCCATGTATATCTGATAAGTATTAAAATTGGCTGAAAGACTGGGGTAAAAACAAGTTTCTGTAGAAATGAAGGATGAACTATACATTTTGTTAGAACTGAAGATTCAGAAGAAACGCTTCACTGCTTTCGAAGGATTTTTTTTTATCAAGTTGGAGGCTTTGGAAATGCTTCACTGCTTTTAAATGAGGTTTTCTACCAAATCTTGATATAGATGTAATACTAATACTCAACTGAAAATAATGGAAGATTACTATCACCTTCCACTTAATTTAGGATTTGGCTGAAATGTTCCAACAAAAATAATTATAGATTTAATTCAAAGCACTTTGTTCTATTTCCAATCCTTGATTCTCCTGAAGGAGAAAAGGTATCCTGGATACATTTATTAGTAATCTGTGTAACATTGTCATGGCAGCGATGAGTCTGATTTTGCTTTTGGTTCCTACTACTTCAAGATGAAAAGCTCCATTAATTCTTTGCATGCATTGTAGAGGATGTAAGGCAGATGCCTATAACTGAACAGGTTCTTTCAGGAGGGAAATTGGAAGAAATCAAGCAACCCCAGATAATCAAATCTGACATCATAGCTCTTCTTGACTAATTAAAAATAAATAAATACTATATCAAAAGAACCCCAATGTGACATAGCAGATTGTATTAAAGAGTGCATTTTCTCTTTGAAATCAGTCAGCAGTCCCTGGACACTGAAAAAAGGCCAATCTAAGGCCTTTTCTAAGGTCGTTTAAATAAAAGGTTGGAAGGAAAATAAAAGAAATTATAGGCAAGGAAATGTCTGTTCTGAATAAATAGCAGAAAGTAACTTGGTTAAATAAAAACCAAAATAGCTTCTACAAAAATAAGAGGGTTTTTTGATAGATCCCAGTAAGCATGTCCATAGAGCATAGCTTTCCAAACTGTGTGTCACGACACTTTAGTGCAGAGCTTTCCAAACTGAGTGTCACGACACAAAAGTGTGTCGCCACACAGTCTGGTGTGTCGCCACACAACCCGTAAGCGCTGATCATCTTGTGGTTGATCATCATCAGCGCTTCCGGGTTTTCCTGCGGCGACACACCAACGCCGGCGCGCAAAAACTGAAAGCGGCAGCAGCGCTTCGGGGTTTTTGCGCGCTGCCGCAATGGCAGCACTTCAGGGTTTTCCCGCAGCGACACACCAACGGAAGTGTGTCGGAACGGAAGGGAAAACTTTGGAAAGCCCTGCTTTAGTGTGTCGCAACAAAACCCAGACGTGGACATGCATGGCGGCATTGCGGGGGCGCGCGCAGGGGGGCGCGGGGGCAGCGGTGTGCATGGTGGCAGCGGCGCGCCATCAGCGCTTCCGGGTTTTAGCGGAAAACACGAGGCCGCCGCCGTGCGCCCCTACCGTGCACACCGCCGCCACGCGCACACCCGTGCCACCGCTGCTGGTGTATCGCCAATGGTGGGAGTTTGGGAAGCACTGCCATAGAGTGATCTGACAGATATTGTATAGATTTTGACCAATTACTTCACCAGAGGATCCTAGGAAAATTCACAGCCATAGGAAAAGAGATGGGTGGTTCACATGGATTCCTAACTGGTTAATGAATTGGAAACAAAGTAGAAATAGAGAATTGTGCTAAATAGGCTTCCCCAAGGATGTGTATCAGTATCAGTTTTTTTAGCTTTATGAATGATTTGGAGTCAGGGATGAGCAATGAGATGGCAACAGTTTCTGACAACAGCAAATTATTCAGAGTGGTAATTTTTTTTAAAAAAGATGCAGAAAGTTCCAAAATGATCACTCCAAACTAGGTGAAATGGTTTTAAAATGGCAAATGCAGTTCAGTCAAAAGAAAATGATGCACATTGACCCCCCCCCCTTTATTTCACATGTAGTTTAGTGGGGTCTGAGCTGTTAGTGACTAGAGCCAGTTTGGTCTAGGGGTTAAGGCAACCGCCTAGAAACCAGGAGACCGTGAGTTCTAGTCTCACCTTAGGCATGAAAGCCGGCTGGGTGACCTTGGGCCAGTCACTCTCTCTCAGCCCAACTCACCTCACAGGGTTGTTGGAGTGGGGAAAATAGGAGGAAGGAGTATTAGGTATGTTCGGCACCTTGAGTTATTTATACATATAATAAAGGCGGTATAGAAAATAAATAAATAAAAATTAAATAAATAAATAAGATAACATAACTAGGAAATCTTAGCTCTGGCCAGTTTGAGAAACGGAAAAGTCCTGCAAGAGGTCAGAGTGCTCAAAGCAATATTCAGCTCAAATCATGCTGAATTTTGGGGGTGGGGTTCCTTTTTGCATGATAAATGACAGGAACTCAGCTCTGGATCATGAGAAGAAACCACTAAAGAGGAACAATAACAAAAGAAAATGTGTCTGCCTAATCTATGGCTTTTAAAGTGCAATCTGTGGACATTGGAGATCCATTCCTGTTACACTGAGTTCCAAATATTGTATATTTGGCTCTAACAAGTGATGAATCTTGCAAGTGGATGTGTTTTTTAATGGAATTTGTACAAAAATGATGTTTTCTATAACACACGGTCAATTTTATGGAGATTCTCAAAGGCAAAGGTCTCATGCGGTCTTAGATTTATGCTTTGGCACATTTTTTAAGGTGCTGCTCATGGAGGCCATTTTTTGCAGTGCTACCACTAGAGACTGATTCAAATACAAATTTGAAGAGATTCGTGTAAACCAACTAATTAAATATTGCAAACGATTACAACTCATAGGTTTGAGTAACACGATGTGTCAGATACATTCTGCACTGCGAAGCGTGGGATTTTTAGAGTGCACTCTGTAGATACAAATGTGATCTATAACGTAATGCAGGGTTTGGTGCCATTCACTGTATAATCCGGAGGATCCATATTTTTATGCTATGTTTGGCAAATGTTAGCTCTGTGGCATTTGTGCTGTCCACGTACACTGATCTGATATACAGTTGGATACACCGACGAGATCTGTGTCTGTGCGTGTGTGTGTGTTCAATGGATCCCCACCCCAAGGAAGCGTAAACAAGGGATGAGTCCCAATGAATTCAGTGCCGCTTTTCTAAGTAATACGTACTTAGGTAAGGATGTTTACTGGATTGCAAACATCATTCGCTTACAGCGGCGGTAACCCACGGCCGAGTCCATCCGGTCCAGACAAGTCTAAGGCAAGGCGGCGAACTGCCGCAATCTCCCAATTCTGCCACGAAAACCAGGTGGAATGCGAACGAACCTCAGATCTGGCGCCTCGAGATAGCGCGAAAGGGGCGTGGCGCTGGGCCGGGCGTGCTTCGAGAGGCGCGAAGAGGGATTTGAGCACGTGAAACACCGCCTCCGCGGCTCCACTCCCCGCCTGCCGTTATTGTCTCTTTAAGGTCGTGGCAAGGGGTGGGGGCGCGCGTGGATAGCGGCGGTTGTGGTGGTCCGTGTTTGTCTCGCGAGATCAGCGTTGGCGCCGTGACCTCCATGTGAGAGCAGCGGCGCCTTGGTAAACAGTCCTCGGGGTTAGGACATGGCTCCCGCCGGCGCCCGTTAGCTTAGCCGAGCCGGCAGCTCCCAGCTAAGCGCTGACAGGGTTTGCCGCCATTCTGGGGTAGCTCTACAGAGCCGTTGCCGCCGGTGCGTCGCGACTGGGGGGGGGATTGGGCGGGCAAGCGTAGGAGGATCCAAGGGTGCTGGCGGGCCAGGGAAGAGGAAGGCCGGCCGGTAGCAGAAGCGGCTCGCGCCGCGGTGGTCCTCGGGATTCAGGCAGCAGCTCCCCGTTCCCACCCCCCGCTTCGCCAAGTGGAAAAATCCAGAGGCAGGAAGCTCCTGTTCCTTCTTTTCTCTCCTTCGGGAGCGCGCCATGTGGATCCAGGTCCGGACTATCGACGGTGCCCAGACCCGGACTATCGACGACCTCAGCCGGCTCACCAAGATCGAAAGTCTGCGTGAAAAGATCCAGGAAAGCTTCCGCGTAAGCCCTGACCGGCAGCGCCTTTTCTACCGGGGCAAACAGGTGAGGCGTCCGCGACACTCCCTCTCCCCGGCCGCTCAGCTGTGCGCTGGCTGCGGCTTTAACTGCTGCCCCGCTGCTGCTCCTTCATCAAGGGGGTTTCTTTACCGTCGTCTAAGGGGAAGGTAGCATCTGGGGATGCCTTTGTGCCGAGGAAAGGGACGGCGGCGGCGGCTTCATTCCGCTCCTCCTCCCTCTCCCCGTTTCCAGCGCCGTTGCACGCGAGGCATCTCCACATCCCGCTAGCGGTTTCCGGCAAGACCGGGCGATGGGGATTCCTGCGCGGGACTCCCGGGAAGCCGGGGGCTGCAGCTTCCCCCAGGTGGGAAGTGAAAAGGCAGGTCGCGCGAGCTGCCTCTCCTGCGCCGCGCGCTACTTCCGGTGGTTCTGTGGTCTCCGGCAAACCTTGGTACCGGCCGTGGTACCGGTATCCGCTCAGTTGCTCCCCGGGGAATTGGCAGCTGCCCAGAGGAAGTTCTTGTCGTCTTCATCTCTCGCTTCTCTACCCTATGTTTCTTTCATCCCCCTTTTCTCCCCCATTATCCTGGTGGGAAAACTGCCAGCTCTACTGATGTTAAGATGAGCCTTTCTTCCAGTAAGTACTAGGTTTTAACGGGAGTGTAATCTCCTGTTCGTCCTGAAGAATATCTCTGTGGTCGCTAAGAATTGACCCTGGCTTGATTGCACCTAATCAGTCATCTCCTGTTCTGCACATCTTTTGTGAGTGCTGCGCACAAACTCTTCTTTCTGTTCACACTTGGATATATTAATGCAAGATGTTGTGTCCCCCCCCCCCCAATATATAGTACAATAAATGCTGTAACAATCTGGGTTATTAACCTGGGGTATGCAAATGTTAATTTATTTTATTGTGCTATGTTAGAATTGTATTCTGTTACAATATGTTTTTAAGTTGTATGGTGCTTGGGTATTGCCCTGATATTTCATTGTGATGACAGACTAAAAGGACAAGGAAACTCCCTGAAACACTGTTATGAACATATATGATGAATAGGTAAAATCTATTTATTTTCTTTAATCCAGAGTTAAATAACAGGGATTTTGAGTGTGTAATCATGGAATTTCATTCACTTTTCAGAGAACTTGGTTTGTTTATTTATTACAGGAAAAAACCACTGGCTGTTTCTCAGCCTAGTACAAATTACAATGTTGTTGTAGCTTAAAAGGATGGGAAACCCCATGTGCAGTACTTTAAGCTCTCAGAATATGACATGATGTAAGTGTAATAAATTAAAGCACATTGTGGTACCTTAAAATCTGTCAGATTTATTGTGGAAAACCCTTTGTGGATGTTAAAACATGTTAGCCACAATAAATTTATGTCACCTAGATTTCCTTTGGTGATTGTGGCAGCTAACAATTCATTAAATTATAATATCATAAAAATATTTTCACTCATTTGTATAAGTATGTTATTGCTTCTGCTTAGAATTTTTAAATGGCACATCATTATTCTGGTGCCCTCTGAATGGCCATACTGGCAATGCATCCAGAGGGTATTAGATTGGGGGGTGCTTAGTCAGTTTTTAGCTGCTATGATCTGGTAGGTTGTACAGGGGGAACCTCCATTTAAATCCTCAAAATAATGACCATGAGACGTTGGACTAGGAGAAAATAACTGGCCTAAAGTCATGTAGTGAGTTTTTAAGGCTAAAAGTGGGCTTGAACCTGAGTCTCTGGTCCTAGTTGAACATGTTAACCACTGCACCATACTGTCTGCCTAAATACACAAAAAAGGTTACAGAGGGGGATCAAAATAAGTGTGACTATAACATGGTTGTATATAATTTACCAGATTGCTACACCCTAGACCAGAGCTTTCCAAACTCTGTGTCGTGACATGTTAGTGTGTCGGCTGCAGTGTCTGGGTGTGTTGCGGCTGCTGCTGCCTCCGAGCCCTGCCAGGATTCCACGCAGGTCCTAGTGCCTGCCTTCTGCCTTGCTACCTCCAAACCTGCCCTGCCAGGATTCCGTGTAGGTCCTAGTGCCTGCCTTGTTGCCTCAAAACCTGCTGTGATTCCACACAGGTCCTAGTGCCTGCCTTGTGCCCTGCTGTAAGAGTGTGCCGCGAAATGATGCCCTACTGTAAGTGTGTCATGAAATGATGCATGTCTAAAAAGTGTGTCACCAACATGAAAAGTTTGGAAAGCTCTGCCCTAGACCTTAATATGAAGTTTACTGGTAGTAAGGCATCAGAAGCTAAGGAGAGTGTATAATACAAGGCAAGGACACAGGAAAAGAACCAGTAGTAGGTGCTGTAGTAACATTGCTTCAGCACTGTTTCACAACTGACTCAGATATCTGGAAATGTTGGTGCATCTCATCTTTTGCGCTCAAGTGCTGACTGGCTATCTCACCTCTGTTTATGAGGATAGGGAAAGATATTTATTTATTTATTTATTATTTATTTAAATTTATCCCCGCCCATCTCCCGGAATACGGGACTCTGGGCGGTTTACAAGATAACATAGTTAAAAACTATACATAAAAACTACAAACCGTATAAAATAATTATAAATTATGAATCCAGATGTCTGAGATATTCGATTAAAGAAGGACAGGGAACTCAAGGGATTAGCCATCTCCATGATGAACTATCTCTTCCTCCATCCCATGCCAGGCGGCAGAACCAGGTCTTCAGCTCTTTCCTAAAGGTCGGGAGGGAGGAGATCTGTCTTAACTCTGGGGGTAAGCTGTTCCATAACGTGGGCGCAGTCACAGAGAAGGCCCGCCTCCTAGACCCCATCAGGTGACATTCTCTAATTGATGGGGTACGTAGAAGGGCCTCTCTGGATGACCGGGTGGGGCGGGTCGATAACATGGGGATAAGACGGTATGTTTTCCGGGGGTAGGTCCAATGGCAAAAGTGCTTCAAGGAAGGAGGCACTGATTGCTGGGCCATTCTCACTGATGGTATTCATGCATTTGACTAAATCATAGCTTATTTATTGCTTATTTAATACATCAAAACAGCTAGGTGCTCACCATCACTCATGCCTTAGCACCTCCAGATTGGACTATTGTAACACGCTCTACATGGGGCTGCCCTTGAAGAGTATCCGGAAGCGTCAACTGGTACAGAATGCAGTGGTGTGGGCAGTTTTGTGTGCCCCTAGAAGAGCACATATTACATCTTTGCTTTGTGAGCTGCATTGGCTGCCAGTTTGCTTCCGGGTCCAATTCAATGTGCGCATCAGATTCACCCATTTTCTAAGACATGGCTTATTTAAACACAGGTTCCTGATTAAGCCCCAGTTCACTGAGTCTACACACTGTACTATGCAGTAAATTGTCATTAATAAATTAATGTGGCTGGGTTCACAAGCATTCTGAGTTATCACTAAACAAGCTATATGATGGTTCTGTTCTGTTGGCTTGTCCAGGCAGAATGGCCTAAAGGTGATCCAGGTTTGCATGAGTGCAAGTTAGACTTTTGCACTCAAAGATGGGTTGCTGTCTAAACTTGCTCCTGGGGCCAAGGTTCTCTTTTGAGTTTTTGTGCTCACAGCAACATGTCCTGTAGCAGCTCTAACCCACTCCTCAGTACTCTCCAAGATAAGCCAGTCAGATTCAAGGTGTTCTTGTCTAGTTTCACCTTTCTCTCTTCCAAGAGTATTTCTTCGGGGGGGGGGGGCATCATGCTAGGTCCTGGTGCTGCACCTGCATGTCCATTTCAGATAGCTCATCTTTTTCCTTCTTTTCCTTCTTGCAGTTTCTCCCTGCCTGGTGAAGTGCCCTCTACCAGGTGTTGCATGAAGTGATTTAGAAGGTGTACACTGTATGTCTTGCATGTAGTACACATCCTTGATGTACTATAGGAACAAAGGGTGGGGTTTCACAACCTCCAGCTCCTGCTTCAAATGGTAGGGGGGAAGAAGAGAGAAACCTGAGAGAATAATTAGTGCAACAAATATTGAAAGGCAAGTTCTGAGTGACAGTGGAGGCCTTGGCTTCCTCTTCTCTGCTTTCTATTAGTGCAGCTATATCATGAAGCATTTCAGCCTCAGGTGGTACCTTGGGCAAAAGCGAGACGTGTGCCCCATATTTGAGAGCTTACCCTAGGAAATCTGGTTGCCAGATGAGAGACCCTGCACAAACAGCAACTTCACCCAGTGTCTACTTGGTGGGTAGGGCATAGTCACAGGAAGCCACTTAGCCAGCTTTCATCTTGCCCAGCTTGGCTACCGTTGGAAGTGGGAGCTGAAGAAAAGGTAATTCTCAAGCAGCTTGTTACGGCCATCTGTGTTGTGAGCAAGCCAGGTCTGCAAAGTGGTTTCCTCAGGAAAATGTGGGTGCCTTGCTCCCTGTGGCTACAACTCCTGTTGGAATTGGCCAACCAGTTGGCCTTCTCCTCTACTGCAGGGCTGGGGATCTGCCTTCATGGGAACCAGACAGTTGGATGTTCAAGCTTAACCTTGGTTGCCTTCCAAGCCTGGATAAATGGTTGCTTTGAGTGCTGTAGCCAGAATAGGTCTTTTCCCAAGCGTGGAGAAATTGTGCTGATGACTAGGTTTTCAATCAGGATTGAGCTGTGTTACCTGATCTCACATTCTCCCTGTTCCTGGACTCAGCACCTGGACCCAGTATGATGGTCCCCAGGAAGAAGCTCAGGAAAAGCCGCCCTTGGAAGAGGGGAAAGGGGATACAAGACAAGGTCATTTAGTCTTGGTTGTGATGCCTTGGCAGTGCTTATGAGCATATTAGGGTGGTTGCAGGAGTCATCGTTAGTGGAAAACCATTGGAGGAGAGCCCCAGTACCTGGATCCTGTGCCCAGCTCAGTCCAGCGTTAGCAGCTTGGTGAAGGCTGCCTGTGGGCAGAGAGTGAGAAGTAGTGCAATACCTCTTAGATTTGTTCATGGCCCCCTCTGGGTTGTGACCCACAGTTTGAAAACCCTTGGCTTGGTGTGTGAACCCAGCCATTTTGTAAACGTTCAGGATTAGAACGTGACACATCAAAATTTGTTTGCTCAGTCTGCATTCCTGCTTATGAGGATATGACTCATACAAAATGATTTCATTACAAATAAATTTAAATCTCATACTAAACCAGAATTAAAATGGTTGCAAAATACTATATAAAATTACAGTAAATAACTACTGAAAACAGGCTAGCAATTATACTGATCTTAGTGTATATGGTTCTCTGCACTCTCTGCCCAGGATTCAATAACCGAAAATGAGAAGATTTCTCTTACTATTTCCTGTAGGAGAATACAAACATGGCATTCCCATTTTTTAAATCTACAAAATTATGAGAGACTGTTACAGTCTTCCAGACAATAGCTCCATCTCATTTATAAGCAACTCCTGATCTGCCGTGATAAGAATATCTTTGCTTCATCATCATTCCTGTGAGTCTCTGTTTTTCTCTTTGTGAATGTTTTCTTTTCCCACTGTTGCACTAGTGTAGAAGAGAATATTGTTTTTAAGTTGAAATTATTTATCTGCCTCATTACCCATGTTCCTTCCATAAAGGGAAGGAAGCACCCCATTCTTTTGAATTAGTACTTCTAACTACTAAATAGAAATGCCTACTATTCTATGATTCTTAGCATTCCTGATTTTTATTACTGTACCAATATTTAGGATTATTCTTGGGCATACTCTGCTACCTCATCCTTCCTCTTGATGAGAGGGAGAAAAACTTATTATTTCATTTCTCAGCTTATAATGAACTTGCAAGAGATTCTTTTGCAGCTTCAGCATGCCAGATGAATAGTGAGAGAATCCACATCTTTATATGGTTCACATATCATGTTCCTCATAGGATATTTGATTCTTTTTTCTGTAAAGCCATACTTGGAAATGTGCTTCAGATATTCAGAATGTTCAAATAGTTTAATTTATTTGTAAGTACATGTAAAGCGGAAGCCTATACTACAATACTGTGCTTGTTGATGGAAACACAATTGGGACTACAGCACTGCATAAAATGATTTTTGGTACTTTAACAGTAACTGCATTTGGAAGGCTTGACCACCCTTGCTTATGGTTAACTATGCCTAGAGGATCCTTCTGTAAGAGTACCAAGCTACCCACCTCTGGTTTTAGTTTAATTTTGTTTTTTGAGGTTTTCATATCATCCAGACATGTTTGTGCTTCCCTTCTATCTTGTTCCAACTGAAAGAAACCATTGTGTCACATTTGTTATACAGTATGGCAACCTTAAAACAAAGCATGCATGAGTAGTTTGCAGCTATGCCACTTGGGAGCCTAAGTATATGCATGGCTGAACCTAACCCAGGCTTGCTGTGTTATCTGAACGTGTTATAAAGTTTCTTGCCCAAAGAATGCACTGATTTGTGGAAGGAAAAGTAACAAAAGATTGGGATCTTGTGAAGTGAGGGTAGCAAGAGATGAGTCTTACTTATTTCAAGTTTTTAAAGCTGCTTTTTAGGACTATGCCTCCCCAAAGAACATTGAGACAATGTGAAAGATGTTGTATAGCTTAAAGGTGTATTTTTCAGATATCAGGAGTTAATTTGTGAACCTATTCTTCTGTAACAAGCATACGCAATGATGAGAAAGATGCATTCATCATTCAACCAGAAATTAGAACTAAACTGGTATTCTACTGAGGTAGTTTATGTGTTACTACATGTGTGAAGCAGAAGTTAGCTGCATGTGGATTAGAGTGAAAGTGATTGTATCTATAGAATTACTCAGCTTTGGATGGTTAAATCCTCATATTAAATTTAATGTTCTTGATAAGTAACATATTAATGCAAATGCTATATTTTCTTTGAGCATTTAATTCTGGAGCAATCTAGCTCCTTTTAGTATCATGCAAGACCACCCCCTCCCCACAACGTTATTAATGTTTATTCTAACCTGACAGTCAAGTGAACTTGTGGGTTCTAGAAAACAAGCTAACCAAGTTTTTTGTCCTTGCATATTAGTGCTGGCTACTTGACCGCTCAAATATTTTCAAACTATTCAATGAATTAATTTAATTGAGGTGTTAAAAATTTATTGGTAAAACTGGATGTAATGATGAATCATTTCTGTTTGAGTGCTAATGTTTATCAACCTACAGTCCCAAGAGGATATGATACCATGAACTAGATTTAGTAGAATCTTTCCCCAATTATTTTTTCTTTCTTCCTTTCCTGTTTGTACAATAAAATGGGGTCTTGTTCTCTATATATTTGCTAAGGTTTTCATCCCTTTTGCTGCTTATGAGGATAGTAGGATTGAGATATCTAGTTCCCTTTCCTGTTGCTAATTATTGATCATATTAATTCCTGATAGTCACATTAGTTCAGTACTGGTATGGTATCATTGCACTTACCTACTTAATATAGAAATAGGGAAGTTAGAGTGAACTGAGTTCATTGCCATTAATCATCAGGTCAGAACTATATCTTTATTATAGAATATGCATCTGGGTAGAAACCCTATTGTTGAGAAATATTTAGTCTGCTGCCATATTTTATCGTACATGGAAATTTTAACTTGTTGGGTAAAGTAATAATAGGGAGAAAGCAAGAACTGCAGAATTATTTCTGCTGGTAATATCTGACTATAATTGTAACTTCATGGTAGGAAAAAAGGTATCACATTTTTGCCTAATGACAGATATCAGTTTGGGTTTATTCCTGGATATCACCCAGTTTCAGCCTCATGCCATAATTTCCAGATAACGTCGCCACAACTATTTTCAGTAGTTACAAATAAAAATGAATGTTTGTTAATTGAAGATGATAAATTTGGCCTTTATCTAAAATTTAAATGTATGAAGCATGCAAGTTCTTTTATCTTCATGGTAATATCATGTAATACCAGTTTTAAAAAAGAAAGCAGAAAACTGCTTTTTATGGAATTAGACTAGTGATCTATCTAGCTCAGGACTGTTTATTACATTGACGGGCAGCGTCTTTCTGAAGTTTCAGACTAAAGTCCTTTTTAACTTTTTCAAAAAAACATCAGGTATTAAATTTGAGATGTTTTGTTTCCAAATCATGTGCTCTATTATTGAGGTATTGGTCTTCTATGAAACAGTGTGGTTATGTGTTAGGAAAACATGGATTCCTTCCCCTCTCCCAGTTTTTGACTATGAAACAGATATAACTTACATTAGTACAGAGTTAATTTTTATTACATAGGTAATGTAATTAGTTACTCTTTGAATGATTCATATAATGGAATGTTTGTCTATACAAAATGATTTTCTGTACATTGAAAAATGAAGATTGGAAAGCTTTTCTTGCCATTGTTGTCTAGAAAGTCTAAAATGGTCCAGACAAGACATTATGCATTGACACTTAGCATCCTAAGGACTAATTTCTATTTGAATTCCTCAGTTATATTGAGATTTCCATGTATTAGAATTCTTGATACTTTGTTTCTAAGGCAACTGGAAATAAGGAATACAACTTAATGTGAATATATCAGTTTTAATTTCAAAGTAAACTTAATTATTGTTAAGCAGTAACCATTTTTTCTAAGTTCTATGAATGGGAGCTTCAGCTGAGAAATATGCTATGGCTGTGTTCACATTTCTAATACATAGTTTTTTTAACCATGGTTTACTACAGAGATGCACAATTGGGTTCCAGGGTTACCTGTGATCACCAGTTACTATCCCTCCCAAACTCTAGACATTATTACCAAATTGTATTTTGTAATGTGAAAAGAGGGAACATAATTGAATATATAATAAAAGAGTGATCAAATTTACTGTTTATTTTAAATGAATATAAATGTATATTAAATATTTAGTTTTTGTCCCAGCCTTATCCATTACTTTCTCCTTTTTTGCAATTTTGCTTTTCTTTAATATTTTTATTTTTGTGAAATATAACAACCAAAATATAATAAACAGAAGAAAAAATGCAACAGTGCTTATACAAAAGAAATGAATGCATAATAGTGATTAAAGTGAACAAAAACTAAAGGAAGTGGGATCCATATAATAATATTACAACTAACTTACTCCTTTTAACACATTAAATCTAGACTACATTGAAGTTTACTACTCTGTCTTCTCATTTTTATAATATAAAATAATATAATGTAAAGACATTTCAAAAATTGGTAGGAAACACATCTCCTGAACCTACTCTTTAATATCAGTTCACATTTCTTTTTACCTACATGGAATAATTCTATATGCCAAACTACAGGCTCAGTAGAGGCAGAGTTCTTCATAAAATGTTAAATCTATAATTTAAGAGTATAATTCAAAATCATATTTACATATTTACTTGCTATATTTTCCTCAAAGTTGTTAACATATGTAATGATTTGAAGTCAAAACAGAGCCATGGATGGACATGACCAAATCATGAGTGTATACAGCTCTGAAATTTCTTGCAATACTAGCCCAAGAAATCAGATATGTAATTGTTTTTAAACATTCTTTGAGAAGTCCAGTAAAAATGGAACAAGGTTTTCTGATGAATTAACTTCATCTCTTGATCCTAAGAAGTATATTTTACATTTCTTAAAACCTTGAACAATTGATTTTCTAAAACTGGACATTCTAGCTCCTCATTCCACATACTGTATATAAAAAAGTTCCATGACTTTTTTTCTAGTTGCCAAAAATTTACAGCTGCTTTAAGGAGTTGCTGGCAGATGGTATATGAGCATTCTCCAAAGTACTGTTTTGCCTTTAAATCCAAAATACTGCACAGCCATAAGCAATACTGCCCTGCTTTGCCAGAAATCTGAATGAAATATTCCTTTGGTCAGTTTGTAATTTGATTCTATTATTCTATTATTTTATTCATCATAATAGTAGATGGATTTGATACTGACATAATCACTGAAAGAAAAACTTTTAATGGTCTGTCTTTGTGAAGATCACAAATACCACACTATTTATGAAGCAGTTATCTAAAATAGCTGTGCAAATGAGATTTGTTTGTCTAAAATCCTGTAATTTCTCTTTGGAGAATTAGTTTTTACATATCTTAACTTGCGCCTTTATCATTTAAATGTGACTGCATGAATTTTTACTTATCTTGTAGATTTGCAAATTTGGCATACAAATACAACTTCCATCTTAAATGTGCAGCTGATAACTAACAGTGAAAGATTTCCTTAAGCCCTTTGTGAGCACTCTAAACTTTATATACATGCATGAGGACAGTCAGAACACTAGTTCAGTCCTGAGTGCCACTGCTATGAGTGCTACCTCTGTGAAGTAAAATCCTGATTTTTTAGGATTCTTAAGATTTGTGAGAAAATTTTCATGAATACAAAAGGTTCTCTGCTGCAGAAAGTCACTTTGAATATAAAGAGGGTGTTGAGAAAGCAGAGCTAACAGTTTTGCTTCTGTTCTTCCCCTAGTTGTGTTGGTAAGATTTAGAATGCCTGCATGCAACTTACATTCGTGTATTACAATAGTTGATGTAAATTACTGCAGTCTGGACCCCAGCTAAGATAAGAAAAAACACCTTCCCCAACCTGGCTTCCGCCCTTCCAGGGGAACAGTGGATATGATCCTCACTGCACGACAGCTTCAAGAAAAATGCAAGGAGCAAAACCACCCTCTGTACATGGCATTTATTGATCTGACTAAAGCTTTTGATACTGTAAATCGTACTGCTCTCTGGACCATCCTTCTGAAAATCGGATGCCCTGATAAATTTGTGAACATCTTGCGGCTACTCCATGACGACATGATGGCAACAATCCTGGATAACAATGGCTCTCAAAGCGATCCATTTAAAGTGGAATCCGGCGTTAAACAGGGATGTGTTATTGCTCCAACCTTATTCACTATCTTCATCGCTATGATTATACACCTTGTTGAAGAGAAACTTCCTACTGGTGTAGAAATTATATATCGAACAGATGGAAAGCTTTTTAATCTTACTAGGCTGAACGCAAAAAATAAGGTAATTACAACTTCTGTTATAGAACTTCAATATGCTGATGATAACGTAGTCTGTGCACACTCCGAGGAAGATCTTCAAACTATCCTAAACATCTTTGCAGAAGCATATGAAAAGCTCAGCCTCTCGATTAACATTAAAAAAACCAAAGTGCTTTACCAGCAAGTTCGAACCAATCCCTCTGCAGCGCCATCAATCCAGCTTAAAGGTGTGTCACTAGAAAATGTCGATCACTTTTCTTATCTCGGCAGCCATCTATCTACAAAAGCCGACATTGACGCTGAAATTCAGCATCGCCTGAGCTCTGCGAGTGTAGCTTTCTCCCGAATGAAGCGTAGAGTGTTTGAGGATCGGGACATTCGCAGGGAGACCAAAATGCTTGTTTACAAAGCCATTGTACTACCAACCCTTCTGTACGCCTGTGAAACATGGACCCTCTACAAACGCCACCTCCAACTTCTTGAAAGATTCCATCAACGCTGCCTCCGAAAAATTCTGCAAATTACTTGGGAAGATAGGCGAACTAATGTTAGCGTATTAGAAGAAGCGAAAACCACCAGCATTGAAACAATGATCATCCAGCATCAACTTCGCTGGACAGGCCATGTTGTTCGAATGCCTGACCATCGTCTTCCAAAGCAGCTACTTTACTCCCAACTTAAGAATGGAAAATGGAATATTGGTGGACAGCAAAAGAGATTCAAAGACACTCTCAAAGCTAATTTAAAAAAATGTAATATCAGCATTGAGAACTGGGAAGCCCTAACTCATGAGCGTTTCAATTGGAGGTCAGCCTTTATTAATGGCGCTATGGACTTTGAAGAAGCACGAGTACAGGGCGAAAGGGAAAAAAGAGCTAAAAGGAAGGCACGTCAAGCAAACCCTCATCATGACCGTCTCCCACTCGGAAACCTATGCCCTCATTGTGGGAGGTTGTGCGGATCCAGAATTGGCCTTTACAGCCAATTCAGAATCTGCAAATATGGTGAGGGCAAGGTTTGGCAATAAAATTTGACCCTGGCATTGCTGAGCATGTGGCAGTCAGTGTCTTCTCTAGTAGAGTTGGGATGACATCTTGAAATCTCTGTTCTTTAACAGGTCAGATATATCGGGTATTTAGTTAGTGATATGTGAAATTAAAGACTCCAGTTTTTGTAACTAGATAATTCTGAGGTTGTCTAAAACTGAAACAAGTGTACATATTTAGAAAGTTTATCAGCATAAAGTATCTCTGTATATGAGATTATCTCCATCTCTTTTTGTTCCTGTATTTTCTTTTTAACAGGAAGGAAGTAGTGAATTAACAGATCAAATTTTGTTTGGAACTTAGAATCTGCCTCTCGTGGAATCTGCCTCTCGTCCTATACTTACTCATTAGGATCGTTAGCATAAACAGTGTTTCCTGATACAGGATGGCTTTCTGGTGCATCTCCAGAAATCAAATCACATGACCACATCCTTTTCTAGTATCTTTCTTTCTAGAAACTAAGAAGTAATTAAATCCAATACTAATTTGATGCTTGGCTCCAGACTTCCCTTGGAGAAAGTAGTGGTAGACAATTTTTGCTATTTCCTTCCATAGATCCTGAAAAACTATTTCGGACATTGGATGACTCTCTGGAATGGTGTGGAAAGTTTCTCTGTATAGGGAAGGGGAATACGTGAAAAAAATCCTCGTTTTATGCAGTGAAAGCTCCTGTTGAATCCGAGTCCATTTTGCAAATTGAAGATCATTTGTGAAAGGGACATTGGATCCAACCTACAGGTAGTTCTCAAGTTACGACAGCAATTGGGACTGGAATTTCCATTGCTAAGTGATTCAGTCATAAAGTGTGACGTCATGTGACTGCATCGCTTAGCAATGGCAATCCCTGCAGTCCCCGTTGCCGTTGTTATGCGAGCATCTCCTCGCAGCTTCCAGCTGGCTTCCAACAACCAAAGACAGCAGGGAAGCTAGCAGGAAGTTTACGTCCCAGGTGGCTTGCAAGCAGGCTGGCAGGCAGGTAAGTGGCTGCTGCCAGGTGGGAGAGGGAGCAAGGGTGTGTGGGTGGCTGGGGTGGTGCGGCGCGGCGTGAGTGTGGTGGGTATTGGGGTGGCTGCTGCCAGGTGGTGGAGGTTGTGTGAGGGTGCACAAGTGGCCATGGAGGTGCGGCGCGAGTGCAGCAAAGCTTAGAGGGGGTATGTGGGTGGTGGGGGAAGTGTGGTGCGAGTGCAGTGGGGCTTGGGTTGGCTGTTGCCAGGTGTGGGAGGGTGCATGAGAGGCCGGGGAGGCACAGTGTGAGCGCAGAGGGGCTAGGGAGGTTGCGTGGGTAGGGGAGACTTACCCCAGCAACTTGCGACCTTCCTTGCTGGCTTCCCCATTGACTTTGCTTGTGGGAAGCCGGCAGGGAAGGTCGCAAATCGCAATTGCATGACCATGAACGCTGCAGCTGTTGTAAGTGCAAGCTGGTTGCCAAGTGCCCAGATCGCGATCATGTAACCATGGGGATGCTGGGAATGGCTGGAACTTCGAGGACCGGTTGTATCCACCACTTGTTCAGCGCCGTTGTAACTTCGAACGGTCGCTGAACGAGTGGTCATTAACTGAGGACTACCTGTATTATGCTTGACAATGAAAATGTAAACTTCAATTTTTTTTCTTTTACATATAAAAATTACAGTGGTAATAAATTTCCATTGAAAAAACTATAACGCTTCAAAATAATCAAGCAATAAACATTTGCTATCTAATCAGATGTTTCCAACACAGTTGTCATGGATTCTGGGATGTAAAGGAAGAGTTCTTACTTCTACTTTAATCTCCTATTGTTACATATTCTTGCCCATACATTTAGTTGCGAAACAGAAAGAGAAATATACATAATAAATAAATGAGTATATTATGGCATTTTGTTCAATGAAGCTTTTCACCTTTTCATTGAGAGTTCTAAATCCCCTAAAAACCAAATTAAGAGAATAATTTGTAATTAATACCAGCTATTCTGATGCATCGTAGGTTTAATTTTCATGCAAGCTTTTCATGTTTTTAATTTTCATACATGTTTTTATACTATATTGATGTAGTTCTTTCTTTTAACATTCAGACTTCTGCTGATGTTTTTTTCTTGCATTTTTTTAATAGCTTGAAGATGGGCATACCTTATTTGATTATAATGTTGGACTGAATGAGATAGTTCAGCTTTTGATCCGCTCAGAGTCTGATGTTCCTGCTACAAAGTTGAATAAAAAAGATGGAAAGCCTGGTCCCTGTCTAGTTGCCAACTGTAAGAACAAAGTCAAACAAGGAGTGAACAGTGGATCATCGAATTTGCCATCTACATCAGCTCGTTCGTTTCTTATAGATCCTGGCATTGGTGAATACAAGGTATTTGTTTATTTTTTAATCTTGATTCTGTCTCCTAGTTTCATTTCCAAGATAATTATGAATTAATTTTTTAGAATGAGGATTATGTATTGAATGCCTGTACTAGAACAGTAAATATATTGTAATGATTTTATAACATTTTAAATCTATTTTAAATTGACTAATTGGAACAGAGAAGTGCTAGTGGAAAGGAGCTCGTGAAAAGCAACTTAGCCATCCCCTCTGCTCCACAGCAACTTCTCGCTTCATATCTTTCTCGAGGCTTAGAGGCTCTCTAGAGTGTAGTGGCTGGTTGTGCTAAGCAAGTATAACAGAGGAGAAAATATCAGATGGAGGCAACTTCTGTAATCAGAAATATGAATAGGCCAGGTGTTTTTTTTTCCTGTCATCATCTAATCTGATTCTTTTCTAAAATGGTCACCTTCATATACAGTATATTGGACTGAAGCTCCCATGATTCCAGAATTAAACTCTGCTGGATGGAAATTATGGGGACAGTAGTACTGTACGTGTTTCAGGTATAAGTTTGGGAAAGGTTGCTTTATTATTATTATTATTATTATTATTATTATTATTATTATTATTTTGGGTGCCTTTGAGTCACTCTTGACTCCTGGTGACTGCCTGCACAAGTCCCTGCAGTTTTCTTGGCATGATTTTAGGAAGTGGTTTCCCATTGCCTCCTTCCTAGGGCTGAGAGAGAGTGACTGGCCCAAGGTCACCTAGCTGGCTTTGTGCCTAAGGCGGGACTACAACTCAGTTTCCCAGTTACTAGCCTGGTGCCTTAACCACTACACCAAACTGGCACTCTTAAATTAATTAAAACAATTTGTTAGATTTCTGTCCTACCTTTTCTCCTGGAGCTAAAGGTGACTTATACGGGATTCCATTTAACCAATAGAAACCCCAAGAGACAGATTGGGCTGAGAGAGTTTCCATGTTGAGAATGGATTTAACTATGGGCCTTCCTGGTTCTAGACCAATACTATAGCACACTGGCTATTAGTGTACACTGTTAGCATGCTTTAGTGTTACCCAAGATATGATATGACAGTTCTGCTGCCAGTTCATTAATCTTACTAAATATTAAGAGGAAACAAGAGGGTTCTCTTTCTTTTCTCCCTCACCTTTCTGCAGTGTGTGTTTTTCATGTCTTTTCCAAATATTTTAATATATTTTATCAATCAAATATATATATATATATATATATATATATATATATATATATATATATTATTTTAAATATATTTTATGTTATGAATAACAATAGCTGCCTTTGCATTTAATACTAAAACCTGCCCTAGGCATCTCAGCATAATATGTTAGTTGATTGGAAACAATCATTTGAAGGTTGCTTATGGAACTTGTGTTTGAACCATGACCAGAATTAATTATTTCTGAATCCATAAACTGGGCTAATACTTTTTTTTTCAGCGCCAGTGTCCCTCTCTAGCTGTTTTCTTAGTGATGGAAAGAAAGACTATTCTCCAGACAGAGTGATTCTTGGTGAAGCTCTTGCAGAACTTGAACTCCCTTTTCCCTATATTTAGCCAGAACCTTAAACTAGTCAACGTAGTTTCATAGCATCTTTATAATAAGATGAAACATTAACCAGAACTTTAGTTAATGTAATAACATATACACAGGATATATGCTGACAGTAATATAGCTTAGTAGGCTATCCTGATTGCTACATCCAGAAAGGTTTTTTTTTTTAAAAAAGTTCTCAAAAGAAACAGAACAATAGTAACACTTCCTTTTCACTTTTAACAATCTTTTTCAGTTCTGTTTTTGAGAAACTCCACTTATGAGTGCATGGTATGAAGCACTTCATTGACCAAATAAAAAACAAAGATCTTCCTGCTAAGCTAGATTGACAGTGAGGAAGTAGGAGTTATTAAAAAGGGGGAAGAGATGGAGAATTTATGATGCCGGTTAACTGAGGATCCCTTTACCTCCAAATGCCTATTGAGATGAATTTTTTGTGGAAATTCCATTTATTGTTGGGAGGAGTTTTCCCAAGAAAATTATCTTAGTTGGAGTTATAAAAAAGAATTAAGAATTCCTCTATGACATGGGAATGGGAAGAAAATATTTTGCTTCTGCCTTTCTGATATCTAAATATGCAAGAGGAGTTTGTACATTTTGCCATCATTAAGTGAATTGTTGAGGCCATGTCAATAAAAAAACTGACATGGAAGTATATCAAGAAAGTGTTCAGGATATCAGCAGGACATCAAGAAAGGGTAAAATGTTTCCTTTGCAAAACGGATGTTTTGGTGGTTCAACAAATCATTTTTTAATGTTTTTTGTAAAGGCAACCATAATCTATATTTATAGCAGTGAACTTTTTTTTCAGAACTTGGTTTCAAAAATGTGATCATTAACTTAGCTTTAACTCGAGATTGTGTTCCTTCCTAAGTAACAGATTATCACAATTAGGGCCATGAGGAAAGCCAAACTCTGGAGCATACAACCTTTGGCTTATAATCAATTGATTAAACACAGTTTTGTTTTCTCTACGACTGTGGATGTGTTATGGAATTTTTTTTTGTTACATTGTTTATTGTGAAAATGCTTTCTTTAGAATATGTAACTGATTAGGTATTTCTAATTCAGTATAAAATTGTTAACTATCTCTTTATTCTTTTAAAAAGAACAGATGCTAATTTTGTGATGATATTATTATTATTATTATTATTTATTTAATTAATTAATTTATATGACCGCCCATCTCCCCCAGCGGGGAACTCTGGGCGGTTCACAATAAAATAGATTAAAATGAAATATAAAAGATAAACAACAATTTATACAATCAATAAGATAAATAAATAGTTATAAAATCCAGATGGGAGGTAGTATTAATAACAGAAAGGACATTATAGACTTAAGGGATTAACCACCCCCAGGAGGAATTATCATTTCCTCCTTCCCATGCCAGGCGGCAGAACCAGGTCTTCACTTCTTTCCTAAAGTTCGGGAGGGAGGGGATCTGTCTCAACTCTGGGGGCAAGGTGTTCCATAATGTAGGTGCTACCACAGAGAAGGCCCGTCTCCTAGACCCCATCAGATGACATTCTTTGATTGATGGGGCTCGTAGCAGGCCCTCTCTGAATAATCGGGTGGGACGGGTCGATAATATGGGGATAAGACGGTCCCTCAGGTATTCTGGTCGCATGCCATGTAGGGCTTTAAAGGTGATAACCAACACCTTGTACCTGGAAGCAAACCGGCACCCAATGCAGCTCGCGGAGCAAAGGTGTTATATGTGCAGATCTTGGTGCACCCAAAATTGCTCGCGCGGCCGCATTCTGCACCAGTTGTAGCTTCCGGATAGTCTTCAAGGGTAGCCCCATGTAGAGCGCATTGCAATAATCTACATGGGAGATGACGAGAGCATGAGTGACTGTTCGGAGGGCGTCGCGATATGAAGGCAAGACCAAGATAAAATTAAAAATAACTATTCTTGTGCCATATTTAATAGTAAAATAGTTAAGCAGAAATCATACCATGCTAGATCTCTGCATATGCCTGCTAGTCCTTTATGTGAGAAGCTGGAGAGACAAGGTTTCTGAACCACCTCTTTGTGGTTAGCCAGTGATTAAATATATTGTCCTAATGCAGGATACATGCTATTTCCAAATGCCGGAATTAACAGAGAAAATCTATGGTTTGTGGTAGGTTGATTTAGGGATAAAGTTGCCAGAAATAGAATTGTCCTGTATTCTTTTTTTTTCCCCATAAGTTTTATTAAATTTTAAAATACATATTAAAAGTTCGAAATAGAAAAAGAAATAGAAATACAAAGTAAAAAGAGAAGAAAAGGAAAAAGAAAAAGTGAGGTAAAGTAAAAAACAAAAAGAAATATAGAAAATAGATGACTTCCAATCTATCTCTGGTCATTAAGTACAATATTCTACTTTAAATGTTGGTCTTTCATACAATACACAAAAACATTTCTTTGTCTAATATATTTTAGTTTCTATGTTCCAATCTTCTGATCTTCATATAAGCTTTACCCTTCTTGCAGTTCTCCAATAGTCCATCTGTGGTTTCCGCTCCTTGAAGTGATAACAATTTAAGTTTTCTTTTCATTTAAACATATCAATTTAACATTTTTTGATCAGTCTTTCCATTTTTGCATCTATGTTTTTATATCCTTGGTAAAATCCAATTTTCTTAAATTATGCATAAAAATAATCTTATTGCTATAACCATATGTTATTTATTTCTAATAAAATATATTTCTATTTATATATATCCATAGAAATAATTCTAGTTTAAACATAATCTGTATTTATACTGTATTTATACTATATTCTACATCTACAGACACATTTAACTAATTGACAGATTTTTATAAATTCCTGTTCCATTAATAGAACCTTATAACAATTTTCATTAATATTCTTAATAGTAATAATTTGAACTTAATCTTCATTTATTATATGTTTCACATCAACATTTATATTTGAAATAATAATTCATCTTATAACAGTTTTTTAATATTTTTAACAATAATAATAATAATATTGATTCTAATTTAAACTCAATCTGCATATATGTTTTATAATACATTTCAAATTGAAGTATATATTTAAATCCCTATTTTCTTTACATCTTTATACATCCAATTCTAATAAAATATCTTTCCATTTATATATCCCCCTAAAAATAATTCTAATTTAAATTTAATCTGTGACATCAACATGCATTTATATATCTGATTTTAAAACCTTATATCCTTCATTTAAAATATCAAATTTTTATACATATCTTCAACACATTTTCTCATACCAATTTTTTAATATTTAATATTCCCATCAATTATATTACTAGTTTAAACTTAATTTACATTTATAAAGTAATCTATTTCCAGTTAGAATCCATGGTTTCATTATAGCCTTATATCCCTTCATATATCTTCTTTCGAAATCTTCTATTTCAAGTTATACCAAAGTTGTAATATATAATCTGTTTTATTATCTGTCTCATGCTGACACTACATTTGTTCTGAACCTTTCTTTGTCTGGCACTAAGTAAATCAATTCGAAAGTATTTGTCAGATTCTAAATTCAAATCTCTTTCTCTTTCAGCTGTAACAAGGTATTTAAAATCTCTCTCTCCCTTTTCTCCTCTATCATTTCAGTGGCATCCCCTTTTCGTTGAATATATGTCACAACCTTTTCTGATTCAGATTCTGTCTTTTGTATCTGACCCTGCATATTCTCAATATCAAACAAGAGACTTTTCAGTGTTTCCCTAATTTCTTGAAATGTTTCTTTAATCTCCTGTTTAAAATCCTGAATCAACTCTCCTACTGAATTTGCCATTTTCTTTCTTTTTTTCTCTCCTCTGTTCCCTCTACTAACTCAATACTGTAAATTTCCATGACGTCTCTTCTATATTCCAGTACGTGCAGTACCACAAAACAGAAAACAAAAAACAAAGAAAGGGGGGAGCAAGTGGGGGAAAGATTATAGACACAACAGAAAAAGTAAACAGCTGCTCCACTCAAATGGAAAATTACCAACAGGATCTAATAAGTTCCAAATATAAAAAAGGGATTATTGCCTAAATACAAAAGTTTCTTATAAGAAAAAAAAAAGAAAAATAAGGTATGAATATAGAAAAATAAGAAAGAAAGAAGTATTTCAAACAATTTATATTCAATAAAAAAAAATCAGCCACTACAAAAAAAAAACAGGTTCATTAATCATTAATCCAATGAGATATATTCAATAAAAACTCAGTCACTATATATAAAAAATTTCCAAATCACTAGTCATTAATCCAATAAGGTTTTGAACAAAGTTTATACTTCCAAGTGAGAGGCAAATCACTCTAATAAGATAGAAGGGTGAAGACGTTTCACACTATTTCATAAGCAAAGTCCATCTCAATCTTCCACCACAAATAACACAGCAAAGAAAGCAGAAACTTTACCAACATTTTCAGCATTGTCCAGGGCAGGGCTTTCCAAAGTGCCGCGCGGGGGGGTGCACATGCACGGCGGGGGGTGTGGCGGCGTGCGCGTGCACGGGGAATTAAACACGGAAGCACTGATGCGCCGCTGCCGTGCATGCGCGCGCCACCGCTTCCGGGTGGTGTGGCGACACACCAAGCTGTGTGTGGCGACACAAAAGTGTTTCCACACACAGTTTGGAAAGCTCTGGTCCAGGGATAGACTTTAGATAACAATAAGGCACTATAAACTAAAAAGAAAAATAAAATAAAGTGATCTAAGAGTCGGTTTCTTGCGCTTGCGTCTCTATAAAGAGACTTACGATTCCCTGCAGAGCCGGCTGGCTTCTCGCGCTGTTTTCGCCGCTTCCACCCCCCGCTCCTTCCGTGGTGGAAAACAGCCGAAAGAGCAGAGGGGAGCAGTTCTAATGGCTTGGTGAGGAATCTTCTGGCCCCCTCCTCTTCGGGGGGAGACTCCGGTGGTCTTTCACCTTCTGGGGACCACCGCAAACAGGGAAATGTTAGCCGACTTACCGCGCTGCCATTCCGACCGGAAGTCGAATTGTCTTGTATTCTGGTGACATATTTAACAATCATCAAAGCGTGATTTGTTTTGGAAACCATACTTCTTCAGCTAGTTGTGGGAACAGCTGTCATGCTCATGCATGGCATTGTGTTGTGCTGCTTGAGCAATTTTATAGCTAAGATTTAAGATTGATGTAAGGACAGACTCAGTGGGGTCTACACATCCACACAAGAGGATGTGTAGAAATAATGCTTCCTTGTCCAAAAAATGCAAATACAAACTAAATCCTTTGGAGGTGTTGAAGTAGTAGAGAAAATTGATAAAATGAGACCTTAGAAGACTAACATTTATTAAAGTCTAAATGTCTGTTGACTAAATTATATGCTATAATGCTGGATGCATGCAGTATTTGGGTCTAAGTCAGGCAAAGTACTTTGATTCTGGTACAGCTTCCCTTGTGGTACCTGTCAGAAGCTCCTTAAAGCAGCTATGTTTTTAGGTAGGCTTGAACTGTAACTACAAGGGCTCAGGAAAATGGCTGTTGTGGGTCTTCCGGGCTGTGTGGCAGTGTTCTGGAAGTTGTGGTTCCTAAGTTGTGGACCTGGGCACAGAGAGTTCGCTTGTCTGTGCTCCTGCCCTCTGAAGATGCTGGCCAGAGATGCTGGCGAAACGTTAGGAACCACAGCTTCCAGAACACGGCCACACAGCCCGGAAGACCCACGACAGCCATCGAACTCCGGCCGTGAAAGCCTTCGACAATACGCTCAGGAAAATATTTGTTAACGTTCAGGAGGAGTTATGGAGGTGGCAGTTTATTTCTTAGTTTATTATTTTGGTTGCTGATTTCTGTTGAAAATCTTTTAAATATTGGTTAGTGGAATCTCTGAAAGCATAACAGTTTGAGAATACAACATTGATAATTTTTTTTCTTTTATTCTACTACTGAAAGCTATGTGAAATGCAA
Source organism: Charina bottae (assembly GCA_023362775.1). NCBI lineage: Eukaryota > Metazoa > Chordata > Lepidosauria > Squamata > Charinaidae > Charina > Charina bottae. The sequence continues at coordinate 201,832,455 of JALMGJ010000002.1, read as the reverse complement.
AAAACTATTTTTTCTTGTGGCTGCAATTTTTTAAAATAATAGGTTTTACAGTATTATTTTTGCTCAGTTTCAGAGGTATTTACATTCTGTTTTCTGACATGCTTTTACAAGCTGTATTCCATGTGAGCCCATGTGCTGCTTGATGTGGCTGAAAATGTAAAAGCCTTTTTACATGCCTTGTTTAATATTCGGTTACCATAGAAATTTGCTGATACTGAACTACATACTGCTGCAGCTGGAATTCAAGCATTGTTAATAGTTCTTAGAAGCCATTTACCTATGCTCATAAGTTCAGTGCAGTAACTGATGTATGGTCATAACTCTCATTCTGCTTATGCCAGAAAAGTTGTTCCTTTCTGTGAGGCTTATGATCTAGTGATCCCTTGAATGGATTATGACCAGATTCAGTCCTTAAGATAATTTCATCCAGCTCATCCTCTGTCCTGCTCATTCCGCCATCTCTCTGTATAGAGGGTAAAGCAAATGGGCACAGTGTCATCCAGGTTCAGAACAAAGTAGAAGAGCATATAGTATGGCTGGAACAAGAAGGCATATCATTCTAAATTATAAAACAGAGCAGGCATTTAACTATGTGCAGACAGTATTTTTGTTAAGGCAAGTTCATATATAAATTCAGTTCCTACTATTTGTCTGGATGTACTTTGGAATCTATATAAATTCATCCCCCCACCCTTGTGTAGTTATCCTTTGGAACCTATTGGTTTTATAGCCTGCTATTCCCTTCTTTTCATTTGTACACTTGGCCCTCTCTCATATGTGACTTTTTTTAATCCATTCCTTCCTTTCATCGATTTGCTGCCTCATATCCCTTTCCTGGGACAGAGGACTATCGGATCTTATTTTGCCTTTAAATAGTAAATAAACCTCATCAGTACTGCAAGTGATTTTCACTGTAGTAGTGGATCATAAAAATGGATGCTACTTGCCTACTTTTGTTATATTTGTATAGAATTCTGTTTGCCTTTGGAAATGTAACATTGGTCCTTAATCATAATTATCAGTTTATAATTGTACTAGATCTTATTTACTGAGAAAGAAAAATTCAGGATCATTTAGTCCAGTTTCCTGTTTATGACCTATCCAAACAATTTTCCTCCCCCACCCCGTTTACAATCATTTGTTTGAGATTATAAATGCCTCTACACTCTACAGCATAGGAAAGTTCTTTTAAATTTGTGTAAACAAGGCTGGCCTTATGGTGCAGGGGGAAAGGAAAATATTCCAAACTAGTTAAGCCCGGGAGAAAATGCTTTAACAATTGCAAATATGATTGGTCAGATTCTGAGGGCTATCTTGTTTGTCAATGCTTATGAACTACTTTATAGTACAAAGAGATTAAAATAATCCAATTTTTGGAACAGCAGTAATATCTAGATTAGAGATTATTTATAAATTTGAGAGACTAAGTTTATATTACAAAAAAATATGTGCAACCACTAATATTTTTTAATGAAGAACAGCTTTGTGAAATGAATATTTACAGATATGAGTAGCAGAGGATTCTTGTGTGTGTGTATGTACATGTGTATACAAAAGTGTGAGACATTTCATCCCTGGGATTTCTCCATTGTCAAATCCTGAATTTCCCATTTAAGGTTCCAAAAGTGTCTTTGCTTTTTAAAAGAATAATCATCACATACATTTATATATGAAACTGTCCCTCTCTGTTTCTATGCTTGTTTCAAGGGAAAATTCTATCTCTATTTGAGATGGTATTTGGGGGCATAGTCTCTGAAGTTGTCAGCACTTGGCAGACCTTGTCTGAGCTCACCTAGTGGCCTGCTGCTCCAGGCCTTGTAACCACCACTTCCCAGCAGTCCCAAGTTATTGTTTAGTTAATCTACAGGGGACTATTTGCATCACTTCCCCCTTTCTCACCACAAAGATAGTTAAAATCACTGTTTTCCTGTTATAATAGATGAAATACAGTGATTTTAAGCTTTTTTTTCCTGAGTGGAATGCCAAGTCCCTGTGGCTCTTCTTTCTTTCCTACCAAATTCACAAAATTCTTATTTTTTTGTTGTTGGCAGCAGAGATACGGTGATTTTAAGCCCATTTTAAGGAAAGGGAACTTTTCTTTCTCCTCCTGGAAAGTATGTATGTATATACGTGTATAAGGAGAGTGTGTGCACATAAAAAGAAATGGCTGTTGTATCTGTGTGCTTCTGTGCATAAGTACAGAGGCTGAAATTTTGGCCTAGTACCTAATACAGTTCTGTGATTGTTTTTCAGTGATTTTCTAACTTCAAGTTGCGACACATCTCTTGGTATTTACAATAAATATAAAAAGCAACATTTAAAACACTATTAAAATCCCACTGTTAATACTGTGAATGAATGTAGGGGAGGAGGAGTTCAGTTTATTTGAGAAGTAGCCCAGATCTGGGGGCCTTATGAAGGAGTTATTTCAAAGAGACTCTGATTTAATTTGTGCACTATACATCTGCCTGGGAATTTACAAGATTATGTTTTTACCTTGGCTAGCATTAAAGAAATCTTTCTGAAATAGGTATAGTTCTTACACAGCTACATGGGGCTTGACAAATATCGATCAGGCCTGCACAACATACGGTCTGTGGGCTGCATGCAGCTCACCAATGTTTTTTAAAAAGTAGTAAATTTATAGCCACTTCCCTGAAATACATGCTGCTGAGCACCTCCAAACCTCACTCCTGCCGCCAGCTCCAGTGCTTCCACCACTCCGCTAGCCGCAGAACAGCTGATCAGCACTCCAGTTATTTCTTTGTGGCTCACAAGGATTTCTAATTTATCAATGTGGCCCATTCCTCTTGATAATTTGTGCAGGCCTGATCTAAACCATGAATGCCTGTTAGAGTTACACATTCTTAATCACCTTGCATAAGGTTAATAGGGAAGATGCTAGGAACATCTTTAGGGGCAAGCATGGGGGCTACACCAGAGGAAAAACTGTCTGTGGCCTACCTCTCCTTGAATTCTTGTACATAAAAAGCACACTGCAATTTTTGCCCCTGGAAAGATTTAGGGAAAATATTAAATTGTATGGCTTTGTTATGAAACTGATTTTTTTAAAATTAATTAATTTATTTATTTTTCAAATTTAGTCACCACCCATCTTACTCAAAGAGCGACTCTGTGCGGTTTACAATAAAAACAAGAATAAATATTAATTAAAATACAATAAAACAATGTTCTTAAATAGGTGGTATATTCCAAGGCATGGAGGATAAATAAAAGTTCCTGATCTACAGGAGCATCTTCAGGGTGCTAACCACCCCCAGGGTTAGTTACCCCTCCTCATGCAAGTTAGCAGAGCATAATGCTAATATAAAAATGTTTGGTCTGTATTCCGTTTTCAACTTACTTATTGGGAGAATAGACTTCTTATGTTCAGATAGATTTTAAGCACACATAAATAGTGAATATTCGTTAGTTCAGAGCTTTCCAAACTGTGTGTCGCAACACAAAAGTGTGTCGCCACACACAGTCTGGTGTGTTGCTACACAACCCGGAAGCGCTGATCATCATCAGCGCTTACGGGTTTTCCCGCGGCGACACACCAACGGCGGTTGGTATGTCGCCGTGGGAAAACTTTGGAAAGCCCTGCGTTAGTTGATTGCTTTCACTGTCATTAAAATTTATCTTGGAACCTTGTGCTCCAGATTGTTGTTTTATGATTGTTGTTTATTCATTCAGTCGCTTCTGACTCTTCGTGACTTCATGGACCAGCCCACGCCAGAGCTTCCTGTCGGCCGTCGCCATCCCCAGCTCCCCAAGGTCGAGTCCGTCACCTCCAGAATATCATCCATCCATCTTGCCCTTGGTCGCCCCCTCTTCCTTTTGCCTTCTACTTTCCCTAGCATCAGCATCTTCTCCAGGGTATCCTGTCTTCTCATTATGTGGCCAATGTACTTCAGTTTTGCCTTTAATATCATTCCCTCAGGTGAGCAGTCTGGCTTTATTTCCTGGAGTATGGACTGGTTTGATCTTCTTGCAGTCCAAGGCACTCTCAGAATTTTCCTCCAACACCACAGTTCAAAACCATCTATCTTCCTTCGCTCAGCCTTCCTTATGGTCCAGCTCTTGCAGCCATAGGTGACTATGGGGAATACCATTGCTTTAACTATGCGGACCTTTGTCGTCAGTGTGATGTTTCTGCTCTTAACTATTTTATTGTGATTTGTCATTGCTCTCCTCCCAAGAAGTAAATGTCTTCTGATTTCCTGGCTGCAGTCAGCGTCTGCAGTAATCTTTGCGCCTAGAAATACAAAGTCTGTCACTGCCTCCACGTTTTCTCCCTCTCTTTGCCAGTTATCAATCAAGCTGGTTGCCATAATCTTGGTTTTTTTGAGGTTTAACTGCAATCCAGCTTTTGCACTTTCTTCTTTCACCTTCGTCATAAGGCTCCTCAGCTGCTCCTCGCTTTCAGCCATCAAAGTGGTATCATCTGCATATCTGAGATTGTTAATGTTTCTTCCAGTGATTTTAACTCCAGCCTTGGATTCATCAAGCGCAGCACATTGCATGATGTGTTCTGCGTACAAGTTGAATAGGTAGGGTGAGAGTATACAACCCTGCCGTCCTCCTTTCCCAATCTTAAACCATTCCGTTGTTCCGTGGTCTGTTCTTACCGTTGCTACTTGGTCGTTATACAGATTCCTCAGGAGGCAGACAAGACGACTTGGTATCCCCATACCACCAAGAACTTGCCACAATTTGTTATGACCCACACAGTCAAAGGCTTTAGAATAGTTAATAAAACAGAAATAGATGTTTTTCTGAAACTCCCTGGCTTTCTCCATTATCCAGCGGATATTGGCAATTTGGTTTCTAGTTCCTCTGCCTTTTCTAAACCCAGCTTGTACATCTGGCAATTCTCGCTCCATGAATTGCTGGAGTCTACCTTGCAGGATCTTGAGCATTACCTTACTGGCATGTGAAATAAGTGCCACTGTTCGATAGTTTGAACATTCTTTAGTGCTTCCCTGTTTTGGTATGGGGATATAAGTTGATTTTTTCCAATTGGATGGCCATTCTTGTGTTTTCCAAATTTGCTGGCATATGGCATGCATCACCTTGACAGCATCATCTTACCGTCGTCTCCTGCTGCCTTGTTATTAGCAATGCTTCTTAAGGCCCATTCAACCTCACTCTTCAGGATGTCTGGCTCTAACTCACTGACCACACCGTCAAAGCTATCCCCGATATTATTATCCTTCCTATACAGATCTTCCGTATATTCTTGCCACCTTTTCTTGATCTCTTCTGCTTCTGTTAGGTCCTTGCCATCTTTGTTTTTGATCATAAACATGTTTGCCTGGAATTTACCTCTGATGTTTCTAATTTTCTGGAAGAGATCTCTTGTCCTTCCTATTCTATTGTCTTCTTCCACTTCCGTGCATTGCTTGTTTAAAAATAATTCCTTATCTCTTCTGGCTAACCTCTGGAATTTTGCATTTAATTGGGCATATCTCCCCCTATCACTGTTGCCTTTTGCTTTCCTTCTTTCTTGGGCTACTTCCAGTGTCTCAGCAAACAGCCATCTTGCCTTCTTGGTTTTCTTTTTCTTTGGGACGTTTTTTGTTGCCATCTCCTGAACAATGTTGCGAACTTCTGTCCATAGGACCCTATCTACTAAATCTAGTCCCTTAAATCTATTCTTCACCTCCACTGCATATTCCTTAGGAATATTAGTGAGCTCATATCTAACTGATCTGTGGGTCTTCCCTATTGTCTTTAGTCTGATTCTAAATTGTGCAATAAGAAGTTCGTGATCTGAACTACAGTCAGCTCCGGGTCTTGTTTTTACCGATATAGATGTCCGCCACCTTTGGCTGCAAAGGATGTAGTCAATCTGATTTCGGTGTTGATCATCTGGTGAAGTCCATGTATGAAGTCGTCTTTTAGGTCATTGGAAGAGAGTGTTTGTTATGCACAGTGAGTTGTCTTGGCAAAATTCTATCAGCCTATGTCCCGCTTCATTTTGTTCTCCCAGACCATGCTTACCTGTAATTCCAGGTGTCATTTGACTACCCAGCTTAGCATTCCAGTCTCCTGTAATGAAAATAACAACTCTTTTTAGAGTATTATCCAGTAGGTGCTGCAGATCCTCATAGAACTGATTTACTTCTGCTTCTTCAGCATCTGTGGTTGGGGCATATATTTGGAACACTGTGATGTTAAATGGCTTACCCTGAATTCAAATTGAGATCATTGTGTCATTTTTTGGATTGTATCCAAGCACTGCTTTAGCCACTTTATTATTAATTATGAAGGCTACCCCATTTCTTCTGTGGTTCTGTTTCTGTAGCCTTCCTACAGTAGATCTGCTGTAGAGGTTGGGCATATTGAGGTATGGAGTAAGAAGAGGAAGTTTAATCTGACTTTTTGCATGGCAATCTGCTTGCATGACGTTACTTGTAATGTGATTTTAATTAGGATAGGTTTAGGGGCATATATATTTCAAAGGTATTAAATGCATTTTTTCAGGAAAATGTAGGAGATAGAAATTAAATAGTAGTGAAAGTTCATGATATGATGGGAGTTTATTGTTAAGGGCAGGTGCAATGGTGATGGTCGAGTTCATGATTTTGGGTGCACAGCATAGCTGTGGAGGAATGGAGTTGTTTTGTATATCACCAGTAATAAATAACACAAGGACTGATCAAAATTTATTTTTGATTTTTTTCAACTACAACCCAAATTGTCCAAGCTGTTTTACATTAAGGGCTTAATTAAGGAAAATAAAATTTTCAAATGGCAAATTAACTGAATTGTGAGTAATGGGAATATGTAATATCTAGTTTTGCTGAAGTACTTCCTAAAGGTGTGCATTGAGATACCAGGCAACAAGTGAGTAGCTTCATTTACTGTTTAAAAGAATATACTTTAGCAGGATTAGTAAGCCTTACATGTTTTGATTATATGCAAAAAAATTAAGTGTATCTTGTATTAGAATATAGTATATAAGTAAGAGGGAAAGAACAGTTTTCTTGATTCAATTATTTAAGTATTGTATGATGAAGGAAACAATTATACAGAAAATATGAATATTAGGAAAACAGTAAATAATTAGAAACATCCAGTTAAAATAGAAACCACAAATATTAAAACATTATAGGTACATGAAATCATTGGTGATAATGAATAATATTGTGAAGGAAGAGTATTATATAACCCAGTACCTCTGTTTTCATTAAATAAATGGTTTCTGTGCAACTTTTGTTTTAAAACAATTTTCTGAAAAAGTGTATAACATTCAGGTTTATACCCAATGGCAATAGTTTGCTGCTAGAATGGCATCCACCGGCATTTCTTTATCCCCACACATTTCCTGCACATCTCCAGATCTGCTTCAAATGCTTGGGGGATTCCCCAGAGCAGATTTGGGCCTTGCAATAGGGCAGAATAAGGGAATATCCTATTTTATGGTCTGTTTCTACAACTTTGAATATAGTTAGTATAAAAGTGTAAAGGTAGAAAATGCCAAGCTAGAGTTAAATTAGTATAAGGGTGAATGCAGTTAGCACAGAAACTCAACATCACATCAGTTGTTTGTTTCTTCAGCATAACATTCACTAAATGTCAAATTTATTTTTAGATAAATGAATTGGTGGATGCCCGAGATGTCACTATTGGATCCTGGTTCGAAGCTCATATAGAAAATGTAACTCGAGCAACAAAAGGACATAAAAATGGAAAAGCTCAAGGAAAGAGTGGCAGTAATTACAAAAGGACTAATGGAAACTTGAGCCAAGATCATTCTAGAGAAAATACAAATAATTTGGACAATACACCTTCCACATCTTACTCAGATTATATGGACACTGATGAAGATAATATTTATCATATCAAGTATGATGAGTAAGTGCTGCTGATATTATTATGAGGATGCCATTGAGTATGTGGTTGATCAAGATAAGAAAATGGGATCCTTAAGAAAACAGGTTCACATTTTAACTTCAAAGGAAGTAGTATTTTAAAAGTCATAAAAGATGTCTGATTGATACATTGTTTTTCTAAGAGTGACACAATTTTGGGGAAAGTTTGGATTTAGTATTTACTTTAGGTTTTTTTTTCCCTTTTAAAAGTTCAGCTGGCTCCATGAGATGTGAAGCCACATAGTAGAATTCAGTACTATTACTAGTAGTACGGTGGGCATGTTTCTTGTGGAACATATTAATGTAGTGAAATTAACACTTATTTAAAACATTGAGAGATACCAAACCAAGGTAGTCTTAAGATTCAGTAGTTAGGATTCTTACTGGAAACTCATTTTGCCAGCTTTCTTTATTAATTTGTATAGTGTGTGTGTGTGTGTGTGTGTGTTTGAGCTGAGTAAATATGGAAATCTTATTTCCCTTTATTCAAGGAAGCAGATAAGGTCCATACAAATCCTTTATCATGAGTAATACCAAAAGGAGATGGAGAAAAATGCACTGGATTTTATCTGCAAACTAGAACAGCCACAAAGTCCTATGTCCACAGCCAGAATATTGCCTGCCTGCCTGCCTGCCTGCCTGCCTGCCTTCCTTCCTTCCTTCCTTCCTTCCTTCCTTCCTTCCTTCCTTCCTTCCTTCCTTCCTTCCTTCCTTCCTCTATATATCTATATCTACCTATATATACACTCACACACACTGCCTATTCTCTGTCCAATATACAGAAAATATATTTTTGTTGGGTTAACCTCATTTTAAGATCATAGAAAGCTCATTTCACATTATTTAAAACAACATTCCACTAGTTTACCAGAACCTACTGTACATTCAAATTCATTATTCCAGAGGTCATATAAAAAACAATATCAAATTCGTCAACTTCCTGCAAAAAAAGAATTATTCCTTCCCTTCGAGAGCGGCAATAGCAGCTGGATCAAAAGATTGAATAATAAAATGCTTAAAAAAAATGCCAAAAATTACACATGTTTTTTAATTCTGTGAAAGTTTTAAAAAGAGATTCCACAGAGTTGATCCAAAATAAATAACGTTGCAGAGACTGTGGTCATCCTGCAAATAGATGTACATGCTATTTTTAACTCGTATTTTCTCACAATATAAGGTAACCTTTTCAATGGTAAGTGGGCTAAATTTATATTTTGCAACTCACTGTTACATGTAGGTATTAAAAGTACATAAATAGTGATTACAGTACTTGCTAGGATTTCAGTAGAGTCAAATAATAAATTAAGTTCAAAGAGGAGCTGAATTTTGAAGCCAATGTTAGTGGTTATTTCAGTCTAATGTTTTGTGAAACCACAATGTGATTATGTAATTAAAATGGAATTAACTAACTTGTTTCTGTGTGGTATTTTAAATGGATTCTTCAGGTATGTCTCAAGGCTCTAACAGTGCCAATGAAAGTTTTTAACAGCTGGTTCCCATGCTGTTTTACAAATAGCTTTACATACTTTGCTATATGGCATGGTGGATATTGTTCAAGAAGTGTGTTCAGAAGCATCTTGTGCAAACATTTAGTTATATAGTTCTTCAAAGTTTGGTCCATTTTTATTAATATTAGATGTATATGAATATTTACAATTCTACCAACCAACTAGAATGAATATTCAATGATAACCCTGAATGTGAAAGTTAAATTGAAGTTTTTCAAGACCTTGTAATTTGTGCAAGAAAAATTTGATAGGATGCCCTTCCCAGAGATACTTATTTAGTAACCTGTAAACTTGTTTAAAGTAATGGGACTGAAGCAGCGTAAATCAACCTTGGATTTAAATTCATCTTAATCACATTTATTTACCCCAAATACCAAACAAATTCTGGATACTCTCTCTAGATCTTCTTTCATTTGCCTCAAAATGATGGAAAACCATCCTGTGAATACTGGGATAAGCAAAGGAATCAGAACACAACCTAAAATCCCACTCCTTAGACTGATCAGAATTAATGGTATGACCCAGTGGCATCATGTCTGATGTTCTCTGATTTATAGAATAACCAGACAGGTTATGAAATTTATTTATTAAAAAATTACATTAAGAATAAGGATTTCTGTATTTATTACATAACAACTGCATATTGTAAGAATCTGGTCCTCTGCTTTTCTGCTAAAATTCCTTAAAAGTTTCAGAATTCTAATTCTGAAAGCAAGAGATTGTAAAGCTGAATTAAACATTAAAACCAGAGAGAAAGATGCTGTTGGTGTGTATTCAGTCTAAACGAAATAAAGGGTTCATCGATAACAATCATTCATGATTTAGGAAATAAACTGTAGCAATCTAAAATATAAAACTTAGGGAACCCTAAGGTGAAGTAGGAAGGGGAGTCTCTTGAAGTACAAATCTATATACATAAAGCTTTGTTTACACAAGATTGTTTTGAGCATAATTCTTGAATAACATCCCCCATACCATGCAGCAAACCATTTATATAAAGCTATTTATAAACAGCATAGGAGTGAGCTGCTAAAAAAGAACAGGTTCCATTGGCAGTTGTATAACCTTGAGACATGCCTAAACTCAATTTAAAACATCACATGGAAGCAGATTAATTCCATTTTGTCTATTCACTTACTGGTTCCACAAAACTTTAGATTGAGATAGACTTTGATTATGAAAATAACAAAATAACCACTAAAATTGGTTGAAATGTTAATGCAGGGTGGGGAAGCTTGCAGGTCTGTTGGATTACAATTTCCGTCAGTCCCATTCAGCATGATCGGTGACAGGGATGATTGGAGTTGGAAAGGTTCTTGGCCACTGTAATAATTCAAACCTCTTGTTAGCTTGACTCTACTTGTATGTTTTCACTGAGTAAATCTCTTTCAATAGATTTTGTAGGAAATATATGTAATTTCATATGTAATGAAATTATGTATGAAATCCCTATCTTTGGTTATGTGCAGTACACAAATAGAATGGATCCAATATCAATAATGAAGTTATTGATTCATTATTCAGTTACTGGTTATAGTTGAACATCCTAGCTGACTAGAAAGTAAACTACACGTTGTGCAGATGCTCTATCTGTGAATTTATAACACTCAAGCTTTTCTGCCTATCTGTCAGTACCAGGAACAGCCCAAATTAATCACTGCAGGATGAAGGCCTCTTCAGCTGCTTTCCAACTGCTTCAGCACACTGTAGTTTGTTTCTAGTTAACAGTATCAGCCCTATAAGATAGATCATACTAATAAACAGACACCATGTGGGCCTAAAACTACTTTTATTAGAACAGCTATAGTAACAGAATCTTGCAAGTCTGAATGTACTTCTCTCTTCCCTCGTTTATCTTCATGTGAATTGCGGGGTGGTGGTGGCACTGTTTGAACCATTTTCATAAATCTACTTCTTGGTATGGGCTCGCCCTGTTTATCTGATTGTTGCTTTGGTAACAGATGTTCCCTTTATTCATCAAGGCCATCCTCTATACCAGGGCTTTCCAAACTTTTCCTGTTGGCGACACACGAACGGTCGCGGCGCTTCCCGGTTTTTGCGTGCCGCGGCTGCGCTTCCCGGTTTTCGTGCACCACGTCGGTGGCGCTTCTGGGTTTTAGCACCCCTGCGGCGACGGTGGCGCTTTTGGGTTTTTGTGCGCTGCCGCTGTGGTGGCGCTTTCAGGTTTTTGCGCACCGCGGCGGCGTCCTGGTGTATTGCACAAAAACCTGGAAGCGCTGATGGCCTGGTGATGTGTGCGGCGGCAGCAGCGCACCATCAGCACTTCTGGGTTTTCTCGCAACACCTGGGCTCTGCAGGCGACACAGTACTGTGTTGCAACACAGAGTTTGGAAAGCTATGCTCTATACCAGAGCTTTCCAAACTGTGTGTCAGGACACGTTAGTGTGTCGGCTGCAGTGTCTGGGTGTGTCCCGGCTGCTGCTGCCTCCTGGCTTCCACGCAGGTCCTAGTGCCTGCCTTGTGCCTGGCTGCCTCCAAACCTGCTGTGATTCCACACAGGTCCTAGTGCCTGCCTTGTGCCTTGCTGCCTCCAAACCTGCTGTGATTCTGCACAGGTCCTAGTGCCTGCCTTGTGTCCTGCTGTAAGAGTGTGTCGCGAAATGATGCCCTGCTGTAAGAGTGTCGCGAAATGATGCATATCTAAAAGGTGTTTCACCAACATGAAAAGTTTGGAAAGCTCTGCTCTATACTGTGTGCAACACCTTTGAATTGAGTTCCATGCATTTTCTTAATGTCAATCAGTATCCAGTCAAGGATTGTTGTTGTCCAGTGTTGATCTGTTTATCATGCAATATAGCTAGCCCATTTGCCATTTCCATGAGACTACCCACTTCATTAGGTCACATACTCCTGTTTGTTGGTGGATCATTATATTTCTGTTCTTGTCACAGCGTGTTATAAGCATTTGCTGTTGAATATGGCATGAGATTGTCCAAATGCTCTTCAACTTAGTGTCAAAATTTCTTTATTATATTGTTCTTGATGATAATCTTTTGATGTAGATTTAGCTATTGATCTCCAGTTCATGATTTTCAATTTTTATTGGCAAAACTTGGGAGTACTTGGGAGTAGTTGTTCAACATGACTTGTATCATCTTCAGGTTCATTTTCAAGCCTGATAAGTTGCTGCTGTCATTTAATTCTATTATTCATTTTTTAAGGTTTTCAGTGTAGTTAGAGGGGCGTGGTGGCTCAGCGGGTATGATGCCAGGCTTGTCGATTGGAAGTTCGGAGGTTCGAATCCCTAGCCCCGCATGATGGAGTGAGCTCCCGCACTCGCCTCAGCTCTTGCCAACCTAGCAATTTGAAAGCATGCAAATGCAAGTAGATGAATAGGTACCACTTTGGTGGGATGGTAACAGCATTCCGCGTGCGTCATGCCAGCCACATGACCATGGAAGCGTCTTCGGACAATGCTGGCTCTTTGGCTAACAAATGGAGATGAGCACCGGCCCCTAGAGTCGGACACAACTGTACAAATGTGCGGGGGGAACCTTTACCTTTACCTAGAGAAAAGAATAAGGTATTTACCACTGAGCTTTATTTCTACTTCGGGCTAGTAAAATCATTGGAATATCTCTTCTAGACTTGCTGAGAATAGTTTTGGTAAAATTGGATCACCTTGTCAAACTCCTTTTTATATATTGATGGTGACAGTCTTTACCTGGATTGTAGCTGTGACGTCCCTGTAAGCTTCTAATATAGCACTCAATTTAACAGAGTCAAAGGCTTTTTTAGAGTCAATGAAGGCTAGGCAAAGTGGTATCTGGTATTCATTGCAACATGCAATAGTTTGCTGAATCGCTTGTATATAATCTGTGGTGCTAATTCCACTCCTGAAACCAACTTGTCCTTGTGGTTGGGTAAAGTCCAGTTTTTTTAAATCTGTTTTGAAATAATTAATATGAGAAGTTGTACAGATCTGAAATAAGGATTATCAGTCTGTAGTTTTTATATCTTCTTGGTATGAAAATACATCTTTTTTGTGTGTAATGACTTTGGTGGGATATTTATTTGTTGTAAGCAACAGGTAAATAATTTTGCCAGTATTTTGTGTATTTTGCTGCCACATGATTTGAGATATGCCATATATCAATATATTACTGGTATATCTGTATCTGTGTCAGTAACAGCTCATAATTAATTTTCCAAATAACAAGAAGAATAGGCTTATATTTCAAGCTGAAGTTTTTACTTAGAAAGCAACAAATGACATTACATGCCATCAGACTGGTTTAAAAGATGTCCTGAGTTCTATTGCTCTGTGCCAACATACTTAGTTCTGCTCTAACTCAGTGCTGCCAGAAAGCACAGTCAACTGAAGGTTTGTCTTTGACATTTTTTCTGCACTGTTAGTATCTTAGAGTGGTATTGATAAAAAATAGTAGTTTGGGTTCTTGTGGTCTTACTTTAGACTACAAATTCTTCTGTAGCAGCAATCCTCACTTAATTTTCCCACTATATAACATGTATCTAGGAAACCCTGCACCTAAATACAGCTCCAGGATTACTGGTTATTATAATTCAAGAATCTATGCAAAGCCATGTTTTATTTTTCATCTTGCTTCCTTACTCAACACTTTACTCATAACATCACCCAGAAATCTATATGTATATTCTGCTTTCAGAAACCAAAAGTCAGTGCAGAAAGATGGCATCTCAGAGGATTAAATGCTTTTATTATTGCCAATTTGTATTACCAAGGAACAGATCATCAGATTGCTGGTTATGGGGTATCAACTTATTCATAAGAGCATAGAAAATATGGAAGATACCCTTTGCATTTTTTTCTCCTTTTCAACAGTTATTTTCATCCAAAAGTATTAAGCTTATTTATTTACTGTTCTCACTGAAAGTTTTTCAGTTTGCCAGAGAAATCAATTTCTTTTCAATACTGTTATCTTTCTATCACACCAACGAGTTAGAAGGATTGCTGCCCTTTTTCCCCTGCAGAAAAAATGTATAGCAACCATAACTATGCCACATTTATGAACCCAAGGAGAAAAGTATTAATTGAAGAGAATATTTGTAGCTCAGGGTTGAACTGTGGAGTCCTTGGTGCTCTCTGAGCCTTGTTGTCCAAAAATGCTAGAGAATTCCTGGAAGCTTGGCACACAGACAAAGCAGCCATCAACAGACACATAGAGGTAAACAACATTTACATACCATTCATAAGAGACAATAGAAAAGCCAGAAGACCAGAACACCACCTTGCCAGCAATCAACACCCAGATAGGCAAAGATTAACACAAAGATTAGCCCCAGAGGAGCAATCAACACAATAGACCCTAATCAAGGAACTATTAACTCAGTCAATCAACCAAGCAGCAAACAACAGCCCAATCAAGGAACTCCTAAGGGGAGAACACCTCCTCCACCAACACAAGCAGGACAAGCCATGGTATATAAACAGAGAGCAAGTCCCACTCCCTTTTCGCACTGAAGATGTTGCCTAGTCTGGCAATGAAATGTCTGCAAGAAAACAACAAGGCTCAGAGAGCACCAAGGACTCCACAGAGAAAAGTATTGTTTATGTTCTATCACATTATTTGCATTTATGTAGTTTATCATTGTGATGAGTATTTTGGAGCATTTGTGTAGGATGTTTAACTCAAGGAAACCAAAATACTGTAAATGTCAGATTCTGAAAAGCAAATTGTACATTTGTGCTATACTAACGATCATGTTAAGTACATATTTTGCAAAACAATTGAGCTCCAAAAATCTCAATGCACAAAAATCTCCCCTACTGAACAATGGCATGTGCTTTCAGCATTGACATTCCTGATTAGCTCTTTGGGATGAAATAGAGATTGCTTTGACTTGGTTTTCCCTCTGTTCTGGCAGATGATTCTCATCGCTAGACCTAACTATGCCAATCTTTTTCACCATACTTAGGCATATCTCTGTGAGGGATGTGGAACCCACCCTTGCATTAATGTGCTTTGTCTTATATAGGTTGATAGGAGAGACTGTTCATGCAAGCTCATTTTTGAAAACAAATTTCTTTTGCTAAATGTTAGCTTAATAACTATGTTTAATATTTGGACCTTCTATAAGTAATTGGTGTAGATTCAAGGAAAGTATGTAAGACTAAAGGATATATAAAATTCCCAAATAATTTATACTTAGACAGAGGTTATGGGTTTTTGTTGTAGATCCAAGTGGTGAATGTAATGTCTTTATCTTCAACTACAGAACAGGTGAGAAAAGGATAAAAAGGGTCTAAAATCTTTTGCTTCAGGAAAGGTTTTTTTTAAAAAAAATCATGTAGGGTTAACTTTTTTGTCTGAATCACATTATAAGAATGTACAAATGCAGCCTGTGGTCAAGGAAAGCTGATAGTCTTTTCTTAATGGGCAACCAATTGCTAAGAAAGGTTTCCATAGAGATGGAAGCACACACGAGAGATCTGCTATGTTAACATTAATATTTAAAATTAGAAGCAGGCTTGGTAGGGTTAAGCTTTCAGAGAGACAATATATTTATATTGAATTTTCAGGACTTTCTTTTTTACTAAATTAATTTGAATATATAAATATACTTTAATTAAACATATTTATCCATTAAAATCTTGATTTTTGTAACCTGTTTTCCACCCTAAAACTGTTATTTTGAATGAATCATGATGCAGTCAGAGTACTTAAATACATTATCAGTCTGCCTTTATTTTCAAGCATTTTTTAATTTAACCAGATATAGTATGTGAGTGCTTTACATCATAAAATAACTGAAAAGTGTGTTTTAAAAAATATATGTATAGATTATAACAGTAACAATATATATGCAGAATACACTAAATTAGATAATCATAGTCCTGCTTAATTTTTGGCTCTTGTATTTTAGCTAAACTAGTTGGCCTTTATATTTTAAAATTTGAATGAGAATCCCTTTTGTTTGTCTAATTTTTATATTATTTTTTGTACTTACTACAGTGCTGCATTGTAAATGCTACATTCCATTGTTGTAGCTTGAAGCTTAAATTGTGTATTTAGAAATACATTAATGAATATTTGTTTATAGACAGAAATAGAGTCCAATTTCACTTTTCTACATCTCATTTTCTTTTAATTACAAAAGATTTGAACAATCAAGATAAATAGTTAAATTATAGAATCATCATCATTATCAGTGCAGCTTCACTTTTGTGCTCTGCACCCCTTTATGTCCATCCCCATGATTTTCAACCCCTGCTTCCTTTGAGTCTATGAAGGTTCTCAGTCATCCAGGTGGAATTGTCTGTAGCTTGAATCATGTCAACTGGATTTCTATTTTCTCAGTGGAAACGTTTCGCTCCTTATCCAAGGAGCTTCTTCAGTCTGAGCAAAGTTAGTAAGGGAATCCTTAAATATGTTGCTGTGTGACCTTACACCTGGGGCTAGGTCATGGTTATTTTGAGATGTTATTTCTTTAACGATCCTTCTTTAGATGATAAAGGGACTTAGAAATAACATCTCAAAATAACCATGACCTAGCCCCAGGTGTAAGGTCACACAGCAACATATTTAAGGATTCCCTTACTAACTTTGCTCAGACTGAAGAAGCTCCTTGGATAAGGAGCGAAACGTTTCCACTGAGAAAATAGAAATCCAGTTGACATGATTCAAGCTACAGACTGCTTCCTTTGACTTCTTATAGCTGCCCTTAATAACGTTTTCGTCTTTCCCCTCTGCCTCACCCACCCTCCTCTTACTAAATTTTTCAAATTGTATAAAAATTCATTCAAATTTGTACTTTAGGTGAACGAATAGTAAATTTATGCAGTCTTATATTATACATAAAGGGGGCGTGGTGGCTCAGCGGGTAAGACACCAGGCTTGTCGATCGGAAGATTGCAAGTTCGGAGGTTCGAATCCCTAGCCCTGCTTGCGGAGTGAGCTCCCGCACTAGCTCCAGCTCTTGCCAACCTTGCAATTCGAGAGCATGCAAATGCAAGTAGATTAATAGGTACCACTTTGGTGGGTAGGTAACAGCGTTCCGCGCGTGTCATGCGGCCACATGACCGTGGAAGTGTCTTCAGACAACACTGGCTCTTTGGCTAACAAACGGAGATGAGCACCGGCCCCTAGAGTTGGACACGACTGCACAAATGTGCGGGGGGAACCTTTACCTTTACCTATATTATACATACATAAATGTACATACTTAACAACACTTTCAACTCGTTCTGTCTTGGAGTTTAATAGCACAGTACTATTTAAGTCTTTGCAGAAGTAAACTTCAATGAATTTAGAATAATGTATGTAAGTTTGCAATATATGGTGTTTTAATCCTGGCTTGGGAGTTCATGAAATCATGATTGGTTGGTTTGGATGTGGTGGTAAACAATCATTTGCTTAAACTTAAAATGTTTCTCCCTAAGCTACATTTTTAGATGGGAAGAAAGGCATTTTTTTCATTTTTCAATCTCTGGTTTAAATGAGAAGGAACATTATGCTCAACCAATCCCTTCTAATCCACTAGTTTTGACATAGCTTGATATTTTATAGTAATTTCTCCCATGATAGTTTCCTTAATTTGGCATGGGCAAAAATAAGTATAATGCATGAATTCCACTATAAAACACATTACAATTATCTCTCTTACAGACGTTACATGCTGCGTTTTGGCTAGCAGATATGTTATCCTAGTAAAGAGATACAGTATTTTTTTCTCAGTTTTATGTTCACAATATCAACTGTAAACCATCATCACATTCTTCCAGATAGCTCTTCCATTTGTTTCTTTAGAACAATTTGAGATATAGGCAAATGGAAATTGGAAAATAGATCAGTAATTTTATTGGTGGTCTGAAATTTCAGTTGGTGTTTATTATGTCCTGTAACCTATTAAGGGGTGTGGTGGCTCAGCGGGTAAGACACCAGGCTTGTCGATCGGAAGATCGCAAGTTCGGAGGTTCGAATCCCTAGCCCTGCATGCGGAGTGATCTCCCGCACTAGCTCCAGCTCTTGCCAACCTAGCAATTCGAAAGCATGCAAATGCAAGTAGATGAATAGGTACCACTTCGGTGGGTAGGTAACAGCGTTCTGCGCGCGTCATGCCAGCCACATGACCGTGGAAGCATCTTCGGACAACGCTGGCTCTTCGGCTAAGAAACGGAGATGAGCACCGGCCCCTAGAGTCGGACACGACTGCACAAATGTGCGGGGGGAACCTTTACCTTTACTAACCTATTGAAATGCAGTAATTTCTTTCAATTTGTGAGCAGCCCAGGGCTCAGTTCAGGTGATATACATTGCCCATACATGATGAGATTAGTTACTACCCATGTTACTGTGCTGAATATTAGATAAAGACAAAGATTATGATTATATGAAGAATATTATTCTTTTTACTTTGCTAATAGCATAGGAAAAAAGTGCTTATTGCAGTGTTGTGTATTTTTCTTTTCGTTTGATGTTGATTATGTGTATGAATGTTTTTAACATTGTCACAAAATGTAACTGCAAGAGTTCAAATGTTCTTGCACAGCACATTTAATTTTTCAAATATTGTTTTAAAATAAGCACAAAAAAATCAGAAAGAAATGCAACCCTTGGCTTTAATCTTCAGAATGCACTTGGATTTCTACCTAGATTGTAATATGAAATATTTTTTTTAATTCAGTCCACACACTGTACACCATCATTCCAAACAGCAGGGTGAGGAAACTTATCCCTCATCAATGGGACTACATTGCACCTTCTCCCAACCCAGTGCTATCAAATGTGTGAAGCTTTGCCAGGGAAAGATCTTCCACTGAATAATGCATGAAAACTGGAAAACTGGAACAGAAATCTTTATATAAATAAAAACAGGCTCATTCCCTGCAGAGAGAAATGGGGAGAGATTACGTTGCTGCTTCTTGCATGGAAAAAATAATGCTTCCTGCGTCTTATTTTATAAAGAACTCAGTGACTTTTGCACTTTGAGGGATGGAATTTCAGGGCTAGGAGATGCTTTGCTTGAGGTTTTGCAGGTTGGATGATAATGACTCAGGGGCCAGGGGTTCCCAGGCCTTTTATTATGGTATTCATTTTCAACACTAAAAACTTCAGTGCTGAAATTGCGTATTTCAGCCATGGATATGACCCAAATAATTGAGGGCCTGATGTTCAGTGGGGGGGTCACATGTTAGATCTGTTTTTTGTCTCAGGGCAATGGTGACTTGATCAGAAGTTGGGGGTTGTCTCTGTCCCTTGTCATGGACATATCACTCTTGCTTTAGAATTCTCTATACCATGTCCCTGTGGCAGAGAGGAAAGACCCATTGGATTGGCCTCCTGGATGGACCCTGTTGGGTTTCAGAGGGCACTTGGGAAAGTTCCCAAGGATCTGTGAGCTTAGTCTCCTCTTGGAATGAGATAGTGGCTGAAGTCTTGGATTAGATTGTCCTTGCATAGCCTCTCTATGCATGTGGATCTCGAAGGGTCCCCTGGTTCTCAGAGGAACTCTGAGAAATGAAACAGCAGAAGAGATGCCTAGAGCGCTGCTGGAGGAAGGCAAAGAGCAAGTGTAACCAAACATGGGTAAGAATGTTTATTAATGATTACAGTGGGGTGATAAAAGTGGCCAAACAGAGATATTTTTTCCACTCTTATTGTATCTGCAATTTGATGTTCTGCAGCCCTGTTTAAGGTAACCCATTCTCTCCTTGGGAGGGATGGGTCAGAAGATCCCCTGAACAGCTGCTGTGAAGATTTTTCAAGATATCTATTGGATAAAGATGGGAGATGGGCGGTCATATAAATTTAAATTATGAATGAATGAATGAATGAATGAATGAATGAATGAATGAATGAATGAGGTCATATAAATTTAAATAATGAACGAATAAATAAATAAAAAACCAGTTGGATTTATTTTGAGTTGGACTCCAGCTCTGCAAGTCTTGTAGAATTGACTGAGGCATAGTCTTGTGTGGTTACCTGGGAAGGATTTGAGTCTATTGGTCCTAAGGAAGTAGACATGGTCTTTGGAACCACCTATCCTGACTGATCATGGCCCCCTGGGAGGTGATGTATAGTTGGGTCTAGGTGGTGGGGAATTCATCCTTAAGTAAGGAGGTGGTTCCACCTGTTGTTAAGGAGGCAGTAGTCTGCCCCTTCCTCAGCAAGCCATCCCTGGATCTGATAGTGTTGGATAATTTCTGACCTGCCTTCAACATTCCCTTTTGGGGCAAGATTATTGATAAGGTGGTCTGTCAGTAGATTATCTGGAAACAGATTATCTGGAGGCCTTTTATCTGGAGGCCTTTCAGTCAGGCTTTAGGCCTGGACATAGTAACAGGTGGCATTGATTGCACTTCTGGATGACCCCTGGTGGGACTGGAATGAGAATGGTGCATCCATTCTGGCTGTCCTTGATCTCTTAGCAGCCTTCAATACCATTGATCACAGTATCCTTCTGGACCAGCTCAGTGGTTTGTGAGTGAAGGCATGGTGTTGCAGTGGCTCTTCTTCTTCCAAGATCAGTTCCAGTCAGTGTTGAAGGTAGGGAGAGATCCAACCCTTGATTCTTGCTTTGTGGAGTACCTCAGTGCTTGGTTCTCTCTCCACTCCTGTTTTACATCTATATGGGGCCATTGGGTTATCTGTTGGCATGGGATTAAATATCAGCAGTATGCTGATGATACCCAATTATACATCTCAACCTCTTTTTGCCAAGTGATGCCATTAAGGTTCTCACTCAGTAACTGGAGGCTGTGGGGGCATGGATGGAGAGAAACAAACGTATGCTCAACCCTAGTAAGACCTGAGTGGTTCTGGATATTGAAACGTCCTGGAAGCGATGATTCTGAATAGGCTTGCACTACCCCAGACTCCTGCTTAAATAGCAGGTGGTAACCATGACTTGGATGGCCTTTGTACCATTCTGTCAGCCCTTCAAGGTAGATCAGGTTAGGGAACCAATGCCATGTAGTTCAGTACTACTTTTATTGCAAAGCTATAGTAACAGAATCTTGCAAGTCTGAATTTGCTTGCCCCCTTTCTTCCTTTATTTTCACGTGAACTGGGGCTTTTCTGAAACATTTATTCATGTTACATTCTTGCCCCAGACCCAAGCCCCTTTTAGGTGACCATTGCCTTGTTAGCAGCTCTTCCTCTGTCCCTCAAGGCCTTTCCCTCTGTCCTCTACACATTCCATCTTGTGTGCTGTTTGTGCCCTTTCCTAGATTTAGAGGCCCTACTCACTGTAATTCATGCATTGATCACCTCTTGTCTGGATTACTGCAACGTGCTCCAGAAGGCTGCCCTTGAAGACTTCATGGAAGCTGCAGCTGGTCCAGAATGTAGCTGCATGAGTAGTTATGGGTATAACTCAGAATGCATCTCTACTTTATGAGCTGCATTGGTTGCCAGTGGGTTTCTGGGTGCAATTCAGGGTGCTGGTTATCACCTTTAAGACCTTTCATGGCACAAGGCCGAGTTATTTGTAGCTCTGCCCATCTGATAAGATCCAACAGAGTCAGCATGCTCTGGGTTTCATCTCTTAAATAATGCCTCTCCCTCACTGTGCATTCCCTATGGAGTAGCATTCCCCTAGATTTGGGTAGCTCCAACCCAGCCTACCTTTTCTAAAGCCTTAAAGATCTGGCTTTCCCTCCAGGCATGAGGATTTGAGCTCCTGTCCACTGTGACTGCCTGTTTGTTCGGTAGCTTTAGCGGAATTTTTGTATAAATGTTATATTTTATATTTTATGGTAACTATTTTTTGTTTATTGTTTTATGTGTAAGCTGCCCCATTTGAGAGAGTATATACTGTAAGTCATTTAAATAAATACAATTTTCATTAGATTCCACATTTTCATCTTTCACCTAGACTTAAAAGTCCCTGATACCATAAGATTTCAGTCATTAGTATGAGCTATATCAGGGCTTTCCAAAGTTTTCCCACGGCGACACACCAACCACCGTTGGTGTGTCGCCGCAGGAAAACTTGGAAGTGCCGCCATTGCGGCAGCGCGCAAAAACCCGGAGGCACTGCTGCTGCTTTCGGTTTTTGCGCGTCGCCGTTGGTGTGTCGCCGCGGGAAAACCCGTAAGCGCTGATGATGATCAGCGCTTCCGGGTTGTGTGGTGACACACCAGACTGTGTGTGGCGACACACTTTTGTGTCGCGACATACAGTTTGGAAAGCTCTGAGCTATATGTACCTTATTCAGATTTTCACCTCTCATTGTGCAGTTTTTAATTACTGCTTGGCATGCAGAAGTGTAGAAGTTAGATTAGTTTTTGCCTCTTGGTGAGTTGTTTTAAAATAGTGTATGAATTACAATTTGTATGAAAAGAAACTTACTTAACTTTTAGAAGCTTTTTACATCCAAGGGCTACTTTGATTCTGGGACATAGGATCTGTTTTCCTGGAGGCATAAGCACGTTCCATTTGGCTGGGCATGCTTTGCTGATTTTCCATTCAGTACAAATGGAAAGGATGAGAAATCAAGTTTCTTTATTATAAAGTAGAGAAAGGAATGGAAGTGTCCTTGTTGCAAGAAAACAATTTTTCCTTCCATGAGCCATTTCCTGATTTTTCATGCTGTTTGGTATGAAAGTAGCTCATCTTCTCAACATGTACTATAGGAAGGAAGAGCTTGAGGAGAGGGGACAGCTGGTAGGATGGATGGATGGATGGATGGATGGATGGATGGATGGATGGATGGATGGATGGATGGATGGAGAATACAATGGTCCATGGACCAAAAGATCCCTGTGTTTGTTTTATATAAATGCATCATTATAAAAATTGTTTGTTGAAGTGGAATTCTAAGGTTAGATACTGAATTCCATCAACATTGTATTTCATCTTTTTATTTTAAGAGGCTTTTTTGCTAACTGATATAACCAGAGATAGATGTGATCATATGTCATAATCATAAGTGTTAATCTGCAACATGGAATGAGGGAAAGTAGTTGCTCCCATCCAATTTAAATGGATCTTGTTTGTTTGTTTTACTGATACGGACATAGATTTTCAAAAATATCTTCAATCTGTTCTTATAAGTAGTTGTATAACTAGATTCATGCAGCCAAGTGGTCTTTGGCTTTCTATTTCTTAGAACAGCAATCTCCCAAAGCTCTAATCATTTTGATAACACTTAATGATGTGATATGGATTTGTGTTTGAAGTTAAAAAAATATAATTGGACATGTAAGAACTTCCATCTAAAGTCTCTCAATATTGGCCTACTACTATTTGTTGTTGAAACATTAATTGCAATCTTAAGATGCCTCTTGAGATCTTTTGTAAACTACAGTGTCACTGAAATTCTGAGTCTTATGTTTTACTGAAATTACTAGGGCTTATTTCCAAGTACATTTTTAGAACTCGAGTGAGTCTAGTGTTTTTCTGTATATCTCAAGATAAGGTAGTTAATCAGATTTATGCTAACTTGTTTAGAGACACATCGAGAAAATAAAAACACTTGTTCTATAAATGAGTTATTTTGATGTCCCAGCGGTATTTATTTTATTTGTTACAGTTAGTCCAGCTCAGTTCCATCAGTATGTCTCACAATCTTTAAATATAAGACCACCACTGAGAGACTTCTTTAGGCATCTTCACAATCCTTCATGTGCAATCATGGTCTTTGGGCAACACTTCTCACAGTGACAGTAAAATTCCCCAGTGTTTCAAAAGCAGGTTCTCATACACCATGGGCTTGATTATACCATGTTTTTTAAAGGCATTTTACTGTTTTACTACAGTATAGATTTTTTAAAATTTGTGTTGTGACACTGAGGTTGTTATAACATTTGCTTTTGTTCTTTCTTCAAGATATCCAGAAAGTGGCATTGTGGAAATGACTGTCCATAATCTGCGGCCTCGAGCAAGAACTATTTTGAAGTGGAATGAATTACATGTGGGTGATATGGTGATGGTTAATTACAACGTAGAGAGTCCAGAAGAAAGAGGATTCTGGTTTGATGCAGAAATTACTTCTCTAAGGGAAATTTCAAGGACTAACAAAGAGGTTTATGCCAAAATTATGCTGGGGTAAGATTTTATTGATTAATACTACAGTCTGTCTACATTGTTTAAATTATTTCAGTTTCAAATAAAACTTTTCAGTGGATCACAAAATCAGTGTATTCTTTCAATGCTATTTATCTTTTTTCACTGGAATATCTTTTTTTCTGACTAAAACAGGGCTTTCCAAACTTTTCACGTTGGTGACACACCAACGGCGGTGCGCAAAACCCCAGAAGTTTTGGGTTTTCGCCTGCTGCCGCGGCGCTTTTGGATTCTTGTGTGTGGCGGTGTCCTGGTGTGCCGTTTGAAAACTCGGAAGCACTGATGGCCCGCCGCTGCGCGCGCTGCTTCACACAACAGCAGTGGTGTGCCATCAGCGCTTCCGGGTTTTCGCGCAACACACCTGGGCCCTGCAGGCGACACAGTACTGTGTCGCAACACACAGTTTGGAAAGCTATGAACTAAAAATAAGTACTGACTAAAAATTATTTGTATTTTATATTGATTTTGATTTGGAGGGGCTACCAATGTGAAGTTCTGTCCTAGAGAGAGAGATTAGACTTCTCTTCAGAGTAAATCCAAGAATACAGAACAGAGCATACAAGTCAAATGTTTATTTTCATTGTTTCTCAGTCACCTGAAGATGCGCTCATGGGAATGGGCGACCCCATCTTTTCTGACTAGAAGACAGGGCTTAAGAGTTTTGACATCTGGTAGAGGATATCCCCTCTTTCTCAGTCTTTGCTCTGCTGTCTGCAGAAGAGGAAAAGCATCTTTGTTTTCAGAGGCCAGTCATATGGAGGCACAGACTGATGGAAAGCATCCATGGCAGTTATTACTTGCCAAAGAAGCATCTTCTTTTCTATGTAGTGTTTCCCCTGAAGGAAACAGCCTGGAATGTGGCAGATAGAGAGTTGGAACTTGTCTCCCTTTCTACTTTGAGTGGCGTAGATCACATAAAGTAAGGAGAAAAACAGAACACAGTAGCTGGTCGTGACAAGATAATACCAACTGAAGAGGGCATCAGTGGCTTTTCTCCATATCCCCAAAGTGGTGGCAAGAGCACATGGAAGTGCCAGAAGGAGAGGCATGGGCAGGTGATAGGTCCGGTTGGTCCTTCAGTGGTACCCTTGACAGACCTCTCCAGTCCCGACAGGGAGCTGCAAATGAATGGCCTATGAATCTTTAGTGACCTATCATCCAAATACTAAGCAGTGGGCTGTGTAGATGTATCAGACATCTCAGCACTAGAGATCTTACACCTGCCCCTGGATATTAACTGGCACATAAACGGACTCCCTCATCTAGTAGAGATGAGCAAAGAGCCTCCGTGGCACCTCCCAATATGAATGGGCATCCCGAGCCAGGGACTGATCATATACCCTGATTTGAAGTGGCTACAACATTGCACCTGGTAATTGAACAAGAGCATCTTTTAATTACTGATTTTCAAGTCTTAGCAGTGGAGTCTATTTTAGCATTCAATTACCAGGAAACTACACCAAATGACCTGGCATATCAGGCTCCTTAGTATTTGCCTAAAACCTTAAAGGATTCTTTCCTAAGCATAATACTCAGAGTCTATTTAGATTGAGGAAAAAGGAACGGGGTTACAAGCCTTCTAGAACTATGTCCCAACTAAAATCAGTATATCTCCAGAATTTATTAGGGCAGCAATGTCTGTCTTCTGAACTGCCTTCTGGTGAACTGGCAGTTCTTTTCACTGATAACAAAGCTTGCAGATAGTGGTTTACTCAGTGGTATCTGACAAGCTATTACGTGATAGGTGTTCACACACGGTGGTACTAGAGAAAAAGTCTTGTGGCAACTTCAGCAAGAGTATCAGGACTATGGTTTCTCTAAACCAGACTGGATAAAGGACTTAATTTCCCCTTGAAAATTAAGGTATATTACAGACTGGTTATTATAGTAAAATACTGCTTTTTTCTTTGATGTAGGCTTTCATAGAGAAGATAATTGCAAAAAGTAATTTCACATACCCCATTTAGCAGATTTTGGATGCAGTAGAGTAAATTTCCATCCAGGCATCCCCCATCCCCCCAAATAATAGACCAATTAATTGTATCCAAAATAAGCTAGATGAGCCAATTGTGTGTTAATTTTACCATAATTTTATGTCATCTCTGGCAACTTACATTATTTGAGTCAGTTTTCTTCATTTTTTTTATTTTCGCCATTACACAAATGATGCATATTGATTCAATGACATACTTCCATATTTAAAGGTCATTTGTAAGTAATGGACATCTCTGCCCACAATGGTGGTGTTCAAAAGAGATTTCATTGTAACTCAGATCTATTTAAAAATTTCTATACTATGCTACTTAATATCCAACATGAAAATGAAAGAAAAGAAAGTGACAATTTATTCTGGCACATTATTTGTGGCATGATGTAGGATATTTCACATTTAGATGAATCAGTATTCCATATTCAGATGAATAAGCTAAACTATGGAATATAACATTTCATTATTTGCAGGACTTTTTTGTCACATACATTTAATATTATTCAAAACATGTATTTTTTGTTATACCCACTACGTGTACAAAAGTAGCAGAAGTTGCGATCATGTGTGGCTGAAACGTCTGCAAGGAAACAAGGCTCAGAGAGCACCAAGGACTCCACAGTTCAACCCTGAGCTACAAATATTCTCTTCCATGTGTATTTATTTTATTTATTTAATTTTTATCCTGCCTTTATTATTTTTATAAATAACTCAAGGCGGCAAACATACCTAATACTCCTTCCTCCTCAACAGCAACCCTGTGAGGTGAGTTAGGCTGAGAGAATGACTGGCCCAAGGTCACCCAGCTGGCTTTCATGCCTAAGGCGGGACTAGAATTGACAGTCTCCTGGTTTATAGCCTGTTGCCTTAACCACTAGACCAAACTGGCTCTCTAAAACTGTAGCTTGTTTTATACTCTTTATGAGCATACAGGAAAATATATTTGCTTCCTTTTGGCTCTTTCTTGACTAGGGACAGGTCAGCTAGCATAAAACTTAACCACTGGAACCAGCTTTTGATATTTTTAATTCTGAGTTTTTGATCTAGAGATCATATCTCTATCATATCATATATCATATCATATATCATAATATCTAGCAAATAAAGATAAAATAATTGTAAAATACTAAGCCCTTTCTACGGTTTGGTTATAATATTACTGAATAGCCACATACATTTTTTTGTGTGTGTAGATATGTAATGTAATTTTTCTTGAAGCTTTGTTGTCTGTACCATGGAAGTAAATAAAATTAATAGTGTATGTTAGCTTGCATTTCTTGCTTCAAATCGTTCCCTGTTGACTTTGAGGAGGCTTTGACAGTAACTGTTATAACTGCCAAATTAATCAATTGCTTAGTTGATCATTTGTCTAATTGTGGTGGTGTAGCAGAAGTTAAAAAGTATACTTCTCTTGGCTTTCTGTATTTATTAGATTTATATCCCTACTGTCATTTTGGGACTCAAGACAGCATACATACCGTAGTGCTCTCTCCTCCTATTTTCCCCCAGAACAATAACTGGTGAGGTAGGTTGGATAAAGAGAGAGTGACTGGTCCAAAGTCACCCAGTGAGCCTCCATGGTTGGGAGGTCTTACTGCCTCTGGCTCAACACCCTAGCCACTATACCACGCTGGCTCTCACTCATGTTTTTCACTTTCCAACTATTATTTGGGATACCTACACTGCAATTCTGGAGAAATCTGCTTAGCAGTAAATTCCATTGAGTTCATTAGGGCCTACCTTTGATAACTGAACATAAATCACAGCCTTATTTTCTCCATAATAGGTTTGGTTTTGTAGCACCATGGATACTTTGATTCAGTAGTGAATTTATACAGAAATTAGGATTCATAGATTTTTGTTTTTAAAAATACTATGAAATTACAAAAAGAAACTATATAGCAGAAATATTACAGCAATGTAGTGATTTGTTTCAGGAACATAGCAAGAAGCAACATTTCAACTATGTTATGCTTCTGATTAGCCAGAGTTTTTGCTTTTCAGAAATAAAAGAGTATGCAAGTGGAGTACTTCACTGTGGTAATTTTTGCCTTCCAGAGGAAAGCATTTTCTTCTTACTTAGTATATCAGTGTTGCCAAGTGAAAATAGACTTAGGTCTCAGATTTGAGCTTGGCTAGAAAAGAGAAATTACTCAGTCACATAAAAAATGGCTGATTTAGTAGAGCAGTGTTATGTTTGGACAAGTGGCAACAGGAAGAGGTGTATGCTTGCTTTCATTAGTATGTGTTCTTCCCCCTTTCTCCTCAGTTTAAATGTTTTTTCCACTTTGCAGCAAGCTTTTGAGAGAGCTGAAACAAGTCACCAGCTCATTAGTTTTCTTTCCCTCTGATTATGCTTATTTCAGCAGTTCTCATAATCCTGCAGAATGAAACATTTTGGCAATGTTCTGATCTTCATTGTGGTGGCAGAGGACTGCCGATGTCCTGAAATAGAAGAGCCCTGCTGTAAGACCAGAAAGAATAATGGATTTGATGAACATATCTGCAAAAAAGGATAATAGTGAAAAGCAGCACAGTTATGACCTTAAGAATTTCTTTTCTCTTGCATCAGCAGACTCTGAGTATCTCTCTGAATACATTAGAGAAGACAATGTTCTTCATAAGTTTTCAACAGTCTTCATGGAAACACCTCCAGTCACCTGTTCCTGGAAGTGTATCCATAAAGCTAACGCTTGACAATATTGAAGAAAATCCAGAAGCAACTAGATTTGGGGTATTTTATAAATCCTGATGTATTTACTTGAGTCACGTTTGCCCACCTGATGCTGCAATTAGCAAGTGAGTAGCCATATAAAATAAATCGATAAAGTAAAAAAAAACTCTCTTGACAGTTACTAAGAACTATTCCAATCATAATCATTAAAAAAACCTAAATACTGAAACTATTGCAGGTATTTCATAAAGAAAAGTATTATTTCAAATTTAGGCAAACTTTGTTGCTGGCAATCTGTTTAAATTGTGGTGTAAATTATTAGTTTAAGGTTGTGCACACTTAAGCAACCACGTTATTCTAGTTTCTTTATTTTTATTTTTTCACCCTAAAAGATTTCAGTTTGTTTTTCAGTTGAATTGTACAGCTTGTATGTTATATTAAAGGTGGAAAAAATTCTGAAGTGATTTATCTTGGTCTGATTTTTTTACATCTCAAAAACCTGGCATTTTAACAGGGGTGTGTAGACTTTTTATATCCACTGTATATGTGGGAATGACCTGATTTTTTAAAAATAAAACACTGAGTTTTGAGGAGGAAAAATTAAGCAAATTAGGTTGTTATGCTTATGTTTCTATGTATGGAATCTTGCATATTAGATTGTGATAGGCAGGCTAACCAGTAGATATATTTCATTAATTAAACTACTCTGTGTTTCATTAATTAAACTACTATCCAGTATTGTGCTCTGAATATATAAAGAGAATTTCCTGCTGGAGTTGAATATGTTTGTCCATTTAATTACACTGAAAGAAATGAACATATTTTACTTGTCCACTAAAATGAATGAGGCCTATAATCAAAAGTCCTCTTCTTTAATTTCAGTGTTCTGATTTAGATGTCAGCCAGTCAGCTATGCTACAGTCTTGTTGCCTGATTCTTTTTTCTTTGATTTTCCATGATTTCTAAATATGCTTAATTTTTGGCTCTTTAAAAATACAGTATATGCTCTCAAGCACATTAGTATCTTTCTTTACTTGGTTCCATTTCTATTGGCACCATATGAGTTTATAGGGAGTGTCTGAAAGTGTTTTGCTTAATTGTATTTCCATATTGATTGTTAAATGTTTATGTTAAAATGAATAAAAATTAGGTTGGTTGTGCCTGTATTGTTGATCTCTTTTCCAGTTGATAACATTAGATATTTGTGATTTTTTTTCTTAATACAGTTGTTAATATGTAATTGGTTGCTAACATTGTATATCTGTTGTAAGATCTTCAGGTGGATGCATTCTTTGCTTTTCTATGAATATTAGTGAATATTTCCTGGATTAATATAATAATAATATTATTTCAGAACTGAGATCTGAAACATGCTTTTTATTTAGTTTTGAATTCAATCAGTAAATCTTATTCAAGCATATAATGTATTTGTAAAGTCAAAACGAGAGCCAGTTTGGTGTAGTGGTTAAGGCATCAGGCTAGAAACCGTGAGTTCTAGTCCTGCCTTAAGCACAAAGCCACTGAGTGACCTTGGGCCAATCACTTTCTCTCAGCCCTAGGAAGGAGGCAATGGCAAACGACTTCTGAAAAACCTTGCCAAGAAAACTGCAAGGACTTTTCCAGGCAGTCTCCGAGAATCGGATATGATTGAATGGATTTTTTTTTAAAAAGTTAAAACTGGCACCAGTAATTTCATGTAGCCTTGTTGTCTTCTACTGGACAGTATTAAAATTAGAATGAGAGAAATTGGGTTGAATCTTTTGTTTCTTAATTTTCAGGGGCCCAGATGATGTAATAAATGATTGCAAACTCCGTTTTATAGAGGAAATATACAAGATTGAAAAACCAGGAGCATATCCATTGACATTTGCAGATGGAGAGTTCAAGAGTAGGTATTTTGTATGCCTATGAAAGGTTTCCCATTTTTGAATAGTATTTTAAACGTATTTTTTAAGAAATAAATTTGATTACAAAAGATATTGTTTCCTATCTCTCTATCATCTATATCAGAGCTTTCCAACCTTTTCATGTTGGTGACACACTTTTTAGACATGCATCATTTCGCGACACACTCTTACAGCAGGGCATCATTTCACGACACACTCTTACAGCAGGGCACAAGGCAGGCACTAGGACCTGCGTAGAATCCTGGAAGGGCTCGGAGGTGGAAGCAGCCATGACACACCCAGACACTGAAGCCAACACACTAATGTGTCGCGACACACAGTTTGGAAAGCTCTGATCTATATCTAAATAAGCAAATACATTGGGGCAAAAAAGTATTTAGTCAGCCACCAATTGTGCAAGTTCTCCCACTTAAAAAGATGAGAGAGGCCTGTAATTGACATCATAGGTAGACCTCAACTATGAGAGACAAAATGAGAAAACAAATCCAGACAATCACATTGTCTGATTCGGAAAGAATTTATTTGCAAATTATGGTGGAAAATAAGTATTTGGTCAATATCAAAAGTTCACCTCAATACTTTGTTATATATCCTTTGTTGGCAATGACAGAGGTCAAACGTTTTCTGTAAGTCTTCACAAGGTTGGCACACACTGTTGCTGGTATGTTGGCCCATTCCTCCATGCAGATCTCCTCTAGAGCAGTGATGTTTTGGGGCTGTCGCTGGGCAACACGGACTTTCAACTCCCTCCAAAGGTTTTCTATGGGGTTGAGATCTGGAGACTGGCTAGGCCACTCCAGGACCTTGAAATGCTTCTTACGAAGCCACTCCTTCGTTGCCCGGGCGGTGTGTTTGGGATCATTGTCATGCTGAAAGACCCAGCCACGTTTCATCTTCAATGCCCTTGCTGATGGAAGGAGGTTTGCACTCAAAATCTCACGATACATGGCCCCATTCATTCTTTCCTGTACACGGAACAGTCGTCCTGGTCCCTTTGCAGAGAAACAGCCCCAAAGCATGATGTTGCCACCCCCATGCTTCACAGTAGGTATGGTGTTCTTTGGATGCAACTCGGCATTCTCTCTCCTCCAAACATGACGAGTTGTGTTTCTACCAAACAGTTCTACTTTGGTTTCATCTGACCATATGACATTCTCCCAATCCTCTTCTGGATCATCCAAATGCTCTCTAGCAAACTTCAGATGGGCCCGGACATGTACTGGCTTAAGCAGGGGGACACGTCTGGCACTGCAGGATCTGAGTCCCTGGCGGCGTAGTGTGTTACTGATGGTAGCCTTTGTTACGTTGGTCCCAGCTCTCTGCAGGTCATTCACTAGGTCCCCCCGTGTGGTTCTGGGATTTTTGCTCACTGTTCTTGTGATCATTTTGACCCCACGGGGTGAGAGCTTGCGTGGAGCCCCAGATCGAGGGAGATTATCAGTGGTCTTGTATGTCTTCCATTTTCTAATTATTGCTCCCACAGTTGATTTCTTCACACCAAGCTGCTTGCCTATTGCAGATTCAGTCTTCCCAGCCTGGTGCAGGTCTACAATTTTGTTTCTGGTGTCCTTCGACAGCTCTTTGGTCTTCACCATAGTGGAGTTTGGAGTGTGACTGTTTGAGGTTGTGGACAGGTGTCTTTTATACTGATAACAAGTTCAAACAGGTGCCATTCATACAGGTAATGAGTGGAGGACAGAGGAGCCTCTTAAAGAAGAAGTTACAGGTCTGTGAGAGCCAGAAATCTTGCTTGTTTGTAGGTGACCAAATACTTATTTTCCACCATAATTTGCAAATAAATTCTTTCCGAATCAGACAATGTGATTGTCTGGATTTGTTTTCTCATTTTGTCTCTCATAGTTGAGGTCTACCTATGATGTCAATTACAGGCCTCTCTCATCTTTTTAAGTGGGAGAACTTGCACAATTGGTGGCTGACTAAATACTTTTTTGCCCCACTGTACATATACAATTCATAGAAATAAGTTTATATTACAGGGGTATGTATTTTAATAGTGTGATTTCTGCAAAGGTATTTGTAGAGAAAATCAGAAGACAATGATTTAACTGTTTGCACATTTATGCCATCACTGCATATACTTATAGTAAACTCTGCTTACTCAGGCAACCTCTTTTGGTAATACCTCAGTATTTTTCCTATGTCTGAAAGATATCTTTAGTTAGGTTGCTCTTCCCAATGTTCTGGCATACAGAACCAAATAATTGTCTTTTGTAGGCCCAAGGTGGCACTAGAGAGCAATCTTACAGCCTTTCTTCAGTCCTGACCACTGTAGTAAATTACTGATTGATTGAGTTTCTAGGAAAGAAAAGATATAGGAGGAAGAGGACATATTGGAAGAATGTTCAGATGGTTTGGGCTGCCATTCTTCAGCAGCAGCTTCTTCAGGAGACATAACCAGCAGCCCAAGCAGCTCTCTTCCACTTGCCCAAAGAACCATCTTTTCCCCAGGTCCTTAGTGAGGAAGGAAAGATACTTTAGGAGGATGAAAAAATGTCTACTAGGCACTCAGTGCTGCTATTTTTTCAAAGTGATTTCACATTCCTGGCCAAGGTCTATAGACCAACAGCCTCAAAGGAGCCTAATCCTAGCCACCTACCAATCCACGTTTGGTCCTAGGGGAGACCAAAGCATTCCTTACAATGCCAGACCCATTGGTGAGTCTTCCCTTCCTAGGTATACTGAAAAGAATCATCAAGGTAGACTGGGTCTTTAAAGGTACAAAGAAAAGGTCTTCTACTGCAGCAAATGATGTTCCCCCTGCAGGCCACCTCCAAGGCTTTAAAGTCCCACTGTTAAATGCCGGAGTACAGGTAGTTCTCGACTTACCGACTGTCAATGGTTCAAAGTTATGACCGCCTCAGAAAAAGTGCTTTACGACCTGTACTTGCCCTTATAACGTCATATCACCCCTGTGGTCATGTGATAGCAATTCAGGCACTTGGCAATCAGCTCGCATTTATGACTGGCTGTAGCATCCTGCGGTCACGTGATCGCAATTTGCTACCTTTTTTGCCTGTTTCTGGCAAAAAAAACACCCATTGGGGAAGCTGGATTTGCTTAACGACCGCGGTGATTTGCTTAACCCATGATTCGCTTTACAGCTGCCATAAAATGGTCGTAAAATCGGGTCTGGCCACGTGGTGACTCGACTTACGACCTTAACGACTTAGGATGGAAATTCCGGTCCCAATTGTGATTGTAAGTCAAGGCTACCTGTAATGTCCTTGGTTTCCAGGTTAGTAATGCCAAATGATGGGGATCACATACCCAAACATCCCAACAATAGATGTAATTACATTCCTTTAAATAAGTCTCATGAGGCCAATGCTTTAGCTGTTTAAGTGGTGGGAGCCCCATCTGTGTTGAGCTGTGATTCTGTGGTTGAAACAATTTTTGGAGATGATTCCCTGCAAGGTGTTAGCAAACTGCCCAAAACTGCAGCTTTCACAGCCAATGCCAACTTATATTCAGTGCAGTTCTCAACCAAAGCAGTTGATTCAAATGTCATTTGGAGACATCTGTGGCTGAAGACTTGGAATATAAATGCTAAATTCTAAGTCAGTATTATCCTCCAGTGCCTTCAAGGTCTTTTGGTGACTCCTTCAACAAGATACTGGTTGAAATCAAAATAAAGCCCATCCACATTCATGAGAAGAGGAGACACGTAGTGCAACTATAAGAACCAAGTCACCCTTTCATCCCCAATATAAAACCACAGATGCAAGGGATCCAGCTGGCAGAACCAAATTACCAGCTAAAGAAGCAGCTAATGCACCAGCAGCAGTCCAGGGACTAAGTCTTCTCTTCCACGTGTTATCAAGATCCCTCACTGGAAGGCAAGCTTCACCTATTCTTCCAACACTGATTTTCTATCTCCACAGATGCCTGGGTGCTTTGCTTAGTATTAATTACATGTTTATTGAACCATGCGTCTCTGTATTTTTAAAATTGTCTAGTTCCCCACCCCTGCTCTAGGTTAAGAAACTCCCAAGATAAGATTTCTGTGTCTGGGTTTACAGTATGTATACTGTATCTTCTTCCAATGCAAGGCTCTGCCTGAACTCTACTTATCCA
This sequence comes from Charina bottae, assembly GCA_023362775.1. Classification (NCBI taxonomy): domain Eukaryota; kingdom Metazoa; phylum Chordata; class Lepidosauria; order Squamata; family Charinaidae; genus Charina; species Charina bottae. The sequence goes on along the minus strand of JALMGJ010000002.1, from coordinate 201,797,390 downwards.
GCAGAGAAACAATGCTTGTCAATGTCAATACTAAAATGTATTTTTAAATTGTTACACAGATACTGTTATGCAGCCACCTTTCCTTTTTTTCCCTCTTAATTTGTTTGCATTTTATTTATTTATTGTTTGATTTATATCACCGCCCATCTCCCCCCACAAGGGGACTTTTGTCTCTTCCACTGCTGCTTCAGACAAACAAAAGTGTTTGTCTTAAACATATACTGTATAAATGTGGACGAGGTTTGGCATAGATTGGATATCCAATGAGCAAAATATTTTCTACATTACTTGTTTGATTTCAGTAAGATACTTTATAACATATTTTTTATTTATTTTATTTATCAGATTTTTATCACCGCCCATCTCCCCCTCGAGGAGGGACCCTGGGCGGTTTACAATAAAAACAAAATTTAAAGTTCAATACAAGTTATCAATAATATAAATAGAGGATAAAAATATAAAATACAATAAAATCCAGATGGTGATAAGTTCTTCTTATATGCTTTCACAACTAGGTTATTCAGGTGGATCTAGTTCTATTGTACTCCTTCCCGATAAAATTTTGTTATTCCTTTGGAGAGAATTACAGCCCAATTGCCTGATGGCAGTACTCTTTGCATGACTGACTGACTGGTAGCCTGCAATTGCTTATATTTAAATTTGCTTTCCTGGTGGCTATCACCCCAGGAAGCCAAGCTAGGGAATCTTTGTGATCGTTGTATTTGCTTTTTCAGAAAATGTACTTAGACAGATTTTTTTAATCTAGACTCATAAATGCTTAATATTTTCAATAGTTGTTTGTTTATATAATTAACTTTATGTGTAGTCAGTGTTCAAGCCCCTTTTTAATCACTTTATTTCCCTTTCTCCTTCTTTCTCTCTCTTCGCCTTTGCAGGAAAGAGTGGTCCTGAATGTAAACACTGCAGAGCTGACCCAAATAAAGAATGTCGATTTTGTTCTTGTTACCTATGTGGGGGGAAACAGGATGCACATATGCAACTTCTCTGTGATGAGTGTAACATGGCCTACCACATATACTGCCTGAACCCACCATTAAGCAAAATACCAGAAGATGAGGACTGGTAAGGAACATAGTTTTTGTAATTGCTTCCTAAATAGACAAAACTGATTTTTGCGTATGTTCCTCTGTAATATTATAGAGAATATTATAATATATAATATTAACAAATTTTATATTATATCTTTTTTAAAATTGGTTTTATTGTAATTTCCTTGTTTTGATTTTTGCTTAACCAGCATACAAGTATGCTTAACTGGCATACAAGTATGATTTAAAAAATAAGCCCTCCAAAATACACTCTTTCATTAAGTGCATCAGAAAAGGACTCCCAACAGTAAATCTGTTTCTTCATTACAAAGTTTGAAATTTGTGGTGTATTCAGTGAGTGAAAGAATGAGTTTTGGATTGTTTATATTGTACTAAAAGAGGACTACATTCAAAAATCAGTTTCATTGCCAATATAATTAAAATTGATTGATACCGATTATTTCTAATGTCCTGCTAGTGCTAAAAGAATGGGAAAAATATTTTTCTCCTACACACTCTAAACACCTATGTCCAGATGAAATCAGAATTGTAACCCTCACTTTTAAATTGTAAGCCTTTAGCTATAGAAATTCTTGGAGTTCATCTTATGCGTGGTATTAGATGTTGAAGCTACGGTATAGTAGCCACAGGCTTATTGTGAAGTAGGTTGATTGGTCCTGTTCTTTTTGCCAGCAAGAGTTGCTAAAGAAAGTTCAACAGATCATTCTGTAATTTACTCAGTATAATGTGCAGATTGAAATCTTTGGCTTGATCCTCTTGTACTCAGAGTTGAGAGTGATGATGGTTTGTTCATAACCTTCAGCTCTGTGATTTGTTTAGCCACTCCTTCTGACAGGAGGAGCCAAATAGAAGCTGTTGAACAGTGTGCACCAGGAGATTGTTTGTTTGCAATTCACCCCAAATGTTCAGAATTTCAAAGCAACTGCAGTCTTTTAGGAAGAGAAGCTAAATTTGGAATACCACACAATTTTTTGTAGAATGATGAATTTTGAAAGTATTTGCTGATGATAGTATATTTTTTTCTTTCTTCTGCATATCATAGAGAATATCCAGGAGCACAAAACCTGTCTAATTAGGATAAATATCATTCAGCAGTGCTTGCTCAAAATTAAGGCTTAATTATCTTGGGCAGTGTAATTGTTATATTGTTTGCTTAACCAGCTGCTAGCAAGTGCGATATTCAGATGCTTATCCGAAACCTGCAGCTGCAGGGGAGAGTGATGATCCCAGCTTCCCTCATATAATTCCTACATTGGACAAATATGTGAGATTTCTCCTAGTTCTTTGTTTTTGGCAGTGGTTGTTGGGTGCACATACTGGAATGGTGGTGAAATGGGATCATGGTTTAGTTTTGCATTTCATAGAATACCTCACTGTCAAATCCAAGCTTGAAGCCAAGAGAGAAGCAGCAAATTATGTCTAACCGTGCCCTGTTTATTTCAAGGCCAAAACCCTCATATAGTATTTGGGGGAAATTATGTGCTGTGGCTGGAAGAACAGCCCTACCTAATACAGTGGAACAAATGCAATTGATCCTGTTGGTTTCGGTTTTACCTCTTTTACTGGCATTGGGTTGGGTGGTGGGTAGCTGATTTAACCTTGGATCCCACTGTGTAACTTTCCCAGCATAGTTCGCCATTGCCTTTTGAAAAGGATTAGACATCGTTTGTGTTAGCTTTTATGTTCTCTTTTAAACTTTTAATAAAATTTATATTAAAAAAAGGATTAGACATCAAGGTCAGGATGTCAATACATACTCAAAATAATTGATAGTGAACAATTGAACACAGAAATAAAATCAGAAGGATTTTTTGTCTGTTACATGCAAATACAGGTAGTCCTCGATCTATGACCATTCATTCAGTAACCGTTCAAAGTTGCGATGGCATTGAACGAATGGTGGTTACGACCGGTCCTCAGAGTTCTGGCCATCCCAGCACCCCTGCGGTCACATGATCGCCATTTGCAGCCTTCCCTGCCAGTTTCCCCAGAAAGTCAATGGGGAAGCTGGCAGGGAAGGTCGCAAGTTGCACCCTCCCCCAGCCCCTCTGTGCTTGCGTTTTGCCAACCACTCGCGCACCGTTGCCGCGCCTCCCTTGCACCTTCACACACCCAGCCCTCGCTGTGCACTCTCCCCAACCCATGCCTCTCGCTCGCACCCTCCCCTGACCCGCACCTCTTGCGCACCCCCTCACACCCTTGCACACTCTCCCTGACCTCTGCTGCACCTCTCGCACCCTCACACACCCTCCCTGGCCCGCGCCGCTCTTGCATACCCAACCCGCGCTGCACCTCTTGCGCACCCCCTCGCACCCTTCCCGACCTGTGCCGCATCTTGCACAGCCTTGTGCAGCCTCCGCAACTCTCCCCTGCACCCCCGTGTACCCCCTCGCTTCCTCTCCCACCCAGCAGCAGCCACTTACCTGCCTGCTGGCCTGGGACTAGCAACTTCCTGCCAGCTTCCCCACTGATTTTGGTTGTGGGAAGCTGGTAGGAAGTTGCCTCGCCTAACAGCCGTGGGATTCAGTTAACAATGGCAACCAGGACTGCAGGGATTGCCATTGCTAGGCAATGCAGTTGTGCTTTATGATCAAATTGCTTAGCAACGGAAATTCCTGTCCCAATTGCTGTTGTAAGTCGAAGACTACCTGTATAGTGTAGGTCTTGAACTGAGACTTTGGAGGTTTAATCAATTATGGAGCTTACTGTGTGATTTTGAGTCAGTCTGACAGTCTAGTCTCTCTCACAAGATACTATGGTGATAAAATTATATGCCACCTTGAGCAAAAAACAGATATAAATGCAATAAATAAATAATATCCATAGGATTAAAAGAGGTGAAAAAAAGGAATTTACAAGAAGTTGCAAGAAATATAAAGGAAAAAATAAGAAATATAAAGCCACAAGGAGCTGTGTTTTAGGTGCATATTGCATGAAATTCATTTCTTGATGTTACTCTTATTTTTATTTATAGTTTAATAGATTTTAAAGTAATTAATATTTTAGGTACTGTCCTTCCTGTAAAAATGATTCTAATGAAGTTGTAAAAGCTGGGGAAAAGCTCAAACAAAGTAAAAAGAAAGCAAAGATGCCATCTGCCTGCACTGACAGCCAGCGAGATTGGGGCAAGGTAAATAATATTTACAAATAGATACTGTTGTATGTATTCCCTAATAATAATTGTCCCCTCATGTCCTCCATAACTTCATAATCTAAGTTTGAAAATAATTCCTACATAAAATAATCCCCAAAAACCCAGAAAGGTTACCTGATGTCACTGTTAACTACTTATATGCTAGGTTAGAATTATCTGAGTTTCAGCTAATCAGTTGATTGACCACTATGTAAACTTTCATATAATTAAAAATTGATTTAGAAGTAACCTCTCTCCCCCCCCCCCAAAAAAAAATCAAACACTTTTTGACTCAGTTTAAACATCATACCCTACTGTGATTTTTAGTAAACATAGTATGGAATTGAAATCATGATTAGGAGTTGAAACTAATGATAATTTAGAGTATGCTTATTCTCCTTCCATGTTGCTGGCAAAGTGAAATGAAATGATGTTTATTATTTTAGTGTTACTTTTAAAAGTAACTACAGTTACTTTTAAAATCAGGTTGCCAACTGGTATGCTAGAGAATCCCAAGTTAATTGTTCATAGCACAACTTTTGCATTATTTTAGATTACTACTATGGCTCTTGTGGCTCCTGTTAGATGCAAATAGATTTTTATTATTTTAGCTTTGTCAGCAACATCAGAACTTTCAAGCATGAATAATAAAATGCTGTGTATGTGGAATGGTCTTGAATAAGAGTATTTCAGATATTCAATTAGTTCAGAATACAGCAGTGAAACTGTTGGGAGGAGCTGTTTAGGTGGATAATATTTGAATAAAAGTCTTAACTGGGTTCTAGTCTTTCTTTGGGCACAATTTAATAAACCTATGATGAGTTTTGTAGCTTGGTACTATGGTATCTGATTTCTCTGCCTCACTACGAACCTGCCTGTTCTTTAAGCATTTCATCAAAACGTTTCCATGTATCTGCCACCATCTTCAAAGGGTCAGTGAATGGTGCCTGGGTATAATCCATAAAAAATGCCAGTGATTTCTAGTTGTGTAATACTTTCCCAAGGGGCAATTGGATCTTGCCAACTCTGTTATTTGAATGCTAATAAATTGGCAGTTATGCTTTTAGAAAAGCCCCTCACCTCTTATAAATAGAAATGGCTCTTCTAAGATGGTGCCTCTTGTGATATGTGCTTGTACCAGCTAAATTAAAATCCTTTGGAAGCTAAGGGACTTCAGTAATGGCTGAGATAGGGGTTAATAATGGAATTTTAATCTAGATTAGAGAAAATTCTGTTAACTGGTTCCAGTGAAAGATTTTGTTCTATCTATTCTGGACAGAGAACTCTGAAAATCCTAATTGAAAAGTATATTATAAAACATATAAATATAGTAGTCCTCACTTACGGGGCTGGGAACTCCATCACGCAGCGACGCAGTCATAAGGCAAGATGTCACATGACCATGCCAAATAATGACAGCAGTTCTGGCAGTCCCAGTTGCTGTCATTTGGCAAATCCTGCATGGTTGCAGCGTCCCTCAGTCATGTGATCGCCATTTGCAACCTCCTGCTGGCTTCCCCATTGACTTTGCTTGTCAGAAGCCAGCAGTGAAGGTCGTAAATGGCGATCATATGACCACTGGCACTGTAATGTTGTAATTGTGAGCTGGTTGCCAAGCATCCGAATTGTGATCATGTGACCGCAAGGACGCTGTGATGGCTGCAACTATGGGAACCTGTTGTAAGCCCCCCTTGTTTATCACTGTCATAACTTGAAGTGGTTGCTGAACAAGTGGACATTAAGTGAGGAATACCTGTAAATACTGTATATCTGCAATATGAAAAAAAATTAGTTTTTATTCTGTCTTTTATATGCTGCTAATAACGGATAAATGTGCTCATTTTATATATAATTCACAGTAGCTGTTCTCAAAAAAATGAGCAAAGCCACCTGGGATCATTTTTACATTGACTCTCTTAGAACAACAGCCTGTTTTCAAAACGGCTTTTGAATACCTCTATCTCAGTAAACTGTGGATTAAAACATTGGTAAAACATGTATTTCTTCATAAAGTTTCACAACTACTGTGATTAATTGCTTGCTGTGTTCTCCTGATGTTGGTAGGGCATGGCCTGTGTTGGCCGTACTAAGGAATGCACTATTGTTCCTTCTAACCATTATGGACCTATACCTGGTGTTCCTGTTGGAGCAACATGGAAATTTAGAGTGCAGGTATGTAGATATATTGTATTCTACTCTTCTTTTCACTGTTGTGTCATTTGCATGAGTTTAAATCATTACTTGGGTTTTCTAATGTCATATTTAAGGCCAGTTAGTTTTTATGTTGTACTAGTGTGGTGGATTCCAGCACTGATGCTGTTTCCCAGGGGGAGAGAGAGCATTCCAGATTGATAAGAGACTTCACAGCCCGGACTCTGTTGCTGGGAAGGTTAAGAAGTTCAAGGCAGCCCCTCCCTAGAGCCCTTAGAGTTATTTCCCTTAGGTTAGTGTAGTAGCCTCAGTCTGGCAAGATTCTGTTCATATGGTAAGAACAATAAAGAAACTAGAGTTGGAAACCTTTCTCAGCATGGTTCTTGTCCTTGATTCCCTGACAACTAGTGGTTGCTTTTGAATTTCTCCCATTGTTGCACTGAATTATTATTATTTTTTTAATTTTAAAAAGTAATTTTATTATTAAAAGAAAAAAAACAAAGACATCAACAACATCAACAACATAAAAATGAATAACAAAGTACATAACAAACTTAATAAACATACATTCAAAACTAAATAACCCTATATAACAAAATCCTTATAACAACACATCACGTGAAACAATTAATTTAAAACGACTTCCTGTTTCTTTCTTGAAGATAGCTTCTTACTTTTAGTTTTAATTTTTACTATATTTCTATTGTATTCCTCTTTTTATTAATGTTTCTTTAATATATAAATATCTTAACTCTTATTTTATTTTAAACCTTTCATTTGTTCTTGTATTCTAGTACATATATTCTAATATATTATCTTTTTTTTATCTCTTCTAATATTTTTCCATTACAATAGTTTTATTTTATATTCTTTTTGCAAAAATTCTATAAATGGGTTCCATATAAGTTCATAATCTCCCAGTTCTTTTTGTTTTATTAAAATTATCAGTCTGTCCATCTGTGCTATTTCCATCGTTTTGATTATCCATTCTTCTATTGAGGGGGTAGCTTCTTCTTTCCAGTGTTTTGCGAAAATAATCCTCGCCGCTGTAGTCAAATGGTATAATAGTTTTTTTTGTTCCTTGTTCATATTCATGTCGATAATTCCCAGTAAATAAGTTTCTGATTTTTTTTCCATATCCATTTTGAATATTTTACATATATTACCATGAATTTTGCCCCAGTATTTTTGCACTGAATTATTGATAGGGCCTCATCAGCAGACTAATAGAAGTGAACTTTTTGTGACCCTGTGCTAATATCTTTACTCTAAGATAAACCTTTTCTCTTGGATAGTGGCCAAAATTTTACCTTGTTCTAGGGCAGCTTTTCTCAACCTTTTGACCCTGGAGGAACCCTTAAAATATTGTTCAGGCCTCGGGGAACCCCTGCACATTCAGGCTCAAATATAGGCCAGAAGTTACAAAATTATTATATCCGTTTCATGTGTAGGCTTGTATATATGCATTAACAGTGTTCTTAAACTAAAAATAAAGAATGAAACTTACCTCTTTAATGTGAAGTTGCCCGAATTTGAAATAGTTTTTAAAATAAATCGTGATCTCCCAGGGAACCCCTAGTGACCTCTCTCAGAACCCTAGTGTTCCACAGAACCCTGGTTGAGGAACCCTGCTCTAGGGACTCAAGTTTTAAATATACTTTTCTATAACTACAGCACTATAATATATGACAAAATACTTTTGAAACTGAGAAGTGCTTTGAGTACAATTTAGTAGTTTTTGAGTTTATTTTTTCAGGAAAACAGTATTAAAGTATTTTAATTAGATGCACTGATATGTTAACTCTGCTATTACAAATAGGAACATATTTTAAAATTGTATTGTCGAAGGCTTTCACGGCCGGAGTTCAATGGCTGTTGTGGGTCTTCCGGGCTGTGTGGCCGTGTTCTGGAAGTTGTGGTTCCTAACGTTTCGCCAGCATCTGTGGCCAGCATCTTCAGAGGGCAGGAGCACAGATAGAAGCAAAATCTCTGTGCCCAGGTAGAGTGGCAATGTTCTATTTATAGAGCTAAATTATAGGAGATTAGGTGGGGTTTTTTGTTGTGTTGAAATGTTAACGAGTGGCTGATGAGCGTCATTAGCATGTTCATTGTGAGAAGTATTCCCATGTCCTGGTGGTTGGACTGAGTTCGTTGACCTTTTGCAGGCTGTGTTTTTCAGGACTGGTAGCCAGGTTTTGCTAATTTTTAAACTTTCTTCTTCTTTATTGTAACTGTGCTGGTGTTTGTGAATTTCAATGGCTTCTCTGTATAATCTGGTGTAGTGGCTTTTGGTGTTGTCCAGTATTTCTGTGTTTTCAAATAGGATTTTGTGTCCCGTTTGCTTGAGAGCATGTTCAGCTACTGAAGATTTTTCTGGTTGCTGTACATCAAAGGAGTCACTGACCGCATGGGAAAACTGATGGAAAAACACAACTTTCAAACAGTCTTTCACAACAGTCAAACAGTCTTCAGACCCACCAGAAAAATACAACAAATGCTAAAATCAGCAAAAGACAAAAGGGACCCCCGCACCGCTGCAGGAGTATACCGCATACCATGCAGCTGTGGACAAGTATACATCGGAACCACAAAACGAAGCATTCACACCAGGATAAAAGAACATGAAAGACACTGCAGACTACAGCAACCGGAAAAATCTTCAGTAGCTGAACATGCTCTCAAGCAAACGGGACACAAAATCCTATTTGAAAACACAGAAATACTGGACAACACCAAAAGCCACTACACCAGATTATACAGAGAAGCCATTGAAATTCACAAACACCAGCACAGTTACAATAAAAAAGAAGAAAGTTTAAAAATTAGCAAAACCTGGCTACCAGTCCTGAAAAACACAGCCTGCAAAAGGTCAACGAACTCAGTCCAACCACCAGGACGTGGGAATACTTCTCACAATGAACATGCTAATCACGCTCATCAGCCACTCGTTAACATTTCAACACAACAAAAAACCCCACCTAATCTCCTATAATTTAGCTCTATAAATAGAACATTGCCACTCTACCTGGGCACAGAGATTTTGCTTCTATCTGTGCTCCTGCCCTCTGAAGATGCTGGCCACAGATGCTGGCGAAACGTTGGGAACCACAACTTCCAGAACACGGCCACACAGCCCGGAAGACCCACAACAGCCTATTTTAAAATTACTTATTTTATGTTACAGGTGAGTGAAGCAGGTGTTCATAGACCTCATGTTGGTGGAATCCATGGACGTAGTAATGATGGAGCTTACTCCCTTGTGTTGGCTGGAGGATTTGAAGATGAAGTTGTAAGTTTTATATTCTGATTATTTTACATATTGATGCTCTATTTGATTGTACTATCTCATCCTATACAAAGATGTAACCATGTTGGTAAAAATGTTTTTTAAATGTTTAAAATTGATATACTTTTGTGTTAGCTGAATATCAATAGGTTCCAGCATGCAGCTATACTGGGATTCTGAATAGGGAAGGAGAGAACAATACAGAAATTCATTAACATGCAGAAAATTGTTTTGTGACAGCTCAAATGATGCAACTTCACCAGCTGGACCAAAATTGATGTTTAGCCATAGGTAGGACATGGATACTTTCTTCTATCACTAGGAATTGTTTGTGGCAACAGAGATTAGTATCAGAGCCTTAGCAGAATGGACGTTTAGTCATGTTGTCCTGCTACAGTTCAGAAACACTTTGTGTTTCAAATCCCTCCCTCTTAAGATAAATTAAGGTGAATATAATAGGCCTATTCTATAAATCAGAGAGCCAGTTTGGTGTAGTGGTTGAGGCATCAGCCTAGAAACCGGGAGTCTGTGAGTTCTAGTCCCGCCTTAGGCACAAAGCCAGCTGGGGGACCTTGGGCCAGTCACTTTCTCTCAGCCCTAGGAAGGAGGCAATGGCAAACTACTTCCAAAAAACCTTGCCAAGAAAACTGCAGGGACTTGTCCAGGCAGTTTCCGAGAATTGGACATGATTGAACGGATAAATCTATCTATTCTATAAATCTAAGGTAAATATAAATTGAATCTTCAATCAATCAATCAATCAATCAATCAACATTTATTTACAGTCCAAGACCAACCATGTTGAATCTTCATTCTCCTAAAGTGACTATCATATAGAAATAATGTGTTGTATCCCAAACCTAATGGTCTGGACTTCCTTTGTTGCTAAGGCATTCCCAATTTTTTTCTCCCAGTGGTATTTTAAGATCTGAAAGGGTTCATGGCAATAATTGGTAACATATACTTGGAACTGTAGAGGCAAACACCTTTTAAAATTCTTCTTGCTTTCCCTACAGCAGAGCCAGTCAGGACCAACCCAGTCATACTTCTGTGCCTCCAATTATTTTCCTTTCCCATTCTCTTTTCCTGTTGTTCTTAATTTTTATTGTATTCTTTACCTTCTTTGTTGAAATGGCCATAATGTTAACAGACAGCAATCCACTGTCAGCAGATAAATCTGAGGATCACTTTGATGGTGAGGGGCAAGCAAGGGTGTGGCCTCCACCATGCAGTAATGTGCACCCTTGTGTTTCCACCCCCCCACCCCCACCCCGAAGCACAGTCAGTGGCCCAGCTTCCAAATTGTTGGCTCCAAGCCATGTGCCTCTCAGAAGGAGAGAGTTTGTTGTTGCTTCTTCGGGGAATGGGACAGCATGGGCAGAAGGGGGGATGAAAGCTGGTGGCACCAGGCACTCAGTCTCCCCCATGGCTCTTTAATAACAGAACAGTAACATTTAAGCTATAAAAGTGACTCCACCAGCAATACTCCCCTCCTAAAGGCTTAGCAATCTTTTTGTTCCCCAGAGTCTCCAGGGAAGGCCTACCCATAACTATCAAAATGGATGAAGACAAGAGCAGCTGAATGCCAGGCTGTCAATTCTCTTGTCCCTACTCCACCAAAAGCAGAACCTCAGACCCTAAGGGTCACAGACCACCACGGGTGGCAGAAAACTGAAAACAGACCACATCTGTCCCAGCCTTAGTCCAGGATATAGGTCCTTAGTCCTGGATATAAAGAAGTGCACCATGGGTTGTGGGTGTGGCTTGTAGTAGGAGTTTGGCTGGTGGTTGGAGTTGTAGCTGACGTTCAATGTTTTGTATTGTAAGTTCTGTAAATATTGTACAGTAAAAGGTCTGTGTACAGTTTGACTATAACAGACTGTGTGCTGTCAATTATTTGCATACTCATGGAACACCACAATGCGATATATGCGCAGCCCTGACAGTGTTACTTTTCAACATAGGCTGGCAAATAATTTTGATTTTGAGGACCCCTGAGAGGGTCTTGGGGGACCCCCAGAGGTCCAAGGACCACAGTTTAAGAAACACTGCTGTAGTTGAAGCCAGGCAGCAGCATCATGAGCCTTTAAAACATACCCTGGGATCCAGAATTATCTTTTGTGTTAGCCTACAGCTTACCAAGATGATAATTTGTATATGGACTCTACTGACTATGGACTATATATCACACTTCAGGAGGAGCTCACATTATTGAATTAAAATAAAATAAAATATCCTTACAAGTAGAAAATAACTGAGAAAAGGCTGTGACATAATTTTTTTCTTTGCTGTATAGAAGATTTTTTAAATTATTATTTTAGGGTCATATTCTAAGTGATTCAGTTCAGACAGTTTTTTCAATGATAACTAGGTTTCAACTAAAGTACATGTAAAAGCTTAAGCAATGCTACTGTGAAGTATTGTGGGTTTTTTAAAAAATATATTTGTGGCAGTTTGTCTCAGACATCTGTATATCTAGCAGTTAGAAGTAGATGTTGGGAAACATTTACAACTAATAAATACAGCAACAATCTGTTCTGCTATATATTGTATCTATATTTCTTTTTCATTCCATAAATTTAGCCATGGTTTGTTTAGGCATAAGTGGTTTTCTACAGTCAGAGTAATGTTTCCACCCTCTTCTCCAGCTCTGTACCATGAGGAAGAATTTTGAAGCATACTACAAGTGAACCATAAAACCTTAAGCAACGTGCCAAGGGTTGTTGCCAAGAACTCTTAGTAAAGACATTCTCGGTAGCATGATAGTATTATGTATATTTTGCCAATAACACTTAGTCACCTGCTGCCACTGCGGGAGTTTTTCCAGTAAAGACATTAATGTCTTTTGGTTGGAGCTGTTATATAAGAATTGAAATGACCTTGGAATGAACTGTGAAGATCAGGATATGTTATGCTGGCCATGCAAACAAAATTATACATGTATGGCTGAGAAACAAAGATAAACCTTTGTTGGCTTTTTGGCTTTAACAACATTTATAGCAGGTTAGTATGGCATATTTATATAGTAGTAGTCAACAAATTACTTAGCACTGATTTTTTTACTTGCAAGGAGATTTCATTACAGAATCCCTTAATCTTTGGTCATTTTTAATTTATATATACTGCGTATAATTATATATTTAATATATTTACAATATTTGTATGCTGCTCATTCAGGTCTGTTAACCAATTGTAATCCAGAGAGGTGTTTTTGCTAAGGCTGTAGTCTTGTGCCACATCTTGCTGACATAAGCAGGACTTCGTGTGCATAGCTTGATTGTCTTTTGACAAGTCATCTGTCTAAATTAGTTGAGTATTGGAGTCATCAGGAACAGATTATAAAAACCTAGTAATGAATAACTGTATAATAATTTTGTCATTAAAAAACTTTTTTCAGGCATTGTGTTATTTATAACTTATATGGACATACTTTTGCTTTGCTGTTCACTAATGTTAAGGAATTGCCCTCTTCCTTTGTCTCAGACTTTTTTTCTTGAAAATTCTTCCAATCTACTCTAGGTTTGAAAGCTCGTTTGGGAAGCAATAGGTTATGCATGACCTTACTTATAATTTACTATATTTTATCCTTATTGCTTTATACATAGTTTTAAAACTTCTAAACATAGGGGCCCACTTATTTTATAGTAATAGATTTAATTGCTTAGTATTACTGTATTTCCTTTTTAATTAGTTTTAGAATTATTACTGTTCTATATTTATATTTTCTTACATTATAATTCATTTTCCATTGTAGTACTTGTCAGCTAAATATTTGCTATTGTGTTCATTTTAAAAACTATTCAAGTTTGATTTCTTCATTTCTTTGTTAAATTTATGTCTAAAAACTTCATAACTTTTATATATGTCTTCATAATGAGTTGGTTTGGTGTAGTGGTTGAGGAGGTGGACTAGAAACTGGGAGACAGGGAATTCTGGTTCTCTCTTAAGCCTGGAAGCCAGCTGGGTGAAATGCCATAAGACCAAAAAGAACATTGTATGTAGTGGTCATGCAGAAAATTCAAAAGTACTAGAAAGAAATACATCAAAACATTAAGGGAATTTTGAAAATAAAATTTGAATTGAAACCACAAATATTTTTATTAGGAATGATTCCAGAAAGGTTTCACCATTTATTGAGGTATATGCTGATGGCGGCAAGACTCAGTTTGGCACAATATTGGAAAAGAGAAACCATGCCGACGATACAAGATTAGGAGACCAAAATAGGAGAATATGTGGCAATGAAGAAATTGATTATATATATATTCACAACAGAAGCCTAACCAAATTCAAGCAGGAATGGCTCCCTTACATACAACATGTTACATAGCAAGGCAAGCTAAGACATTTAGAATATGGTTTTTGAAGAAAAGAGAGAAACAACTGGAAAAAATTATTCAAATAGATATAAGCAATAACTGTAAAAGTTTAAAGCAATGTGTGAATATCTAAGTAGTTAGTGTTGGGAAAATTAAAGGAAGTAGGAAAGGGTGCTATTGAATACTTCTTTTTACAATGTATTTTTTATTACACTGTATCTCCTTGCATTTCTATTTTTGATTTCTGACTTTTGTACAATTCTTATGCAATAATTATAACAATAAAGGGAAAAACATTTTAAAAGGAAGCCAGCTAGGTGATTTTGGGCCAATCACACTCTCTCAGCCCAATTGCAGGGTGGTTGTGTAAGGAAAATAGGAGGAGGGAGCATTATTTATGCCACCTTGAGTTGCACAAAATAAAGGTGGGATATGTATCTAGCAAATAAATTTTAAAAATGGTATGTCAGTGGTGCAACTAAAAAAACCAGTTCATATAATTTTACTAGAATACTTGGTAGCATTTTGGTTTTCATAAGTTGCTTATGAATTGTTACAAAACATTTTTATCTACTAGATAAATCATTAATAGATTTTTAGTGTGTAAGCCAAGATCATCAACTGCTACAGCCTTCTGTTGATTCAGCCAATTACTCTTGATAGCAGTGAACTGGCATTAACTGGCATGCTTTGATATTTAATTAATGCTTCTTTTTATTTATAGCCCATGTTTCACGGTCACATACTAAGTAGCTCAAGAAGATACAATTTACTTTTTATATGTTTTGCCCTACTTCCTCAGGCCTACAATTTTGTGATGAATACAAACAGTATAGTAGCAATGTTGTTGTTACAGGTTTGTTTTAGTTTATTGGTATCATTTGCAGTTATATGCTAATTAGTTATTACTGAGATGAGGTGGAAGTAAAAATGCATTTTACTGAATAGCTAATACCAAAATTGGTAGTATACTTCAAAGAAAAAGAAAGGTGCGAAACCCTTCAAGTAATTTTCCTTTATTTTCCAAAACAATCCCAGAAGAATCTTCTTCCCCCATTCAATTATGCTGTACATCATTACTCTTGCCTTTCACCAGCCACAAGAACAAATAATCCTCTAGCCATTGAAAAGTTAATCACTCCATGTTTTAGGTCAAGTAGTAGCTACCAACCAGATTTAATCCTTGCTTCACTTGTTAATCTCCTCACCTGCCCTTGAACCAGTTAAACTTTTAAGTGCCTCATTACAGTAAATTGGGGGGGGGGGGGGGAGAGGCGGGATAGTTTACATCTTGGGGAAGGATTATAGCCAGGAAGAGAAAGGTTAATACTTCAACATACCTATGAGGTCTAAAATCACTCAAAGCCCTTCAGTTCATTATTTATTTATTTGTTTGTTTGTTTGTTTGTTTGTTTGTTTATTTGTTTATTTGTTTATTTGTTTATTTGTTTATTTATTTTAAATTGTTCAAACTCACCTTTCTTCTGAATGGACTCTCTAATAATGTACTAAGATATTAATAAAAGTAATTACATCAGTGTGTATATAATGCAGTACAACTTCAACAAGAATTGGAACAAAACAAAAAGCCAGTCAGACACCTACATATGCACAAGAACCAGAGTAGTGGACACTGTTAAGAATGCAAACTGCTAGTACATAGCTTTCCAAACTCTGTGTCGTGACACATTAGTGTGTTGCAACAAAACCTGGAAGTGCTGATGGCGTGTTGCCGCTGCCCCTACGGCGGCGTGCACGGCAGCGGCACGCCATCAGTGCTTCCGGGTTTTAGTGCGAAACACGAGGCCGCCGCCGTGCACGCTGCTGCCCCTTGCATGCCCCCGCGCCGCCACCATTGGTGTGTTGCCAACAGCGGAACTTTGGAAAGCACTGTGCTAGTAGATGTTATTGAACTGATTTTTAAAAAAGATAGTATACAAATATGCTAAAATATATCAAGTATAACAACTGAACTTTTTTAGAATAACAAACACAATAAAACATTTGGACAATTTGTAGAGAGTATTCACAATATCAATGTACATTTCCTAACCTATATTCTAAAAAATGTAAGAGCACAACCATGTCCTCCCCTCAGTTAATGGTGTTCTGGGAACTTTTTGCCTGTCAACACTGAAGTTTGTAGGTAGGGTACTTGACCCAGGAGAGGCATTCCCTATGCCGAGGTATGTAGAAATCTGTTGCTATTAGATCCAGCTGTTTGCCACTTACTCAGATTTGCTGCATCCACATCTGTCCTGGATATAGAACAGATATGGAGGGAAGGACTGTGAATGTGAAGATCTGGGTTGAAAAATCATTCCATTTTTGCTCAGGAGATCTGCTATTCTGTTCCCCTCTTGCCCCACTTAGGATGGTTTGTAAATAATTAGTTCTTCTAAAAAGCTGCCTACTGAAGCCAATACTTTTTGTGTTTTTAGATAAACAAACACATTCATATGCAAACACACCTGAACATGACCACGCGCACACAGAAACGCCTCCGGAAATATCTGTGGCACCAGCAGACCAAGTGTTCTTGTGTTTGTATATGCACAGCTGTTATTGCATGGGACTCATTTTCGTTTTCTATTTGTATATTTGAGACCTGTCTAGCCTCAATCATAATTTGTCATTTTAAAGGATAATTTATTTTCTTATATAGGATCGAGGTGATGAATTTACTTACACTGGGAGTGGTGGAAGAGATCTTTCTGGCAATAAAAGAATTGGGGAACATTCATTTGATCAAACTCTAACACACATGAACAGGTACCTTTTTGAAAATATTTTCCTATTTGCTTTTAAGGAGCAAGCATTCATTCTTTTAATGTGAAACTGTCCACGTCCGAACAGGTAATCGTCTTAAATCTGTTGCACCTTATAGATTACTAAGGCAAGTTAGAGGCCTCTGGGAAATTAAAGTGCTCTGGGAAATCAAGATGCTAGGCAGAGCTGGTCTGCAACTTTTCCTCCAGAGGAAAAAAATATTTCTGCTTCTCACTATCTTGTTGGTGAGAGGATAAAGCAGAATGAGTTGCGGGGGACAGCGGGGGAAAGCGAGAGTAAATGGACCTCTTTAATGTTTAGTTTTAATGGCTGACTCACAGTGAATTTAGGAGCCCTTCAAATTGTGGGACACTTGCATCTGGAGGCTGAGGCTATGACTGCCTGAATGCAGCACTCTGGTTTCTGTGAAGGAAGAAAAGGAGGATATGTTCAGGCTTGAGATGAGGCACTCCTTTTTCTATAGGAACAACCTGTAGTTGAGTCAATAGTGATTTTAGGCTTGACTAGCCTCCTGTATGCTCTGCTGACTGTGGAGCATCAAATTGCAATAGTTTCGTATGTCGTGATAATCCTCACTGATGCTCTGGTACTTTAAGAAACATTCTGTTATGTGAAGACCTTTAAGAAAATACTTTGCAGGGCCCTGGCTCTAAATTGTGATGCCCCACTGGATGACAAAAATGGAGCTGAGTCTAAAAATTGGAGAGCTGGAAAACCAGTTAGAGTTGTTCGCAGTTCAAAAGGTCGAAGGATCAGCAAATACGCTCCAGAGGAAGGCAATAGATATGATGGTATATACAAGGTAAACGTTCTGCTATGTTTGTCCTAACATTGGAAAATATTAATAACGAAGTATGTTTTGTTTTACTGAAAAACATATTGATCCACTTCCCCTCTGAAAAATCTTCCTAGAGATTTGGGGTAGTCTGGGAATTGCTGAAAATCATGTAGAAGCATGCCACATTGCATGAGCAGAAAAAGTGCCTGTGTATAATTTTTTGTGATTTCTGGATGTTCCTCCTGACACATTTTGAGCTGTTTAGTGCCCCTCTGATCTATCAGATAAGCTTTAAAGAAAGTCCTTTGTGCACACAGCTTTCTGTTCATGCAATTTTGGATTCAACTCATTCTGTAGAAAAATATGTTCATTTAGGATCAATAATCAATTTATTGTAATATTCACTATTGTGTTAGTTGTCTGTTTTTTCAGCTTTTGCACAATGTATCTGAAGTGAGGGAGGGAGAGAAAGAATTGACAATAAATAGAATGCATATAAATTATGCATATTCTTTTTAAAAAACTGGATTTCTGTGTATAGCATAAGAAATAAGAGTTCTCAGTTGTTCACATCTTTTTGATGATTTACGTAAAAAAGCGCTCTAAAGTTCTCTATTATTTAGCTTAATTTACAATAAACATTTTAAAATCTGCCATGTACCAGTATAAATTGATATACTGTATACTTTTTAGAGAAACAGTCTGGATATCAAAGGTTACTTGTTGCAGACAGTCAATATTGAGTTTAAGATCTTTCATCTTTACAATACCCATTGCTTAGGAAGTCTACTACAACACAGTGCAGATGATCAGAAGCAAGATAGATAAATTGAGATCAATATATCAACTTGCCTTTGTATGTAAGTTGCTTTTCAGATAGCATACATTTTTTCCTAGAACTAATGTATATATAGAGAAGTTGTTATATCTAGATGTGCTGGGATGAAATAGATCCAAAATCCACTTCAGTTGGGATTTAGATCTGGTTTTAGCATTACAACTGCCTAGCTTTTTCTATGACTTCTGCCCAGAAGGAGATTAGGAAAATAATTAATTTTAATTATTAAAATTAATAATTTTAATAATTATTAATTTTCTGGGATCTTTCAGCTATAGTTGACTATAGTATCTTTCTAGAGAGTTTTTCTGAATAAGTTGTGGACATTGGTTCCAGGCAAATACTTTATTACTCTTTCAGATCTTTTAATCTTAACTTTTCCTAAAATATGGGACTGAAACCGCCTTGGTGGATTTCCTATGCTGGAAAATGGATAGGATGAGTGACCCTCCTAATCTGTTTTGCAGTAGTTTCGGATCTTTTGCTGGGGCACTTCTGTTTGACACTAACTTGATCTATGGCATCCCATGAGACTTCATCTTGTCCCTCATGCTGTTCAGTATCTACATGAAACAGCTGGAACTTTGGAGAAGGATGCCATCAGTATGCTAATAACATCAGTTCTACTACTGCTTGCCATCAAGGAAGCAGTTGGTTCCCTTGACAAATGCTGAAGTTTGATAATGGGCTGGATGCAGATGAACAAAGTAAAATTAAATCCAGGCTTGTGTTAGTTGAGTCTTGGGTATTTGGATATTGAAATTTAGCCTGTTGTGGATATATTGCATCCCTCCTCCACAGAAATAGAAGATCTCATTGATCAAGGTGGCAGCTGTGGTAAAGAGTACTTTACACTGGCATGATAGCTGGATCATTGCTGAGCCATTTGGATTTAGCAGTGTTACCTACTCTTTGGTCACATTGTATCTGGACTATTACAATGGACCCTAATATGGTTTATCCTTAAAAAGCATCTGCAAGTTTCAGTGCAAAAGGTGGCAATTGGGCTGTTAACTGATAAAAGATATGGGAATGATACCTGTACTGAAAAACCTTTTGATTTTCTGGGTACAATTTAAGGTTCTGCTATCAAACTTTGAACTATAGACTATGGGGTGGCCTTATAAATTTAATTGAAAAATAGAAAATGATAAAACTCTATAAAGAGTTTATTTATTTATTATTTTATTTATTATTCAAATTTATTATTTATTTATTTTTTATTTTTTATTTATTTATTATTTTATTTATTATTCAAATTTATTCCCTGCCCATCTCCCATGCAAGGGACTCTGGGCGGGTTTAGGTCCCGACTACCTGAAGGGCTGCCTTTTCTGTAGCAAGCCTGTGGGGACATTATGATCTGCAGAACAAACCTTTCAGAGTGTGCCCCCATTTTCAGAGGCTCTTCTTCTGTACCACACTCATATTATGGGATGTACTCTTTTGGGAGTTGGTTTGGCTCTTACTCTCTGTGCCTTAGAAGAGCATTCAAGATGCAACTCCAAGTTTTTAATAGTTGATTATCCGTTAATTTTCTATTTTGTGTTCTGCATTTTAATTTTGTTAGCCACCTTGAGTGGACAACTAAGCAGAGAGGAAAATCACAGATCAATAAATTCATTCATGCTTTAGTGTGGCATTCTAAAGAATCTTATTTCTATTTTATCTATCCTGTGACTATTATTTTACTTAATGTGCTTGATTTCTAAAAAAAACATTTTGTATAGTTAACATTAGAAAATATTTTATGATTCCCTTCTTAGGTTAAACTTTTTAGTTACAAATGTACAAATGTTTGAATGGATTGTTAAAGTTGATTTAAGCAGCTAGACTATAGAAGATACATATA
Organism: Charina bottae; assembly: GCA_023362775.1. Classification (NCBI taxonomy): domain Eukaryota; kingdom Metazoa; phylum Chordata; class Lepidosauria; order Squamata; family Charinaidae; genus Charina; species Charina bottae. Next base: position 201,777,173 of record JALMGJ010000002.1, on the reverse strand, counting down.
AAAGCAACTTTATAATTCAGGTGGTGAAATATTGGCCAGAAATTGGAAAATGTGGATTTTTAGTTTGGCGCTATCTTCTGAGAAGAGATGATGCTGAACCTGCACCTTGGACTACAGAAGGAATTGAACGGTCAAAGAAATTGGGCCTGAGTTTACAGGTTAGAACTTAAAGTTACCACAATTTTTATGTTTTACTGAAACAGATAAGCTAGTCAATGCTCAGCTGAAGCTCTCTTTTAAGGTTTTCTTAAGATTTGTTTTAAAGATGTCAGATGACTTGGATTATATTTTCTCCATAACCTTCAAGTTTCAGAAGTCCATACTTTATTTCATGTAGATCAGAGGTGGACAACCTATAGGCTACACATGGCACTACATCTGTTCTCCCCTCCCCAGAATTTTTAAATTATGATTGAAATTCAGCAACCAAATGGCTGAATTTTGGAAGTGCAGTTGAGGCCCCTTTTTTATGTTTTGGGATGGTTTTTATGGGGGAATGAACAGTTTACCCCAGGAGATTCCTGCTCCCATCCTTATCCTTAACTGCCCTCCCTGGCAATAAATGGACAGAAAACTTTTGGTTATGCCTCCTTAGTCCTTCAGAAGATTGGGAGTCTCAGATGTGACTTACTATCCTTCAAACATAAACCACCCCCAATGTACAATGTGTTCAAGTGGGTAATCTACTACTTACTTCACTTGTTAACATTTGGATTCCTAGGTCAGTTGATAAAATATAGAAAAATGGAAACAGCCCTTGATTCCTTACCAAGGAGGCAAACCTGGTAATTTCAGCCAATTTTTTGTCTTAAAGACAGAAATGAAGGCTCAGGGTTCATTTTGTGCTTCAAAGGAATAATGGCATTTTGTGAATCAGTTGACTCAGAGTACAGATTTTTTTGCTACCCCTCCAGAGCTGGAGTTCTCTTTGACATAATGGATCTTATGGAAATACTGTAATTCCAGATGCTCTTGTTTTTATGCAAGCATTGCTTAAAATACTTCTCAGATGTGATGCTCTTCTGTTGTAGTACCCAGAAGGCTATTGGGAAGCTATGGCAAATAAAGAAAAGAAAGATAAAGTGAAAAAGCAGCCTGTGAAACAAGACAAGCCAGTGGAACAGAGCAATGGAAATCAGAAAAGACCAATTAATGATGGTATGTCTGGTTACTTAAATCCATCAGTTGTCAGATATAGAAGGTATTCCAATCCATATTGAAACATAATTTGTCTGGGTCCCCTCAAACATCTAATGTATCTGTCAACTTTGAGAAGTTAGCCTTTTCATATTGGTTCTTTCTTGTATTCAGTTGGATGTCTTCTGAGTCATCTTCCGCCTGTGTTTTATCTATTGTTCCATCGCTTCTTCATTCCCAACTAGCTGGTGAACTGTAGGGCTGAATGAATACCTTCAGAGAGAAGACATTTAGGAGTCTTTATGCCAGCCATTGGCCAGGACATTGACAAAAGTATCAGTCATGCTATGTATGCACTCTCATCCATATGTATTAGCCATTAGACTTACCCTTATAACATCATCCAAAGACCCATAGCACTAGTTTTTGCATAACCACTGTCAACTAAATGAGGGGACTTGAACTTTAGAGTGGGGGGCGGTGTGTTTTCAGAAAGTTTGGGTGATTTTAAGTTATTGGAAATACAATAAATAGAGTTCTCTAAGCTTAAATTGTTTTAGGGTAATTTTTGGATAAGTTAAATCTAAATGAGTGCTTTCATATCTGTTTGTGATGATGATGATGATGATGATGATGATGATGATGATGATGATGATATATTAAATTTATATGCTGCCCAGCTCCCAGCAACTCTGGGCCGTTTACAGATAGTTAAAAACATTTAAAAACAAGTAAAACATAAAAAACAAAACAAAGGAACAGAGATGGCAGAGAAAACAAACCCAGATAGGAACAAGGAAAAGGAAGAAAAGGGGCGTCAGTTGTCCTCGCCAAAGGCCTGGGCGAAGAGCCATGTCTTCAGGGCACTTCAAAATGTTTATGGTTGTTTATTACCAAGAATGGTGAGAAATTATCCTTTAGTTTCCTGTATTTTCTGCCAGACTTTGACAGTGCAGTTTTTGGGACTTTTCAAAAGCAGTTGGCTATAGGTTACTATTGGCCATTACTGTGTAGTTCAGTGCTTCTCAACCTTGGCAGCTTTAAGACGCGTGGACTTCAACTCCCAGAATTCCCCAGCCAGCCATTAATACTGTAAAAAAAAAGTTTGCTTTTAGCTTGCTAATAATTTGTTGCCATATGAAGGGTTCCTCTTCAATTTGCTACCATATTCTTTTTTAAGATACTCTACTCTGGTCCCTCAGTCTAAATTTTCCAATGAGTTGGCATTCTGCGCACATGGACCACAATCGTTCCTCACTGGACTGCTTGCAATTCCCTGTATTATATTTTTTTCTACTTCTGCAAACCTTAATGCTTCCCTTACGGATGGATGGTGCTGCTGCAGTAATACATTTTAAGAATGAGTTTGTTTTCAATATTTAAGACTTGAGTCAAGCATTATACTGTTTTCTTGCGGGGAGTTACTTGAAACTTCTCCCATATAAAAAGGAAAACTCGACTTTTTCTGTGAAAGTATCTTAAAAAGAAAAACAGCAGTTTCTGTAGACCACTAGTTGTGTTAGAACTATCTTTGCAAATATCAATATACTTACTATCCATTGGTTTGTCCTTAGAAGAAGTAAGGTGGATATATTTTCAGAATATAATGTATTCAAAGTATCAAGAAACATGAAGAATAAAACTGAGTATATATGTTCTGGAAAGTTTCTAATTTAAGATTGTTTTCGTGTTATTTTCAATTTTCTGGTAAAATATGAAGCTTTTATAATTTAATCAGTAAGCCTGTTCCTGTAGGATATCTAGCTAGACTAAGAAGCCAGTGTAAATTTATAATTGCAGTTTGATAACATTTTTTCCAGACAATATAAAGCCACCTACAAACACAGCCAAAACCATGAAGATGAGTGATGGAGGGAAAGGAGAAGCTTTTCAGCTAACGCAACAACAACAATGGTTGATACAGGAAGACTCTCCGAACCAGAAACTATGGGATGAAGTTCTTAAATTTCTTAAGGAAGGACCAGTACGTTTTGTGTTTTAACCAATATTCCGCATTGTTTCCTTTTAATGTCATACAACTGGATTTTCACTGGAACAACAAGGACTTCGTTCTGCCTGCAACTTCTGGAAAGTTCCCCAACCATCCAGAGCGCAGGAGGAGCTGCAGAGAGTAAAGGCACAATCGGGCTAATATGTAGCATAGAATATGAAGGTGTATTTCAGATATTATATTCCAGGCCCCAGATGAAGATTGGGTTGATACTGTAGAGCAGGGCTTTCCAAAGTTTTCCCGCGGTGACACACCAACCACCGTTGGTGTGTCGCCGCGGGAAAACCCGGAAGTGCTGCCGTTGCGGCAGCGCGCAAAAACCTGGAAGCACTGCTGCCGCTTTCGGGTTTTTGCGCGCCGCCGTTGGTGTGTCGCCGCGGGAAAACCCGGAAGCGCTGATGATGATCAGCGCTTCCGGGTTGTGTGGTGACACACTTTTGTGTCGCGACACACAGTTTGGAAAGCTCTGCTGTATAGAAACAATACTATTTTATGAAAAGATCATGAACACGTCAGCATTTGACTTAATTATTTTTCCCTTATCCTGTCCTAGAATTTTTTGAAGAAACTGGAACAATCCTTTATGTGTGTTTGCTGCCAGGAGCTGGTTTACCAGCCGGTGACCACAGAGTGCCTGCACAATGTCTGTAAAGTAAGTATCTCACGGATCATTTCCACATTGTCCTAGATAAGTTGAAAAACTTGTAAAACAAATCAACTTATATTTTAAAATCTAATTTATCAAAGAGAAAGAAAACTTTTCTCTACTGTTACAGTGAGTATATCCAGTAAGTCACTAGTCGTCTCATGTTAATTAATGTTATTATTTAGTTCAAGCAGTAAAATTATGCATATATTGATCAGACATGTCCATGACATTCTTCATTGTAATACCTTTCAGGGTTATTACAGCCTATTGGAGCAAACCACAATGAAGAATCTTGTGGCGCCCTACAACCTAACAATATTTTGTAATATAAGATTCTTTTTGACATAGACAATTTCATCAAATCTTATGCTATAATGAATTGGTTAATTTTTAAGTGTTACAAATAACGCTTTGGGTTTTGTTATAACTCTGACTTTTTTATATAGTTTCTGAAACAGAAAATAATTCTGGCATAAGTTTAGGTCATAATTACATTTTCTAAATGATCTTTTGACTATTTGAATGAAAACAGAATATACTCTTTCTACTTTTGAAGATGATGTTCAGTTCAATATGTTAAATTCTTCCAAATCCTGAAGGGAGGAGATTTAATTATTCCCTGATATTAGCATTTGTGTGTAATCAAAATTTGTGCTGAATTATTATATACATGAAAGAATAAAATTCTTTTGAGCCTTTACAGGATACATATTCATCATCTCTGGTGATTGTCAGGATTCACCTTATATTATTTTTACAGTTCATGTTGATTCATAGAGTGGGAATGAGTATTGGGTTCACCTATTTGTTTGTTTATTTTAGAAGCTGCCCGACACCAAATGACTCAGGGCGGCTTACACTTTAAAAGCAAGAATAATAAAAATTGAGAAACAGATCATATCCAGAAGAAAACAGAAACCAAAACAAAACAGCAAAAGCGCAACCTATAGGAAACTGTACTTGGAAACCATAAGCGTAGGAACTTATAGTCCAACGTACATGGAGGACATGGAGGGTTGGGAACTCTGGTTGAAATTAATTACAGCTTTCTATTGTGTCTTGGCTTTGAAATTTTTTTTTGTTTAAGCTCTCAGTTGTATCAAATTATGTCCATCCATCAGTAGAGGAGATGTTGCTGGTGGACTGATTTTCCCTCCCCCTTCCCCAGAGCGCTAGGCCTTTCAGAGCATACTGGGGGTGGAGAAAGAACAAGAGCTAGGCAAACTCCTGTTGCACAAGCAGAAGTCTAAGCATGAAATATTTATTTTTTATCCTGCCTTTATTATTTTTACATATAACTCAAAGTGGGGAACATACCTAATACTCCTTCCTCCTCCTGTTTTCCCCACAACAACAACCCTGTGAGGAGTTGGGCTGAGAGAGAGTGACTGGCCCAAGGTCACCCAGCCGGCTTTCCTGCCTAAGGCGGGACTAGAACTCTCAGTCTCCTGGTTTCTAGCCTGTTGCCTTCACCGCTAGACCAATCGCTCCACAGTTACTGAACACTGTATTCTCACATTCTGTTCACATTATTAGACTCCGTGGTTAATTCAGAACTGCTGGTCAGGAGGGCTGTTTCTGATCTTTTCATATACTAAGAGGATGAAATAGAGGGTGGATCATAAAAGTGCAAAGCTTTCTGTAATTCATTTACATATAAGGGAACAATAATTTCCTATCAAGTCTAGCCTAACCCACCCATATCTGCTTTCAGTAGATACTAGTATACTGGAGAAAGGACCTTTGCCCCCCCCAGATGTTGGATTCCAACTCCCATCAGGCCCAGCCAGCAGTGTAATTGATGAGGAAGACTGGGAATTGCAAGTCGACATGTGAAGGGGCATATGATAGTCTGCATTAGTACTCCTAATTTTGTAAATGATAAATATATATCTCTTCAAATTTGGAATTATAACTTGAGATGTTATACTTTCCTTTACCTCGCGTTAGCTGTTGCCACAACCTGCACACTGTCTCCTCTTTGACCTTCCCTTTTTCCCACTCTGCCCAGCTGATCAACCACATGTTCTGGGTCCAGACACAGCCTGCCCAGAACTGTGTATTTCAAGCACAGAATATTTTGCACATCCCTAATGCATCTAGCCTCTAAGTGATGTATCTGTCTTGTGACCTGTATTTTAACATATATATATTTCTCATGACTTTAGAGCTGTTTACAGCGCTCTTTCAGAGCAGAAGTCTTCACCTGCCCTGCTTGCCGACATGACCTTGGAAAGGGCTACACCATGGTTCCCAACAAGATACTGCAGACACTACTTGACCAGTTCTTCCCTGGTTATAGCAAAGGACGATGATATGTATTTGTAACCTTCTTCTCCAAATGACTGAATAAACGGTAAAAAAGCGAACAATCTAGGAAAACTCCAACAGTGGACCAGCCAGCTTGAGGGAATTCATATTGCTGTCACATTGTGAAGCCGCTAACTCAACCCTTTTTCCCATTTAGCAATTTTTTGTGTAGTAAGATCTTCAAATTCACAGCTTCCTTTCCACAAAGGTAGTTTTGAACAGATGACCATTAGTTTGTACGCAGGAATAGAAGCTTTCTTGGCTCTGGCCACAGTAGTAGCAGGTGCTTCAGTTGTTTTTATGACTACCTCAGATGGAGAAAACAATTTTGGGGGAAGTTTAAGAACACATCACATGAAGTTTAGCTACACACTGCCTCCTGAACATTAGTTTTGCCTGGTCCATGCAATTTGATTTTACAACAAGAAAACAGCACTTAAGAAGCCAGTTTTATTGCAGAACATCAAATTCTGTGGTGTGCATAATTCTTTATTGTGTTTCCTCTCCTGCTGTCTTTCTTACTCCTTTTGCAAGAACAAGCTTTTAGTCTATTTTTGTGAGCGTTATTGTGCTCTCGTATCTTCTGCAAGTTGACTACTAAGGACTGAGAACAATATGAATGCATTGTTGCTGTTAATGTAAAGTGATTTGTGTTTTTTGCACTTAAAGAGGGTATTCAAGACACTCTAGTTGTGTAAAAACTATTTCATATAAAACAAGCCACTTTTGTATTAGGTAAAACTGTTTGCTTTTAGTAGGTCTTGTATTAGTGGCAATACATCTTATACAGCATTGAAAGCAGTGCTAGCTTGGAGAGGGCTCAAATTGCTTCATATTGTGATCTGAAATTTTATATACAGTATATTCCCCACCCCTGAATATACTTATTAAATATTTTATGATTCATAAAGTGTTGACTGTTTGCATTTTACACCCATAACATGACAGTAATTTCCTAAAATAGTGTTTTTATAGATTACATAAAATTGCATTTGAAATTTTGATAAGCGGGACAAGTAAACCTGAAGTTTACATTAGTCCTTTTGGGCATTTGCCTTGCAGAGTTATATATTTTAAAGTACATTTTTATAAGACTTTCATTCTGAGGAGTTTACATTTTCATATCAGCTTTTGATTATAGTTAGCAAATAACTACTGCTATCAGAACAGATAACACTGAGTACTTACATACTATTTTAACATACATACAGTCTGTTTCAGGTATGATACTGAACCTTGGATTAGCATTTAACCAGTTTGAACTTACATTCCCATTTTTCCTTTAGCGGAAAGAAATTAAAATCAAAACAGGATGCTTTAAAATAATAAGTGTTGAATTCACATATAACACTAAGCCAGAATTTTTAACTTAACAGGTTAAAGCCATAGTGACCTAGTTTACATGTAGCACTAAGTAAAAAATAAATGATATTATGGCTTTCATTATGGATGAACCAGGCCAGTATCTAAACTCAGACTGGTTTACACTATACTGAGTCAATCAGCCAGGATAACGAAATTACAGTTGATCACGACGTATTTGAATTATTCACAGTTTAAATGAACCAGTTTTTTTCAGGTGTGATAGTACTAGGAATCCAGTTAGATAAAAATTGAAAGCGGAACTTTTCTGTTTCCTCCTTGGGTGCACAGATTAAATAATGATTTTGCTAGGTCAGCCAGCAGTCTTTTTTAGACAGAAGACTCCTGAATTTGTGGGCAAAGCAAGATGAGAAAGCAGAGGTTGCATTAGCACATAACCCTAAGTTCATAAATGGTTTCAGCTACTCGGGCAGCAATGGTAGCCTCCCAAGCTCATCTGTTTCCTTCCGTGATGAGACAACCTTGAGACTAAAAGCTTTCATTTGGGCTTTCAGTCGTGGTTGGTTAGTGTATGTTCAGCCTAGACAAAGCATTAACTGTCTTCTACTGCATGCCCAGGGAGCCTCTGGCTTGCCTAATTCTGGATCCTGGGCCCCATTTCTCTTATTGATTGACCATAATGATGAGGGAGGTATCATTGGAATTAGAGGAATGATATTGGGAGGACCACAGTGATCCTTATTTCGTAAAGGTAGTTAATATTAATCACAAGCGCTATCTTTGCACTCGAGGCCCAGTTCACACATAAGCATGGTTCATACATAGGCTTATGCCCTGGACACACAAGATTAAACTATAAGCTAGCATAAACCAGACCAAAGTTAATTTTAATAATTAGGATGAAAATAAATATTCATTGGCCAACTTCCTACATCATGCTAAATAATGACTTTTTGAACAAGCTATAGTGTTCCGGTTTGCCTAAGCCATAAACCAGGACTCAACAAACTTGCACAATGACCCAAGTATTCCCTTGCCTCCTAGCACAAAATTAAAAACTGCCAAATTTTCTGGAATTTTGATAACCTCCTTTGAGGTGGCTGGAAATTTGTGAACCTTTGGGTGAGGCAGAAATAAATGTTGGTGTTTTCATGCAAGATTTCAGCATTTTAAAAATACTGAAATAATTTTTTTTTATGGGGATGGCGGTTGCCTTTTTCTGATTCCTGCCATAAGTCATGGCTAGAAATCACAACTGGCTTTGTGCACCACCCTGAGCAAAAACAAAACACAGTCTCTTTTTGGCTTATGCAAGACATCACCGTTTCAGAATGTACAGTATTTCTATATGCTTGCATAAGCTAGCTATCCTCTGGTAAAACTAGCTAAAAGAAAAGCCAAATGCTACTAATAAAATGTTGATCATTTTTCTGGTACATCAGAACAGTTTGCTTTGTTTCAGAGTAATTCCCGTTGAGTTACATGGAGTTTATCCAAAGTTCAGTTGCTGTAAAATTAGCCTCGGGGTCTACTGGAGCATTAGATGCAGACTTTTTCCCCATAAAAAAGTAATTGCTGGGATTCTAATTATCATACATAGGAGGCACTTTATCATTCATTTCCTATCCCTGCAAGCTTCTCTGGAACTGGAGATGGTAAGCACCACACTAAATTGGTGTTTTGTGGTTCTTTTTAGGCATCTGTTGAGGCAGTTTTCATAGTGGCCAGCTGGCCATCAATGTCTTCAAGTTGGAATTCTCTTTTGACTATTGCGGGCATCTCTTTGTTTAATGTGAGATAGTAGCTTTAAAAAGTTACGTGTTTTTGATGTGTGCTGTAAAAGGATGTGGTCTCATCCTTTAATTTCAAATAATAAATTCAGATTGTTGCACTTGCATTTAATTGCTGTAGCATATTGTAATTGATTACACTGATGACTGCTGTGATAGCACTGTTTTCTAACAGTCCCATATTAGACTACACCACGCCAAGTTTTACAGGAAGTCATATTTCAAGAAGTGTGTCTGACCCACATGGGTGTGTGTGTGTGTGTGTGTTTCATTATTTATGTCTTAAACAATGTCTACAGAACCTTGAACAATGTTTATTGTTTATGCCTTAAGTCAGTCTACAGAGTTGTAACAAAGAAATTGGGAATTAGCCACAAGCTATAGCTCTTGCACTCAATGTGTTGAGCCAGTTTTACAGAAAATGGCTGACTGATTAAGTAAGATTCATAATGATTAACCTAAAAGGGAACAGGGTTTTCTCTTTTGACAAACAATGTGCCCTTTAAAAATCATTATTAGGACAAAAAGTATTAGAAAACATAATGCTAGCAACCTTGGAGGCAGTCTTTTGTTCTCACAAGGATAATCATTTGAGCCCTTGCAAAGCCTCTTTAGGTGCCTCACTTAAGGAGGGGTGTGTGAGGTCACAAATGCCCTTGAGCAAGTGTCCTATGCCTACTTGGCTAGCATTAGAGTCCATATTCTGAAGAAGGTGACCTATTTTTTGCTAAACAGATTGAAATCAGATTCAAAAACTGTTAAATCAACTAGTTTTTATTGGAATATTAACAGGAGAAAATTTAAAAAACATCAGTTCTAGGACGTGTAATTATTATAAACAACAAAGATGTATTGCCATAATCTAACTGGTACATACTTTTTTTTAAAAAAAAACCTGCATTCGACCATATCAAACCGTGTTCATGGTTGTCCATGACTTCATTTCATACAAAACAAATAGTAACTCCATTTACTAACAGCTCAAGTCCAAAACAAATACATTATAAAACTATATCCAAAACAAATTGGGGTTAATTCTGTATCACAGAGCATTTTGGGGAGCAGATGCATAGTTGTGGCACTGTTTAAACAGTGTATTGCTTTTGTTCATACAGTTCTATGCTTATTATTAATCACAGAAAAGCAGCCCTGATCCTGAAGAGAACAGAGGGACTTAATCAATGCCACTTTAGCATGGATTGATATGGAAACAGACACTGTATCAAATCAGTTGCCGCTTAATAAAAGTCTATTTACAAATAGCTGCACAGAAATTTAATTAACAGCATGGAGTTTTCAAAAATATACACTGTATATAAAGTTTGCTCACTGGGCCGAAGATCTCCTCTGTCTTCACGGACTGCTAGAAATACAGCGAGAAAAACTGAGCCCAGTGATCTGAAAGGTAATTCAAAGGTAGGTGGAAGCTGGTCCTAAGATGATGCTCTCTTCTGTTCAGCAAAAGGAGATTCATAGACCTCCATTGGTGGGCAGGTACAAATAAGATGCTGATCCCCATAGATGTCATCAATTCTGGCAATGGTAGGCCAAAACTTATTTTCAGGTTTCACAAATGGCTAAAGAAGAGGAAGGAATATTTAGAAAAGCTATCTAGTACAACGTTTAAACTACAAAATTAGTAATTACAATATGCTTATGTACATAAAAAAACAGATGCACTGCAGGCAGTAAAATATATCAAGGAAAGGAAAAATTTCAAGGCAAGGTATTGATTATAAAGCCCTACATGATTTGGAAAGATGCTCCTGGGACTCCTTTCTTTTCTCCAAAGCAACTTTTTGAAAGTCTTTGAACGACCAGGCCAGGAGTTTGAGAGACATCAAGTTCTACTTGTTACTTTAAAGACAGGCTGGGTAACCTGTACTCTGTAACGCACCCCAGCAGCAAAAATTCTGCCACTGAAATTCAGCGGCACAATTTTTGTTGTCCTCAAAAATAAGGGTGGAAATTAAAGTGGGAAACCTCTGCAAGACAAACTTCCAACTTGCACCTTTACACATCACCACAAATGATCCCAAACTGCACTAGTGAAATGACCATTTTGCTGCTGAATCTCAATAGGGCTCTTTCAGAAGTACTGAAGGGTAGAAGCGATGGGAGTGATTAGCCACCTGTAGGTTTCCCACTTCTATTTCCACCTTCTAATCCCCCCCCCCACCTCATGGGCTATGTTTGCTCTGCATCTTCCTGTGGTGTTCCCAGCCTTCCACTGATGTCAACTATGGCCCTCCAATTGGTCAGGACAACCAATAATACAGGTTCAACTGAATGTCGCTTGTTTTACTTCTGACATTTTCTTGTTGGTACAAAAGTTTTATTAGATTCTTGTAGGAACTGAAATGTGAATAATCCAAAGCCAGATCAAAACAAAACAGCAGTGATTAGTTCTTTACTTTATTTCACTACTTCTGGCGGCAACAAAATCCTTTTCATCCAATATCCCCTTTTCAGTGCAAAGCAAACTGCTTTTGAACTTGCCAGTTTCCAAAGCAGTTGGTCAAAAGCCAGTTAGGAGGCCTACTTTTTTGAGGAAAAAAAATCTCAGACTGCTGAAAATTACAGAATTAGTTTTATGTTTCTCTTTAATCCCACTCAAGAATACTTGAGTAAGTAATACTTTAGTAAGAATACTCGAGTAAGTATTTCATCTTTCCAGTATGAATAGGAGCATCACTTCAGAATAGGGATGTCAGCAGATTGAGCCACAGTAGATCGGACTCAAAACAAAATATAAGCTATGTTACACTTTTTTCTATATTCCTTTAAGTGAAATCTGTATTATGCTCTGCTGACTTTCTGGCTCGGAAACATTCTCTGCCATATTCAACACAAGAAAGGCATCTTTGCATTTTTTCATGCAGGCATGTAGTGTTAAACCCGATCATGATGGAAGTTGCAAAAGAGAAAAATTTCATCTCTTCCTCTAGGGCAGCTCCAGGGAAAACTCTTTGAAAGCAGTAAGGTGAGCATGAAGTCTTGTCTGGTTCTCAAACACACGCTAGAGGTGTTTGATGAAACAGCTTGTTGGCTTTGTTTTAAAACTGACCAGAACATTTCTAATAAAATAATTGCTCAAAATATATTTATGAAATGGTAACTCATTACTTACTAGTGGAAAAGCAGCCACTTCCCTAGAATATGGGCGATCCCAGTTGGGTGCAGCCAGGCAGGTCAAGGTGTGTGGGGCCATCTAAGTCAAAGAAATTTGGTTTAGAACTGACAAAAGCACGAGAGCCCTCATCCAAGAGTTTATGTCAAACTGTTTCAATTGGGAATAAGGAGCAACTGCTAGAAGTCACACAAAGCAAAAATAAAACCTCCCTGAGCTTACCTTTAAGGGGTTAACTCTAGCATCCATTCTTCCTCCTTCTATATCAGCTATTTCTTGCCGAATACTGATCATGGCATCACAAAACCTGTCTAGTTCTGCTTTGTCTTCAGACTCGGTCGGTTCTATCATGAGGGTTCCTGCTACTGGCCAGGACATTGTTGGAGCGTGGAATCCTAGGAAACATGAATTCTAATTGTTCACCTGATGTTTAGAGTAATAAACCTCTAGAGTCAACCTCGGATCTAATCAGCTTTATGAAGACAACATGTACAAAATAAAGTAAACACATGCATTTCTGGATTTTGATAAAAGCCATTTGTATATCCTATACTAGTGATGGCGAATCGATGACACGTGTGTCAAAGGTGACATGCCATGATATTTTGAGTGACACGCCAGCATTCACCAACACCCGACAACAACTATTCTCCCTGTCTGAGTTACCAAAGAAACTGAACGAACGAAAGGCATTGCAACTCCCCTCCCCACCTATCCCCTTCCCCACCTCTGCCCTTTTGGCCGCCCACAATTGGATTGTATTTTTAAAAAATAAATGAATATGTAAAGAATTGTTTCTCTTTTGTTCGGGGGTGGGTGGGTGTGACATGCCAGCAGAGTCAAGTTAGGCATTTTCCAAATTTTTGACATGCTGAGCCCAAAAGGTTCGCCATCACTGTCCTATACCATCTACTCTTTCTTTCTTGATGCAAAGAAAACCATCAGCAGCTTGCTTTCTCCGCTCACCATGTCGTCACACTTTGCAGCAGCATTAAAAATCACATCTCTGCTGGTTGTGAAATACGTAGCACTCAAAATAAAGAGGTTAAGAAAAGAAGAAAAAAATCTCACCATAATCCTGAAGCCGCTTAGCAACATCCACAGCTTCAATATTTGCAGTTTTCTTAAAAGGCCGGGTGTCTAAAATAAATTCATGAGCTACGTAACCTGTAAAGATTTATAGACATTAATCTTTTTTAGAATAATAAAATATGAGCATATGCAAATATGTTTTGCATGTCCTTTGACCCCACTGGTCTTCGTTGTATGTGTTAATTTTTAGCTGAGTATTGTGGACAACCCAGTACAGCTGCTTCATTTATGAAGGACAAGATGAAACAGAATTCTCTCTAACATTTCAGAAAATTAATTATCTTAATTCTCCACTGAGAATTAAACTAAATACTAAAGTGTGTGTTTGTGTGTGCGCGCGCGCGTGCGCACAGGCATGTGAAATATTAAAACTGCTCAAGGACATAAGACAGCCTTGATACCATGGTTAAGGTGTTGAATTAGAGGTGGGGAGGCCCAGGTTCTAGTTCACCCTCAGACACAAAAGCTATGTAGATAGCTTTCCTTTTAGCCCCACCTACCTCAAAGGGTTGTTGTGGGGAAAAATAGGAGAAGAGAGTATTATGTATGCTGCTTTTTGCTCCTGAGTGAAAGATGGGACATCGCTCTGGTGAGTATATAATAAATAAGAGTGGCCAAGCAGATTTCACTTTCAGATGCCCCTATTGCTTTTGAAAATTCCCTTGGGAGGATGAATTTATTTATAAATGTGTTTTATTCTTCCCAACCCAACCAAATGTTGGAAAGAAATTATGTAATGGTGCATGGAATGACATTTCTAGGTGCCTCAAAAAGACAGAACAGAATGAGGGGGAGAACAGAATGAGGAGAGAATTATTAGCAAAATAAAGTTCTAGTTTAATAATGGGCCAGAACTGGCCAGGGCTGCAGAGAAAAAAAAATCTCCAGAAAAAACTTTTCCCAATGCATTTCTGTGGGAAACAGGGATGGGAAGTACAAGTAACGGGGTGACTCTGGCACAGTTCAGATGAACTTATCACAGCACTCCTGAACCCTCAGAGACCAGAACTCTTCACTACTGGCATCCATTAGTCGTATCTTCTATCAGAACTACACATGATGGATAATCTCAACTATGGCTTATGGAAAGTGTGGTTGGAAGTTGTGTTCTGGAATTTAGTTAAGACTAAGCACAACCGGCTGGTGTGCAGACACAAGGCTTAGCTGTGCTTGGTTAAAAACTGAAGCAGAAGCTTCCAATCATCTCACCACCATCTCTCAAGGCCAGGCAGAAAGAAATGAGAACGAGGCCAGGCAAGTGGCTGTGTGACTTAGGCGCCAGGGGGATGATTCTCCCACATATAAGGATGGGACCAGGACGATCTTCCTTCTGATGGGGAAGAGGGCAGTGCCCCACTTCGGTGGGACCCACAGAGGTCTTCCTGCTGGCCAGAGAAGCAACTTCTCTGGAGGTTGGAATGATGCTTCTTGTTTGAGAGGGTGGGTGGCTTATTTTGGCTTCCGATAAAAGCCAGTCAAACTGAGCTTCCCTCACCCAGTGTGTTTCCTTTACTTTTGCTAAATGTCAACATGCTGGTACAATGGCTAACCCTGTTGGACAGACAGTATTCCAAGTGGCGATACTTGCCTTTGGCTCCTCTGAAGAGGATTTTGTAGTGGTTCTCTAGTCGCTTGGCCATGTAGTTGGCATTCAATATTGCAATCTCAGAGGCATGTTTTAGGCCTTTTCCTCCCATCATCTGAAGAAGAGGAAACATTAATAATGAAAAAAATGGGGGGGGGGAGCCATATTCCTGATCTAGATGATTGAACCTTCCAAGTTGGTTACCGTATTATTGTAGGGTTTAGTATAAGAAGATTAAATGAGTGCATTCTATAGATATTCATTCAGTGTTTAGTTTACACGTCTATATGCCATCAGTGTATGAATGGTTTTGGTGGCTCACACAAACACATTTGTAAACCAACCAGAACCATTCAGGAGTAGGTAGCATATAAAGTATTTCTTCCTTAGAGATCTCATCCAAGAAATTAATTTCAAAAAATGTCAAAAAGTCGCAAATTCTATAAAGCGAGGCTGTCTTTATCCATAGTATTTTGATTTGAGAGACCAGGCATAAATAATGTTGCCAAATCCGATTTGTCCCTGTTATTGCTATTATTATTTGTCATCTCTATCTATTTTGAAAGACAAGGGAAGTTTCTTGTAGCAACAGCTCCCTGCTGCATCTGGTAATCCCGCAATAGGTCTTTCAGCACTTGAAATTTAGTCCCTTTAACGGGGGTTGTCTGGGATGGAACTTGGCACCATCGGCCAGTGTGGTGTGGTGGTTAAAGTGTTGGACTAGGAGCGGGAAGACCCCAGTTCAAGTCAACCCTCCAGCTTGGAAGCTCCCTGAGTGACGTTGGGCCACTCTCCCTCAGCCCAACCTATTTCACAGGATAGTTGTTATTGGGAAAAATAGGAGGGAACCCTATGTATGCCGCCGTGAGCTCATGTATACCACTGTGAGCTTCCACAAAAAAAAGTGAAGTGGGCTATAAATCATTATAGCATTTCTGATGCTCTTTTGAAGGCCCCCTAACTTTGTGAATCAACTGTACATGGGGGTTGCAGTGGGAAGGAGGGTTTGAAAGCACCCTTGTGCAACTGGCTTAGATAATTACTTCTGAATACAATCCTTTATACAGCGGTCCCCAACCTTTTTGGCACCTGGGACCGGTCATGGAAGACAATTTTTCCACAGACCGGGGGGTGGGGTTTTCTGGCAGGAGCCAATTGCATGCACCGTGGGGGTGGGGTTTGCAGGCGGGAGCCAATTGCGTGCATCGGGGGGCGGGGTTTGCAGGTGGAAGCCAATCGGGTGCAACAGGGGGTGGGGTTTGCAGGCGGGAGCCCCGCAGCCCACTTCCTAACAGGCCGCGGCCCACAGGTTGGGGACCCCTGCTTTATAAGTTCTTCTCATACAGCCACGCAGGTCTTCACCTTCCTGCAGATCTCTGTTATCTTCATTTTTAAAAAGCAGAAAAACCTGTAAGGTTATCAGTGTGAGAATCTACTAGTACAGAAGAAATTAGGAGTGGAAATCATGGGAGTACCTTAATATAAACCCAGGAAATGGGCAAAATGGCGCTGGATCCCCAAGGAGCAGCACTGATGGTTCCTAAAGGGGTTGAATGTGCATCATGCAGTGAGGCAACGACAGGGTGGCTGGGCAGGAAAGGAGCCAGATGCTTCTTCCTAAAAGGCAGCAAGAAGAGATCCTGAACATCCAGCTTCTCTCCTACTGCAGCACCAACAGCAGTAACATGATGTTTTAATAAGCCAAAATCAAAGGTCTGCTTAAGTACATTTCATTCTGACCCTCCAAAACAGAGTAGGAAGAAAATCTCTTCTCTAGCTGCCCACCTTTCTAGCTATACACAGGAATCAGCCAATTGTGATGGCCAGTTTGACTGGTTCCTAGAAAACAGATAGCATCAATTATCAGAGAAGTGGAGAAGTGCATGTGTAAGGGGAGGGGTATATTATTTTTCTCAGTGGATGCCTTTTCGGGAAATACTCATTAGGCTTTGAACCCAGACATTTTAGAGGAATACATGTAGGTGTGACTATTCCATCTCAGTATCAGATTCTTCCAATAGCACTGATTTACTTACATGGTAATCCTATGTATGTCTCTTATTCCCTAGTGAGCATCCTTAAGATTTCTGCTTTAAAGTCTACATGAAAAAAACTAATAAAAATAAATGCTCTTATCGCAAGAAGCAGACACTTACACTCCAATCGGCCCCATGCCAGGTCCTCCTCCACCATGAGGAATGCAAAACGTTTTGTGAAGATTTAAATGAGAAACATCTGACCCATAGTCTCCGGGGCGGCACAGGCCAACCTGTCAGGGATAGGACAGAAAAATATTCCAAATCCAAAATCTAGACATTAAAGACTTAGAGCCTTGTGGGGAACCACATAACCTGGCTCGCAGAGGCATCTGCAGGGTGTGATGCAAAGTTCCACCCATTTTTATGTTTGTCAAAAAAATTCAAGCTGGCAGCCATGGTGGTGCAATTAAAGCTCCCTCCATTTTAAACATGTGGGGAACTTTGATTGCGCCATTTGTGGCTGCCATCTTGAATTTTTTTGACAAATATAAAAATGGGTAGAACTTTGATCGCACCATTGTGGCTGCCATTTTGACTTTTTGGACCATACCCTGCAGTTAGTCTTGCTGGCTTGACAAATGCTATGAGCCCACTCTTCCTCTCTGGCTAGTCTCATTAGCAATTGCATCTGTTTTTTATTTTTTGTTTACTTCATGCATGTGAAAAAGCAAGTGCTAGAAATATGGAGCAGGAAAGGCAAAAACTGTGCAGTCTTGCAATACCACAAAATTTGTGGCTCCATAGTTTCTGACCACTGGTTGATTTTTTTCCCCCATCAGTCACTCAGACTATTATCAGAGAAACCTTTTTCATTCCTTAATGAAGGCGCCCGCCTTGTGGAATATTCTGCCCCCGGAGGTGAGACTGGCCCCCTCCCTCCTGGCCTTTCGGAAGGCCCTTAAGACCTGGCTTTGCCACCTGGCCTGGGACGACGGAGGTGGTAGTGCCTCCTGGGGTTGGCTGGCCCCATAGCTCTACTATCTATTCTGCGGGTCCAAGCCCATCCTGGATTTTATTTTATTATGTTTTGTTTGTGTTTTTAGATATTTTGTATAGTTTTAAATTTTTATTTATTGTAACCCGCCCAGAGTCCCTTGCATGGGAGATGGGCGGGGAATAAATTTGAATAATAAATAAATAAATAAATAAATTCCTGACATGGTGTTTCTGTACTAATAACCTATTACAGTCTTATTGGCACAACAATATTTAGAGGATGGCTGAATTTAGGAGCCCAGAATGAAATATGATAAGGAAAAATTATTTTAAAAATGGGGGGGCGGGGGCTCTTGTTACTTCTTTCAGTATAGTTTCTTTCAAAACTATTTGATATACAGATTATCATAACCCAAACCTTAAATTAAATGCACTGAAAGCAAATTCAGTTAGGAAGAAATATTTTAGGCCACTATTTTAAAATCGAAATATCATTACCACATGATAAGCTTTGTGAAAAGTTATAAGATGACTTCCAGAGCTAGTAGACCGTTACCCATATTGGCGAGCCAGATATTTCTGGGAAGCCCATAAACAGGACAATACATCAGTAATGGGCTTCTCTGATTCTGGAGTGATTTCTAATAGCTACATTCTCCCAATCAAAAGCCTCTAATTTGGTGGCCAGTACCACATCTTCTGGCAGCCAATTGACACACTTTACTCTATGAAGTACAGTACTTTCATTTGTCTCAGTCAATTATCCTGTTTTTCAGTGGAACCGGATGACTGAACATGGGGAAGTGTCTATTTGCTTTCTCCCCACCACAATATCTTCACCATGTCTCTCCTGACTCATCCTTTTTTGAAACTAAAAAGATCTAAACATTGCACCTTTTCCATATTGGTGACTTGCTTAGACTTTCAGACTTTCTACAAAACTTTGCATGCCAAAATTATGAATAACTGGTCTAAGAGTGACCCAAGGCTGCAGTCAGGAACAGGTATTCAGGGCTACAGAGTTACTGAATATGGGAAAACAGCTCATACTTATGAACCTCTATGCTCCCACTGCCGAAATCCCATACATCTGAGCCCCGTTGTGTTGACCGTTTCCAAGTCAAACATTTAGGCATGCCTCAACATACATTTTCCAGTATTTTTAAAAATCATTTTTGTCTACATGAACTAAAAGGACTTGCCTTTGTCTATTTCTCACCTGAGCATTCATATTTGCTCCATCTAAATAAACTTGGCCTCCATGTTTGTGAATCAGATCACACACATCACTGATCTGCTCTTCAAAGACACCATTAGTGGATGGATATGTGATCATGATAGCTGCTAAGTTTTCTTTGTGCTTATCTACCTACAAGAAGAAGGGAAAAAATGACAACAATGTGAAATATCAGAGTGATAAAAACAAGATTCTTCCTTCTCAACTCCTCACATGGAGCATTGCCAAATGTTAAGAAAAACAGAATCCTGTCTCAATCAGTTTGGAAAAGGCAAACGAGGCCTATCAAGGAGGCCTATCAAGTCATATCTGGTTCATTTAATTCAGCCTTACCAACTTCATCAGGCAGCAACTCCCTAGCAAAGATTCCCCCTTCATCATTTAACTGAAGATTATCAGGCTTCTACCCACAAAGTAAGTGCTCTATCTGATGCCTGGTATTTCTCATAACCATTTACGTTTTATGCAGTTCTCACTTATATTCAGTTTAATGTTACTAACAGGGGAAACAGACACATCCACAGCACTGATTCTCAAACAAAAATGAGACATTTTTAAAAATAGCCAATAAATTATATAAAAAACAAAAGTTCAAACAACATTTTAAAAGACAAATATTCTCTTCTGCTTTTTCTAGACATTCGTAGTTTAAATAGAGGAATGTATTAGGACAAAGAGCAGCAGACTAACCATGGCCTTCAGATGGCTTGCATCAATGCTTCCATTTTTACCAACTTCGATTGGCTGAATCTTCATCCCTGCCATCTGAGCACTTGCTGGGTTGGTGCCGTGTGCAGATTTAGGAATAAGGCAGACCTTCAGAGAGAAGAATATGTAAAATGAATAGACTGCCAAGAACTGAAAGCATAATAATTAAAGTTCAGGGCATAACCTTGTTAAATCTTGAAGCGGTCTGGCTAATCCCAGCTTAATTGTGTTATAGACTAAACACCCTGAAAATATTGACCTAAGCAGTAATGTATTTTGCTTAGGCTGAGTGTGGTAAGGGAACATGGCCGTTGGGAGTGGTAAACCATGGCTTATAGCTTTGCATTAAGTGTGAATCAGATAACATGAATAACAAAAGGCATACAAAAAGGTTAAAAGCAATAACTATCTTATGACTAGTACTTCTTCACAAGGGAGTAATTCAAATTAAAATCTCCAACTTGGAAGCAAAGATATTATCAAATACAATATCACCAGATTCCCTCCTCCAGTGATTAAAAACAAAGTCTTAATAATCCCAGTACAAAACCCTTTAGATTGCCTTCCTGAGCACAATGGCATCAGTAGCATGACTTTGATTTTAACCTAACTTTTGCTTTAAGGTTGCTAATCAGCTAGTGAATTTCTGCAGTGAATATAGGGCTGTTCACTCAATACAAGAGGACGCATCTCATTAAGAACTTTGTTGCTACTGGATAGTATAAGCAATGAGGTGGTTTGGTGTAATGATTAAGGCGTCAGGCTACTGACTGGGAGACCGTGAGTTTTAGTCCCACCTTAGGCATGAAGCCAGCTGGGTGACCCTGGGCCACTCACTCTCTCTCAGCCCTAGGAAGGAGGAGGCAATGGCAAACCACTTCTGAAAAATGCTTACAAGAAAACTGCAGGGAGTAGTCCAGACAGTCGCCAGGAGTCAACACTGACTCGAAGGCACAAAATAAATATAAATAGAAGCAATACTTTCAATAAGTCTATTGTGTTGAGGTGCATAATACATTTTATTCCAAAATCTAAAGGTGTTGTTGGGGGGGGGGGTCTATACTGACTAGTTTGATAGTTAGTCTTATCTTGTTTGTCTTCAAAGATACTGTCCCTTCAAGTCTTGGAATGTGGAAGGGCTGTCTTGTCTATTGTAGAATTGAGCTTCAAGAGACAATCAACTGCTATGCAGGTATTTGTCTGCACAGATGTACAGCTCAGCTGTGATGATACATATGCAACCCATCATCCCAACAACAACAGCATGGAACTCTGATTAGGGAGTCCTTTAAAAGTAAACTCAACTTTGAATCAAGCTCAACTCCCAAAAATCGACATGGACACATCTATGATAGTTTTTTTTGGTCTGATATGGAAGTGGTTCACTGTTGCCTGCTTCCAAGACATTTCTTTGACTTCCCAGTCCAGTCTACAGTCTAGACTTCCCAGATGATCATCCATCCAAGTGCTTACCAGGGCCAACCCTGTTTAGCTCTCTAGATAAACCAAGGTTAGCTAGGTGTTGCCACCTATCTGGCCTATGAGTCCTTTCTCCCACTGATAAATTATTTATCAATAAAGTGCTCAGTATTTCACATATTCATAGAAACCCTTGCCAGAGTGGAATACAAAATATGGTGCTTGTTGGTCCCCTCCCTCCATCTGTTTCAGTGGAAAATGGAAAAGGTAATTGTTTTTGTTCAGTCTGACACAAAACTTTAGTGTACTTTCTATGGAATCTTTGCAGAATGGCTAGTGTATCTAAAGAAGGGAAAGGCGCTTAGAAGCACATAGGAAACTGGTGCAAGCATATAAAAACTAGCAAAAGGAGGCAGATTGTCTCACCTAGCAACAGGCAAAACTGAACTCTGTGCAAATGACAAACAGCCCATAGAGCTTACATTGAACACAGCCAGGCTAATTAAGTCTGTTTGTACTGAAAAACAAGCTCCCATTCCAAAAATAATTAGCTACATAGAGGACCAGAAAATCAGACATTAGATAAAAGTCCACATTTTTAACTTACACTCCGCTGCCATTCTCCTTTTGCATTTAAATAAGCCTTGATTGCAGCTAGCCCAGCATATTCACCTTGAGCTCCACTGCAAAGAGACAAAGCTTATTATAACCTTTTTCAGAGTGGTCTCAATCAACATCCAGTTTTAAAACTCTGTTAAACAAGTTTAATAATCTCCAGAATAGAAATACTGGAATACTTCATTCCGCACAGAGAATGAAGACTAAACGACACCGAATTTCATCACTTTTAAATCTATGTTGCAAATCAAGTCACTAAAGCAGATTAACATTTTTTTTCCTGAGCTTTTCCCCACTACTGAATTCAAGTGCTATTTGCCCATCCTTGAGTCAGCACAAATCAATACTTGCATAAAATGTGTTGTCCCCACTGGCAAGCCCTAGCCTGTCTGTATGGCATCTGTTCTGTGTCACTGCCAAATGGAGTTGTCCTGATTTGTGGATGTGTCATACATTTATAGGCCAGGTGACTGGAAGATACGGGGTGGTGACACGCTGAAAGGAGACAGCAACATAGCCAAAAGGGAAAACTAATCAGGGCACCATGGCGGTAAAGAAGCCACTCTCAGCTGAGAACTTTGCCTGTGTTCTCTTGACTAATTTGCATGCCTTCCCCCACAACCTCATTTGGCTGTCTCCCAAGTTAAAGTAATGTAAAATAAGGAAATATAACCCAGGGCAGAAATAGCCCCAAAGAAGAAGGAGGCACTCCCTGCCAGGATTATGAAACTAGCTAACCCCTGTGCAGCTGGATGACACAAACTCACATCTACTGGACCGCCACACTCTTACTAGGGGAGGTACGCAAGTGATTGGAACTGAGAAATACGAGAAATTGGCAAACAAGCCACAAACCTCTGGTTCAGTATTTCTCTGTATCTTGGATACTGCAATGAAGGAAAGCAACTCGGAAATTTCCCAAGCATTCAGAAATCAGATTGTTGCTACTGAAGTTCTAACCATTCAAGATAAACATATTATTTCCATTCCCACTTTCTAAACCAATCTGTACTTCGCTGTGATGTACTCAAATGATGTCTTAGGATTCCCTTGCATAGAACCATTTTTCTATCCAGTTATCCATTCCATTAATGAGAAGTATGCCTGATACATATCTACAATGTTAGAAATGTCTATTTTGCCATGGGTGCACATGGCCAAAGGGTTATGTTCCATTTATCATATATAAATAGTGCACATGCACCAGGCATTCTTATTCCAGAGATAACTGAAAAAGAAAATGACCACATGAAAAAGCAAAATGAGTGTTTTAAACCTATGCGAACTGCAGTGGATCACACAAGGTTGCTTCTACCTGTTTGGCTGGAATGAAATGTTGTCATAGCCTGTGATCTCACACAGATCCTTTTCAAGCTCTCTGAAAAGCTGCTGGTATCCTTGAGCTTGATCCAGAGGGACAAAGGGATGGATATTGGCAAATTCCTTCCATGTAATAGGCTACAAAACACACGTACAGAGAAAAGAAGAAAAAAAAGTCATATTTGTGTTAAAAATATATGTACATAACTAATAGGGAACACATGGAATGCAGCTCTTAGCTGACCGTAGGGCCTGGCTATCCACTGAAGAACCTTGTATGAAACACTTTTTGAATGTGGTTGTCAACTGGGGGTGGGGGAATTCTAGTGCTTTGTTTCTTCATATAAATGAATGGACATATTTTGCTAAATAGTTCTGAAAATGAAATCAGTATACTTTTTCTAGAGCAACTAGAGGACATATTTCTTGAGTAAACTTAGATTGGACTGTGAAATATATTTTATCCTCCTGAACTGACCTGCAATAGCCAAAGCCATCTTAACAATGGACTCTACACCACTTCAGGATTAGTGTGCAACAATTCCTTAGTGAATGATTGTA
This sequence comes from Charina bottae, assembly GCA_023362775.1. Taxonomy (NCBI): domain Eukaryota; kingdom Metazoa; phylum Chordata; class Lepidosauria; order Squamata; family Charinaidae; genus Charina; species Charina bottae. The sequence continues at coordinate 201,753,308 of JALMGJ010000002.1, read as the reverse complement.
GAGAGTAAGGAAGATGACCTTGATGGAGATATGTAAGCTCTGTTACCAAAGCAATGAGGGGTTAAACATGTCTTCAGTCCACAACAGACAGATAATATTTGGAAGAGGCTCAGGCAGATGCCTCCCTAATTCAGTGTAAGAAGGGGGAGGAGGTATGGCACAATGAGACTTGCAAGATTGATGTCAGCCCCACTACATAGACCAGACTAGGAAATCAACTCTGCAGGAAGGCTAAAACTACTTTTATTGACATTGGCTATAATTACAGAACCTTGCAAATCTGATTGTGCTGTACAATGGTCCTATGAGCAAGCCAAATTCAAATGTTAATATCTGCCTAAAATAACTGAGCCAATTCACAAGATCACCTCTTCATTGGTCTCACCAAAAAGTGATTCTAAATTGTTATTTTTGAGAGAAACAGATTGCAATCTACCCCAAAGTCTTTGAGTTTCCTTAATGTTCACAAGGAATGGTTGGGTAGTTATCCAGAATTTATTTCAGAAAAATAATACATTCATTAAAACAGCTTACTATAAGTTCTGATGAACTATTCAGCTTCATTGTACAGGATCCCTAAAGAAAAGAAAGAAAACATACCATCAGGATTTTATTCAAGAACACCAACAGCTATGATTTTTTTCCCTTTTAAATCAATACCTACCAATGGAATCATGCTGTGAACAAGAGAAATATCTTTGTTTTCTAATCTTTTCATATACCGGACAATATTTGTTTCAGAGTGATAGCTGCAGACACAAAATTTTACATTAACAAACAAGGTAACAATAAAGGCCAAACACTATCTATGCCCCGAAGTCCTCTGTTAGATCAATAATAAGTTCCTTCTCCTATTAATGTTCATATTTGCTCTAAACTACAGTTCATTTTTCCAAACTAGGCTATCAATATATGTTGATGAAACATTTGGATTTAAATGGACATACACAGAGATACATACCATAGTACAATCATAAGCATTTTGCTTTAGTTGTGTGTTGTTTGCTATTAACAGCCTTGTGTGGTGCAGAGTGGTAGGTGGCAGTATTGCAACCGAAACTCTCCCCATGACCTGAGTTCGATCCCAGCGGAAGCTGGTTCTCAGGTAGCCAGCTCGGGTTGACTCAGCTTTCCATCCTTCCAAGGTCGGTAAAATGAGTACCCAACTTGCTGGGGGAAAGGTAATTACGACTGGGGAAGGCAATGGCAAACCACCCTGCTCTATAGTCTGCCAGGAAAACATCGCGAAAGCGGCGTCTCCCCAAGGGTCACATGACTCAGTGCTTGCACAGGGGAACCTTTCCTTTCCTGTTTGCTATTAACTGATCAACATTACACAGTTTCCCTACAAAAGCTACATTATAAACAAGGTTCCTAAAATGCAAACTCGGTAGCTTAGTCTTTTAACTTGTCCCACACTTTAACTCAGTATTTTTTTGCTGGAATAATATCAAATCCATTATTCCCATCTTTGTATTACTTTATCAGCCAGCATGAAATTAATTCCAAAGTGTTTTACAAACCTGTTGAATACTTGATGTGTTAGGAATGTTGATGTTCTCTTAAACGGAGTAGCAAAAATGCCTTTTGTTTCTTCATCCATATTCTCTGCAACCAATTCCTTTCAAACATAAGAGAAATAGTCAGTCTCTTTTCCCCACTCAGAATTAATTTTGATTACATTCTTGAATAATAACTATTTTGGGGAAATGAAAAGCTGTCCCTGTCTCCATGGTTTTGCTGTGATTGCATTTATCTTTGCATAATCTATTGAAAAGTGAAATATGCTCAGTTCAGAAACAGGATTAGATACTGTCAAAAGAAGATGAGTTTCAATCTGCAAATATATCTTCTAAAATAGCTATCTTTGTCTGAAGTGTAACTGGCATCAGAATGAGAGATATTTGAGGAGATATACCTTTTTGAAGTCACACAGAGATTGTGAAGGCTCAAAGTGAAAAAGTTATGGGTAGTATTAAAATTTGGGAGTGATACAAGTTGCTTTATTGAACTTCCCTTCACACTGGTGAAAGTTAAGATTTTTTCCAATATCTTCTGTAATATTGCTGAGTGAATGAGAATCCGGCCATTACTATGTCCCTTATGGACTCAGTCATGCTCCATGTCGACCAATTAGATATTTAGCTCCCTGATCAGTGATCTACTTACAGCTGAAGATTCACAGCCAAAAATCCATAATAGGTCATCTAGGTCTTTCTCATTTACAGTTTCATCAAGAGAAACTCCAAGCTATTGACAGTTGGAAGAAAGAAAGGACATAACTTGTAAGTTCATCAGTGCAAATGTTTCAGTATACATGCAATGAGCTTACACTGAAAAAGTAACAGAATATGTAATCTGGATGTTATTTATTGACACTCCTTATATGGAGATGTACACTAGCATAGTGTCCTAATTACTATCAACCGAAAAAGTTAAAAAATTTCCCATCACGTTCAAACCAACAGAAACTTTTAGTTAAGAAAAAGATACTCAACTATTGTCAGGAAAATCTGGCGAAAGACCACGCTGAGCCGGAATTGCAGCTCTTTATTGTTCCCACCAGATACAGAATCTTGCCAGACTAAAGGTACCCTAACTGATCTAAGGGGAAAATACTCCTGGGTCTCTAAGGCGGGGCCAGCCTAACTTTCTTAGTTGGCCTTCCAAGGCTTTCCATGCTGTGGGAACGCTTATCTGTCTGGAATGCACCCCCTCCTCCTCCAGCTCCGAGATCCATCTCATCTATATGCAATTTTCCTAGATCTGTTCATTCATTAACAGAATATGACCATACTCATTCAATATTTTTTTAATAAAGTACATTCAAATATGGCCTAGTCTGGCAATGATGCATCCTAGATGTTGCCTAGTCTGGCAATGAAACGTCTGCAAGAAAACAACAAGGCTCAGAGAGCACCAAGGACTCCACAGGTCAACCCTGAGCTACAAATATTCTCTTCAATTGGTACATTCAAATATGTTCAATTGTGGCCTGAATGGGAGACCTGGAAATCACCTGCAAGGCAAATTTGAACCACCTGAATAAAGATGAGTTTGCAAGGGGATTGGGTTGCTCATGGAAAGTAGCAATAAATGTTATCTATTCTAAGTATATAAGGGAAATAAATAAACTATTGGGGCATCTTAAAATATAACCTACAGAAGTTTCCGAAAAAAAAATCTGAGTGTGAAAGAATCAGATAACTTTGTATATGTAGACACTTCTGACGATATTGTTTCTGGATGTTCTTTTTTCTAATGCACATCCAAAGGCTTTTTAAAGAGCTTCCCTTCTGAAACAATGACTGAGTTTCTTAGAAAAGTTTTTATTGGATATTCCTTATCTCTTTAGAGAGAGAATGATAATGAATAATGGACAAAAGCATTAGGAACCACGTCTGAGTATCTTTAAGCTGTCACTTACTGTGCCATCATGGTGAATCCGTAGGTTTATCTGTCTCTGGGCTGCTCTTTGCAAAACTTCTTCGATGCCACACCCACACTGGATTTTCAAGGTATCAAAAAACAGGTCATGTTGGAGTTGATGACCCGCTCTCTTCAGACCTAACAAACAAACACGGACTGATTGCCTGCCCATGTTTTCAAAATGTTCTGTATGGTTTGTATGCAAATTGCCTTTTGGTTCCTATGATTTGGTTGCTATCAGCAACTGATGACTGACTCTTCATATTACTAGACTTGAATCAAATTGTTCTAAGTTGTTTTACAAATCTGTCTTAGGAATCACTGCACTTTACGCTGTACTGTTCTGAGTTTATTCACATTCTCCAACCTCAAAATGCTGCTTTTGGGCGGGGTATTCCTATGTCTGAAGGTTCACTCACCTTCTGCTAAGATCAGAGTAGCACTGTGCACTCTCTTGGCAATGTGCGTTAATCCATTTGCACCATGATAAACTCCGAACATCGCAGCCATGTTAGCCAAAAGGGCCTAGAAAGCAGAAATTGGGATTAAATAAGTCTCTGTGTATAAGCATGGGTCAACTCTGGCAGTAAAACTGGCACTAAATCATCTAAGTTAACCTTTTAATCAATGACTGAAGAAAAGTTCACCTGTGCCGTGCAGATATTGCTAGTAGCTTTATCTCTCCTGATATGCTGTTCTCTGGTTTGCAGCGCAAGCCGGTATACTTCTTTTCCATTAGCATCTCTTACATCATACACAAAGGAAAAATATATTACTTTCTTTGGTTTAAACAGACAAAGGCTATTTAGTATGGTAAACAAACAAACAAACAAACAAACAAAAGAACAATATTCATTTTTGATAAAAAGAGGTATGGTAAAAGGAATAATTTAGAATATTGAACTTTCTAACTTATTCCTGAATCAAGGCGTTTTGTCTTTGCTATCACCGGAAATTAAACCTCATGCAATACTACAGTTGGACAAATTGCATGTTTTATTAAACAAGGCATCTCAAAGAGTCTACTCAGCTATGTGATCATGGAGAATGCCATCCTTAATTTAAACTAAGGATTCCTAACTTTTTTAGTAGAGGTACCAGATCTGGGATACAAAGTTTTGAATAGCTGCTAGATGGCAGCAAAGGAATACCGAAAAGCATAACTTGAGGCTGCCATCTAATGGTGTTCAGAATTCCTGCATCCCAGATCTTGTGGCCCTATTCTTTTTTTACACATTTTTGAGAGCATGCCATGGACAAACAACAGCTGCCATGCTGTGTGTGGCCAATCACAAAATATCATATTTATTTATTTAATTTATTTATTTATTTATTTATTTAATTTATATAGCCGCCCATCTCCCCCAACGGGGAACTCTATATCAAAAGGCTAACAAACCATGCGGCTAGAGTCCACCGTATTAACCCTTTTAGGATTTAGGTGGGGTCCAAAGGCATTGTTGGAAATCTAGATTATGCTTGACGCCGGTGCCTTGCTTTCTATCAACTTAGCTTCTCATTCAGTTTTTTCATTAAAGGAATCTTAAAGAAAGTTAAAATTAGGAAGGCCAGAATGCAGGGTGGACCCCCAGGCAACATGGGCTCTCGGGAACAGTTGGGAGTGTTGTTACTGTACCAGCCTCCCTGCTGCATAGCAACCTCCCTGCCTGAGCTGCTAGAGGCCGTCTCAGGGTTGGCAGTTGAGCTCCCTAGGCTTATGGTTCTGGGGGACTTCAACTTGCCTTCCCTGGGACGAAGCTCAGAAGCGGCACGGGAGTTCATGGCCACCATGGCGACCATGGGCCTGTTCCAGATCATCCAGGACCCAACTCGAGACAGTGGCCTCACCCCGGATCTAGTTTTCTTGTCAGAGCAGTGGCAATGTGACCTGAGGGGAGAATTACATCTTTCCCCTTTGTCATGGTCAGATCACGCCCTGGTGACCTTGAGATTCTCCTATGCTGCCCCCCTCCGCAGGGAGGCTGGACCCACTCGATTGGTCCGCCCCCGGCGACTGATGGACCCAACTCGGTTTCAGAGGGAGCTGGGGGTTATCCCCGAGGATCTGCTGCACGGTCCAGCGGAGGCCCTAGCTTCTACCTGGAATAGGGTGGTGGCCGGGGCCTTGGACAGGATTGCGCCTGTGCGGCCTCTCTTATCCTATCAAGCCCGACACTCCCCGTGGTTTACAGAGGAGTTGAGGGTTTTGAAGAGGATTAAGAGACGCCTAGAGCGCTGCTGGAGGAAAACAAAGACTGAATCCGACCGAACACAATCTAGAGCCGCTATTAAGGCCTACCTTGTGGCGGTAAGAGCGGCAAAACGGCAATATTTCTCCGCTCTTATTGCATCCACAGAATGCCGCCCAACGGCCCTGTTTAAGATTACCCAATCCCTTTTGGGGAAAGGGGAGTCGGAAATCCATCTGCAGGGCCGTGCTGAGGAATTTTCGAAGCATCTGCAGGATAAAATCACTCGGATTTGCTCCAAGTTGGACTCCGAGCGTGAGTCAGAGTCTGGAGAGATACCCAGGGAACGTTCTTACTTTGTTATCTGGGAACAGTTTGATCCTGTTGGACCTGAGGAAGTGGACAGAGTTCTCCGGACTGTAAATGCCACCACCTGTCAATTAGATCCATGCCCCTCCTGGCTGGTGAAAGCAGCTCGGGAGGGGACTTGTAGTTGGGTCCAAGCGATGGTGAATGCATCCTTGGGAGAGGGGGTGTTCCCGGCGGCTTTTAAGGAGGCGCTGGTTCACCCCCTTCTCAAGAAGCCATCGCTGGACCCTACTATACTGGATAATTTTCGTCCAGTCTCTCACCTTCCCTTTTTGGGAAAGGTGGTTGAGAAGGTGGTGGCGTTGCAGCTCCAGAGAATTCTGGATGAAACGGATTATCTGGACCCCTTTCAGTCAGGTTTCAGGCCGGGTTACGGGATGGAAACTGCATTGTTCGCGCTTATGGATGATCTCTGGCGGGAGCGAGATGGAGGTAGTGCATCCATTCTCGCTCTTCTTGACCTCTCAGCGGCATTCGATACCATCGACCACGGTATCCTTCTGGAACGGCTTAGGGAGTTGGGGGTGGGCGGCGTGGTTTTACGCTGGTTCGCCTCCTTCCTCCGAGGCTGGTCCCAGTCGGTGTTGATTGGGAGCGAGAGATCCAGTCCGCGGGCCCTCCTTTGTGGGGTCCCGCAGGGCTCGGTACTCTCTCCGCTCCTTTTTAACATCTACATGAAACCACTGGGAGAGATCATCCGACACCATGGGGTGAGGTATCATCAATATGCCGATGATACCCAGTTGTATATCTCCATCCCGGGTGAAGTAAGTGATGCAGTGAGCGTCCTGTCCAAGTGCCTGGGGGCTGTAGGGGCCTGGATGGGGAAAAACAGGCTTCAGCTGAACCCTAGTAAGACGGGAGTGGCTGTGGATTAATGGCTCCTCGACTTCTGGGAAATTATCATCTTTAATTCTGGATGGGGTAGCACTACCCCAGACAGACCCGGTGCGTAACTTGGGAGTCCTCCTGGACTCACGACTCCTGCTTGAAGAGCAGGTGGCAGTCGTGGCCAGGAGAGCTTTTGCACAACTTCGGGTTGTGCGTCAGTTACGCCCTTTCCTGGAACAAGAGGCCCTTCGAACAGTCACTCACGCCCTGGTTATCTCCCACATAGACTACTGTAATGCGCTTTACATGGGGCTACCCTTGAAGAATATTCGGAAGCTACAACTGATCCAGAATGCAGCCGCGCAGACAGTTTTGGGTGTCCCAAGGAGGACTCATGTAACACCTTTGCTGCGCGAGCTGCACTGGGTTCCAGTTTGCTTCCGGGTACAATTCAAGGTGTTGGTTATTACCTTTAAAGCCCTACATGGCATGGGACCAGGATACCTAAGGGATCGTCTCATCCCCATCATTTCATCCCATCCCACCCGGGCATGCAGAGAGGGCATGCTACGGACCCCGTCAGTTAGGGAGTTCCACTTGACGGGGTCTCGGAAGCGTGCTTTCTCTGCTGTTGCCCCTGCCCTTTGGAACATTCTGCCCCCGGAGATCAGACAGTCCCCCTCACTCCTGGACTTCCGAAAAAGACTTAAAACCTGGTTGTGTCAGTATGCTTGGGGTCAGAAGGAGATTGGAGATACCTGGAGATGGCTTGCACCTTAGATTTGCTCTGAGGGGCCCTTTTTATAAACTTAAGAATACTCTGCCCTTGGATCTCATTTTATCCATTATATTTTATATTATTTATTATGTATTTTGTTTTATTTATAAATGTATATGAATGTTTTAACTTGTTGTAAACCACCCAGAGTCCCCCTCGGGGGAGTTGGGTGGTGATAAATCCAATAAATAATAATAATAATAATAATAATAAATAATGTTGGGGACTGAGGATCTATTATATATTCTTTAGGAAAGGACAATGAGCATTCTATCTGTGATCCTCACATCCTCACCTTGCCTAGAGTTCTGCACACACAATACTATGGATATAGAGCTGCCATTAAAACAGAAGAGCCCTGCTGGATCAGGCCATAGGTTCATCTAGCCCAGCCTCCACACATTGGCCAACTGGATGCACTTGGGAAACTAAGAAGCCTGGAATGGAGAGGGATGCCCCCTACAACTGTCATGTTCCATCAACCCACATGTTGGAAAGAAGTGACCTGTCTGTGTGCGGGAAGAGACACGTGCAGAGAATTAAATGAGGAATCTTTGAGAAGACACAGAAGCCTTCCTGTGTGCAAAGGAACCCCTTAATCAGAAGGGAAGAATTGGAAAATGCTGCGCTCCTGCACGCAATTTTTTCTCTGCAAGTGTTCTCTTGTATCAGCCTTAATTATTGAAAAACATAAGGTGTTTTTATTTTTACCTCAGACCAAAGAGATCCCTGAGCTTATTTTATTATAGGTTCTTGAATCCTTTGTACTTGATATAGCAACGTTATTTTTTTAATGGCACCTCCTCCATTTTTAGTTCAGGACAGATTACCTTTCAGACTACAGAAAGACTTTACATCATCATATATACTGTGTGTGTATGTATGTATATATGCATATAAATTTGGGAGTGTGTGTTTGTGTGTGTATGAAGGTAAACTTGATTTGATGTAAGCATGTATTTCAGTAGTAAGATTTAGTTACATAAAATTAATTATGATCTAAGATTAGGCAGAAATATAAAGTTTAAAAAACATGCTTTCTGGATAGTGGGGGATTAGGAGCAATATATTAATGAATATATAAACAAAAACAGTCAAATTATTTTAGAAAGTTTGATAGCTGTTCACAAGAGAGATGCTCAAAACACTTCATGAAAAGGAAAATACATAAGAAGAATAGATGCCTGCACAGTCCACCAATAATCCCTTCAGCACTTAGAGCAGTGTTTCTCAACCTTGGCAGGTTGAAGATGTGTGGACTTCAACTCCCAGAATTCCCCAGCCAGCCTTGCTGGCTGGGGAATTCTGGGAGTTGAAGTCCACACATCTTCAACTTGCCAAGGTTGAGAAACACTGACTTAGAGAGACATGGATTCAAATTTTCAGCAGAAAGTGAACCTACCTTGTAACTCCCACCATCCTTCCAGGCATCATTCGCACCAGATTCTCTTTGACTGCAAAAAAGGCAGCATGTGGTCCTCCATACCCAAGAGGCACCCCAAACCTCTGGGAACTGCCTACAGCAACATCAACTCCAAACTCCCCTGGAGGCCTCAAGATGCAGAGGGCAAGGAGATCGGTAGCACAGCAGGCAAGACTCTGATACAAGAGAAGCCAATGCCAAAGTTAGACCTTTTCCCACAAGGTGACCTGGGTAACAAGGAGTGTTGTTCCCTGGGCTGTCTAAGAGCACCTCTCAGACAAACACATCACCAGCAACAATAACAGAAAACATTACTTTTATGTTGAATGAATGCATGGGGATCATATATCATCCAGCGTAATGATTATATAGAGCTGGTGGGAGAATTCTGGGAGTTGAAGTCCACACATCTTAAAGTTTCCAAGGTTGAGAAACACCGATATAGAGAATTCAGGGGTTGCTTTATAGTGGAAGACAGCAGAGGGCTATATACAAGAAATGTTCATTTATTGGAACAGAAATGGCATATTTCCTCATACAGAGGATTTTGCAAACAGGTAGTCCTCATTTAATGACCACAATCAGGACTGGCAACTTGGCCATTAAGTGAAGCAGTCACTAAGTGGGAAATCATGAGACTGTGACTGTGCTTAAGATTTTACTTCAGCTTTCCTTTTTCCCCACTCCCCCACCCTTTCGAATGCTTACCCCTGTGCTGGGATAATTAGCAAGAAGGGAATTAATGTTTGTATTTCCATTCATTGGAGAGGAAGGGGTTACAAGAGAGTAAGCAGGCACACAATGGGGAATACACATTGAAAGGAATGGGCTAGCTCTGGCTGTTTGCCTAGCTCATGGCTTTCAACCCCAAGCATGCTAGGCAAACAGCTGGTGTATTCCCCATTGTGTGCCTGCTTACTCTCTTATAATCCCTTCTTCTCCAATCCCTCCACTCTGTGAGGTGAGGGAGAAAAAAAACAGGTCAGGCACAGGACAACATGTACTGACTGTAATGGCAATCACGTGACGGAGGGACACTGAAGGTTGTAAATACATGCCTTGGTCACAAAGTTATTTTTTCAGCACCGTTGTAACTTCAAATGGTTGCTGCACGAGGCAGTTGTTAAGCGAGGACTACCTGTACAGATAAGCTGCCTCTATTGTGATCAAATGGAGTCGGGAGTTTTGTGAGGGTACAGAAATGTTATAATCCAATAATTTACTAGATTGGGAAAGCAGGCATCTATACCTACAGTTACACTGCCAGACATATACATGGAGGTTGGAAATATTATTACTGCATCATTTACCCCATTCTGATGAGCTTCATCAACCAAGCCAGTGAAGTCTTCTACCTTTCCCTCAGTGTCTGGGTACTGGAACAAGACACCACTGACATCTTTACCGCTGAAATCCATCTCATGAGGCAACTTCAACTCCACACTTATGCCAGTGTATCTGGAAAGCGAGAGTGACATACCAAAACAAAGCAAGTCATTTCCCAGTAGTAAACATGATTCTAAAAAGAAAAAGAAATTCAAGCAAGAATATTGAATACCCAGTTAAAGGTCTGCTTGATTGCCTTTTAACAGAAATTGTTTCAAGTGAGCAATGGGCATGTTTCATATTTAGTAAATCTTATTAAGGCAGACCCTCTTATGAAAGAACTTTAAGCATTTTGCCTTAATGTTTAATATTTTATTAAAACATCTGAATTAAACATTACTTTGCTCTAGTCTGCACCACAGCTATCGTCTGAGGATGGCATCGGATGTCGACATAAAACTTATTTCGCTTATTATGCCTGTTGGAAGGAGAAAACAATAAAATTGCTTCAAATATTGGTCATAAAAAATTAACTATAAGCTGGTAAGTTTCCACTGCTTGTATTACACAGACAAAAACATTCTTGTTTCTAATTGGCTTTGACATCTCCTGCTCTATAATTCAGATTTATATTTCCAAGAACTTTGGCAAAGGAAACTCAAGCCCACAATCTACCAAATTCCACAAAGGGAAATGATTATGAAATAAGTCCTGGTTTTCTTATTAAAAGTGGATTAAATAAATTCCTGGCTCTAACAAGGGTGATGAACTGTGATAAGTTATAACCAAACAGCATATCCTGTTCCTATATCTCTGAACAACAGATTTTGGGAATGGAGATAACAGGAAAAATACTACCCTCATACATTATTTGCCCACAAACATGGCTTCCCCCAAACTGATCAATGGCCACTCTGGAAACAATATATCTTCCTTTTGTGTCCCTTTCTGTTTCTTCCTCATTTTGTCATTTAGACTATAGGCCAATGGGCTGTTTTCAGTCTCTTCAACGTAATTAAGTATTCCAGGGGTGTCTGCAAATTATGATAAAAAAGTCAAGATGGTGGCCATGATGGTGTGATCAAAGTGTCCCCTATTTTTATGTGCATCTTGACTTTTTTGACCACACCCTGTGGACAACCTTGCCCACAGCACCGAAGTCCTGAGGAGCGTTAGACCCACAAAAAGCATCCCTTTGATCTGAGGCGGTTACCTGTGACACAACTGCATAGCTTCTGCTGCAGCAGTTCCTTCATCCAGCAGGGAGGCATTGGACACATCGAGCCCTGTGATGTCACACACCATGGTCTGGTAGTTTAACAAACTCTCCAGCCTGCCTTGAGATACTTCTGGCTGATAAGGAGTATACTGAGTAACCCTATTAAAAGTAACACATTTCCAGCATTAAGTGTTTACCAGTTCAAAGAATACGACAGAACCATATGTCTAATATTACCACAGCCACTGTCAAAGGGTTGGACAAATATTTAATATATTAGACAAAACTGATTGTTACAAATATAAATTTGTATATACAGTATATATAAATAAACATTCTCCCCCCCCCCCTGCCCTGGCCCTGCAAAGTGAAGTCAGTTCCATCCCTACTTATTTTCCGGAAGTCCCTCAAGAGCTGGCTTTGCCATCAGGCCTGGGGGTCCCAGGGGACCGGTGAGATCTTGAGCTGGCTCCCCTGATAATCTAATTGTGTGCTTGTGTGCTTTATGCTTTTTAAACTTTTTAATAATGATTGTTTTTTAACACGTTTATTGTTTTATATCTTTGTTGTACGCTGCCCAGAGGCACTTCTTGTGAGATGGGCGGCCATATAAATTTGATAAATAAATAAATAAAAATTCAAAGATGCACCAACAGAAAATACACATGAGCTTAATAATTCTAAGAATGCAATTATGTTGCTGAACAGATGATATTCTCTGAAACTAAATGCAATCTTTTAACATTAACATTGGTTTGATCTATTTCCAATATAGGGAGACAACTTTTGAATTATTTGATCCATTTTATTTTTTTCTGCTTGACATTGTTTTGTTAAAAAAACAATCTTGTCATGCTGAAAGAGAGATAAATAGTTGCTAAGAATAATATACTGTATCCTCCCATCAATGTGGTATAAATATAATGCCAAACTATGAAGCTATACTATAGTTTATAGCAGGGCTTTCTAAAGTGCCGCCGTTGGCAACACACCAACGGCGGCAGCGGCGGTGGTGCGGGGGCGTGCGTGGGGGCAGGGGCGTGCATGGTGGGGGTGGCAGCGGCGGCAGCCTCCGCTAAAACGCGGAAGCACTGATGGTGCGCTGCTGCTGCCGCCGCCGTGCACGCCCCTGCTGCCGCTTCCGGGTTGTGTGGCGACACACCAGACTGTGTGTTGTGACACACTAAAGTGTCGCGACACACAGTTTGGAAAGCTGTGGTTTATAGCCTCACATGGAAGCTATACAATAATTTGCAAAATTAGAAAGAATAGTTTTTTAAAAAAATGGTTAATGAGCACATCTGCAACAAACAAAATGTTTCTCAGTGTAGACCCTGTCAATCTATTTTTGGTAATAAGTTTTGTTTTGTTTTTTGTTTTTTATGTAAGAAAAAAAAATACAAAATTGCAGTTCAGCCAGTGAGGTATACTGGTCAAGGTGCTATGTCACTGTTCTCCAGGCTTGGGAACTTCAGATGTGTGGACTTCAACTTCAGAATTCTCAGCCATGGGCTTCCTGGCTGGGAGCTGAAGGCCAGGCTTTGGGAAGTTGCCAAGGTTGAAAAACACAATACTAGGCTTTGAGAGAGCCAGTTTGGTGCAGTGGTTAAAGCACCAGGCTAGAAACCAGGAGACCGTGAGTTCTAGTCCTGCCTTAGGCACAAAGCCAGCCGGGTGACCTTGGGCTAGTCATTCTACTCTCTCTCAGCCTTAGGAAGGAGGCAAGGGCAAACCACTTCTGAAATATTGCCAAGAAAACTGCAGGGACCTGTCCAGGCAATTGCCAAGAGTCAACGGTGACTCTAAGGCATGTGTGTGAGCGCGCGCACACACACACACACACAGAGCTTTGACTGGGGAAACCCAAATCCATATGTACTCTCAGTCATGTCAGCTCACTGGGTGACTTTAGGTCAGGTATTCTCCATTAGCCCAAGAACACGGGATTGTTATTGTGAAGTTAAATTGAGGGACATGGCCTTGAGGAAGAAAGATACATACAATTAAAAATATTAACTTTGCATATAAAAATGTATTTTAGCTTAAGTTACTGTTAATTGATTTACTAGCCCTTACTACAATATTAGGAGAGGGGTAAGGGATCCTGATTTATCTATTCAGATATTTTTATTTCGCTTTAAAGCACATATACACACAAAACACAGAAGGTGTTAGACAGTTGGGTTTGGGTGCTATTGGGGTACTAGTTCGGAATCTTTATTTTCATCAAGGTTTTAATGACTTCATGCTAAAGTGTATTAAATAAAAATACTTATTGAAAGCAGTATAGAGAAGCACTGTGTATAAAACACAGTAAGTAATTCTGTTGCCAGGCAATTCTAGGGAACACGGATGGCAGACCAAATGCTGGGCCAGCATCCAAAAGGAACTGTTTTATGAACGTTTGATAATCTAAGAGTGGTATTCCCAATGCAAATGTATGGTTTTGACCTTTAACATAAAGTAGTTCAAGATCCCCCCTCCCTCAATTGCTGGGAAATTCACACCACCTCTGAAATTGTTTCCATTCAACCCAATGCGTTGGATAAGTTTGTTAAGGCATAACTGAGCACTGTCAAAGACAATATCCAGAAATTCACTTGCACTTAAAATAGGCTTAAAATATTATTCACTTAGGCATTTGTAGAAAGTAAGAACCATATATTTGGGGGACCTCCAGGCGGGAAACCACATATATATGTTATTTCTTCAAGTCCCATATCATTTTTTGTAGATTAATTTAAAAAATGGCTAAAAACACCTGGCAAACTAGCTCGCTTAATAATAAATGAATAATATACCCTGACAGATATCACTACTTTATTCATGGTTTAAAGATGTTGCTGAAGAATGGAATGTAGCAAATTCCATATGCTCAATGGGAATTTTTAAGTCTCTTGCCTGGAATGGCAGACTATTGACTCATGCATCAAACTGCTTTGTAAAATCCTACCATTTTTAAAATTAGCTTATCAGCCATCTATGGGTATTTTTGTTCCAGAAATATAAATACAGGACTTCCTTACATATCCAAAACTGCTGGGAAGTTTCTTTGGATCCCAAACTACAAATCTACAGTATAGATTGCATAGGGTTAAAGTTGGGATTCCAAGCTTGTGTGAGTGTGCATGTAGCACCGTATCTGTTGGGAACACATGAAACCACATGAGATTGCACAGCAGCTGTGAAGGGCCAGGAACGGACCCTGCTGCTTTAAGGCATTCTTGACAGGCAATATATTCATGCCCGCAAATGAATCAAATCACATTTTCCCCTTTGAACCTGGATCTCTGCACTGCCCTGGTTAAGATAGACTTAAATCAACTTTCCAAGATCTGAGAGTAAGTTAACCCTCCCAATGATACCTCAGTTTAAATATGCTGTACTGTTTCTAAACATAATTTTCACATGAAACATTACTGCACAGACTACTGTTATTTATTGCAGAACTGATAAAAAATTGTGTAGTGTAAGTAAATTAAATATAGTAAATGAAAAATAAATATTGTGGAAGCAGTAATGACTAAAGGTAAAGTGGGTTTCTAGGGTTAAGTCTAGACTGATACTCCAGTCCCTCAAGAAGCCAAACATACTTTCAATTCTCTGCCCATTCATTTATGTTCATGTCACATCACTTACTTAATTAGCTCAGTTTCTAGGGCAACACCGCCATAGACTGATAGTCCGAAGTTATTCAGAAACCCAGGCACAACCAGGGTGCACCGTCTAATACAGTCCCACAACATTATGCTGCTAACAGCTGACTGTAGGTTACTGAGCCAAGCTATTTATGTTTTTGGAAGTAACTTTTCCTGTTCTTTGCATTGTATATAAATAAAAAGAACAGCTCCCAATAACTTAAAGAATACATTTAACCTTGCACTTTTTAACAACACAACTGTTATAATGCGGTCAATATTATAAGAGGAAATCTATTCTCATTCAGAAAAAAAAAACACAAACAGCCAATGGCTGCCCACTGTTAGACTGAATGAAGTATACTGTACAATGTATTCTGCCTTTTTATTTTAACACCTAGTTCTCACTGCGAAACTACAAAAAATAGGGTACATGTGTCAATAGTCTATGTTGCTAAAATAAAAGAGAGGAGAGGGTCAGAGCATCTTTATAGACCTGGCATGTGCAGATTAGTCCATTGGGTAAGTGAACCTACAGCCCTTCATTTTCTGTCATCTTCGTTCTAAATGTTATTCTTTCCTAAGTCAATTTTACACTGCTCAGCTTCATGTGAATTTCACTGATCAGTAACCAAAACAGAACATCCTGCAGAATGACCATTGCTTGCATTAATTGGAGCTCCAGGTACAGGTAAAGATTTAAAATGGGAGCACTGCCTTAAAATGGGAGGACCCTGTAAGAAATAGGTCAGAATCTTTATCTCGTACGCATTCAAGCTGGCAACGAGGCTAGTGGCCCTATTCATGGATGTTGTGATTCAGGATGCCAAGTATTGTAAATTCTTCTTTCTTATTATGAGCATTTAATCCATTTTATACTAATAAACACCTTCAAAAACAAAAACAGAATGAACCTGTTTTGAAAGTTATAATGGCATCTGACCTCAGGGCCAACCCTAATGGAAACAATTAGAACTGCTTTACAGATCCTAATATTTGGGGTAATGCCATGTTGAGAAATGATTAGTAGATTAAGCAAACAAGGCAGAACAGAATGTTCCTACAAATGTGATGTCTGATGTAACTCTTCTGTGTATCATCTAAAAACAAGTGTGCTTACTGTATTTCCTTAGAACCATGACCTTTATAGGCAGATCTGTACAACTGAAATAAATGAATCAATAAGCTAAAGCTGATAAAAATCTTTGACTGGCAGACAGCTGTATTATTTGCCCCCTCCCTATTATGCTTGGCATAAACAAAAGGGGGTGGGATTGTCTGAAAGAGCTGCACCTTTGATTGTCTGATATGTATCATGAAGTCTGGACGAAGAGGGACCTTTGTTACTTAATAGTGTATGGGAACTTTCACACTGCCAATATTTTTATACACCAAACTCTCAGGGTCATATTTGCACCTCCTCACAAGAATCTCAATACTGCCACAGCTTCTGCCAGCTGACTAATTGGAGCATGCAAAGACTGACACTCCCGCGTGCCCAACAGCCCCCCCGCCCCCCCAGTGTCCTGGCTGCATTTGTTTTGTGGCAAGAAAAAAATGTACTAGAGAGGCAAAACCATCCCTTGAATCCACCAGGCAGGGTAGGGGAATGGCACCTTGCCTTCAAGAGGGAGGGAGGGAGGGAGGGAGGGAGCCAAGAGGTTGGGTGAATTTCCTCAGTATCTATCAAAATTGCTTTTTTGGGCTGGAGAGAATTAAAGAAGGTATCGCCACAGGCTTCCTTCCCAGGCAGAGCAGAGAGGGAGGGCTTAGGCAGATCGCCCTTCTGGTCTGGGAAACAAGTCATGTACCCTAAGCTTCATTTGCAGTCTTAGTAGTGATGTGTAGTCCTCACACTAGACCGCTGTAACCATAGGAAGAAGTACAAACAAGCATTCTTACCTCTCAGCATTTGTGTGTGTGTGTGTGTATTTACGTGTTGTTGGCACTGCAGAAACAGACAATACACATAGCAGTACTCTGGGCAGCAAGATTCTTACACAATGTAATTTGGCTAATTTTTATATAAAGGAATGAATGCATTAAAAGGATTGCCTATATAACTTCTGATTTTACATTTATGCTCAAATTTTATAGCTAGGAAAATGGCAAATATAAAAATATTTTTATATATTTTTTTATAGTTGTCTTTTGTCTCATGATCATCTTCTGAATAAAAGTAAAGCAGAACTGTGGGTATTCAAATGTTCTCCAACATGTTGACATGGACAATGCAGTGTGTGTGTGTGTGTGTGTGTGTGTGTGTGTGTGTGTTTAATGATAAAAATGGTACATTACCATCCAGCGTTCTCCAACAAATTCCTCACAATGGCCTGAGGGACTGAGCAGTTGTAATAACCCATGCCAATATAAGATCTCCAGATTTTATTCTTGCTGGCAATGCTATATAAAGTTTCAAGAATTTCATTTTCACCTAGAAAGAAATGTATAGAAGACATTGTGTGAAGATTTTAATAAAGGTTAAAAATGTCAAGCCTTTTGCACCATTTAATCCAGTGAGAATATGCATGTGAGTGGTCAGCAACTTGAGTTGACTGCCCGTTCCCCCTGTTCCATTTCAGCTGTTTGCTTATTTTGCCCATTTTCCATATTGAAATCTATAGAAGTGCAGCAAATCAAACTATTCACAATTATTATAACTTACACAGACCTTTTCAGGTACATTTATCCCTTTATGATGAGCAGTGTAACAACATGGTTTTTCCACAGCTTTTTGAGATCCAAAGTGTAGTTAAAATATACATTGCTTTTAAAGGAGCTATACAGTATTTATTTTATCTGCATTCTTACATAAATCAAGTATGTTTACTTACACCAGGGGTGGGGAACCGTTTTTCTGCCAAGGGCCATTTTGATATCTATAACATCATTCGTGCACTGGGGGGCGGGGTTTGCGGGCGGGAGCCAATCGCGTGGAAGGGGGGCGGGTTTGCAGGCGGGGGTTGCCTTGGCAGGGCCAGACCAAATGATTTTGCGGGCCTTATATGGCCCGCCGGCCGGATGTTCCCCACCCCTGCCTTACACCAATAAAAGGCAAACCAACTATTTCATCTCACGTGAGATCTGTAAGGAAATTCTTCCGTTTCACAAAAGGGTTTCTATAAACTCTTACAATCAACCACTGTAGAATCATGGTTCATGCCTATTAATCACCACAAGTTTAGCTGCCCCAATACCATAGCTTGTAATGTCATAAGCTTAACAAGTCTTTCAGCACATCCCCACAGCTTTAGGAAAACTGTGATTTAGAGAAAATCTTTTTATTGATTTAATTTTACTGATTGTTTTTGACTTAATTGGTAAACTGGTTTTATTTCCTTGATTACATGTGGTGCAGTAGTTAAGTATGGACTAAACCCAAGGAAACTCAAACTCTAATTCACCACAGAATAGAAGCTCATGGGGTGACTTTGGACCAGTCACTGTCTCTCAGCCTAACGTGCCACACAGGATTCTTGCTGTGGGGAATATAGGAGGAAGGAGGTCTTGAGCTTGTGAATGAAAGGCAGGATATAAATCTAATAAATCAATAAATAAAATGACACATCATACTCAGCCATAATGTGTTTTGTTTGCCTTTAGCTAATCATACATGTAGACCCATTCACTATGGATTCTATCATGAGCTCTGTCTTTCGGTGGATTTGCATATCAACTGAGCCAAAAACAAACTAATCAATTACAACAGCACCATGTTGAACCAATGTGGAGTCCACAGGCCAACTTTTGTTAAATTACACAGAAAACGTTTTTGTGTAATTTAGTGTACGTTTTTTTAAAATTAATTGACACTGTGCTGCTATCAGGCTGAAGACATTTCCATATATTTTGCTGGGAAGGTTAGATTTCCCATGGATTCTTCCCTTGAAAGTATACTGAGAAGAAATCAGCCACCTGAGAAAAGAATATTGGCAGACTCTCCAATGATGGTCAAATCTCCTTGAAACCTAATTCCTAATCAAAATTTTAAATTGCCATAATTCCAATAATATCCTTGTGCTGCTTAAAGTGCGAGGAATATAAAATTATGCAGATCTACACTGAATGCACTGAAGAAATCCCTCAGACATGTGGGTGAATATCACTAGGATTAGCATACATGAACAGCTGCAAGTTATCTTTAAGCAAATGATAATTTTAAAAAAAAATCGACAGAGTACTATTATAGAAACAATGCCCCAAATAAATATTCTGGAAGAGCTTGAAAGTTAATCAGCATCTATTCTACAAAGGAAGATGAACATCAATACCAAATCTTCTTTCTACCTTTGTAGCCACCTAATAAATGATAAAAAATAAAACCCTGTTACATGAGATAATAAAATTGCTGTACAGAAATAAAAATATATTTTTTTTATTTTTGAGGAAGAATTTATGGGTAATACTGCTTCTCCTAAAAGGATCACAGGAAATGTTAACATACAACTGTTAATAGTGATGTCAAAAACTATAGTTCTCAGTATTTCTAATTGTTAGTCAGAGTATCTGAATAAGAACTTGGCAAGTTTCACCTGATTGCAATGGTAAAATAGGCTTGAGAAAAAGAAGCAGCGAATACACAGGTTACACAGGTGATATAAGTTAGAAATAATAAATAAATAAATAAATACACACAGAACACGTATGTTGGTGCTGTAAAGTATATCACTTACTGAATCTGTGGATTCAGCAAGCTTTAAGTGTGGGTTTCTAGCAGTTTGGCTTTAACGTGTTCCATATAACTTTTTACTCTAGCAAAGTTCCCCTGCCTTGATCTGGTCACCATGCCAATATATAGCAGGTCCCAACTATCTTCCTTGATTATTGGAAGCTTTCCAGTTGGTTTGCTATTGTTGGCTGTCTTCGCTTCCTCTTTCCCAAAGTATACCAGCATCTGGACTATTTTTACTGTGGTTTCAAATGCATCACAGATGGGTTGAAATTAAGAGACTCAGCCCTTGCACAGACCCAACATCATGGGACGAAAGAGGATGGGGGTTGCTTTTGACTTTGTGCAAAGCCCTCCTATGGAAATCCCCCCACCCCTGCTCTTTATCAGCCTTTGATACATTCTAATGATAGATCCATCTCTGGTCTGTTCCAAAGATGCTGGTGAAGATACCATTCAAGCAGAAGCACTACCCCAAAGGCATGGCTGCCTTTCATTTCGTCTCCAGTTCACTACAGTTGCTTCCAGCAGAGAATTCAAACGTTCCTGCCTTTCCTGTTTCTTCTTGAGCCTCCTTTAAATAACCCGCATAACAGACATGGCTCGCTGTTTCGATGTACAAGTTCAAACAAACTTTGCAACATTGTCCATGGCTCTCTTGCTACATTTTTCTTTTTGATATGAATGAACTGGCCATCTGTAAAGCAGTTTGACCATTGATTTAAGTTGCCTATTCTTTCTGACCCCATTCTTGGGGTATTTGCTGTCGTTCACGACTAATGAGTTCAAAGTGATCATCTCTGGAGCAGACCATCTTGACCAATGTAAGTTATCTGCTGCGATAATTTGTATTTTTATCTAAGCTGGTTGCCATTTTCCCCTACGAGACTTTCTAAGACATCTTTCTTTTTCTTCTTGAACTCAGTCACTGACCATAGCAGCAGTCTCTCTGGGGTCATAATGCTGGCATTTTGTTAGGAGAATTAAAGGACGTTGACAAACTTGACCTGAATTCAGGAATAAAACAGGCCTATTAATGATACACAACACTTACAATCATATAGGCAATATGAATGCAGAAGATCTGATAAGATATGAACCACGAGTGATCATTGCTAGTATGCTGGCATTAATGGCATGATCTTTATTTTAACCCTTAAAATTATTGCCTTTCATCATTATTCCCAGGGTGTCTGCAGAGTGTGGCAAAGAAAGTCAAGGTGGTGGCTGCGATGGAGCAATCAAAGCTTCACCTGTTTTTTCTATGTGTGCCACACATGTGTGATGCACATAAAAAACTGCCAGAATTTTGACTGCACTTTGGCCACCATCTTGACTTTTTTCACCACACCCTGTGGACACCCCTGACTATTCCAATACTCCTGCAGCCTTTGTTGCAAATCCTAAGCACCATCTTTAAATTCTTGGATGTGAGTTCCTCCTCACACAGGCACTTTGGATGTACAGTAAATAACCTGGGTGATCATTTTCCCAAGCATGACAGGATCTATCTATCTTGAATGGCAGGATCTATCTAGCTTATCAATAGCCTGCCACTAACTCAAAGTTCAAGGATTAAACTACAGGAAGAAATCCACATCATACAAAGACTGCATCTGTTTTGTGACCGATGTGGCAGATAACTGAGTTTTTTTTAAAAAAGTGAGCAGAAAATTGATTTTAAATTATGATGGAGGCCAGATTTCACAAATAACGTATCTCCAAGGGGTGACGCAGACTAGAATAGCTGCATGTAGATGTGGAATAGGCTACAAAACAGGAACTATGCAAATAATTGAGTTCAATATGTTAGTCAAAAGTAGTAAAACACCACCACCACCACTACAACACTAAATCTACACTGAAACATGATTTATAAGTACCAATCGAAGAGAATTTAACATGATTTATAAATATATATAAGTATATACTTATAAGTATATTATAAGTATATAAACATGATTTATAAGTATTTTGATATGCTTGAATTTGGAATCTTTATCCTAAGTGTTTCCTTGTGATAGTCATTTTGGACTCTCACGTATCTTCCTGTACTACTGGACTCACATTAATAGTGCATTAGGTCTGTAAAACACAGCTGTTGCCTAATGATTTATATCTTAAGATAACGATCATGCCACTAATAAGTTACTTCTACTTCCTTACTAATCAGTTAATACAATTTTATGCCTCCAGAGTTTTGTGCTTTAATTCTCATCAGCCTCGGTCAGCACAGCCAATAGCAGAGGACCAAAACTTCTGGAGCACACCATCATTCTTTTTTTGGGGGGCTTAGTATATTTTAACTTTTTGCTTCAAAAGAAAAAGATTCAGTGAATCCTGAGTTACGGCAGTACAATACTGATTTAACAAACCAGTTCCAGATCATTTTTTGGATTGCACCTGAACTCCGGATGCCTATTAAACAATATAGAAATATGTTTTTATACTTTATAGAAATATTTTTTCCCAGCAAACAGGTAGCCTAGATTAAAGGACAAAACATCTGAAATACCTTTGTATTTATTGTATCATAGAACAGATATTGTCGTTTGATTGTGCATCAGCTTGGAGAAAGCGGTAAACAATGTACTGAATGAACGGAGTACTTGAAATCCAAGAGGACAGTAAACACTTAAGAAGGATTTGGCAATCAGCCACCTGACTCAGCCGCCTCCTAGTTTTCTAGGACAGCAGTTAAGACAAATCGTACTACAGCCAGCCAGCCGCTGCACTGGAGATAGTTAGCTAATTATTCAGGGATTTCAGCTGGCATTTTTTTTTGCTAAATACATGCCTGTTCTGACCTTGCTTATTTTTCCTAGTTGAAGGAATTGCATAACATGATCACAGGCAATGATCTTAATGTACCAAGAACAAAGTTCATTGATCTTTTGGCACTGCTGTATCAGAACTGGAAATGAGAGAGAGAAAAAGCAATACTGCACATTCAGCCCAATGTTAACTTTTAGGCACCTTCAGAAACAAGGTGTTACTTTTCCCTGGAAAAATGCCCATTTCTCCGAAGAGCTTATGTAATTTTAAACACATTATCATTTCCGTTCATTTTATATACTGTATATTATATCCAAGTGTCAGCAGCCAATAATTACTTTGCTTTTAAAAGGCAGAATTGTTGAATATTAACAAATTTATTTTTTACCATATGTCTCACAGACGTTCATACCACTTCATGGAAAAGACTAACTGGATTACAGGTAATCCTTGATTTATGACAGCAATTGGGACCGGAATTTCTGTCACTAAATGATGTAAAGTGTGACCGCATCGCTTAGTGAAGGCAATCCCTGCAGTCCCGGTTGCTGTCGTTAACCAAATTCCATGGTTGTTAGGTGAGGCAACTTCCTGCTGACTTCCCAGAACCAAAGTCATTGGAGAAGCTGGCAGGAAATTGCAAGTCCCAGGCTGGCAGGCAAGTATGTGGTTGCTGCTGGGTGGGGGAGGGAACGAGAAGGTGTGCCGGGCTGCGAGGAAGGGTCAGGGAGGGTGCGTGATAGGTGCAGCGCGGGTCAGGAGGTGTGATGGAATGTGAGGATGACCTTGGAAGACACCTCTTGGAAGGGGGGGGAGGGGGGGGAGAGCTGCTGCCTAGGGAACAATCAGATAAAAGAGAAAGGAACCCGCAACAGAGTAATGGCCACAGAAAGAAACTCAGGCAGTAAATAGGGAGGGCAGTATATACTTTCAGACTTACAAGATTCTGTTAATGTAGCCTTACAATAAAGTAGAATTAGCTCATTGACTTTCTGGGGAAGCCAGCAGGGAAGATTGCAAATGGCAATCACGCGATCACAGGGTGCTACAACTGGTCGTAAGTGCGAACCGGTTGCCAAGTGTCCAGATCGCAATCACATGACCATGGGGGTGTTGGGACGGCCAGAACTCCAAGGACTGGTTGTAACCACCATTCATAGGACTACCTGTATAATTTCTCCTTCTGGGTACTACCATAAAGCTTGAATGAATAAAGTACTATAGACATGAAATCCTCCATTCAACTTCCATGAAAGCAAGTAATATGGACAACAGTCTAGCCCAGTCATGCAGTAGGCATGGTTCTTATGCAGACCTTCAAAGAAAGCTGGAATCTGCTGACACTTGCTGATGCCGCATAAGCATTCAACGGAAGTGAATGTTCTGAACACACAGCTCTTGGTTTTACAGACATAAGGGAACATGAGTCCATTAATATACCAGAACTTTTCTAAATGTGGTGAAAGTGTATGCTGGCCTCTCTCAACCACTCTGCAATGAATAATTCTCATCAGTCCGACCCAGGGATATCTGGAAGTACAACATGTTCAGTAACACGATCCACAAGATGGATATACTGTTTTGTAAATGTGTGAATATAGTAACATATCTATATTCATAGTGCTAAACCTTTATGTTGAAAGAGATATAAAGTAGCAGATTACATAATCTTCTTTGCATTCCCCTCTCCCCCACCCAATGTTTTGGAATACTGGAAAATTCCGGATTACATATTTAAGATGCCAAAGTACCCTCCATCCTAGGAAAATGTTATCAAAGATGTGCAATTTCTGTAACACACTAGTGTTGATTCCACTGCTTCACCGAAAAGGGTTGCCTAGAAAAATCCCAACTCTCTCCTTCATGGTATCAGAGGATCCCCGACGAGACCGCCGCCTGTTACAGAATGTGATTAATTCATACTACTGGCCAGCTGACCCAGCTGAAACTCATGAACTCTGAAAGTTAGAAATAAATGAATGAAGCAACAAATGGCCAATGTCCCATAACGGATAACCTCAGCACTAGCTTCATTACATATTATGTGAAAGAAACTGCACTAGGCAGTGTTCAGTGTTACTAATTCAATCCAAGCTCGTGTAATGCTGAGAGTCATTTCTGTGTAGTGGTTATAGGCACTGGGCTAGAAACCAGGAGACTCTGCATTCTAGCCCTGCCTTAAGCACAAATCCAGTGGGTGACTTTTGGCTAATTTTTCTGTTAGCCATAGGAAATGGGCAATGGCAAACCAGTTTTGAAAAATCTTGCCAAGAAAACTGCAGGGACTTGTCCATGTACTCCTGATGAATTAAGACTGACTCAAAGACACACGTGTGCTCACACAAGCGCACACACACACGCACACACAGACACACACACACACAAGCATTAGCCCTCAGAGGTTAAAATACAGGTTGGTCCACTCCATTTATATTAGGCCTTATCGAATAATCTGGCAATTAATAAAAAACCGGGAAGAAAATAGTGCTGAGACACAGGGGGCAAAAATCCTCTTGGGGATATACCGTGATAGAGTTCACCTTCTAAAACACTGCTGGCTATGCATTTCAGATGTAGAAACAGGAAGGGCATATCTTGAACAGAAAAAACAAACAGAAGAAAAACTGAAAAGTGAAAGGATTTTCACAATTTAAACTGGGGGGGCGGGAGTTCCGGGATTTCTGCGGACTGGGGGCCAGGGTTTCCAGGATTTCCATGGACCGGGGGGGGCGGGATTTGCGGGCGGGAGCCAATTGTGTGCACTGGGGGGCGTGGTTTGTGGACGGGAACCAATCGCATGGAAGGGGGCAGGGTTTGCAGGTGGGAGCCCCATGGCTCAGTTCCTAACAGGCCGAGGCCCACTAGTGGGCCGCAACCCACAGGTTGGGGACCCCTGCATTAAACTACAGGAAGAAATTCACACAGTTCAAAGACATGCAATAATTTGTTTCATGACAGGTATGTCAGACAATTGAATTCAGAAAAAAGTGGGAATAAATGATGTAGGCCACATTTCACAATTATGTATCTCCAGGGAGTAACACTGACCAGAATAGCTTCACGGAGATGTGAAATACAGGAAGTCCTCACTTAACAACCATTCATTTAGTGATGGTTCAGACTTACAACGGTGCTGAAAAAACAGATTTATGACCGGTCCTCACACTTATGACCGTTGCAGCATCCTGTGGTCACGTGATCACAATTTGGGCACATGGCAACTGGTTCGCATTTATGACTGTCACAGTGTCCCATGGTCACGTGGCCGCCATTTTCAACTTTCCCAGCTGGTTTCTGGCAAGCAAAAGCAATGGGGAAGTGCGTGATTTGCTAAATGACCACATGGTTCGCTTAATGCCTGTGGTGATTCACTTAATGACCACCAGAAAAAGGTTGTAAAATAGGGTCGGATTTGCTTAATGACTGCTTTGCTTAGCAGCTGAAATTCTGGTCTCAATTGTGGTTGTTAAGCAAGGACTACCTATAGACTGCAAAATGGGAACTATGTCAATAAATGTGTTCAATATTTGAGTTAAATGTGGTAAACCACCACCACTGCATTGAAAAATCACTAAATCTACACTGAAAACATGATTTATATGCATTTTGATGTATTTGATTTTGGTTATCTTTAAAATGTTTCTTGTGATAGTCATTTTGGACTGTCATGTATCTTCCTGTACTACTGGACTCACATTAATAGTACATTAGGTCTGTACCAGTGTTACAACACAGCTGTTGCTTACTGGTTTATATCTTAAGATAATGATCGTGCCACTAATAAGTTACTTCTACTTCCTAACTAATAAGTTAATAGAGGGAAGACAATTTTATGCCTCCAGAGTTTTGTGCTTTAACTCTCATCACCCTTGGACAGTACAACCAATAGCAGAGGACTTGTAATTTGTGGTCCAAAACTCCTGGAACTCTTGCCCACTTAAGAGTTACCATTCTTCTTTTTGGCTTACTATATTTTAACTTTTTGCTTCAAAAGAAAAAAAAAGATTCAGTGAATCCTGAGTTACAGCAGTATAATACTGATTTAGCAAAACCAGTTCCAGATAATGTTTTGGATTGCACTTGAACTTCACGTGCCTATTAAACAATGTCTTATACAAATACTATTTCCCAGCAAACAGGTGGCTTGAAGTATAAAACACTTAAAATACCTTTGTAGGCAGTATTTATCATATCATAGAAGAGGCATTGGCCTTTAATTATGCATCGACTTGGAGAAAGCTGTAAGCAATGCACTGAATCCAAAGGAGTGTAAACACTTATTAAGAAATGCTTGGCAATTAGCCACCTGACTCAGCCTATTTCTTCCTGCAGTGAAGACAAAATGTACTATAGTAAACCCACCGCTCTGAAATATTCATTCAGGAACTTCTGCTGGGAATTCTTTTTGCTTAATACATGCCTGTTCTGGCCTTGATTATTTTTCCGAGCAGAAGGAATTACATAACATGATCACAGGCAATGATCTTAACTTTGTTCATTGATCTTTTGGCACTGCTATATCAGAACTGGAAATGAGAGCGAGAAAAAGGAATACTGCACATTCAGCCCAATGTTAATTTTTAGGCACCTTCAGAAACAAGGTGATACTTTTCCCTGGAGAAATGTCTATATCTCCCAAGAGCTTATCCAGTTTTTAAAACACATTAGCATTACCAGTCAGTTTCTAAATATTATAACCAAGTGTTACCAGGCAATAATTACTTTTCTTTAAAAGGATAAAATTGTTAAATGTTGACAAAATTTATTTTTACCATACCTCTCATAGACGCTGGAGATATTTCATATCACTTCATGGAAAAGACTACAGGTAGCCCTTGGCTTACGTCCATTTGTTTAGTGAGCTTTCAAACCTGCTATGGTGCTGAACAAGGGGGACTTCCGACTGGTCATCCGAGTTCCGGCCATTGCAGTGTCCCTGCGGTCATGTGATCGCGATTTCTGACATTCCCTGCTGGCCTCCCACAAGCAAAGTCAATGGGGAAGCCTGCAGGAAGTCAGAAGTTCCAGCCATGTGAGGTCCTCACTTAACGACCCATGTGATCCTCGCTTAACAACAGCAATGGGGACTGTTATAACTGCCGTCACTAAGTGGCATGGTCACATGACGTCACGCTTTATGACCACATTGCTTAGTGATGGCAATTCCAGTCGCAATTGCTGTTGGTAACCGAGAACTACCTGTAATTACCTCTTCTGTGGGGTGCCGCAGGGTTTGGTTCTCTCCCCTCTTCTATTTAATATCTACATGAAACCACTGGGTGAGATTATCCGCCACCACGGGATGAGGTATCATCAATATGCCGATGATACTCAATTATATATCTCCATCCCGGGTGAGGTAAGTGATGCAGTGGCTGCCCTTTCTCAGTGTCTGAAGGCTGTGGGGGCCTGGATGGGGAACAACAGGCTTCAGCTGAACCCTGGTAAGATGGAGTGTCTGTGGATTGATGGCTCCTCTGGATCCAGGAAGTTAACATCTCTAGTTCTGGATGGGGTTGCTTTACCCCACTCAAACCCGGTACAGAATCTGGGGGTCCTTCTGGACTCACGTCTCCTGCTCAAAGAGCAGGTGGCAGCCATGGCCAGAAGGGCCTTTGCACAACTTCGTGTTGTTCACCAGTTATGCCCTTTCCTGGATCAGGATACCCTCTGTACAGTCACTCATGCCCTGGTCATCTCCCACACAGACTATTGCAATGCGCTCTACATGGGGATACCCTTGAAGAGTATCCGGAAGCTCCAACTGGTCCAGAATGCAGCCACGCGCGCAGTTATTGGTGCCCCAAGATCGGCACATGTGACACCTCTGCTGCGCCGGCTGCATTGGGTGCCAGTATGCTTCCGGGTCCAATTCAAGGTGTTGGTTATCACCTTTAAAGCCCTACATGGCATGGGACCAGGTTACCCGAGGGACCGTCTCATCCCCATAACATCGAACCAGAATGGTGCGGAAGGAGGATCCGAGCTGGAGCATGGACTGGGGGTGGGGTTTGCAGGCGGGAGCCAATCGCGCAGACCGGGGGACAGGGTTTGCAGGTGGGAGCCAATTGCGTGGACCGGGGGGTGGGGACCCCTGTCTTTTTCATGAATACGAAATATTACATAAGACCCCGTCCCATTTTGCCATCCTGAAATATGGTCAGCCTAATTAGGCATCACAGAAATATCATGCAATAGGTAACAAACAGGGAAGAAATAATGCTGAGGCACAGAGACCAAAAAGTCCCTTTGGGGCAATATTGAGATAGAGTGCACCTTCTACATAAATGCTGGCTGTGCATTTCAGTTGTGGAAGGAGGAAGTGTGCAACATAAACAGAAAGACCAGAATTAAAACTAAAAAGTGAGAGGATTTTCACAACTTAAAATATATTTTTAAAAAGAAGAGATGGATGCATTTCATTTATACTCTGCAAATGCACAGCCTTTCAAATGTTTAGATATTCAACATATTTAAGGTAAAGGTACCCCCTGCACATTTGTGCAGTCGTGTCCGACTCTAGGGGCCGGTGCTCATCTCCGTTTGTTAGCCAAAGAGCCAGCGTTGTCCAAAGACGCTTCCACGGTCATGTGGCCGCATGACATGCGCGGAACGCTGTTACCTACCCACCGAAGTGGTAGCTATTAATCTACTTGCATTTGCATGCTTTCGAATTGCTAGGTTGGCAAGAGCTGGAGCTAGTGCGGGAGCTCACTCCGCACGCAGGGCTAGGGATTCGAACCTCCGAACTTGCGATCTTCCGATCAACAAGCCTGGCGTCTTTAGGTACTTGCAAAATAGCTTAGATATCAACACCTTAACAAGGTTAACTTAGCAGGTACCAGTGATATCCCAGCCACTGATCAAAGACTGCTGGCTAATAATATGGAAGTCTGGCTTAGGACCAGAAGAATTTTGGCTTTAAACATGGCCTAGAAATATTATAAATATATAAAATACATCCATCTTCTTGATGGCCACACTCATATCAAGCTATTCACTGCTTACCATGAACTATCATATAGCTCCTCCTTGATTTCCTTAGCTAGTAGCAGAGGCAAAGCAAGCTATGATATTTCTTCCCATTATTTTTTTGAAGTAACATGAAATCTGGGAATTTTCATTTTTCCAGCCCTACTAGACCTGCCTCCCCCTCATTTGATAGAAATTGTTTTATTTTATGCTTGGAAGATGTATCTAAATAGCCTCAATCGTATCGTTTGGCTAAGAGACACTATTCCTAATGTTACCATATCTGGTCTGCAATAATCCATTTGACCACTAGCTGGCAACAAAGTTTTTGGATTTTTTGTATCTCTTTGCTACCATCTAGTAGATCAGGGCTTTCCAAACTTTTGCCGTTGGCGACACACCAACGGCTGGCGCGCAAAACCCCGGAAGTGCCGCTGCCGCCGCCCTTTCGTGTTTTTGCGCGCTGTGGCGGTGGTGGCAGCGTGGTGGCATCCTGGTATGTCGCGCGACAACCCGGAAGCGCTGATGGCCCGCCGTCGCTGCTGCCGCGCACAGTGCTGTGTGCGGCGGCAGCAGTGCGCCATCAGCACTTCCGGGTTGTCGCGCGACAGACCTGGGGCCCCAGGCGACACAGTGCTGTGTCGCAACACACAGTTTGGAAAGCCCTGTAGTAGATGTTTGGATTTCTGCAACCTGGATATGGAAGACCTAACATTGCAGGTATTTAGCTGGATTAATTAAGTTATATTTCTCTTGAAAATCATTTAGCTACAATCCCTTGAATATTAACACTCTGATTTGGAAGATTCCAAATATTCTTTCAGACAGAGATGAATATCATTTGTTGATTATTCAGTCACAGACTGAAAAAAAGAAGGTAGCTTATTCAGAAAATGCTAAACTACACTGGCATAAAGATGCAAATAACCAGGAGATAAAGGAACTTTTCATCACACAGTGACTCTTTGCTTTGCGTCTCCCTATGTACTTTATCACCTCCCTGGCAGTTTCATTCTGGCTGCAGCTTCTGTTCTGTGATGTCATCAAAAGCAACCAGATGGAACTAGCCAGGAACTTGACAAAAGCTGCAGGGCCTAAAGTTTATCCTCAAATTGCAATTTGCTGATGAGCCACATCAAAAGTATGGCAAGAGACCAAAAAGCACTTGTGTGTTATATGCCAAAATATTAGCAAACAAGCAGCGAGTTATGCTTCATGAATAGTCTGGGTATCTAAAGGCTACAAGACAATTGTACTGACTATATACAAATTCTGTTTAGCAGACTATGCCATAGGGGTCAGGAAGAAATTTTTGTTAAGAGGGCATTTTCACATTATACTTAGGGGGTTCTTGAGAAATAGGAATTAATGTTGTTCTCCAACTCCCTCTTTCTCTTCCTCTCCCCATAGAAAATTACCAAATTGCTATATGTGTAAATTAATACCATTCCAATCAAAAGCATTCTAATTGTTTCGAAAAAGTGTTCTGTACTCAAGGAAGGAAGATGTTCTGGAACATTACTTAAATTATTTTTTGTAATTGTTTGTGGACAGCCAAAAGGTAAAGACTTCTCAAGTTCAGCTTAACTCCTAGTGACTCTAGAGCAGGGGTGAGCAACGTCAGGCCCGCGGGGCTCCCACCTGCAAACCCCTCCCCTTCCACGCGATTGGCTCCCACCCACAAACGCTGCCCCCCAGTGCTTGTGATTGGCTCCCGCCCACAAACTCCGGCCCCCGGTCCGCGGAAATCCCAGAAACCCCCCCCCCAGTCTCCAGTTATAAATATCCAAATGGCCCTTGGCAGAAAAAAGGTTCCCCACCCCTGCTCTAGAGAAACATCACTGTAGTTTTCTCTGTAACTTTATAGAAGGGATTTGCAACTCCCCTTTTCTCACTTCCCAGACTAAGCTACAGCCTTGTGATTTCCTGGCTGTGTTCCTATCCAAGTATTAATTGGATAGGACACAGCTAGTTTTTCTGGCTAAATGCTGCTAGCTACACAAGCCAGCATATCATATGCACAATAACACCAGAAATGGATACACCAGAACAAATAATTTGGATTGAGGTATTCAAATCCAATGCCTTTGTGCACCAATTTCTAAACAACATATACAGTATTTAAAATATTTTCATTCTACTTGACCATCCCTGAATGCTTTTCATTAATATAACAATGAAACCATACCTAAAGCTTCAGAAATGCTTCACATAACAGTACAAGAAAGGTTAATACATTTCAGAAATTATACTTAATGCACACTTAGCCACACTATGTATGGTACCTCGACATTCTCTTTTAAATCTGCTTTAAAAGCTCTCATGTTTTACTCTGAAAGACTTCTACCTCTGCTTTTCTAAATGGAATTTTCTGCAACAGCCACCAATAAGTTAGAAGCAATAAAACATTTGCATGGTACTATATTTAGATATAATTATGAGAAGTTAACACTGAAGACTAACATGGTTGCCTTTGTGTATTTATATTGGGAGATCAGATCTTGCTATGAGCATTTTAGAAAATTGCCCCTAGTACAGATGAGAAAATGTAACTTTCCTATAAACTGTAGTGGTTAATTACTTTAGATTACAAACAATGAAAGAAAGGAGATTTTAATTTAGGTTTTCACAGTATCTAAAGTGGTTGCTAAGAGTCGACACCAGCTTGATGGCGCATAACCATAATCATAATTGGGTGAAAAGGACACTTACATATATGGTCATCCATCTTCAGAGGCCGTTGCAAGCGGATATTAGCAGGAATTGTTCTATTGATCAACTCATCAATACTCTAAAAATAGAAGGGATACATCAAAGCATCATAAGAATCACCAGCAAGTTTAGAGCTCTACTTTTGTTAAGACTCACAGTCAAAGACAAAGAGGCCAAAGTGAGGCATTGTAGGACACCAGTAAAAGAGGTCTGAGAAATGTTCATTAAACCTCTCACTAACAAAAGGGGGTTTTGTGAAATTCAATTCACATTCTTCCTCCCTCCCTTTCAAATACAGAGACCTCGATGGATGTGACACAGTAGGAAAAGATACTGATGTGATGGTGTGAACCAGAGAGAGGGATTACAAGACAAAGCAAATCGGTGCTGCTAAAGGGCGGAGTGTTAGAGCAACTGTAGGGGGGGAAGGAGGGAAGGAAGGAAGGAAGGAAGGAGCGAGGGAGAGAGGGAGCGAGGGAAGGAAGGAAGGAAGGAAAGAGCTAGCTAGCTCTCGTGGAGCTTCCTCACCGACAGACCGACGGTCTGCAGCATCTCTTGCTTCTCTTTGTCCCCTGGTCCGATATGTCGCTCGGAAAAGTCATCGTGCCTGCCCAGGAGTTTCTCGATATGCCTAGAGGCGGCGGCGGCGGCGGCGGGGGCGGCGGCGGCTCTCGCTCCAACGGCGCTACTGCTTCTTCTCACCCAAGCCAGTCTCAGCTGCTCCCTGCGTCCCCATCGGCCTGGCGGCTTCTTGCCTCCCCAGGCGCTGCCATGGTGTCCGTGCAGATTGGCCCCCCGACCCACCAGCCGCCCCCACCACTGGACACAAGACTGCATGATGCCTAGAAGCCGATTGCCCCCAATTCGCCCGCGCAAAGTTAGTTTGCGCCTCGAGGACGGCAGCCCGCAACTCTTTCCTCCGAGGCCCCCCGACCCTATTATAGCCCCGCGCCGATCGTCAGCCGAGAGGAGGGCCCTCTTGGCCCCGCCCTGCCTCAGATCTCCCCGCCACAGCCACCTGCCGAGAGGCTGCCCCCTTGCCAGCCAATGCGCGCTCCCTCCCAAGGCTGGGTTGGACAGCACAGAGCCAACGGCGCGCAACTGGCTGCCGGCCCATTTCTCGCACCGTCGGGCGTTATCACAGTTCTTTCTCCAGAGCAAAAAGAGATGACCACAGAGATCATAGAAGTGATCTTCTCTCTTCTCTCTTTATTTTCCATTTTTTTCATTTCCCCCTCTACCCTAACTTCTGTTTCAGTGTTTTCCACACAAGGATCACACTTGTTGCTGAAGAAACATTCCTTAGCATTATTATCTCATCTGGCTAAAGGCAAATCCCCACAGCTTCCTCCCCGTGGCATAAGGACAACCCACCACCCATTTTTAGAGGGCATGTCCAGATGCCACCACAAGACTATCTTGCTCACCACCCGCAGTTGTGCTACACCAAGGACTGAAATGTTCTGCACGGGAAATTATGTGTTTCTTGATACTCCATCTCAGGACCTCCGTTGTAGGTGACAGAGAGTGCATTGTTGTATGTATGTCATGAATCATGGGTTTTTGGTTGGTTCCTCATATCCCTGCTCTCTGCCCTCTGTTTCTACCCTTCCAAGACAGCCAAACAGCCAAAAATTGATGAACTCTTCCTACAAAAGGAAACAGTAAGTAAACTAACCCCATTTTCCATCTCTAATAATTTTGAGGCTCTTGAATGGGACTTACAAACAGAAATAGAAAAACAGTTATCAGAGCTTTCTTTTTCTCTTAGAGATGATTTAATAGACTGGTCCGATTCTAGCCCTCCCCCATCATTCTTCAGTCCATTCCACTCGCGCTCCAGTTTCCTCTAAAGAAAATAAGAATAAGTTCGCACAGGGTAAAGACTGGGAGAAGCTGTTGTAACGGGATGGCTCAATTGAATTCATGGCAAAACAATGTTTGCTCACAGCACAAACTGTTATTTCAGTGTTCAGGTAACTAGCCTTCATTAAAAATAACCTGGATCTATTAAAAAGTGACTTGGAGGTTTTTGCACAAAAACATACAGAAAGACTCCCTGCCTTTGTTGAAGCTCAAGCCCAAACAGACAACTTAGTGAAGCAACATTGATCAGGACTCCCTCCTACTGTGTCTGTTTCCCCTCTGCTCCGTGTGGGCGTGTATGTGCGCATCATCTGGCTGATTCCTCGATGGAAAAAAAAGAAGAAGAAATAAATTATGCAATAAATATTTCCCAGATTGGGGGAGAAGAAGGTCACACAATGCTAAATCACTTCCTGCCCCTTCTACCATCACACTGATTCTGTGTGGCAGTAGCTCCGAAGTGGCAAGTATGTGAGATTTGCCAGGGGAATGTGAAGGAACCAGCAGCTTCATCTGCAGGGTTCCAAGAGCTTCAGACCCTCAACACTGAGGACATTCTACCAGGCCCATCAGCATATATGTCATGGCCGTTGCTCAATGGCTGGATGGTGGCAGTGCATGGCATCATCTGCTGCTCTGCCTTGGGGATACAATGAAGTCAGCCTTCCTCCTTTCCATTGTTCCTTGTTATTGCACTGCTGACGGCACCATGTTTGTCAGCCGTGCCTCTCCATCTACTGGGCTTACATGCCTGAATCTGTCCCTTCCAATCTTCCTGATGCTGCTTTGACTTCCCTGGCTGAGAACTTCCTATCCATGCCACATCAAGTTGGTCAGTTGCTCTGCATTTGCTGTGGGAACTCTATGTAGGGGTAGGCTACCAGCTGTGGCCACCCAGTAATGTGCACTGGGCTTTCTGCTTTAGGATCTAAAATCCCCGATAACACATCTGCTGAGATTCCAGGTATAAGAAGCAGGGACCATTGCAACATTGCTAAAGAAAATGCAAATGGGAGTTCTTTGGTCTGGTGGTTCTCTCCATGATGAGATGCTCATTCATCACCATTGGTAGGGTAATGCATAGCCTAAAGGTCAGACAAGGATCAAAGCCCCATGCACCCACCTTGCTATTTGGGCCCCACAGATAAAATCCACATGCCTGTATGTATGCCATCCACTAATCCCAGGCAACCTGCAGCCTCCTGGCACTGTCCTTGTCATGGACAATCTCTCTTGTCTCCGGTTGGTTTATCTTTTGTATTTGTGTGGTTAATGCACATACAAAATGGAGAGGGCTAGTATTGCAATGCTGCTTCCACCACCTTGCTTTTTTAAAATTCTCCCTTGTGGAAGCTGCTGTACCAAATACTTATGAGTACATGTGTGTAGGCAGATTAGGTCCTCCCTCTGTTCTACTCTCTGCAAGACATTTCATATTTATTTGGGCACACTGTGCTAGCAAGCAGAGGAACAAAATCTATTGATGTGCAGCCAAATCAAGCATGTGGTTGCCAGGAAGGAATAATCTTGTCCACAGGATGTGCAAAAGCATGCATATGATGAACAGTGGAATGCAGTGATTTCACCCTATGGATTCTGTAATAGGACCATGAATACACACAATATCCACCACATGAGAACTCACCCTACCAGTTGCAGGGACATCATGTCAGTGCAATGATGATTCTCAGGGACCACTGTGGCAAAAGCAATTTTGTGAGTGCTGCTTCTGCAAAATTCAAGACGTCACACTGCTGCCACATCCAACTGCTCCCTCACACTGTGAGTGCTGAAACAGTCTTACTGGACCCTGACACAGTGGAGAGTCCAGTCCCTGGTGTGCTTACTGTTGCCACCACAGTGTGTGGTAGAATGCCACCATTCACGTGATGGGAGTGATTGCAGTTGGGCTAGAGCAGGGGTCGGCAAACATTTTATGCCGGGAGCCATTTTGACATGCTCGTGCACATTTTGAAATGCTCGAGAGCCAGGGGGCGGGGTTTGCGGGCGGGGGCCAATCGCGTGGAAGGGGGCGGGGTTTGCGGGCGGGAGCCAATCGGCGG
Organism: Charina bottae; assembly: GCA_023362775.1. Lineage (NCBI taxonomy): Eukaryota > Metazoa > Chordata > Lepidosauria > Squamata > Charinaidae > Charina > Charina bottae. The sequence continues at coordinate 201,717,049 of JALMGJ010000002.1, read as the reverse complement.
AAGGGAGTGGGGTTTGGGGGCAGGATCCAATCGCGTGGAAGGGTAAGATACAGGGCTGCGCTGCGCCTGGCCGGCCGCCCCGGCCCTCGCTCACCTTCCATGGCCGGTCCTCGCGGGCCGCCGGCGACACTCCCGTCCCGCTGCACCCCAGCTCTCCAAGGCGCGCAGGCTGGCCAAGGCGGAGGCCCTGCTGGCGGCGCGCGTCTCTGAGCCGGTCCGGGCGCGCTGGCGCTGGGCTGTGAAGCTGGACGAGCCGCCGGACCTGGAGCGCTTCCGCGCGCAGCTAAGCGAGGCCCCACACCGGTCTTTTTTTTGCGCCTCTGGGAAGCAGGGCCAATCGGGCTTCGCCTTGTTCAGCCCGCCTCTCTGCTCCCCTTTGGCGCGTGCTGATTGGTGGAGGCGTCCTTCCTTCTGAGCCTCCACCAATCAGCGTCTGTTTCTTCCCCAGGGTTCGCGCTGCTTCCGGAGACTGGCTTTCCGGATGTCGGGCGGCAGACAGAGAGAGAGAGCCAGAGCCGAGGGGCCAAAGAGCCAGATCTGGCTCAAGAGCCGCCATTTCCGACCCTTGGGCTAGAGCAGAAGTCAGACTAGAAAACTGCTGTTGCTGCGATCACTGCATAGTGCCAGGAGTGAAGAACTCCTGGAACATCCTACTCACTGATGCAAGGATGCAAGAGTGAAGATGCTAGTATTTCAAAAAAGCAAACTACTCTAATTCCCACTGCCTTGCAAAGTGTGACATGGTTTTGCCAATGGGCATGGGATCTGGGCGTGGGGACTCAGGAGTTTGGTAGAGCCTGTGCAGTGGCTATATTGACTGTCATGGATGGACGTGCTCATCTTGGCTGTGAATTTTGAACTTTGTGATATGTTTTTAAATATTTTTATTGTTTTAAATCGTTGTATTGCTTTGCTGCCTTTATATTGTTTTTAACTGTGAGCTGCTCAGAGTCATGTATTGAGATGGGCAGCTATATAATTGTGATTAACAAAGAAACAAGCAAGCAAGCAAGCAAACAAACAAACAAATAAAGTGTTTGACTTTTTTCTTGTCAGCAAAAAGCAACATATCTAGCAGTATTGAATCTGTGCAGCTTCTGCAATTATCTAGTTCCTGAATGCAGGATTGTTTCTGGAAGAGCAGAGTTGTATAACTGTTGAGCGGGAAGTCTGAATGGCTTTGTATTGTGTCTACATTTTCTTTTTCCTAAAATGCCATAAAGGATGAAATAAATTCCATCTTTTTAAAAATAGCACTTCCGCTTCAGCACTTCTGTTTAATATCCAATTCATAACAAATTTGGGAGTTTGGTAGGATAGAATGCTATTTTTGGCCAGATAAATCCTCTATATCATTTTATAATATTTTAAGCACAGTTAAAACGTAAGAAATTGAGAGCCATGCTAAGCTCCTTTCCTCTGTGATGCAGTGTTTCTTTCAGCTATTAAAATAAACACTAACATCTAAAAATTCAAATATATTTAGCGAGGAGAGAAACAGAATATAATACAGTAACTGTATTATATTGGAGAAATGTTGAAGAACAGATCCTTTTAACAGAAGTACATTATGAGGCCACCACCAGCATTTACAGAATTACCAATCGAAGAGAATATTTGTAGCTCAGGGTTGAACTGGGGAGTCTTTGGTGCTCTCTGAGCCTTGTTGTTTTCATGCAGACGTTTCATTGCCAGGCTAGGCAACATCTTCAGTGCGAAAAGGGAGTGGAACTTGCTGTCTGTTTATATACCCTGGCTTGTCCTGCCTGTGTTGGTGGGGGTCTTGTACTCTCCTTGGTAGTTCCTTGATTGGGCTGTTGTGTGCTGTTTGGGTGATTGACTGAGACCAACACAGGCAGGACAAGCCAGGGTATATAAACAGACAGCAAGTTCCACTCCCTTTTCGCACTGAAGATGTTGCCTAGCCTGGCAATGAAACGTCTGCATGAAAACAACAAGGCTCAGAGAGCACCAAAGACTCCCCATTTACAGAATTAATATCAGAATCCCAGAGAATCATCAGGGTTTGAACTGACATCATGGGACCCAAATGCATGATACAAGAGCCTCCAACCCATTCCTTATCTGAAAAGACAGAAAAGATTTCAATTCCCCTAACTACCTCAGAATTTCCAGAAAACAAAAAAGCAAGTACAGTACAAGTAAAAGTGAATCAGAAAGGAACTCCTGATTAATAGAATGTTGTTTAGCTGGGCATAGGCAAATGTCTGGCTAGCACTGCACTCAGGTTATTTGCTTGTTCCATGCACCTTTGTTAATTTCTTGACTCTGACAATCTATGTCCTCTGTACACGCTCATCTTTATGCATACTGGCATCTCTTCACAACTGAGTGCTTTCAAACAAGAGCAAATCAATATCATCTTAGGATCTGCCCACTCGTAAGTCGTATACTGTTTTATATATTTTCTATGGGAGATCCTTTTATTAAATCACCATAATTTGGAACAATTCTGTATTTTACCTTCCCTGCTGATTGTTTTCTGCATGGGACTACCTAAAGTAAAAAAAAGAAGTTTTGCACTTTCTTTTTTCTTATTTTTCATGAACTTGATTTTAAATTATAACACGTTACTAATAAGTTTCCAAAGTCATGAGAGGGGGAATGTGTGTGTGAGGGGATCAGCATTACCTAGCCACATGCCACAAACCAGCCAGGAGGTGAGACAATAGAATTTATTTTATTCTTTCATCTTTTCCCTTTTTTACTCACATGTAAAGTGGGATTCTGTCTCTCTTATACGCTGGTGTTAAGGGAGCTACAAACATGCAACATTTGTGTTGCAAAAGTATATAAATCTACCAGAAAAACTGGGGGGTGGGGAAGGGAAGGAGACATATGGAGTTCTGCTGTGAATAGAAGTCAGTCCCACTGAAATCCTTATCTATATTGAACACTATATGATAATATACATTAGTTACAATATTTATATGCCAATCTTATCGTGAAGCCCTTCCAGAATAACTTAAAATATTAATTTAATATTATGGCCATGAAAAACTATTATTTAATGTTTTAAACATTAATGTCATAGATATTTAATAGAAGCATTAATTATTCTTCCAGATAATTTACAGTATAGTTCTACTTGCACTGGTTCCAGTCCAGGAGCAAATAATCTTCTTCATCCACTTTTGATCCACTCCAATACACCAATGTTATTCCAGCTCTGGCTTTACCTTTGACCTTGGTTGCTCTGATTCCTCAGTTTGGGCATGTCAGGGGGAGGTAAAAAAATATAAAGATGGCGGTTTTTTCACATGCATTGCAGTTGTGATTGTACAGTTCCAGGCACCATCTTGACTTTTTGACTTCCATGAGTATCCCTGCCTTAGTTGGTGAGAATTTGTTCTGACGATGGAAATATTCTGGAATTCAAGCAGGCCCTTTTTAATATATATATTTTTTATTTAGATTGTTTTGATTATATGACAAGCAGTAATATGTCAGGGTCTAAGCACAAGAAACAGCTACTGCTGCTTCTCTTTCTACTTGTTGTTGTTTGTTGTTGTTTATTCGTTCAGTCGCTTCTGACTCTTCGTGACTTCATGGACCAGCCCACACCAGAGTTTCCTGTCGGCCATCGCCATCCCCAGCTCCCCCATGGTTGAGTCCGTTACCTCCAGAATATCATCCATCCATCTTGCCCTTGGTCGGCCCCTCTTCCTTTTGCCTTCCACTTTCCCTAGCATCAGCTTCTTCTCCAGGGTATCCTGTCTTCTCATGATGTGGCCAAAGTACTTCAGTTTTGCCTTTAATATCAATCCCTCAAGTGAGCAGTCTGGTTTTATTTCCTGGAGTATGGACTGGTTTGATCTTCTTGCAGTCCAAGGCACTCTCAGAATTTTCCTCAACACCACAGTTCAAAAGCATCTATCTTCCTTTGCTCAGCCTTCCTTATGGTCCAGCTCTCGCAGCCATAGGTGACTATGGGGAATACCATTGCTTTGACTATGCGGACCTTTGTCGTCAGTGTGATGTTTCTGCTCTTAAATATTTTATCAAGATTTGTCATTGCTCTCCTCCCAAGAAGTAGACGTCTTCTGATTTCCTGGCTGCAGTCAGCATCTACAGTAATCTTTGCGCCTAGAAATGCAAAGTCTGTCACTGCCTCCACGTTTTCTCCCTCTGTTTGCCAGTTATCAATCAAGCTGGTTGCCATAATCTTGGTTTTTTTTGAGGTTTAACTGCAACCCAGCTACTTGTAGTCTCAGTAAAAACAACAAGAGGGAAGGGAGCCAAATCTCTGTTGAACCTCCCTAATGTAACGGAACTTAGATCTGACTACAGGTAGTCCTTGCTTACAGACTGTTTCATTTAGTGACCATTCAAAGTTACAATGCTGTAAAAAAAAACAGCTTTGCAATCAATCCTCGCATTTACAACTGTCACAGTGTCCCGCGGTCATGTGATCACCATTTGGGTGTTTTGCAACCGGCTTGCAACAAGCAGAGTTAATGGAGAATGCAGAAGTAAAATTGCAAGTCACAGTCATGTGATGTTTCACTTAACGAGCGTAGTAACTCACTTAACAACTGAATGAGAAATGATGCCATAAGGTGGTCACGTGGTCATGTGATTTTCCGCTTAGTGACTGCGGCACATAGCGACAGAGTTGCTGGTCCCAATTGTGATCCCTAAGCAAGGACTACCTGCACATTTTACTTTGCTGTATTCCATATATATATATTAATTATATATAATAATAATATAATATAATAATATATATAATAATATAATAATATAATATAATAATATAATATAATAATTAATTAATTATATATATATATAAACTAGGAATATGAGTTTTATATTTTTGAAAATGGTAAATATGCTGCAAATAATTTAATTACAGGATTGGACTAAATTATTTATTAAAACAGATGTACTAATGACACATTTCTCTATATTGATTTTTATCTATGATGTAAACTGAATTACACTAGCATATACAGAAAAGAACTTTAAAGAGTGGAGCAATGTGGCATTACATAATCTCATTTTAAAAGAGGCATAAAATCAACTTTTTGGTTAATATCTGTTTTATAACTACTTCATTATTTATTTTCATCATTTTTCTTAGCTACTACAAACTCATAGTTTCATCTATAACTTGCTTTAATTTCTTACCAATTTCCATTTACAATTTTAATTTGAATAATTATCCTGCATGCTCATATTCTCTTTGTTTCACATATTTTTAAATAGCAATCCAAATAGTTGTTACATAAAACATGACAGCAATTTTTGAGAAAGTCAAATTATTTTATGGCAGAGTTTTAGAGGATTGAGCACTGAGGGAAGAGAAGAAGACAAGTTAAAATCTCAGTAGACAATGCTGATAGAATGGCTCTGGATAAGTGTCTCTCAGCATTACCTGTCTAGTATGGGAGCAAAATTGTAGTGGGAAGTAGGAAAAAGCTATAAAATATTTTATACTAAGAGATATTTTGTAGATATTTAAGTGGGTATGAACCTGTAGATCCATAAACTAACAGAGGTTCCCTGAACCAATGTACCTTGGCAATAAAGTAATAGAATTGCATCATATAATGACATCTGCTCTAACAATTCTGACCAGCTTTCTGACAGTATATTTGCATTTATGTCAGAGAAGATGTGGGAGTTGGTATTTATCTTTGTAGATTCAAGTAAAGCTACAGTTTGTCTTTCTGTAAACAATAGTTTGCTAAGTTATTGGATTGTACTCTGTGACCTCAGCCTGTACTCTCCTGCTGACAAGGATAGGATTTGTTTCACCTACAATAAAATGTGTATTTTTTTAAAAAAAATCATTGTTCAATCTACAGATGTAGATTAATTTTTATTAGAAGAAGAAGAAGGAGAAGGAGAGGAGGAGGGGGAGGGGGGAGGAGGAAGGAGGAGCCACCACCATCACTACCACACTACTGCATGGTCTTTCCAAGCATATATAGCAGAATGATTCAGCCCAAAAAAAGTCTTGGTGTTTATATACCGATACTCTGTGTTTAATTATATTAAATTAAGTAGGATTTTCCTGTTACTATTAAATATGGCTGGGAATGCCTGGAGTCAAGCAACAGGGAAGGAAAAAAGCACTGGGAACTTTCACCATTGATAGGCTGACCATACATCCTGTTTTGAATGGGACAGTCCCTTTTTTTAGCATTTTTCAACCTTCCTGTCGTTTTCATAAATATCTCAATTTTGTCCTGTTTTTCAAACCCGGCGGGAATGGTGCGGGAGGAGGATCCGAGCCAGAGCGCTGACTGGGGGCGGGGTTTTCAGGCAGGAGCCAATCGTGCGGACCGGGGGGCGGGGTTTGCAGGCGGGAGCCAATCGCACAGACCAGGGGGTGGGGTTTTCAGGCGGGAGCCAATTGCACAGACTGGGGGCGGGGGTTTGCAGGCGGGAGCCAATCATGTGGACTGGGGGCGGGGTTAGCAGGTGGGAGCCAATTACGCAGACCGGGGGGCGGGGACCCCTGTCTTTTTCATGAATACGGAATATTACATAAGACCCCATCCCATTTTGCCATCCTGAAATATGGTCAGCCTAACCATTGATGCTGTCAGGAATGTGGTACAAACAAGCAAAGACTGTATAGAGCACAGCTTTCCAAACTGTGTGTCCCAACACAATACTGTGTCGCCTGCGGGGCCCAGGTGTGTCGCGTCAAAACCCAGAAGTGCTGATGGTGCACCATGGTGGCGGCCCATCACCGCTTCCGGGTTTTCGCATGGCACACAAGGACACCGCTGCTGCCACTGCTGCAGCGTGCGAAAATCCGAAAGCGCCACAGTGGCGGCGGCGCACAAAACTTGAAAAGCACCGCAGCAGCAGCGCTTCCGGGTTTTTGTGCGCGCTGCCGTTGGTGTGTCACACTTTTCAACCAGGAGCTCAAGGCAGTGAAAATGAGAGTAGCTCACTCTTTTGAAATACTAGCATCTTCACTCTTGCATATTTCGATATCCTACTCTCAGTGATTCCTGAGGACAGATACAAGAAGGTTTTCCCCTGTGGTGTACAGGTGGTAGAATCCGTGTTGCATAATCTTTTATATTACTCTTTTTATAGAGATATTCGTAGAGATATTCTATAAGTATCGGTAAATTCTGGTGATTTTTATGTCAGATACTTGAGGATTGTGAGCCCAATATTATACGAGCAGTGGCAAAATTTTGTTTGGCAGTCTGCTGGATAAGGGGTTGTTGTGCAGAAGAGAAGACAGGATGGGATAAAGAAGAGGAGACCCTAGATAGGGTAGTGTTTTAGCACTTCTGTATCTTAGTATTTTAGTAGCTTTGTCTTCTAGTATTTCAGCATTCAGTGTTTTAATATTTTGGTAATTTAGAAATTTAGCTTTTTAGCAACATATTGTATTCTAGTTCACTTTATCCTAAAATCTGCATCATTTGATTATTAAGTTTTTCTTTCCCTTTCAAGGAACTGTTCAGTAATAAAGGATACACTTACTTAACTAGCAAGGAATATGCACAGTTGAAAAAAACCATTGCCTATTACAATACCTGCTATCAATTTTGTTATCTATAGTGGGCAAGAACTCAATAAGTACAAGGACTTTGCTTGCTAAATCAGGACTCATTGAGTAATTAAGTGAGGCATGTGGCCAGATTTAATCATTTCAAGCTCTGTGCAGCAGAAGCTAGAGATATCCTTTGAAAATGTGCAGCTCTGCAGTTTTACAGAAGGTATGTGTTTGTATGTGCATTCCTTAAAAAATTACTTAAGGAAAATAGATTAACAGCATTTCTCTACCATTAATATATTTTTAAAGAGTTACTTGCTGCTGTCACTTGTTTAAAATAATGATATTGGGGTCCTCACAATTTAAGGTCTTTGCAAATTGGGGGATCCTCCTGGACTCACAGCTCCTGCTGTCACACTTCCTTACTTTTTGTATGATTTTACTGTAATTTGGTTTACATAGGACTGCCCTTGAAAACCACCAGAAACATCAACTGCAGGGGGCCAGTAAGCTAATGGGACAATCTTATAACTGCGTTGGCTACCACTTTATTTCCAAGTATAATTCCAAGTATAATTCAAAATGCTGGTTGTTACCTATAGAATGTATGAGAGCCTATCCCACCCAAAGCCAAGTGAACAAAGAATGCCTCCTGAAGGTCCCCTCCTATCAATAACTATAGTGGGAGTTCCCCTTCCCTGGAACAGCTTGCCCCAAGCTGTGGATAGCTCCCACTCTGCCAGACCCACTAGGTACACCAGATCAGAAAACCAACTCTCCAGGAAGACTAGAACAAAACATACCTTGCTTAACGGCTGCCTCAGGCAGCGACCGTTTGAAGTTACAATGGTGATGAAAAAGTAACTTTGTGACCAATCCCCGCATTTATGACCTTCGCAGCACCTCTCAGTCATGTGTTTGTCATTACAGTCAGTTAGTACATGTTTGTCCTGTGCCTGACCCATTTTTTTCTCCCCCTCTCCTTGCAGAGCATTGCTTTCCAAACTGTGTGTCGCGACACAATATTGTGTCGCCTGTGGGGCCTAGGTGTGTCGCGCAAAAACCCGGAAGTGCTGATGGCGCGCCGCCACCACCGTGCGCACGGCGCCGGCGTGCCATCAGCGCTTTCGGGTTTTCGCACGGCACACCAGGACACTGCTGCTGCCACTGCTGCGGCACACGAAAATCCAAAAGCACAAAAACCCAGAAGCCCCGCAGTAGTGGTAGCATGCAAAAACCTGGAAGCGCCGCCGCCACTGCTGCGGTGCGCGAAAACCCGAAAGCACAATGGCAGCGCTCCCGGGTTTTTGCACACCGCCGCAGCGGTGGTGCTTCCAGGTTTTAATACGCCGCCGTTGGTGTGTCGCCAATGGAAAAATTTTGGAAAGCCCTGTTGCAGAGAGATTGCCTAAAGAAGCACTCTCAAGGTGCTAACTGCAAGTTAACAAGCTCAGCTCTGTGATCTTAATTAGCTGGCTGGCAGCTACTGTCTGTAACTGAAAAGACTTTAATCACTTTCACACCTTCAGCTTTTGTTTGCCTTCTGAGTGGCTTGGCTTGGAGCTGCGAACATGCTAGGTAAACAGCCAGTGCTAGCCCATTCCTTTTGATGTGTATTCCCCATTGTGTGCCTGCTTACTCTCTTGTAACCCCTTCCTCTCCAATGAATGTAAATACAAACATTAATTCCCTTCTTGCTAATTATCCCAGCGCTGGGGTAAGCATTCCAAAGGGTGGGGGAGTGGAGAAAAAGGAAAGCTGAAGTAAAATTGTAAGCACAGTCATGGTCACGTGATTTTCCAGTTAACGACTGCATCACTTAGCAACTGAGTTGCTGGTCCCAATTATGGTCATTAAACAAGGACTACCTGTACTTTTATTGAGATTGGCTGTAATAACAGAACCTTATAAGTCTGTTTGTGCTGTACTTCTCTCTTCATTTATTTATTTATTTTCTATCCCGCCTTTATTGTTTTTATAAATAACTCAAGGCAGCGAACATACCTAACACTCCTTCCTCCTCCTATTTTCCCCACAACAACAACCCTGTGAGGTGAGTTGGGCTGAGAGAGAGTGACTGGCCCAAGGTCACCCAGCCGGCTTTCATGCCTAAGGTGGGACTTGAACTCTAAGTCTCCAGGTTTGCTATTGGCTCTTTCCTAGGGCTGAGAGACAGGGACTGGCCCAAGGTCACCTAGCCAGCTTTCATGCCTAAGGCGGGACTAGAACTCACAGTCTCCTGGTTTCTAGCCTGTTGCCTTAACCACTAGACCAAACTGGCTCCCAGTGAATTATGTCCCAGTGAATCAGAGAAATGTCTGCCTGAATCGCTTCTGAAAGTTATATTGTTCCTCTGGACTTAAAGAATATTTCTGCCCTCTTTGCCTAGGTAACGGTTCTTGCATATCTCTTTCAAGGTCATCTTCCTCACTCTCTAGCGCAAGCTTTCATGAGCTACTGTATATCTCCCTTCATCTAGTGGGGAGTGTCTTAGAGTCTCTGATTTTTGTTACATATTACTTGGATCACAGTGATCAGTGCTGGGGGCTTACGAGCCCTCTGGCCCATTAAAAATGGACTGAAATTGCATAATCAGGAATGCTGGAAAAAAATTGGTGACATTAGCTATGTTGTGAATGCATCCCTTGGATAACTAAGCTATTTTCATGATCAAAGCTGAAAGTCCCTCGATGAGCCTGATATTTGTGCATAGTGCAATCTACTCCACATCCAGGTGGCTTGCTGCTTGTCTGCATCCATGCTGCAGGAAAATGTCCATACATTATATCTTGGGAACAAAATTCATCCCCATGATCCAGGTTATCTGTAGACCAATAATATGTTTCTTTTGCAGAATTCCAAGGAAATCCTGCGTGTGTCATGATGTGGATTGCGAAGGCTATGATCCTCACAGCATGTTTCCTCCAACCTATGTTTCATTGTAGAACAGTAACAATTGAACTCTCAAGGGATAATGGCTTTAGCCCAGAGCTTTCCAAACTTTTCATGTTGGTGACACACTTTTTAGACATGTATGATTTCGCGACACACTCTTACAGCAAGGCATGATTTCGCGACACACTCTTACAGCAGGGCACAAGGCAGGCACTAGGACCTGCGTGGAATCCTGGCAGGGCTCGGAGACAGCAGCCGCCGTGACACACCCAGACACTGCAGCCAACACACTAACGTGTCCCGACACACAGTTTGGAAAGCTCTGCTTTAGCCAGTAGAGATTATTCCTGTCTGTTTCATGAACCTGAGCAGAATAAGATCTGACTATTATATTATATTTCTATGATAAGATCTGACTATTATATTGTATCTTCCTTAGGGCTAGCTTTGGGGATTTCTAGAATATGTCTGGGAGCTATTCAAGTATATGCTACTCTTCTCCCTTAGCCAAGTCTACCTCATTTATCAGGATCAGATTAGGATTGCTACAGTTCCTATAGATATCAACCTGTCTCAGAAGTTCTCTCACTTCGGGAATTTTCTAACGTGATGTCCTATCTCCAAGTACAAAGAACCATGCTACCTTTCCTTTTGAAAGTATATCCTTAAATTGGGGGTGGTGGTTGTAGGAAAGTTGCATTTCTCTGCCTGATATTGGTTATAGTATCCAACAATCTGTTGGTTCCCATTATGAAAGACATATGAAGATTCTTTTTTAAAGAGCCAATTTCAACTAATAGTTCATGCTTTCTGAAGAGCAACATGCTCTTTAACACAAGCTTAAATTTTAATTAAATACTTCATTTCTGTCCTCTAAAGTACTGTAATTTACCCAGAAACATGTCACCTACTTTTATAAGGAGACCCAAAAGCCAATGCAAATCTTTCATCAAAGCTGCTTTCCCAGTGAGGACTTCCAGGGAAGAAATGGCAAACTGAAGACTACCATGGCAGAATGAAGAGCTGGCAAATAGACCAGCTTTTTGTAATTCCTCTCCGGACAAGGAAAGGACTTGAGATCACTCACAAGTGCTTCATACAGTTGCTCCTCACAAGGAGACCACAAGACAGCAGTCTCTAGCAGGTTTAGAGCTCTGGGAGATGAGGGAATAGCCATCTTGCTCAAATCACAGTTGGTGCCTTTAAGGACAATGGGCTTGCATACTTCCTTTTCTAATCACTTTTGGAAATTGCTTATTACCTGCTTTTCAACTATTAGGAACCTTTGGATCAACAAGTTTTACAGCACCGGGTGAGTTTCCTTCAATCCTTAACAAAATAAATTTTAAATACAAGTTTAAAGACTTAAAAAATTTTTTTTTTGAATAAGCAGCAAAAGGGTGATTAGAACTTAGATTTTTGGAAAGTTACAAACAGACTAAGGGTCCAGATAGATTTGAAATAAGATTTTGGAATTAATTATAAGAAGCCTTCCCATGGGAAAATGCTTTTGTTTTGAATTCCTTAAAAAAACATGATAGGATGAGACTTTGCAGGTTGGAAACTAGAGGGAACCAGAAGGAACTAAAGATTACAATTAAAGGAGAAGAACACTTAAATTTGACTTACTAATACAGAACAAAGCAAAATATTTTAACATTGGACATATTGAAGGATATTAATGAACAATGGACCCAGAAGTTAATTTTAAGAGTGTCTGCCTCTATAGGTAGACTGTGTTTAAAAGATGTTATGGAAGAGAAGCAAGTTTTACCTGACAAGATTGAGACTGATCTGAAACTGGATTTAAAAATGACAGGCTGCAAGAATGATATGGAAAAAGATGCTATACTGGACATATAAAAGAAACCAGCTGATGTCTTAATAATTAAAAGGGATATCCAATAACAAACCAAGAGAATGACCTGGATAATTTTCCTATATTGGATTTACAAAAGAGGCTTGTTAAAGCTTTGATGAATTTTGTGAGAAGGGACAAAGAATAAACGAAAAGAAATCAAGTTCTAGGACATTATTTGAAAGGATTAAAGATCAAGATTGTTAGAAGTAAAAGGAAGGAATATAAAGTTGTTTTATTTGATCAAGGTTAAAATAGATATGTTGTTATCTCTGGTAATCCTTGATGGATTTTTGCTGATCAGGGCTGAAACGATGAGGCTTTAAGGATTTGTTTATAGATAAGAGATGGGATATGAGAGGAAGAGATAATTTGTTATATTTTAAGATAAGGTGATAAGTTACTAAAATTGTTTATTCTTGTTGTGATGAAGAGGGAAGTCATTTCTTTATACTGTATATTTCTTTTATTTTTCTTTACTATATTCCTATTTCTTTCTTTTCTGTTTTTCTTTCTTTTTTCTATTCTGAATCTTCTATTTTCTTTTCATTCTTTTCTTTTTTTGGCTTGTATTAGTTTTTACCTTTACAACTGTAAATTTTAATAAAATTACTATGAATGAAAGCTGCTTTCCCAGTGAAGGGGCCTTTACTGTTTCCAGTTATCCAATTGTGTATAACCAAAATCAGGCATTCACAGATGTTATCCTATATCAGCATACCCTATCTTGAAAGATTGTAACCCAGAGGTATGACCTTTCTTATCCCAGTTAATATTTTCCAAACCGTCATTATTGCCCTGCATAAGGTCAAACTTACTCCTAGCCAAAGCTAAAGTGCATGTTGAAAGGCTATCTTTGCATCACCTACTTTCAACTGGTGCTCAGGTGATAGAGTACTTGTTCCTACATCAGGCTATCCCAGTCATGCTCATATTATGATTAACAATTGCTTTTAAGCAGAAGCAATAGCCCAAACATTGTTATTCTACCTCTGTTATTTGAGCATCATTCCCCAATTTCTTATCAGGGTTCCATACTTCCAGCTGAGGGACACAGGTTAGACTTCTACTTTTATCAGTTAACATATGGTATCAAGTGTTACATGGAGACTAGATACTGTCTCTCCCAACAACTTCAATGTCTCAGATATTTCTTACTGTGAAGTATGTTAGGAAGCAAACATCAGCTACTTTAGATGAATTTGGAGAAGCTGCTGAAGTTCTTATCTATAATTCATGATTTTTGACTCGCATTGCTGGCTTCCAGAGTAATCTCAGTTTGTCTTGTAATTATGTATGAATTATACATACTTATTGAATTCAGATGGATACCTAGTATTAGAAATTCACTGTGGCAAGCCTTTTGCACAGATTGCCTTGATCTTATTGAAAAATAGTGTTCTCCTTCAAGATCCACCAAATCACCTGCCCAGATAGATCCCTTCTTTTTCTATTAAAAAGAAGAACAAGAAAAACAGACAAGGAAAATGGGCCAGAAACTGGAGCAAAATAATCTAAAGTTGCTTTCTGGCAATATACAAGGGTGACGCAGCAAAACTAGTTTGCCAGAACTGCTGAGTAACTATATTTACCTACACCAAATGATGCAACTGTACAAAAAAGAGCCACCTCAGTTAGAACCTACCTCCAACAAGCAAGACATAGAGAACTGGGAGGGGAGGCGGCAGCTGGCTCTTCCTAGGAGCAAAGTAAAACCTCAGGATTATACAGCAGAGAGGGGCTTGGCCAGATAGCAGGTAAACACAGGCCTTTACTCCTTTGACTACTAATTAGTAGTAAAATCTCCTTCCTTCCTCCCTGACCCAGGGGGAAACACACACACACACACACACACACCCCAGCAGATTTAAGTACTGTACAAGGCTGGTCTCTTTCAGTTACTAGGAGCAGAGTCCCAGGCTTTCCCTACAATACCATTCCTTTACCAGAGAGGAAGGAGATTAATGAATTTTAAATTGATTCTCAACACAATCACTTCTATAATCTGTTTTCTGACAAACTGTTGCAAGAGATGGATGCTTCTGTCCTTTCTAAAAGGATATTGTTTTTTGGGGTGAGCATTCTTTCATAGGACCAACTAACTTTATTTCCAGCTTCAAGTTGAACGATATTCATAAGGCCAGTTGTAAATAACATTGCAGTCTGGATGGACAGCATTTATAAAAAAAACAAAAATATGTTTAGTTTTTATCAACCTGACATTTGTATATGTCTTTCCTCTCTGATCCTCATTAGAGCTTTCGGTCACAAATACAGATTAGTTGCACAGCCAAGTTTCCTACTGACAATAATATTTTTAAAAAAGTGGGAAGAATAATTTGGTACAAATAAAAAGCAAAGGCTGCCACCTACTGTCTACATAATAAAATGTACAGTCTAACCATGGAATTTATTCAATGCATAGATTTGTTTCAGTTACCCCAAAAGTATCTTTTATTTTACAGTGAATATATTTCACAGTGGATTGGTTAACAGCTGGATAATTCATGATTAATAATAGGGAACTCTTTTTTGTATGTTCCAATCTGAGGCCCTAGGCCAGTTTTTCATAGCCTATTTACTGTTTGAACTGTGGTTCCTGGTACATCATTCAAAGGTCAAATGTAGACTTGGCTTCAAAATATTTTAATACTTCTGATACAGTTTTTTTAAAACTTTGCAATGTCTATAAAAATGTAGCTATGGATTTCAGTTAAGATATTAAATACTTGAGTCTTCCGGGGGAGGTATGGTGAACTGACCGCAGCAAAGACCAAGGAACTGGTGAGTAGGCCGAACGATAATCTCTCTTCTTAGCAAAGGCATAAAATAAAATAAAAGCAGAATTTCTCAGATTATATCATTTTAGATATGAAGTTGGAAAAATATTACACAAAAACCCAGTAATAAATCCAAATATTGGATTTATTTATTCATCCTTTTTTCCTTTTTCTCACTTGGAATCAATGCTATGGGGTAATTCTGACCTTAACATTGATTGAAAACCTGTTATACAGAAGATTTGGAAGAGTGTTGGAAGTTTTACTTTGAATCATTTTCTATGTTAAATGATGAGTATCACTTGTCTGTTGCCAATTGGTAGTATTTACAACCACAAAATCTATTGACTCTGCTGTATTAAACAACATCTTCAGTCTCCCATTTTGGGGGAATATTTTGGAGAAGGCAGTGGGGCTTCACCTACAGAGAATAGTAGAGGATGCAGATGTTCTTTCAGTCAGGATTCAGACCTGAGCATGAAACTGAGTCAGCACTGGTTGCTATGCTAGATAGTCTTTTTTGGGACCTAGATAGAGGAAGTGTGCCCCTCCTGGCCCTGCTAGACCCCTTGGTGGTATCCTATACCATCAACCAGGCCAAGCTTCTTGATTACCTGCAAGGACTGGAGATTGGAAGCACCATTTAATGAAGAGAGGCCTGTTGACCTCATCAGCTGGGCTTGTCTGGTAGATTGCATTAGGCCTGTTAGTTTAAGGTTCCCAATTTCTACTCCAAAAATTAAAAACGGCATTCTGAATTAAGTTTAAATTTGGAGTTAATAGAATACTGGAGTTATTTCTAAGTGGCAGATCTAATTCTGGCTGCTGCAGTTTGGATGATCCAAGGTTTCTAGATCTGATAACTGAAAGTTATAGCCCATGGGCCAATGCAGCCCTGTGCCTGAGCAGGGCAAAGTGAGTGTCAACTGTGTCCCTAGCCCTATATTGAGGCACCATCATAGTCAGGACCAGGGCCTCCTCTTTTCCTCTTGCTTGCTCCCCCAGCATCACAGCTCCTCTTTGTGACTAGTGTCAGGCATCCAGGATCTATTCCAGAGATTCCGCACTAGAGAGCAGAATGGTATGCTACATTTTCCAAAATGAGTTATTTACCTTGCCTTCTACTGGTCATGTCAAGCATTGGATTTCATTGGCGATCACTCGTAGCGGAGTAAGATTGTCTTCCAAAGGTAAAATTTTAAATTTTTGTACCACGGTTTGTTGGTCCATAGATGGCCTTTATGGCATTAAAAAAACCCCGTGTATCATGAGCATCTGCAAAATGTTGGGTTTCTTGTCTGTGGCTTGAATCATGTCAACTGGATTTCTATTTTCTCAGTAGAAACATTTCACTCCTTATCCAAGGAGCTTCAGAAGCTCCTTGGATAAGGAGTGAAACGTTTCTACTGAGAAAATAGAAATCCAGTTGACATGATTCAAGCCACAGACTGTTCCACCTGGATGACTGAGAACCTTCATCGTTGGGTTTCTTGGGCTTTTTTTATCCACCATATGTTCTTAAGTTCTCTAGTTCTTCTTTGGACTTCTGCCTTTGCCCTGGCGTAGATTTTTTTCTTAACGGCACAGTTAATATCTTTTTGCCATATCCGGAAGGCTTTCCTTTTCTTGTCAATAATATGTTCAATCTCACTATCGTTCTCATCAAACCAGTCCTGATGTCTCTTAGTCTGGTATCCGATAGTTTGTTCACAGGCTGAAATAATAGAAGTCTTCAATTTAATCCAGTGTTCCTCAACATTTTCAGGAAGTTCCATAGGCAGATGTTCCTTGAGAGTTGATTGAAAGCAAGCTCGTTTAATAGGATCTTGAAGGGCCAGTGTATTCATTTTACGCCTTGGTTTTCTTCCTTGGAGCCTACGATGAGGGACAATCTTTATGGCCATCGTGGATCGAATTAATCAATGGTCTGTCCAGCAGTCATCGGCGCTCGTCATGGCTCTGGTGAGAAGTACATCACGGCGATCTCTAGCACGGACAATTACATAATCTAAAAGATGCCAGTGCTTCGACCGTGGGTGCTTCCATGATGTTTTAAATTTATTTTTCTGGCGAAAGAGTGTGTTAGTAATGACAAGGTTATGCTCTGCACATTTAGTCAGAAGTAAGATTCCATTCGTGTTGCTGTTGTCAACTCCTTCTTGACATGAAATCATGTCAAGCATATCAATAGCAGTAAAGTCAGCGTAATCAGAATGTTTGATGAATTGATGGGAATACCTTTGAGTGTTCTGCAGCAATTGCAGAACCTGTTTTCAAGCTTCAGAAGGCTGTATTTCTCTCTTTGTGACCATAGTTGAAACCAGGCTTGTGCTTCTTCTTACAAATTGACTGTCTTATTTATTTATTTATTTCCGTATTTATACCCCGCCTATCCCCTCCCTAGACGGAGGGCTCTAGGCGGCTTACAATCATTGAATTCATACATATTATACAGCATATATATTAACAATGTATTACCCGCGCGTTAGGGAGGGGTGAGGGACCCGGCTCTTCTTCCGCAGGAATCGGACTACATGCCCCAGAATCCCTCGCTTCCGAGCCGGCTGCTGACGTCCTGGAAGTTGTCATTTGGGATCCGCCGTCCTCCGCCGCCATCCACGGGATTCACCAGATCTTCTTGGTTCCGAGGGTGACCCCCGACAGGACGCCAGCAAATTGACCCACTTTAACGTGGTACCCATTTATCTCCTCGCATTAGCTTTCGAACTGTTGGGTTGACAGAAGCTGGGGTGAATGGCGAAAGCTCACTTCGCCACGCGGGGATTCGAACTGCCGACCATTAGACCGGCAGTCTTTTACAACTCAGCGGTTTAACCCGCTGAGCCACCGCGCCCCTTATACTGAGCACTGATGCTGTGAAATTCTGCTTGGAATTGTGCTTCTCCAAGTTTTGCTGTGTGATGGGGAAGCAGCAAGAACATACTGAAAATGTGATTGTTTTCTACTAAAACCTGTTCTCCAAAGAGAAAATGGGAGAGTCAAGATACATAACAGCAACTGACCATTGAAAGTACTCTTCCACAGTTGAGACACTAGCAGCAGAGTATCTGGGATGTGCATAATGCCTCTGAAACCTGTACATAAATCTATTTTTAACTTGCACCAGCCTCTCAATTTTGGACAGCATCACTTTGAAGTGTTCTTCTGTTCTCTCTCTCTGGGACCTAAAGAGGTGCTGCTCTTCTTCTGCACACCAATAATGTCAAGATCCACAGCTTACAATGTTTGTATCATAACCTTTATCCTTGCTGAGTAATTTCCTATTATAACAAGTGAGAAAATGAAGACTGTTGAGCTTGATACAGATGTTAAGTGGTGCGCTTCCTGGCATGTTTTGGCTGTGGTGGAGGTGTAAGCCAGAATGAATAACTGCTTGAAAATCCTCTCAGAGGGTTTTGTTTTTTTGGCTTTTTTTTTTGCAAATCCCTGATGTTTGTTTATTTATTTAAATTTATTAGCCACCCAACTCCAATGGACTTCACAGTCAAATAACTTTCACAGTGGCACATTGGAATGAGTTCTCTCCTTTTGGTGCTCTCCTGAAAAAAGCAATTATAGCTTTCACCATTCTATTGTGTACCTTATCTCAGTAACAGCATTCAAGTCACAGACAGCCAAGTTGAATCGGTGTGCCACATAATGAACAAAAACAGCTTTGGAACTGACTCCTTCTTGTACCCCCCTTTTACTGCCAATGTGGAACAACTGTCATACCTTTGAGGAACTTTTCCAGATTTAGTTTGTATTTTGTGCACTCAGCAACAATAGTGTTGCCAATGGAGATTACATCCCAATATTTCAGCATCACAAAATTGAGGGACTCCTGTTAGAGTTATTCTATGTATTGCATTCATGCATTACGAATGGATTCCTTCACTGTGATATTCTTTAGCTGGTAAAGACAGTATTTTTCCATACAGCATTCCCAAAACATTCCACCAGTAAACACCAGGTGTGTGACCTTCGCTAGTCAAAACATAGTGATATCAGTCCAAAATACCTTATCTCATGGGAACCGCTTTCCCGGAGGGGAGACAATGTGCAACGCTGCCATCTCATGGCGATTTATAGTAAGTACAACTGTTTAATGCATTGTCAGTTTGAAAATGTCCTGACCCACATATAGCCAATCAGAATGCTGAACCAAGGGTATATCTCAGCTATGAACTATGGGTCTATACTCTCTTCTACACTTCTTCTTGACTTCTATCTGTCCTGTTGCCATGTATTCTGTTACTGAACTGTAACTATGCCTGGCCTTTGTATGGGCCATGATTTTCTCCTCACATCTGCTGATGGAACTCTGCATATGCTTTGTTGTTTTTTCCTTTTGCAATAATGTACTATATCCATTATTGCCTTATGCTACAATAAAATATTGTTAGCCCTACTCTGTTTGGATTACTCTGCGCCTGGAACCCCATAAAGCCAGCATTATCCCACAACTCCCCCCATATAACAGTGCCTGTTATGTCCACAAAACATATGCAAAATGACATCTCTCATCCAGAGATTTAGGTGGTTTCATCTGCAAGATTGTAAAAGCCTGCTGACTTTTTGGCAGCAAAAATAATCTCTTCTTGGATAATTTCTTCACAATTCTTCGTAAGTTCATGTTCCACATGGGCTGATACATAAGAAGCATTGCATGATGCTGTTTCCATGTGATTCCGTAGTCTTATTTCCAACTTTAATGTTGACCTTAAGTGTGCCTCCAGAGTTCTCTCTCATGTTGTGTGCCACAGTACACCAATATTAGTATGGAGCCTAGTTTCTGATGATTGTGCACCACCTTGTGTTTTGCAGCATTGTCAGTATGGCACACAATGGTCATTTCAGGTTGCCACCTGGTGCCAAAACACTTGCTTCAGTTACCCATGATCCTCTTTACCAGGCATTGGTGAAATGATTTTTGGCACTTCATGAAAATTGTTATACATTGTGAATGACTTATCTATAAAGGCATCCTTTTACCATAATGAACTGCCTGCGGCAATACTATACAGAACTTGCAGAAAGTTCCATTGATATATGGGTAGTAGTGATAGGATAGTTCATACAAGCAATCATAACAGAAGAAGTATGGCCCACTTATAATCTCCCTTGTAATCATTGTGTTCTTCAGGGCAGAGGTGTTCTTGAGAACATCATGCTTTCAGTTCTTAGAAAAATGTTTGGATTGCTGCATACTGACACACAATCCTATAACGTGAAGACCCAATGTGTCATCACACTAGAAGAAGAGATGATGGTGCCACTGGCACTGCAGCTTTCATCCTCATGTCTGTGACGCCCTCGATCCATTGACTATTAAATCAGAGTTCCTGACACAAGCCACTTAGGGATATGAAGGAATCTTTATTAAAAGATCCAGTGATCCATTGCACATTAAAGACTCCAGTGAATCAAGCTCCCACAACCAACAGTTTAAAAATCTCCAAGTTTTTCCCCCCCCCCCATCGGGATTTGTGGCTCGATCACCCTTTGATCTATCCTGGGTGCTGAATCGCTCCACGCTACTTTGATTAACATAGTTTGCAGTTCTGTGAATACACCAACCCCTAATTTACATGTCTGGTAGTTTTACTGTAAAGCACCCCCAAATGACCCTGTGAGTTTAACAGACTGGCAGGATGTTCCTTCCTGGCGCCATGGCAGGATGGCATCCTGACAATGTCATGGTGTCTTCTCCAAGGGTCTTGGAACTGCACCAGAAGAGAAGGATATGCTGGTTTTTCCCTCTTCATGCATTGGTCTCTCCTGAGATGTGTCCTCTTAATTGGCTTTCTGTTTAGTGAAGAACTTTCTGATGTCCATTTCCCGGGGGGTGGGGGGGAAGGAGGGACTGAAAGTGTCAGTTCACATTGATTATCCCCCCAAGCATTACTTACAGAGGCAGAATAATATTCACAGAAACACAGTTCTTGTAGATGAATATGTTGGAGAAATCCTGCGTTGTTGAATGATAAGAATTCATGTCATCCTTGAGCCTTACTCTTCAACTCCGCATTTCCACAACAAAGCAGCTCATATTTGTTGAAATTTCATGGGATTACTTAGTAGGAGGGAAACCATACAACCTGCAACTATGTACGTATGCATTTATTTATTAAATTTATAAAGCCAACAACTCTATGATGACTATCCAGTCAACCAAGACATGGCAGACAGAACAGACAAATGATACTAAAAATCATTTGCATACTGCCTCTGCCCCCCCATGCAAAAAACCTCTACCTGTTGCTGCTATCCTCTGAAAACAGAACAATGCTCCTTTGTTGTATATCCTTTGTAACGCAAGAGCATATCCTACACAACAGAGGTAATGCAAAATTAGCTGATTTTGCTACACATACACACCCGCCTCACCCCACAAGTATCCTGTCCTGCCTGTTTTCTGAACTCAGGGAAAGGTAGCTTTTCCAACAGTTATTATTATTTCCAGTTTATGAGTAAGTTGGTTGAGCTATGACATCCCCATCTCTTTCACAAGCCAGTTTAAAAGATGGGGAATAACTAACTAGGATTCTGATTCACAAGCTAACATCACTAAAAATCCAAACAAGCTCCTTTTCAACCATCCACCATGTAGAGTTAGGTTGTGAATAACAATCTGGATTTTCACTACTTCACTCACTTCCCTGTGGGAGCAGGCTGTCCTGCCTGGTTGCTGAACTCAAGGCGCGGGTGGGGGAGGGGGAAGAGGATAGGGAGCTTTTTCAACTCTTTTCATCCTTCCTCTCCCTCCCTGGATTATTTGGTGCACAGCTCCCCAATTTCAATTAAGGTGATCTCTGAGGAGATTTTTTAGATAGCCTGTCCAATGTCTAAAAAAGACACCCCAGCTGCCAGCATCCCACGTGGAGAGCCCACGTGACCCAACACGATGGATTTGTTTTCTTCTGCCTCGCGTCCCTTTGGAACGTTCCAACTCAATGGCGCTAGAGCGTAGCTGAACGGCACAGGTCGCGTGTGCAACCACTTGGGTCACGTGGCTGCAGAAAGGAAGCCGCCGCGTTTCACGTCACAGGGTTGGCTTCCTCAAAAGCTCTCGCGGCGAGCGAGGGGAGCGGGGTTTGGCTGGGCGAGTGGGAAGTTCTTTTCCGAATGGGCTGCGCCTGCGCAGCTCATAGCTGTCATCTGTGTGCGGAACAACAAGTCCCAGCAGAAAGAAGTGGGGGGGGGCAAATAGTTACAGTCGTGGTCGGAAGCCCCAAGGAAGTGCGGCGACTTCTGACAACCAGCGCTCTCCTCTTGTGCCCCGAGTCGGTGGCGGGGTTAGCCTCCTCACGTCCAGGTAAAATGGGCAAAGGCGATGGAGGAGGACCTACCCACTTGTCCGGAGTAGGCAGCGTTTCCCTCAGCAAGAAATAGCCCGAGGAGACAGATGGTCGGGGACGCCCTGTGATCGACGGGGCGACTGCGTGCGAACCCTGGCCCGGGTGGGCTGATGAAAACCAAGTGGGAGGGAAGGACGTTGGGGTTGGCCCTCGGGGATGGAGGAGGAGGAGGAGGAGGAAGACCTCTTGGTTGGGTTGGCCTCGTGAGAAATGTTGAGAAGCGGCCGCTGAGGCAACGTGGGGGAACAATGAGGAGGCAAGAGGTGGGATGCAAGCATGGTATCCGGGGAGTAAAGGCTTTAGCTAGCGTGGTGAGGGAGACAGGTGAGTAGGATGGACAAGGGAGAGGCTGCCTGGGAGTGGGAGGGAATGGGCGGGCCGCTGAGGGAGGTTGGAGGGGATTCGCGAGGACTTCGGGGAGCAGGGTGCTCGGATTGGCTGGGAGAGAAATTGTAGTCAACTGGTGGCCCTCCGGGGTTGAGACCAGGGGTAAGAACGTCTAACAATAGCAGGGTGAGGAATATCCCTGTAAAGGCAGAGTCCGAGAGGCTGTTTGGTGCCCCCGTTTGTAGAATTAGCTAGGGCAGAGAAGGACCAGTTGGGTAAGGCAAAATAACAAGCTAGGTTTCTCTCAGGTATTTTGCGTTGAGGGCTCTCAAGTGAGAAAAAGTGACTCCCTAAGAGCCAGCCACATTTATATTGCCTTTGCAGTCAAGTTTGTAACGTTTTGTTTTGTAGTGTTTACTTTTGTTTCAGACTAATTTTGTAGGAATGTCAAGGTCTGGGCGTTGCTTTCACCACATTGCTTTTTTTTTTTTTTTTTTAATCCAGGTTATCAGACATTTCTTATATTAAATTTGTGCGTTCCTTATTTGTTTGGAAAATTCTGTGAAGCGAAAAGCTGGAGTTCATCCCTACTCCTGCTTGAAAGTACATTGAATTAAAAATAAAGCATCCACCATGAATGATTTATAGAAATAATGTGATTTTGGTTTAATATAGAGTAAGGGATTGATTATGGAATATTGTTGTATATCCTTGCTGTTAAAAGTCGGCAGTCACTTCTTTTTGTAATTTTGAAAAATTTTCTCTTGTGTTTCTACACTTATTTAGTTTTTTCTTTTTTTCTTTGTAGTTTTTTGTTTTTATATTTGCTTGAAACTTAATAAAACTTAATAAAATTCTTATAAAAAGAATTAAAAATAAAGCATCCAATGTGTAGTTATATTGGAAACTGTGGCACCACAAAGACTAAACAGATATATGATGGCATCAGCATTTGTGCATGAATCCTTTTCATTCACAGATAGTCTAAGTCTTTGTCTCTTTTTTGTGACCTGGAAATAAGTTTATCCAATGAGTGTGAGTTTACTTGAAGTTGTTGTTAGAAGATTTGCCTGTATGGTTTATTTCTTTATCTGTATAAAGAATTGTATCAGTGTTTTGGACCCTGGGTGTGCTTCTCTAGATCAGGTAATGGGATGGTAACATACGGCCACAACTGGCCCCTTTTGTTAATTCCCCAGGGTGCTCTCTGATTGCACTACTGAAATTTGGCAGCACCGTTGCTGAAAAATTAGTTGTGCAAAACATAAAAACAAATGTATGTCTAAAACTGGTTTAATTTTTTTTTAAATGCAAAGAAAAATTTGCTTTTTTCTCATTCTACCAATGGAAAATGATACAAAATTGTCTTACATGAGTTTTTGTCTGTATGGGTCTTTATATTATCACCAAATCCATTGCTGCCCCTCCTCCCAAAAATATTATGTGGGCTTAAGTTATCTTCCATTGCTGTAGAGGAATTTATTTAGCCTATATCTTAAGTGTTCCTGCAATGTCCTTTCCAAGATTTTATATTCAAGGTTTTTGTCCCAATAGGTTTCTGATAAGTTTACTATGTTCTATTTAGCACCATTTGTTATTTTTAGTTCCCGTAACTTGGCTTGAAGGCTTCTAACACTGACAGATTGTTTCCCTCTTAAATGTATTTAATATTCAACTTTTGACAGCTCTTTGATTTGCTTTATTGCCACTTAATCCTGAAAAATTTATATTTATAGGAATAATCCTGAATATGATATATCCCAGATCTGAGTACCTTTTCCCCAGGTCAATTTAAAACCAGCTTTATCATTTGTTAGCCTTTGAGAATTATCAGTTTGGTCCCATTATAGTTCAATCTAGTTTTTCAGGCTTAGCTGTACCAAAATCTCCCTCATTTATGCACTGAGGCACCATAGATTTACTTACTAATACTGCATCTGATAAAGTGATTGTGTACTAGAATCCACCAAATTTGAATCCATAATAAATCTATTCATTTTAACAAACTTTTTGTTTGGGCATCTTAGGTTTTCTTTTTAATGAAATATGTGCAAATTGTGTTACATGTTAATTACAATGAGTTTAGATGTATAAATGTTTTCTAAGTTCTCAAACTCAAATCTTCTCTCAGGAAAAAAAAAATCACCTAAGGCATGATGTGGATTATGCCTGGAATAACATTTCAGAAATTGAGGATGCCCTAAGATTGCTGATGGTTGGCTGAGGACAGTAAGCTGAGTCTGAGTCTGAGTCTTAGCATGATAGATACACTCCAAGTGGGTAGTTTTTTGTCTGGACATTAGAAATGTAACTGATTTGGATAGGCTGCAGTTTCTCTAAAGGAGTATATGTGTAATCAGGGGATGCTTCTAGTTTCATTACGATCAGTAGAGACACAAGTAGCCTCTGTAGCAAGGATTGCATTTTTCTGGCCCATTTATCAGTTCTGGCTGTTCCTGGACACAGATACACTGAATATAATGTTTTGTACACTGTTAACCTCAGGACTAGATAACTGCTATGTGGTGTATGTAGGGCTATTCTTGAGTTTGTTTCTAAAGTTTCAAATCTAGGAGGGATGTCCTAGCACTGCATCTGCTAGGGATTCACTTTATGGCAATTTGAGACAAGATACTTTGTGCAATTCCCTCCCTCTTCAGATAAGATTGTACTGAACATGGCTAGTTGAAGACCTATCTGATCGCTCAAGCATTTGGTGAGCTAGGCTTTCTGATTTGGTTCACTATTATGGTCCTATACCATAGTTCTTAAGCTGCTTATGATTTTAAATACATTATTTCATTTATTGAACTATTGTTTTAACTGTTTAATTTTCTGACATTAAAATTGGAATTTATTTTTAATAATGATGAGTGGGTTAAAATTATAGACATAATATCTAATTACTCAAGTTGTAGAATGCTCATAAAACCCTTAAAACTCTGCATAAAAGTCACATATACATAAACATCTGTACATTTTTAATGTAATCTACAGATTAAAACCAATACTTGTCCTTTTCATAAAAAAATTAGCCCCCCCCTCCAATCTTCTTTTGGCATATTGCCCATTTCCTGATAATCTTTTAAAAATAAAATTGGGAGTAAACAACTATCTTTGTTGCTATGTATTGCATCATCTTTGTATATCATGCTACAGTGAGAAAAATGGTCAAGAATAACATATAGAGGCATTCTTACCTTGAAAAGAGGTACCTTAGGGCTAAGTTTGGATGCCATTAAGAAGGCAAGGTGAGACATTTAGACATAACTGACATGTGCAGTCTTCTATGAAATACAGAATTGTGCCACAGAATATAAATTAATTTGTGTATATGATGTATAATTTGTTTATTCTGCTTTGGGCACCAAGGTATTGAACCCTGCAGAAATGGTATGGTTTCTTTCCCTAGTTCCACAAACAGATGCCTGCTGGATTGTCTATTGAATATTGTTTCAAAATTGATGATGGGAAACCTTATTTCATTGTATTGAGGGCAATATATTAATTTAGATGATGCAAGACAGGCTGTATGGTACATACGGCTCTATTCTCCAAGGGGTATGGTGGGGAAGAGCAGGTAGAGGACTCTGGAAGCTTAAGGGTCCGCAATTGCTGTGCTCCCATTATCTGCAGCTTGAGCAGATAACTTCACTTTGCTTAATGATGGGGCCTTGTGACAACCGTAATCTTTGTGAAATGGGGATCTTTGTCTTTAAAGGTGAAAATGGTGTTGCACTGTTTTTTAAGGGTTGCAGAAAACCTACCTCTTTATCTGATTTAGCAACCTGTGGAGGAGCCAGGGACATGGTGAAATTATTGTCTTTCTGTGCTATATACAGTACTAATCTATGTCTGTCTATATTTTATTAAAATTTTGAATATAAAATTAAAAATTATAATAATTTATATTAGGCTTACCTACTGAAAGTGGATAGGGTTATATACATCATAGTCACAAAACCATATAGTAATTGTTTAAAAAGCAATAGCAAATTACAACAAACAGGTAAAACAAAGCTGAACCAGTAGCAAGAATGAAACAAATGTTCTACATAAAAAGAAGTAATAGAGTTATGTTTTATAAAGGTTTACTGAAATAAGTATATTTAGTTTGCATTAAAAAAACTCCCAGGAGTGACTGACAGATTTTTATTTGGGAGAAAGATTTCAATTGAGAGATATCTTAATTAGAGCACTGAAAAGGCCCTGTGTCTTGAATTCATTCATCCAAAATCATGAAATTAAGGTATTTTAATATTGCTCTTAATTCTTGGGCAGGCCTAAAAAGTGGTCTTAAGTTGTTTGGGGCTCTAAAGCAGGAATGGGAACTAATAGGCTAGATTCAGGAGGTGATTCAGAGAGGTAGTGGTACCTTCCACCCTGAATATACCATTTCTGAATACAGCTGTATTAAACAACACCCACGAAATCCCTGATCTTGATCCCTCATTTTTGAAGATGATTTTGGATAAGGTGGTGGGGCTCCAGCAAAAGAAAATCATAGAGGAAGCAGGTTATCTTGACAAGATTCAAACCTGGGCAAAAGATTGATTCAACATTGGTTGCTGTGCTGGATAACCATTGCTGGGATTTGGAGGGATGGAGTATGCTTCTTTTGGTCCTATCAGACTTCTCAGTGGCATCCAATACCATCATCCTGGATTGCCTGAGAAGTTTGGAGATTACAAATACTACAATATTTCGTGTGTGTGTGGGGTGCACTCTTTCTCAAGTGGCCAATTCAAGTTGGTGACTGTGGGGGAGGAACATTAAATAATAGTTATTCCAGTATGGTAGGGCTCACTCTTCTTCCCCATGATATTTAATATCCATATGAAATCACACAAGGAGGTAGTTTGTTTTTATCATGTTTGGGTTCATATGTTGGAGATACTTTTTCTTTGTTGGTTTTCCCATTGTAAACCACCCAGTTTTTTGAGTGAGTGGTATATGTTATGTGTGTGTGTGTGGGTAGGTAGGTAGGTAGGAAGGAAAGAAGGAAGGAAGGACGGAAGGACAAGTCATGATGACCAGTAATGGTAGGGACTTTGGAGGAAAAGAGAGGCCTGTTGACCACATTGGCTGGGTTTCTCTGGTAGATTGGATTAGTCCTGTTAGATTTTTGTTGTTTTGAGCAGTCTGGCTTTATTTCCTGGAGTATGGAGTCCTGTTAGATGTGGGATGCCATTCTCTTTACATCTCTAAAGATTTAAAACAGTATTTTGAATTGAGCTAAGAAGCTGAAATCTGAAGCTGACAGAATATTAGAATTACTTATGAGCACAAAATCAAAGTCTAGCTGCCACAGTTTGGACTAGTTGAAGTTTCTTAGAATCATAGAGTTGGAAGGTACCTAAGAGGTCATCAAGCCCAACCCCCTGCACATTGCAGGATTCACTATGTCATCCCTGATAGATTCTAGGCCAGATAACTAAAACCTGTGGCCTATGTGCCATATGTATGTAGTTCTCTAAGTAATTTCCAGTGGGCCCATTAAAATATTAGTAATTAATCTCTCTGTTGGCAAAGGCTACCTTAAAGAAGTCTGCATTGTGGGTGTGGCAAATGAGGGGTGAGCGAACCAGATAACTCTAAAAGAGACAAGGAGGAAAGAAAAGGTGGGTGCTGGCTTCAATCCAGAACATTAGAAAGTTCTTCAGTCACACTGTACAGAGAGAAAACAACTGCAGGTCTTGCAGATCTTGACCAAGCAGTATAGATCTTCCCTTAGGCTGAGAAATAAAGTGTTTCTGTGCCTGGGCTACCATGCTGCTAGCCAAAAATAAAGTCACTCTAACGCTAACCCTCTTGCTTTCTCCCTGCCGTCACCAAACCTTCTCTTTGCACCCAGTAACAGCTGCCCAGTATCTACTCTCTGTAGCTGACCATGCTGGCATTGTTCCCTCAGACTCTTTGTGTGCAAAGGGGATGCCCTGCATAGGGAGGTTGTGGTAGGCTCTGTGAGCTCATTGCAGGGCAGCAGCCTATGACAAGCTTTGCCTGGAGATGCCTTTGCCTGGAGTTCCGGTGCTTTGGAATGCCAGTGGGACTCCCAGGGTCATTTCTGCAGATCCAGTGACTTTGCTATTCATAACTCTTAATACAAGCACCATCTACAACACATCCAGCTCCAATGTCAATAGCAACCCCAACCATTACTGTGGTTTTGGAAAGCTTTTGGAAAGAGAGGGCAGCTGTCCAAAGTCTGCAGTCTTCGGAAGCTTGCACTCTCTTCTCAGAACTTTCGGAAAGAGAGGGCAGCTCTCTGAAATCTGCACAGACTTTGGAGAGCTTCCCTCCCTTTCCAGAAGCTCTGAGAAGAGAGCGCAATTTCCCGAAGACAGCGTTCTGAAGGGAGCCATGTAGAGCAAATGTTCGCCAGAGAATCTGGGTCCTCATCCTCACCAGGGATAGAGATGTATAATTGGGTATCATCAGCTTATTGATGATACCTCATCCCGTGGTGACGGATGATCTCACCCAGAGGTTTTATGTAGATGTTAAAAATGAGCGGAGAGAGTACTGAACCCTGCGGCACCCCACAACGGAGGGGCCATGGGCCGGATCTCTCGCTCCCTATCAACACCGATTGGGACTGGCCCTGGAGGAAGGAGGTGAACCAGTGCAAAACCGCGCCACCCACCCCCAACTCCCTGAGCCGACCCAAAAAGATACCATGGTCGATGGTATCAAAAGCCGCTGAGAGGTCAAGAAGAGCCAGGATGGATGCACTGCCCCCATCCCGCTCCCGCCAGAGATCATCCAAAAGTGTGACCAATGCTGTTTCCATCCCATATCTGGGCCTGAAACCCAACTGAAAAGGGTCCAGATAATCCGTTTCATCCAGGATCCTTTGGAGCTGCAACGCCACCACTTTCTCAACCACCTTCCCTAAAAAGGGGAGGTGGGAGACTGGATGAAAATTGTCCAGTACAGTGGTATCCAGCAATGGTTTTTTGAGGAGGGAGTGCACCAGCACCTCTTTAAAGGTGGTCAGAAACCCTCCCTCCCTCAATGAGTTCACCATCGCCTGGACCCACACACACGTCACCTCCCGAGCTGCCTTCACCAGCCAGGAGGGGCATGGATCTAATTGGCAAGTAGTGGCATTTACAGTCCGGAGGACCCTGTCTATTTCCTCAGGCCCAACAGGATCAAACCGTTCCCAGATACTGGGTAAGTACGTTCCCCAGGCATTCCCCACGCTTGGCATCCAAGTTGGCACAAATCTGAGCAATTTTATCCTCCAGATGCTTGGAGAAAACTGCGCAGCGCTGTAGGTGGGTTACTAGACCCACCTTCCCCAATAGGGATCGGGTGATTTTAAACAGGGCCGCTAGGCGGCATTCTGCGGATGCAATAAGAGTTGAGAAATATTGACATTTCGCTGCTCTTACCGCCACAAGGTAGGCCTTGATAGTGGCTCTAGCTTGTGTTTGGTAGGATTCGGTCCTTGTCTTCCTCCAGCGGCGCTGTAGACGTCTCTTTAATCCTCTTCAGAACCCTCAGCTCCTCCGTAAACCACGGGGAGTTTCGGGTTCGATGGGACAAGAGAGGTTGCACAGGCGCGATCCTGTCCAAGACCCGGCCGCCTCCCTATTCCAAGCGGTAGCCAGGGCCTCTGCTGGGCTGTGCAGCAGATCCTTGGGTATAGCCCCAAGCTCCCTTTGGAACCCCATTGGGTCTATCAATTGCCGGGGGCGGACAATTCAAATAGGTCCTGCCTCCCTGCGGAGGGGAGCAGCATAGGAGAATCTCAAGGCCACCAGGGCATGATCTGACCATGACCAAGGGGACAGATTTAACTCAGATCACATTGCCACTGCTCTGACAAGAAAACCAAGTCCAGTGGGAGGCCACTGTCCCGAGTCAAGTCCCGAATAATCTGGGACAGGCCCATGGCTGCCATGGGGGCCATCAACTCCCAAGCTGCCTCTGAGGCTTGCCCCAGGGATGGCAGATTGAAGTCCCCCAGAACCATAAGCCTGGGGAACTCAACCACCAACCCCGAGACAGCCTCCAGCAATTCAGGCACAGAGGTTGCTACATGGCAGGGAGGCTGGTACAATAGCAACAATCCCAACTGTTCTCGGAAACTCAACTTCAGGAACAGGGTCTCACAACCGGCCACTTGCGGAGCAGCGCTCCTGAAGGCCACCAGAGATTCCAGGATGACAGCAGCCACCCCTCCTCCCCTGCCCTGGGATCTTGGCTGGTGCCATACTGTAAACCCAGCCGGGCACATTTCTGAGAGAGATACCCCCCCTGCAGGGCCCAGCCAGGTCTCGGTAATACACGCCAGGTCTGCCCCCTCCCCAGTGATCAAATCACATATAGGGGGGCCTTGTTGTTAACTGACCTGGTGTTAAGAAGCAGCAGCCAAAAGCCAGGGCCTCCATAGGCCTGCTGTCCAGGGCCTGGGTCTGAGTGCAGAGGGCCGGAACACACTACTGGTACCAAGCGCCGGGGGTGTCTTCCCCGAAGATGGCCCGCCCTCTGACTCCCGCCATAACACCCCTGCCCCATCACCACCTGAATAGAATAGCCCGCCCTAAATCCCCCAGAGCTCTCATTTCCATTGCCCCCCAATCCTGGCCCTCCGGGTTCCCTGGTTAGGGGTCCCTCCATCCAACCATACAACAACAGACATACACCAAGCAGTCACAGGGTGGTGGCAAGTTCCCCAGCACTTCAGCTCCCGCTCTTAGCGCTGCGGGAACCCAACCATCACCCCCACATCTACTGCGCCCCCTTCACCGGCCTCTCTCACTAGCTGGCAGGGGGCACCCCACCCACTTCTCCTCCTCCCTGACTCTCACTCAAGGGAGGATCCCCACATACACATCTCATCCACGGCGGCGGCGCGGGGGGGCGTGCGGCGGCGCACGTGTGCATGGTGGCGGTGGCAGCGGCTGCCTCCGTACACGCACACGCCACTGCTTCCGGGTGGTGTGGCGACACACTTTTGTGTCGTGACACACAGTTTGGAAACCTCTGCCTTAAATATTCCAAATTTCTTAGTTTTTAATCTTCTGCCCCCCTGACTTTGATTCATTGCAAAGCCGCTTTGTATTTCCCCATCACTACAGCTACTCTTTATACTATTTCAAACAATTAATTCACACAGCAGTTCTTAATAAAACACTTCATTAGCTGTTTCTCAAGAGCAATTCATAGTTTTTTTAGGCAACTATTTTTTAATACATGTCACAAGAGAAAGATATAGGCAGAAATTTATTTTATCCATAGTAAACGAAACTGCTATGAAGAATAACATACTAGAAAGTGCAGTTTTCATTTTTTAAGGACAGACATATCGATGAGTAGTATTAGAAATTCCCTTTCCTAAAAGGTTATTGTTAATGCACAAAATTGGAGAAGTCCCATCCTGTTGCGCCATCTGTAGACTTATAGTTATGATTGCCACTGAAAATGTTCTTTGTCAAGGGGCGCTCTGGCAGGAAAGAGAGCTCCCCAGGAGCTCAGTCCCATTTATAGCAGTTTCCATTCTGGCATAGTGCTTGCCTCTGTAAGGAGTCAACAGTGACTTGAAAGCACATATACATAATACATATACATATACACATATATGATTTAATCTTTAATACATTTATATTTTGAATCTATTATATATTATATTAAAATTTATGTATACATATATTTGATATATAAATATTTAATATAAAATATTAAAATTTTAATATTAAATAAACAGAATGTTTACATTCCATAGCTGATATTTAAAACTGCTCAAGAATAGCACTGCATTGCATCAGCACATGTGTTGGTGCTACAATAGGTTTTTAAATATTAAACATATTGAGGCTGTCAGAGTGTCTTGGATTTAAGCTTTGATAGTTCCACTGTCAAAGTGCAGTGTAGATATGAGCTCGGCTGAGGAGTAATTTGGAAACTTAATCTGTTCCTGTACAGTCAGGTAAATGTTTAAAGCTTATCGTCATTGTCATATGCTTTGGATATATTTTATCTTTCTCCTCCCCATCCCCACCCCATTTTTGTACAGTTTAGGTCATTTGGAATTAATAGTATTGTCCCATTTTATAAGCAGCTTCTGCTTCCATCAGTCTTGCTGAAAAACACAAGGGTTAGGTTTGTGAACTCTGTTAATCAAAGTGTACTTAATTTTTGATAGACAAGATTGGCTCAATCAATGCTTCCCTTTGTGTGCTGAATATTATGCTAGGCTACAGTTAATTCTCTTTTGTTTCCCAATATTTTGATTTTTTCAATGACAGTACATTTTAGGGAAACCTGATATTTAGAGGTTTCACAGTCACATTGTTTGTTTCATGTGGCTGTACAATAATTCATCAATATATACCATAGTATGTTAAGTAAGTACTGTATATCTTCAAGTAACTGTTGTTTTGTTGTCAGATCTGTAGATTTAAGCTAATGATTCATACCTGGATGCTTGGAAAATGAACATTAATATGTGCAATACATAGTTTGTCAGATTTGACTGCTGCAAATGTTTTGTGCTGAGAATAGATGATCCTCTTGGCTCCTCTTGTTTGGAAAAAAGTCACAGCTGGTATATTATAATTTGGACGTGTGAGAGTTGGTTAACTGTGGGCTGAATCCGAAGTCTTTGTTATAAGATAGTAGCAATGTAACATTATATCCTGCTTTGCCTTGATTGAAATTAAGAGATTTAATTAAACATGGAATATGGCATATGCTTTAGGTTCTGTTAGCCTAGGTGATTATTTCTACTCTAGACAGACATGTATACTGGAAAACATTTCGTTTGCAGTTCATTTACCCTCTTTGGACAGTTTCTCTAAGATTTGGACTGCAAGTTGAGAAATAGTAAAGTCTAAACAAAGTCTATATAATAATTTAAATTGTAATTATACATCAAAGTTTTAAAGTTTCCATTATTAATAATTTTTGAAAGTATGCTATATATGAATTGGTCAGTCATTGTCTCACTTGTGGGCATTATAAGATCCATTTTAATTTTCTGACTTTTTAGATCCTTGGAAGAAAATTTTGGGATTCTAATGCTTATTAGAACATATTTAGAACATTTTCTTTAGGGTTACATGAGAAGTAAAGCTAATTTTCTTTTGTACAGATAAATTAGTTTATCTAAGTAGATAATTTATCTAATTTATCTTTGTTGTTTATTCGTTCAGTTGCTTCCGACTCTTCGTGACTTCATGGACTAGCCCACGCCAGAGCTTCCTGTCGGCCGTCACCATCCCCAGCTCCCCCATGGTTGAGTCTGTCACCTCCAGAATATCATCCATCCATCTTGCCCTTGGTCGGCCCCTCTTCCTTTTGCCTTCCACTTTCCCTAGCATCAGCTTCTTCTCCAGGGTATCCTGTCTTCTCATTATGTGGCCAAAGTACTTCAGTTTTGCCTTTAATATCATTCCCTCAAGTGAGCAGTCTGGCTTTATTTCCTGGAGTATGGACTGGTTTGATCTTCTTGCAGTCCAAGGCACTCTCAGAATTTTCCTCCAACACCACAGTTCAAAAGCATCTATCTTCCTTCGCTCAGCCTTCCTTATGGTCCAGCTCTCACAGCCATAGGTTACTACAGGGAATACCATTGCTTTAACTATGCGGACCTTTGTTGTCAGTGTGATGTCTCTGCTCTTAACTATTTTATCAAGATTTGCCATTGCTCTCCTCCCAAGAAGTAGACGTCTTCTGATTTCCTGGCTGCAGTCAGCATCTGCAGTAATCTTTGCGCCTAGAAATACAAAGCCTGTCACTGCCTCCACTTTTTCTCCCTCTATTTGCCAGTTATCAATCAAGCTGGTTGCCATAATCTTGGTTTTTTTGAGGTTTAACTGCAACCCAGCTTTTGCACTTTCTTCTTTTACCTTCGTCAGAAGGCTCCTCAACTCCTCCTCGCTTTCAGCCATCAAAGTGGTATCATCTGCATATCTAAGATTGTTAATGTTTCTTCCAGCGATTTATAATATAATAATAATTTATCTAATTAATAATTAATAATTAGATAAATTAGATAAATTATCTAATTAGATAAATTAGAGCCAGTTTGGTCTAGTGGTTAAGGCACCAGGCGAGAAACCAGGAGACCATGTGTTGTGAGATTAAGGAGTTTTCATTGTGTCTTCTGATTGCTAGTTGGTGTTCATGGATGTGCTCTGCTAGTCTTCTGCCTGTCTGTCCTACATAGTGGCTGTTACAGTCCTTACGCTGTATGTTGTAGATGACTCCTGTTTTTTCTTCTTGGGCTACTGGGTCTTTTGGTTTACTTAGATGTTTTGGAGGGCTTTAGTTGGTTTGTGTGCTACAGCAGCGGTCCCCAACCTTTTGGCACCAGGGACTGGTTTCGTGGAAGACAATTTTTCCACGGACCAGGGGGGAGAGCGCGCAACCTAGATCCCTCGCATGCGAAGTTGAATGCCGCCGCTGATCTGACAGGAGGTGGAGCTCAGGCGGTAGTGCGAGCGATGGGGAGCGACTGTAAATACAGATGAAGCTTCGCTTGCTTGCCCACCACTCACCTTCTGCTGTGCGGCCCGGTTCCTAACAGTCCATGGACTGGTACCGGTCCATTGGGGACCGTTGGGGACCCCTGTGCTACAGTGATACTATTGGTTGTTTCTGAGATATTTTTGAGGTATGGCAGTGTTATCCTTTTCAAAGGTTGTGCTGGTTGTGCTGTAGTGGGTTGAGTGGTCAGGCACTTTTTGATAAAGGAAGGTGTTGGAAGATGTTGTATAGGTGGTCAGTTTCCTTTTTCTGGTGTTCTGGTTTGCTGCAGTGGATTTTTACTTATTCGAATAATGTTCTTACACAACTCCTCTTGTGGGAGGTTGGGTTGTTACTTTGGTAATGGAGCACTTGGTTAGTGTGGGTTGTTTCTTGATAGACTTGTGTTTCTAATTTACCATCGTTTCCTCTACTGATGAGGATATCCAAGAAGGGTAGTGTGTTGTTGTTTTATTCTTCCCTTGTGAATTTTATTCCTTTGAAGATGTTGTTGATTGTTTCATGTGTCTTCTCTAGTTGTTCCTTGAGGAAGGTCAAAATTGCTGCCCTCAGATAAGGTGGGGATAGCACCTGCTGCTATTATTGGGAATGGTAGCAGTGCTTTCCAGAAAGCTTGGAGATAAGGGCAGGGATCACCATAGTGGTAGGTGGTGAAGGATCTGAACTGGTGGGGGGGGATTGGGAGAGTATTAGATAGCAGAAAGGGGAAAGAATCCCTTTTCCTGTTCCTAGCTCCCCAGACAGCAAGCAATAGAGCAAAGGGTAGGTGGAGGCTATGAAAGTCAATATTCCTATGGAGGAAATGTTGTTCTGTTCTCTTGACAGCCAAAGGAGAAATGGCCATGGAGCCACATGTGGCCAGATGAGAGGGGGCAGTCCTACAGCAAGCCAGTTGGAGTCCTGCAGGTCACTCATCTCCCCCAAGCCTTTCGTCCATGTGAATCAGAATCTTGGCACAGAGGAAGGTTTGTTCTGTTTTCCACAGGAAAACGTTTGGGGTAAGCTGGGCCTAAAATGGAGGCTCTGGTGTGAAAATATGGTAAGTAGGCCATCTCCAAGAAAGGGCAAGGGGACTATGTAGATGAACTCTCAGAAATAGAAACACTCAGACATTGTAACTTCATCCCCAACCCTCAGGTTTTATCCAGAAGGATAAACTGTACAGTATTATCATATATTGTTGTATTGTTTTATCAATGTTTGGATGCTCTACATTGCCTAGAGTCCTAGTTGATTGAGATAAATAAGTACTGGAAATAAATAAATAGGATACCAGAGGCTATCAAAAGAACTTGAGAATGAGCAGAGTGTCCAACTTTTCCTGTCATTCTGTCAGCATACTAAGCAAAGGAAGAAGTTTTCATGGGAAAACAATCTTGAAACTAGATTGCTACTTCTGTCTCTGAGTTGATTTGTGTTGCATCAAACTACTAATATGGAAATAGATAGTATCTGGGCCTGTTATATCTTATTTGAGAGAGTCTCTGGGAGAATCTCCATCACTGTCAGGTGTAGTGGAAACAGAAACTACTAGGATTAAATGAGACATGTCTTGAGAGTTTTTGATATAAGAACGTTTTAAATAGATTTTTGTTTTGTATTTTATAGTTAAATTAATGTGCTTAGAAAATAGGAATGTGCCAAACTTAATAATTTTGCTTGGCTTAAACAGAGATACAAATATATAATATATGTATCATAAACCTATTCCTATTTACTTTTCAGTTCCCATACCTTAGCACAGGGCTTTCCAAACTTTTGCCGTTGGCGACACACCAACGGCCGGCACGCAAAACCCCGGAGGAAGTGCCGCCGTGGCGCGCAAAACTCCGGAAGCACCGCTGCTGCGGCACGCAAAACCCCAGAAGCGCCACCGGCGGTGCTTCCGGGTTGCTGCCACCGCTGCACTTTCGGGTTTTTGTGTGATGTGGCAGTGGCGGCAGCATCCTGGTGTGTCACGCGACAACCCAGAAGCGCTGATGGCCCACCGCCGCTGCTGCGCGCGGCAGCAGTGCACCATCAGCGCTTCAGGGTTGTCACGTGACACACCTGGGGCCCCCAGGCAACACAGTACTGTGTCGCGACACACAGTTTGGAAAGCCCTGCCTTAGCATTTATCAAAACAGCTTTTGCATTTAAGTACATGATTTTTGTCACTGCTATGTTGAGAATGTTGAAGAAATTAGAATTAAGTAACTTTTGCTACCTGCATGTTAGATGTCAATATTTATTTTAATCAAGTGCATTCATCACAACTAAAATAAGTATTGGAATAATTTTATATTTTTGCCAGGCATCAGCTACATTATTTCTGACAAATCAGAGTTAATGATTTTGACATTACAAAATCTTTTGATGTAATTTCAAATTTCTCTTACTTGTTTCTGTTAGCTATTTTGCTGAGTACTTGTTTCATCCTATCAATTATTTTTTGCCTGTTCAGTGCTTTCCCCCCCCAATTTAGGACAATTTTATGAACTCATTTAAAATTAAATAAATGTATTTTACATATTGAAAGTCTGTGGAAGTTTTATTACTTATGCAGTAATACAAATGATTTATTTCTCTTTTTTTCCCTTCATCCCTTCCCTCATCCATAGGCAGAAGAAAACAGTTGAAATAGAAGGAAAGTATAGAATTGGCAGGTAAAAATTATCTCCACCACCATCTTCCTTGCTTAATATACAGATTTTTAAAATACTTTCACTTCTTAACCACAGGAATTATATAAAAATTAGTTTCACATTTGTTTGTTATTTCAATTTGTATGTGAAATTATGTGTCTATTAACCCCCTCTCTCCAAAAAATATGGCAAGACTATGTGGAAAGCTTTTTAAAATATTCTATAGAATACAGTCAGATAAGTTCGCAGGAAAATTCTGTAGATGTTATAGCCATTGTGGAAGAATTTTCAGAACTTCTTATTTTTTTCCATAACATCCTCCAACCCCCAAGTCTAGAAGTATCTTTCAACTACTACAGGAAATAGGAAACTTGTGCATATTTCTATTATCCTGCCCCATTTGAAATGTAAAATTCTACATCAAATAGTGGTTTGAACTGGATGTGATCTAACATTCTTCTTTAGACTGGCTTACTGAATGTCTGTATTTATGTCCCAAATTGATTGCTATGCACATATGAATTAAGTACCAAAGCCCACAGAAATGACATGGAGACTCTGTGAGACTTTGTTTAGATATTAAATCCTAGATCAGAGCTTTCCAAACTTTTCATGTTGGTGACACACTTTTTAGACATGCATCATTTCGCGACAGACTCTTACAGCAGGGCACAAGGCAGGCACTAGGACCTGCGCGGAATCCTGGCAGGGCAGGTTTGGAGGCAGCAAGGCACAAGGCAGGCACTAGGACCTGCGCGGAATCCTGGCAGGGCAGGTTTGGAGGCAGCAAGGCACAAGGCAGGCACTAGGACCTGTGTGGAATCCTGGCCGGGCAGGTTTGGAGGCAGCAAGGCACAAGGCAGGCACTAGGACCTGCGCGGAATCCTGGCAGGGCAGGTTTGGAGGCAGCAAGGCACAAGGCAGGCACTAGGACCTGTGTGGAATCCTGGCCGGGCAGGTGTGGAGGCAGCAAGGCACAAGGCAGGCACTAGGACCTGTGTGGAATCCTGGCAGGGCAGGTTTGGAGGCAGCAAGGCACAAGGCAGGCACTAGGACATGCATGGAATCCTGGCCGGGCAGGTGTGGAGGCAGCAAGGCACAAGGCAGGCACTAGGACCTGCGTGGAATCCTGGCAGGGCTCGGAGGCAGTAGCAGCCAGGACACACCCAGACACTGCAGCCAACACACTAACGTGTCCTGACACACAGTTTGGAAAGCTCTGTCCTAGATAAATACAATTACATGTATAATTGGACCGTATTGAAGGCCTAGATGCAAAATCATGGAATTAGTGGTGATTAAGTTTTTAGACTTTCAGGCCATTAACCCCTGTTCTCTTTCAATGTCTGTTTTGGTTTTAATGGCCTCTTCATATTATCTTGAAGCAATCGGTATAAAAACAGAAACTTTAAGCATGTAAGTTTAAATTTAGATAAAAGCCATTCATAATATGTTTTGTTCAAATACTGTAAAGCTCACAATAGTCAATATATATTTCCTCACTAGCAGGTGTAACGCTGAGCAGCCATGGCTGCTCAATCATTGGACTCACCTCCAAATCCAAGCTGTAAAATTATGACATTTCAACCGACAATGGATGAATTCAGGGATTTTAACAAGTACTTGGTGTATATGGAATCAAAAGGTGCTCATCGTGCTGGATTAGCAAAGGTATTTTTTTAATATTGTAGATGGGGAAACAATGAATATTACTACATTATTCACATCTTAAAAGCTTCTGCTAAATGTTTATATAATACTATACTTACCTGGCAGTACAATAGCCCACTACCAAAATCTTGTTATTGTATCAGGCCTAATGGCAGTGCATTAGAATAATCCAACCAGTATTATGTGGTTGTCTAGCATAAGTGTTGGATCCATAAAAAGCCTAGGTAATTAGTCTGATCCTTAAGAAGGAATGCAACCAGTTCCAAACGGCCCCTGGAATCCGTATCAATTCTATCTTGTTCGTATTTAGTTTCAGCTTTTCTCCCATATCCATTCCTTTACATTTTGGAAATACTCAGAGGTTCTGCTGAGATCTAATCCCAAAATCACAAGAAAGCGTAGCTGATACCTTTTTCTTAGTAGCTGAATATAGGTATAAGATTGAGCTTTGCAGGACACTTAGATAATTTTCTTGGGGTCAAGAAGAAATTTCTTGGTACTATTTACTGTTAACTCTTGGAGAAATATGAATAGAATCATTACAAAGCAGAGCCTTCAAATCCCAGCTTTTCCAAGCTGTCCAGCAAGATACAATGAGATTCAGGAGTGTCAACAGGTTTGCATTCCCCTATTTCTGTCCCAGTATAGATCATCTATCTGTGTGACCAAGACAGTCGTCATGCCCTATCTGGACCTAAGCCCAGACTGGAAAGGAACAAGCCAAGCCATTTCATATAAGAGCTTCTGGAGCTACAGTGCTAGTTTCTTCTCCATCAGCCTGACTAAATATGAAATATTGGACACTGGCTGATGCTTGTTCAAATTGGTTGGATGCAAAGGTGATTTCTGAAATCAGGACCTCATCAATGCCTCATTTAAGGTGATGGGAAACAGCCTGCAAGAAGGAAGTATTAATCTGTCTGAACATTTGGAGGATGGAATCATACAGATCAGGGGTACCCAACCATTTTGGCACCAGGGACTGGTTGTGGAAGACAATTTTTCCATGGACCGGGGGGGCAGGGTTTGCAGGCAGGAGCCAATCGTGCGGACCGAGGGGTTTTTTTTTGCAGGCGGGAGCCAATTGCGCGGACTGGGTGGGGTGGGGTTTGCAGGTGGGAGCCAATTGTGCGGACGGGGCAGGATTTGCAAGCGGGAGCCAATCGCGCAGACCACCACCACTCACCTGCTGTGCGGCCCACTTCTTAACAGGCCGCGGCCCACAGGTTGGGAACCCCTGATACAGATAATGGTATAAACATATCTAAGAATCTTATCACCTTCTTCAGGAGACAGGCTGTAAAAATGACTGAAACAAATGTTATTAGACAGGGTAGTGGACACCTTAGCACACTACTGCTTAAAGTAATTACAAGCCCAATATGAATCCAGGTAATTTGAAGAATTGCCAAACTGTTCAGAATGGGATACAAATGGAATCTGAACTTTGTCAGAACTATTAAACATAACCAACAACCCTAAAGAGCTTCTTGGATATACTCCATATCCTGTAGTATTCTGTGATTGCTGTAGCATAGCTTATGATGATGTCTCCATTATACTTGATTGGAGTTTCTCTTGGACCTACAGTATGTCGTCTTTCTGTTTGCTACATTGCCTGCAGCTACATTGTATATCATGATGCTGCATATATCGCAACATGGAGCAAGGGTGCTTAGAAGACACTATATTAAGTTCTTATGAGATATTGTTGTTTCATGTATCAAGGCTGCCAAGTTTGAGAAAACATTCCCTAGAGTTGTCTGAAATCCATGAAGATCCATTAGTCCCGGAGGTGGGCTAATGTAATATGGTCCCTGCAGAGGGGAGTATTTTATAACAGCCGAGTCATCACAGATGCTGGTCCTGTGGCAAGGAGGTTACTTCTGGGGCCTCATATATAGACCATATCTCAAGTAAAAAACCAATTAGAGGATATGATCTGCCTCATAGGTAGGCTCTGAAGCAACCTGTCTGAAGCTTATGGAGGCCATGGAATCATTAGCTGCATCTGTTTAGAGTGGCTTCAGCATGAATTTTGAAGTCGCCCAATACCAGAAGGCTTGAGATCTCCAGTCCTTGTCTATACCTGGTGTCAGGAAACCAGGCCAGGAACCACACTGAGCCGTTATTCCAACTCTAGTTCTTTATTGTTCTCACCTCATAGACAAAATCTTGCCAGACTAAAGGCTACTGAACTAACCTTATGGAAATAACCCAGAAGGGCTCTAGGGCGGAGCTACCTTGAACCTCTTAACCTTCCTATCAACAGAGTCTGGGCTGAGAAGCCTCTTATCAGTCCGGAATGCGTTCTCCCCCTGGGAACCAGCGGCAGTG
Organism: Charina bottae; assembly: GCA_023362775.1. Classification (NCBI taxonomy): domain Eukaryota; kingdom Metazoa; phylum Chordata; class Lepidosauria; order Squamata; family Charinaidae; genus Charina; species Charina bottae. Next base: position 201,675,203 of record JALMGJ010000002.1, on the reverse strand, counting down.
CCTGAATCCACCACACTTGGCCATTCAAAATAAGATATTTATTTATTTTTATTTATTTAATTTATATGACCGCCCATCTCCCCTCATGGGGAACTCTGGGCGGTTCACAATAAATAAATTAAAACAGAATCTAAAAATACATAAAAACCACAATAGTACAATACAATAAATAATTATAAAATCCAGATGGACGAAGGCATTCATTAAAAGAAGGACATTAAAATTAGGGGATTAGCCACCCCCATGAGGAACTATCCCTTCCTCCTTCCCATGCCAGGCGGCAGAACCAGGTCTTCAGCTCTTTCCTAAAGGTCGGGAGGGAGGAAATCTGTCTCAACTCTGGGGGCAAGATGTTCCATAGAGTGGGCGCTGTCACAGAGAAGGCCCGCCTCCTAGACCCCATCAGATGGCATTCTCTAATTGATGGGGTTCGTAGCAGGCCCTCTCTGAATGACCAGGTGGGGCGGGTCGATAACATGGGGATAAGACGGTCCCTCAGATATTCTGGTCCCATGCCATGTAGGGCTTTAAAGGTGATAACCAACACCTTGAATTGTACCCGGAAGGAAACCGGCAACCAATGCAGCTCGCGGAGCAACGGTGTTACATGTGCAGATCTTGGCGCACCCAAAACTGCCCGCACAGCTGCATTCTGCACCAGCTGAAGCTTCCGGATAGTCTTCAAGGGTAGCCCCATGTAGAGCACATTGCAATAATCTACATGGGAGATGACGAGAGCATAATTGACTGTACGGAGGGCATTGCGCTCCAGGAATGGGCGTAACTGGCGCACAAACCGAAGCTGTGCAAAAGCCCTTCTAGCCACGACTGCCACCTGCTCTTCGAGCAGGAGTCGTGAGTCTAGAAGGACCCCCAAGTTGCGCACCGGTTCCGAATGGGGCAGTGCTACCCCATCAAGAACCAAAGATGATAATTTCCTAGAAGACGCTAAGCCATCAATCCACAGCCACTCGGTCTTGCCAGGGTTCAACTGAAGCCTGTTGTTCCCCATCCAGGCCCTCGCAGCCCCCAGGCACTGGGACAGGGTGGTCACTGCATCACTTACTTCACCTGGGATGGAGATATACAGTTGAGTATCATCTGCATACTGATGATACCTCATCCCATGGTGTCGGATGACCTCGCCCAGCGGTTTCATGTAGATGTTGAATAGGAGAGGAGAGAGAACCGAACCCTGCGGCACCCCACACAGGAGTGGATGCGGGCTGGATCACCACCTATCACCACCGACTGGGAGCGGCCCCGGAGGAAGGAGGTGAACCAGCGCAAAACTACGCCGCCCACCCCCAACTCCCTAAGCCGCCCCAACAGGATACCATGGTCGATGGTATCAAAAGCCGCTGAGAGATCCAAGAGAGCCAGGATGGATGCACTACCTCCATCCCGCTCCCGCCAGAGATCATCCGTAAGTGCGACCAATGCAGTCTCCGTCCCATATCCCGGCCTATATCCCATATCGATACCACCCTACCCAAGAGAGATCGAGTAATCTTGAACAGGGCTGTCGGACGGCATTCTGCGGACGCAATAAGAGCGGAGAAATAATCGCATTTCGCCGCTCTTACCGCCACAAGGTAGGCCTTAATAGCGGCTCTAGATTGTGTTCGATTCCGTCTTCGTCTTTCTCCAGCGGCGCTCTAGACGTCTCTTCACCCTCTTCAAGACCCTCAACTCCTCCGTAAACCACGGGGAGTGACGGGTCGAATGGGGCTGGAGAGGTCGCATCGGCGCAATCCTGTCCAAGGCACCGGCCGCCTCCCTATTCCAGGTTGCGGCCAGTACCTCCGCTGGACCGTGCAGCAGATCCTCGGGTATTACCCCCAGCTCCCTCTGAAACCTCAATGGGTCCATAAGATGGCCTCCAGCAGCTCAGGCAGAGAGGTTGCTACGCAGCAGGGAGGCTGGTACAATAGCAACACTCCCAACTGTTCTCGGGTACCCAACTTGAAAAACGGGGTCTCACATCCGGATACTTGTAGAGCAAGGCCCCTGAACGCCACCAAGGATTCTCTGATGATAACTGCCACCCCTCCTCCCCTACCCCGGTCTCTCGGCTGGTGCCACACCCGAAATCCAGCTGGGCATATCTCTGAGAGGGCTACCCCTCCCTCTGGGCCCAGCCAGGTTTCGGTAATACACGCCAGGTCAGCCTCTCTCTCCGTGATTAATTCACTTATGAGAGGGGCTTTGTTATTTACTGACCTGGCGTTGAGTAGCAGCAGTCGAAAGCCGGAGCCCTCGAGGGTCCACTGTCCAGAACCTGGGGTTGAACTCAGAGGACCGGAATGCGCCACCGGTACTAAACATCGGGGGCGCCTTCCCAAAAGATGGCCTGTCCTCCGGTTCCCATCACAGTATCTCCTGCCCGTCACCACCTTGATCGGATTGCCCACATTATAGTCCCCAGAGTTTTCTGATCCGGTTGCCTCCACTCCCGAATCCCTCGAAAACCTGGATCTGGGCAGGGGTCTCTTCCATGCATTCATCCTTCCAATCTCAATCCTCCTGGGCAGTTGTAGGCCACCAGCGCAACCAGCCAAAGCTCTTGGCGCTGGTAAGCCCGAACCGCCCCTTCCATTCATCATCCAATCACTCACTATGCCCCTTGTGGCCTCTCTCACTAGCCACAAGGGCAAACAGTCACTCGTACCTACCCTGTCTCTCACTCAGGGTCAGGTCCTCTTCCAAACACATACAGTCCTGGGTCCCCACCCGCGACTCTCACTCACAGGGGGGAACCACACTCATACAAGAGACCCCCGCAATTTTCTGCCGCCCTGGCAGCGGGGGTGGTTGTCCTTCAAATAACCAGGCAGCTGCACCACTATTGGACGATCTTAATAATTTCAATAGTGGGGTCCAGATAAAAATAAGCAAGTCCGTCCTATCCCAGGGAGCACCCCAATTCCAGGGCCAATTTCCGAGCCCACCACCGGTTCCAGTTCCAGCCGGCCTCCGCTGGTCTCTATAGGCCTCCACAGGCCTCCACCGGCCTCCCCAGGCCCCGGCTCTACAGCTCTCAAGGCCCCCCGGTTCCTTAGTCTTTGTGGGGTTGCTCCACCGGTTCTTTGTGCCGGTTCTAATTGATCTCTGCCGGCCACCATAGGCATCCCTTCGCTGGCTGCTGAAGCCAGAGCAGCAGCCATCCCCTCTGTCCAGGTGCCTCCCAGGCCTGACGGACTCGCCGGACTCTGCAACGCCACTCCGTCCGGGAAGGCCACGGCTCCACAAGGCCACCGGTACCACAGCCGTCAAGCCTCGTTGGTCCGTGACTCCAATAGCTCCACTGGCCGCCACTCCGCAGCTCCACCAGGCTCCATCGGGCTCCGCGGCCTCCTCCAGGCTCCGCTGAGCCCCACCAGCCGCAAGCTCCAGCAGTTCCACCGGGCCCAAAAAGAAGCCCCGGCTTGCCGCGCCAGCGCCGTCCGGCCTCACCAACTCCACCAGGCCGGCTCCAACAACTCGTCGCAAGGCCGCCGGGCCGCAACTCCGCCGCGGCCTCAACCACCGAACTCCACCCCCGCTCCGTCCGGAGAAGTTTGCTCACCCTCAACTCCGATGCACCTTCTCAGCCTCCACGATAGAATTTGTGGGGTATAGGGAGGGTTTTTTTGGGGTTTAGAGTTCATTTCTCGAGCGGCAGCCAGCATTTTCATGCGGTCGCCATCTTGGATTTTACCTCATTTCATATATGCCCTCAAAACTGATGGTTATAATTAAACAATAACACTTTTTCATATGAAGACTAGAAAACAATACTTATATTAATAATTAATGTTTATTTATTTATTCATTTACATTACTTGTATGCTGCCCATTCCCATAGGCTTTAGGTGGCTAACGATGTAAACATCTAAAATATCCCAGAAAATCCGAAATACATACAAGCATAAAAATAAGTACCAGCAAATATAAATATAACACCTCAGTGACCCCACCTTCCAATTAAAAAGTACTTGTGTAAGACAGAACAGGTAGGTCTTCAAAACTTTCCTGAGGCCTAGGAAGATTGAGGCTGATTTAATTCCCATTATGAGGTAGTTCCAAAGAGTGGGGGTGGCCACTAAGAACATCCATCGGGTGACAGTTGCATAGAGATGGGACTTGGAGGGAATTGACTCTATTTGAACTGTTTGGACAGGCAGATGAATATAGGAGAAGATGGTTCGTCAGATATCCAGGTCTGGAGCCATATAGGGATAACCAGAACCTTGAATTTTACCCAGAAGCGAACTGGAAATAAATGCAACTCTCAAAAGCAGAAGAGTTACCTGAGTATATTGAGATACACCCGTCACTGCCTGGGTCACTGCATTCTGCATCAGTTATAGCTTATAGATGTTCTTCAAGGACAGTCCCATGTACAACACATTAAAGTAGTTGAAATAGGAGGTGACTAGGGCATGAGTGACTGTGAGCAGGGCATCTCAATCCAGGAAAGGTCACAATTAGCACATAAAGTGTAGTTGCTCAAAAGCCTTTCTAGCCATAGATGCCACTTGTTCCTCAAGGAGGAACTGTGAGTCTAGAAAAACTCCCAAATTGAGCAGGGGTGTACAACTCCGTTCAAAGTGAAAGAAGGAACAACCTTGGTATATGGCTGTTGTGGGTCTTCCGGGCTGTGTGGCCGTGTTCTGGAAGTTGTGGTTCCTAATGTTTCGCCAGCATCTGTGGCCAGCATCTTCAGAGGGCAGGAGCACAGATAGAAGCAAAATCTCTCAGAACTCCGGCCGTGAAAGCCTTCGACAATACAACCTTGGTATAATTCAGGCCACAAACCAAAAGCCAGTTCATCTTGGAGGGATTTAGTTAAAGTCTGTTCCTACCCTCTAGGCAACAAGTCAGCACTTCCAACATCTGTGTGGTCTGGGGATGATGCACAACTGGGTATCATCAACATACTGATGATACCAAACACCATGCTGGGAGATGATCTCAACTAGCGGCTTCATATGGATATTAAAAAGGATTGGAAAGAGGAGAGATCTGTCTCCACAGAATAGAGGTATCCAGTTGGATTTCTCTTCTCTGACCACCACTGATTGGAATTGAACCATCAGGAAGGAGAATCACTGCAAAGCGGCACCCCCATTCCCAATCCCTCTGAAATGGTCAAGAAAGATACCATGGTTGATGATACTCAAAAGCTGCCAAGAGATCAAGGAGGACTAGGAAGATTGCACTTCCCTAATGATCCCCAAATGTCATCTACAAGCGTGACCAATGCAGTTTTCATGCCATATCCCGGTCTGACTCCTGAATGACAAGGATCCAAATAATCTGCTTCCTCTAGCATCCTTTGCAGTTGTACAGTCACTAATTTCTCCACAACTTTCCCCCCTCTAAAGAGGGAAGTTAGTTGCATCAAGTTAAGTCTTCTTGAACAGGGGGTGCACCACTGTCAGCATAAAGCCCTAGAGCCCTCCGTCTAAGGAGGGGATAGGCGGGGTATAAATACGTAAAAAAATAAAAATAAAAATAAAAATAAAAATAAAAATAATAAAAATAAAAATAAAAATAAAAATATAAATCAGTTTCATCAAATCAATTGGCATCCAGCCAATTTAGTATTCATTTTACTGCAGTAATGAAGAATAACTGGCACCTATTCTGAGTTTCTTTTATATTGAGTTCATTCTTGATTCTTTGTGACACACAAGTTTTACTCCTGCTCTGTAGAATGAGGTACTGCTACAAGTGATAGTGATACAATGCACAATGCAATGATATAATATAATGCAGGGCTTTCCAAAGTTTTCCCGCGGCGACACACCAACCGCCGTTGGTGTGTCGCCGCGGGAAAACCCGGAAGTGCCGCCGTTGCGGCAGCGCGCAAAAACCCGGAAGTGCTGCTGCCGCTTTTGGTTTTTGCGCGCCGCCATTGGTATGTCGCTGCAGGAAAACCCGGAAGCGCTGATGATGATCAGTGCTTCTGGGTTGTGTGGCTCTTTGGACTCAGATTTCTTTTATCTGACCATTGCCTTGGCTGTGGTTCCTCCTCCTGTTCCTCAAGGTTATACTCACATTTCAACATCAAGTAGAATCAGTAATCTCTGCAATATGGTCTAGTGGTTAAGGTGCTGGGCTAGAAACCAGGAGATGAGAGTTTTAGTCCCGCCTTAGGCATGAAAGCTGGCTGGGTGACCTTGGGCCAGTCACATACTCTCAGCCCAATTCACCTCACAGGGTGGTTGTTGTGGGGAAAATAGGAGGAGGAAGGAGTATTAGGTATGTATACTAACAACTTGGTTAATATTAATATTATGGGGATATAGTTTATCCTTACATAAACACTTTGAGGTGATCTTCCTAGGGTTACTTATATGGATCTTCTCAGTGTAACATTTGTTCTTCATTGTTTAAAACTAAATTTCTGTTCTAAATTTCTAGGTAATTCCTCCTAAGGAATGGAAGCCAAGGAAAAATTATGATGATATTGATGATCTGATGATTCCAGCTCCCATTCAACAAATGGTTACTGGTCAATCAGGTCTCTTCACTCAATACAACATTCAAAAAAAGCCAATGACTGTGAAAGAATTTAGGCTACTTGCTAATAGTGACAAGTAGGTATATTCATCCCATACTTTGTTATATAAAGGTGCACAATCTGCAGTATTTAAATTATATTTAATTAACCACATTTGTTGTTAATTACATTTAAATTCAGTCAGATTTATTTTTTCCTCCTATCCTGGCCTCATCTATTTTATGAAGGGCAACCCCTCCATAAAGGCAAAATAGGGCTCTTGGTTGAAAAAAGATACTCTGTTTGTGATCTGTATATCTGTCCTCTGGTGCATTCAGACCCTTTACACTCAGAATAAATGACTTATTTATTGTTCTTTATGATTAGTAAGTTTCTCAATTAGGAAAAATAAATTAATAGAGGTTTACTGCTTTTTTATCTAAGCAGCTTATTCGCAGTAAGAGAAAGTTTAATAGGAATGACACTTCGTGATAAGAAGGGATGTGAGATGGAATATTCATTTATCTTTCTACTCAGTATATGATTGTTAACAAATAGATTCCTTGCATTATTTCAGTATTTTTTCTTCTTTCTTTTTGCATTTTATCCCAGTGGCATAAAACTATTTTCTCAAGGTAGCACTGCTTGTTTTCAGAATAGTATGTGAGGGGTTCTCAAATGTTGTGGTGCTATGACTCCCTAAAATAATAAATGAATTTATGCGGCCTTCTCCTATGAATAAAACTGTTGGCTTGTCTAAGCAGAGTGGAAATGAGGTCTGTCAGTGGTCCTGTGTTTGTATAAGCCAGACTTTCACACCAAAAGTAGAATTTGCTTGTGGCGCCAGGGCCCTTCCTTGGTGGCCTTTGTGCTCACAGCAGTAGCTCTTGTAATAACCTGAGCCTGCTTCCAAATGTTGCCCAAGGTGACTCAACCAGGATTGAGGTGCTATTACCTAATCTCAGCTTCCTCCTTTTCCAAAGGCAACTGAACAATTTCTTGTGCTTCTTCCAAGAGGGCATCTTGCTGCGTTCTGGGGCTGAACCTGTATACCCAGTCCAGGCATGCTAGGCACACTGGCCTTCTTTTGTTTCTACAATAAGTAGAAAAGGCACAGCAGACAGGCTGCCTGTGGTAGGTATTCAGGCTCAGCACCAGGATCCAGCAAAATGTCCATCAAGAAGAAGCACAGGAAGATATGTTGATTGCTCTGGATCTTTGGTCATTTTTGGAAGCTGCTCTCCTTATTTCTGCATAAGCACAAATAGGAGTAGGTAGGCTTAAGCATAAGCACAAATAAGTAGGTAGGCTTCTTCTACCTACTGGAAAGTTCTGACTGAACTACGCTCTCCCTCCCTCCTTGCACCCCTATCTCACCTTCTACTCCCTTTCCCTTTCACTGCCTCAGATCATGATCCTCCAAGATTGCCATTTACCCCTGTTTACCCTGCAGTGCCCCACTTGTACTCTCTCTCATTGGTGCATATTTTCTCACTTGCATGGTTGGAGTAAGCTTCCTTATTTGTGTAATACTCCACTGAGGCCAGAATCCTAAGGACACTTTTATTAACCCTAATAAAGGATTAATGGATGATATTGGTTTCCTTTTGAGAAAGTTTGCTGTCAACCTAGCAGCAAGATTGCATTGTTCTTCACATGCACATGCATTTCTTTGGAAGTCTGTCTCCCACTGCTAGGGCTTCCTCCTTAGTAAGCAAGTGGCCTCTCTTTTCCAAATGCAGTTCCTGAATATAATTGATTGTTGAAGAAGGGGCCCCAGCTAGAAGACTCTAATCCAAGAGAGATGTGTGCATCCATCTTCTTTTTTTAAGTGGAGAGATGCTGTACTTGGAGATCTGCCAGTGGAGATATATATGGCAGTGGACTTTCTGAGTCCATTACTGGTATAGCTTAGCCTGTTATTGGCACAGCTTAGCCTATTCCAAGGGAAGCACATGAATAACCTTGGAATAGGGGGAAAGTGAGACTAGGCAAGAACATCTTGATCCTGGCCACCTTGGATGGCCCTCTGGCTGTCTGGATGGTTTGAAAGAACTGCACAAACACCATCAAAGGAGAGCCATGGCATTTGCATCCAGTTCCCAGCCAGTCCAGTACTAGCAGTTGGCTGAATACTACGTGTATTCAGGCAGAATGGGAGTGAGTGTGACTTCTCTCAAATTTGCACTCCTACTGCGTTGTGATCCCCACTTTGAGAACCTTTGCCAGTAGTAATTTTAAACAGCTTTCTAAAGATTTTAAAGCTCTGAGTTCTATAACAAATTTTCAGGAAAAATAAAACTAGTTTAATTACCTGAAATACGGATGATTTCAGTGATGCCTTGAAAAGAATTCTTATTCCTATTAGATAAATAGAAGTATATTCTGTTACTTAAAGGAATTGTGGTAGTGAAACAGGTTGGATCATGACTAGAGGATAAATTTGGAGGATTTGGTATGATGGCAACCGAACATATTTCCATGGAGTTTATGTGGTTTGATGACTGAGGTATCTAAGTCTTCAGTTGCCTACTATGACAATTCTGTGGAGTGCTTTAAAACTAAAATCAATCAACTCTTTACTGATGTCCAGTGTACCTTCTCTACATTTTCATGAAATATGTGTTGTGGTTAGGCGAAGAACAACAATGAGCCCAGAATGAAGGTCTAGATCTTTATTGTTCCACCTTACACAGAATCTTGCCAAACTAAGCTACGCTAACCAGTTCTCTGGGGAAAAACCCCAGGTGTCCTAAGGCGGATATGGCCTGACTTTCTTGGCCAGGCACCCAAGGTCCTGTGAACGCGCATCTCTCCCTGGAAGGTGCCCCCTCCTTCCTTGCCTGCAATCTCCATAACATCACCTTCCCCCTCAGAGACACATTCCATCACACCACCCCCCTCCTCAGAATCTGTCCCTCCCTCTGAGTTCTCATGGGAGCTTGGTAGCGGGGGCAGATCTTCAAAGGAAGAAGCGCTGGTGTCCTCCAGTTCTGATATCTCTTCCTGTAAAACAGCAAGACGGTTAGAAAAATCTCCCCCCTCCCCCTTGGGAACTGGATGCCAGAAGTGGAGGGCTGAGGCTCCCCTTCCTCCTTGTGCTCTTGCCTCTGGGCCTCTCGCAGTTGAGGCTCCCCCTCCTCACGCTCTGGCCTCTGGGCCTCTAGCAGGGGCAAAGGTTGCCAACTTACAAACTCCTTTGCTTGGGATTTATCTGCATGCTCAGCCAAGCTAGGAACTTCTGGGAGCCTGCGAGGCTTGGGCTTGTTAGGAAAATGCTGGTTAAATCTTTGGATCAGCATGGGTGCATGAACGTCTCTGGCATTTTCCCATGAGCGATCAGCCTCAGAGTACCCCTTCCAATGTATCAAATATTGAATGCCCCTTCCCTGCTGCCTCAAGTCCAAAATGTCCTCTACTTCATACTCCTCCTCCCCCTGCACAATTACCAGAGGTGGAGGTGGTAAGTGAGAGCGCAAGGCACTAGGAGGTGATTCTTTGGCCAGCAAAGACTGTGAAACACAGGGTGGACTTTCATGGTGGCTGGGAGTTGCAAATGATAAGCCACTGGGTTTACCTGCTTCAGCATGGTGAAAGGGCCCATGAACTTAGAGTCCAACTTCTTGGAAGGTCTGCTGGAAGTTAAAAACTTGGTAGAGAGCCATACTCTGTCTCCTTCTGAAATCGCTGGCCCCTCTTGCCTGTGGAGGTCTGCAGATCTCTTATAAGCAGCCTTTGCCCTGTTCAGCTGCTCCTTTAAAAGATCGTGCGCAGCCTGCTGCTCTTTGAGAAAGTCTGTCATGGCAGGAACTGACCCTTGCTGCGATGAGGTGGGAAAGACCCGAGGGTTTACCCCATAGAGTGCTTGGAAGGGGGACATCTTAGTAGACGAATGCACAGAATTGTTATAAGCGAATTCTGCCATTGGAAGCAAAGCTGGCCAATTATCCTGCTGATAAGTGCTGTAACATCTGAGATATTGCTGTAACAGCTGGTTAGTTTTCTGAGCTTCTCCATTGGTCGATGGGTGGTGCGATTAAGACAGGTGGATCTGCACCCCTAACGATTGGAAAAGTGCCTTCCAAAACCTGGAGGTGAATTGACTTCCCCTGTCGCTTATAATGTGATTTACCATACCTCTATACCTAAAAACGGGGCGTGGTGGCTCAGCGGGTAAGACGCCAGGCTCGTCGATCAGAAGATCGCAAGTTTGGAGGTTCGAATCCCTAACCCCGCATGACGGAGTGAGCTCCCGCACTCGCCCCAGCTCTTGCCAACCTAGCAATTCGAAAGCATGCAAATGCAAGTAGATTAATAGGTACCACTTCGGTGGGTAGGTAACAGCGTTCCGCATGCGTCGTGCTGGCCTCATGACCGTGGAAGCGTCTTCGGACAACGCTGGCTCTTCGGCTAACAAACGGAGATGAACACTGGCCCCTAGAGTTGGACACGACTGCACAAATGTGCGGGGGGAACCTTTACCTTTTTATACCTAAAAACACTATCCAAAAATAACTGCGCTGTGGCTTGTGCTGTAGGAAGCCCTTTGCAGGGAATGAAATGTGCCATTTTTGTGAACAGATCCACTACCACCAGTATAGAATTAAATTATTGGACTGGGGGTAAATCAGTAATGAAGTCCATGGAGACTGTGTCCCAAGGCTGGGGGGGGGGAGGCAGGGGTTGCAGCATACCCGCCCACTTCCCTGGAAGAGCTTTTGCTCTCCTGCAAGTGTGACAAGAGGCAATGTAAGTCTTTATGTCCGCAGCCATTTTTGGCCACCAGTAGTCTCTTAAGGCTCTATGGAGTGTTTTGAATACGCCTCCATGGCCAGCTGTTGGATTATCGTGGCAGAGATTCAACACTTCTTCCCTCAAAGGAAGGAGAATGTACAGCCGACTGCTATGCCAAAGCAGTCCCTTGTCTATTGTGAATGGAGAAGCAGCACCTTGCTGAGACCCCTGGAGGTCATCCATCCTGGCCCTCGCGTATGGGTCTTGCTGCTGCTGAGCCTTGACTCTTGTGAGGAGATCCTCTGCCTGCCGTCTGGCTGCCAAGATCTCTGTCTGGTTCCCTTCGGGTGTCTGCTGGAAGTTGTGAGGCTGCAAAATTGCTGTGTGGGAATAGGGCCTCGAAGCTAAAATGAATTCGGGCTTGCGGGAAAGAGCATCTGGCAGCTGATTCTTTGAGCCAGGCAAATACGTTATGTGGAAATTAAAATGGGAGAAAAACTGACTCCACCTGATTTGGCAGGGGGAGAGCACTTTGGTGTTTTGCAAGAGTTCTAAATTCTTACGGTCCGTGCAGACCTTTATAGGAAAGGCTGCCCCTTCTAGTCATTGTCTCCACTCTTGGAAGGCTGCTTACATTGCCAGCAATTCCTTATTAAATATATCATAGTTTCTCTCTGCCGGGGACATCATGCAAGAGAAAAAGGCTCAAGGAAGCAGTTTCGCCCCCCCCCCCCCGGCTTCTCAGCCTGGAGTAAAACTACGCCAATCGCCACGTCAGATACGTCTGTTTGAATTTGAAAGGGTTGGGACGGGTCGGGATGATGAAGGAGGGGTTGGGAGGTGAAAAGCTGCTTTAACTCTTGGAACACTGCCTGTTCCTGCTCTCCCCAGGCAAACCTCTTTCCTTCCTTTAAAAGTTGAGAGGTTTCACCCTGTCAGCAAAATTTGGTATAAACTCTCTATAAAAATTTGTGAATCCAAGAAAGTGCTGCACATCCTTTACATTTCGGGGTGTGTGTGTGCCAAGGCAACACTGCCTGGACCTTGGAGGGATCCATGGCAATCCCCTCTGTGGAAATCCTGTACCCCAGGTAGTCCAATTGAGTTAAATCGAAGGCACATTTCTCTAACTTGGCAAAAAGCTTATTTTGTCTCAGTCTTTGTAATACATTCCGAACATGAGTCACATGAGATGTTGCATCATCAGAGTATATTAATATATCATCCAGATAAATCACCACATAATTATCTATTAGATCAGAAAAGATTTGATTCATGAACCAGGAAAACACAGCACCACAATTACTTAATCCGAAAGGCATGACTAGATATTCAAATTTCCCATACCTGGTATCAAAGGCAGTCAGATATTTGTGCCCCTCTTTCACTTGAATCAAGTTGTAGGCATTTCTGAGGTCCAATTTTGTAAAAATGCATGCTCTCTGCAGGCGATTGAGCAGGTCAGATATGAGAGGAAGCGGGTAGTGGTCCCTATTTGTAACTGTGTTTAAGGGCACGTAGTCGTGGACTGTGTGCATGGGAGCTCCCCTTCCCTCCTCTGGAGCTGAAGGTGCCAGCGGGTCTGGCTTCTTTTGTACAAAGAAGGTAGGAGCGGATGCTGGAGACACGGACGGTCGGATAAAACCTTTCTTGAGGTTTGCATCCAAGTACTCTTTCAGTGTAGTTAGTTCCTTGGCTGACATTGCGTACTGTCTATTTGCTGGAATTTTTGCTCCTGGCTTTAGGTCAATCGTGCAATAACAGTCTCTGTGGGGAGGTAGCACGGTAGCCTCTTGCTCGCTGAAAACATCTGCAAAATCTGCACAATTGGCCAGTAGCTGCACCCCCCCGCCTCGGTGACCGTCTTCAGTGGTGGAGGATGTGAGGCAGTTTGTAATTTATGATGCTGGCAGTCCCCTGATGGAAATGAGATCGCTCCCATTGCCCAATCCAACAAGGGCTTGTGAAGCTTCAGCCAAGCGGTGCCCAGGACTATGGGAACCTGTAAGGATGCTGTTACATAAAGTGGGATCCACTCTGTGTGGTCTCCAGTTGTCAGTAGGATCGGCTCCGTGCATTGCATGACTGGTCCTGCCTTCAGGGGCTGCCCATCAATGGTCTCGACCTCTATGGGTTGTGGTAATTGTACAGTAGGCAGCTGCAGTTTCTGCACCATTTCTACATCTATGAAGTTAGTGGTCGCCCCAGAATCGATGAGAGCTTCGAGCTCTATTTTACGCTTTGAGTCTAAAGTCACTGTGACAGGGATGAAGAAAAATGCCTGTCTATTATCTGCAGAATGAGCCCTCCTTACTTGCTTAACGGCCCCCCGTGTGAGCTCTGGAGAGGGAGGCCATTGTAGTTTCCCTGGTTCGTAGCTGTAGAAGTGGCTGGGCGCACCTCAGCAACTTGCTGCGATGCTCTAGCCCCAGCCGCTGGGTTTCTCAGTGGGCAGGCTCTCGCTATATGCCCTGGGGCCCCACAATAAAAACAAAGAACCCTCTCCTTGCATCTCTGTCTCTCTGCCGCAGGAACTAACCTCCTTGCAGCTCCGATCTGCATGGGTTCCTCTGCCTCTGGGTATGCGGTTGCAGCAGGGAGAGCTGTAAAACCTGTAAATGCCGATCTGTAGCTCGCTCTTCCTCTCAGCTATCGGCGGTGCTTTAACTCTTCCAGCGTAGCGTCAATTACTACGCAAAGGTGATATAGTCCTTCCAAGGTGGCAGGGGCCCCCTGCCTCACCAGATCATCTTGAATATTGTCACTTAGCCCTTCTTTAAATTGGTCCTTTAGGGCACTTTTGTTCCAGTCGACGTCCCCAGCCAACAGCTTGAAATCTGCTATGTAAAGTCCCACTCTCTTGCTGCCTTGCTTGAGTCTCTTAATTTCCTGACTGGCTGTCACTGCCCTGATTGGGTCATCGAAGTGGCCTCTGAATCTCACCATGAAGTTCTGGAAACCATTGAGAATCGGGTTGTTGTTCTCTGTCATGGGAATGGCCCACCTCGCTGCCGATCCCTTTAGAAGACTCAAAGTAAAAGTTATCTTGGGGCGATCTGTTGGAAATTCAGCAGGTCTGACAGAGTGAGCTCCTGCACTTGCCCCAGCTCTTGCCAACCTAGCAATTCGAAAGCATGCAAATGCAAGTAGATTAATAGGTACCACTTCGGTGGGTAGGTAACAGCATTCTGTGTGTGTCATGCCAGCCACATGACCGCGGAAGCGTCTTCGGACAGCGCTGGCTCTTCGGCTAACAAACGGAGATGAGTACCGGCCCCTAGGCTGGTTTCCGGTGAGAAGAAATGGCGACGGGCGAGTTCTGATCAGCTCCGTGATCAGAACAGACAGCGCAGTAATTTAGAGGGCTTTAAATCACCTTAGAAAAGCCATAAGGCAGCTCCGGGAAAGGGGGGGTGCCAGCGAATCGCTCCGAAAGCTTCTGGATGGCTGGGAGAGTTGAAAACAGTGTAGTTTCGCTTTCAACTAACAAGGTGACCAGCTGGGAAGCGGGGGTAGAAAGCAATAGAAGCCGCGGCTGCAGCCTATTTCAAAGGCATAACCGTTGCACTCCTCACTTCAAATTTAATTTAATTAATTTAAATTTCTTTCTTTTCTTTCTTTTGGCAAATTAATTTAATAAATAAATTAATTTAAACCGGCCTGACCTTGGCCGGGCGCCCAAGGTCCTCGACACTGTGAACGTGCTTCTCTCCCTGGCAGGCACTCCCTCCTTCCTCGCCTGCAATCTCCATAACATCACCTTCCCCCTCAGAGACACATTCCATCACAATATGTTTCAGTTGTTGTGATAGTCTGAGCATGTGGACAAGGTTCTTGCAGCTATAAAACCGCCCTTTGCCCTCTTGATCTGTAACTAACAGTACTAATTAGAATCGAGGGGAGGGCATATGTATCATTGCATTTTGGAAATGTACTCACTGCCCTTAAATGGCAGACATACAGGCTGTGATGCTAGATGGTAAATTACTTGCGTTCTCCTAAGGTAAATAAATAATCAACTGAACACTTCTGTATAAGGAAGATGGAACAGCAGACTAAGAGAACTTGGAGAGAGATGTGAAGAGAGTGGCAATTGACAATTAGACAAAGAGAAAAGGGAAATTAAAACACTTGTCAGGCATATGATTTTTATATGGGAAACCAAGGTTGGCAGTCCATGTGTCACATGAGATCTTTTAAAGCTATCTGTGTGACTTGCAGTAGATGCTGCTTCCCTGTTGACTGGTGCTTTACGGGGAGCACTCTCATACTGGAAAGCTCCTTGGAATAGTACATGCTGATCTATGATCTGTTGGCAGCCTAGGGAGGAGATTGTTAGATATCCATTCCCAACTGCCAGCCAGAACTCAAGAAAATGAACCAGTTCACTGGTAGAAAACAATGAATGTTCCTCTTCTTCCCAAGCGATCTGAGTAAATTTTGCTGGAAAAAAGGATTACTGGAAAGAAAGAAAAAACTCATAATTTCCTTCATCTGTCCATCAACTGTAATATTTAAGATTCTGGTGTAGCACCCAATATTTAAACTAGTGGTCCTAGTGGTCCTTAGGGATGAAAAAGCTACCCATCCCTGTATTGGATTTTCATTTCATTTTTTCCTTTAGTTTTATGCAATTTTTGAAAAAGAATTGTTTGAGGTTAATTTTATAAGCAACTCTTAGCAATAAAATGCATTTGAAAAGGTGTATAACATCAAATAAAGAAATGTTTATTAGGTTGGAGATTAAGTTACTTCTTGTGGAAAGTTGATACCATCTGATAGAAGAAGACTCAAAAATATTTCAATTTTTAAGAAGATTAATAAGCAGACACATACGTATGCACATAGACAAAATAAATACAGAGAGTGTTCTTTGTTAACCTAAGGTTTATTTAAATGTTTCCTTAGTTATACAAGTAATGTAAACTATTTATATAATATATAAATACTAACCCTTTGTAACTATTGTCTTTTTCACTTTTACTTTTACAGATATTGTACTCCAAGACATTTAGATTTTGAAGATTTAGAACGTAAATACTGGAAAAATTTAACTTTTGTGGCACCGATCTATGGAGCAGATATTAATGGAAGCATATACAATGAAGTAGGCATACTATTTGTATCCTCCTAAGCTATCTGATGTTATATCATTTTCACTACAAATAAGAAACATAAATTGAATATAGCTATGGCCCATTTCTTTTGAGTGCAGGTATATTTTATGAGATGAGCTTATAGCCTGTATCCTGCATTTGGATGTTTTTAATGCAAATGAGATACCCACAAATTTATGGTGAGAAAGTTATTTAGCAATATCTGGCAACATTAAAGCTCTAATGGGTCTTAGACATTATTATGTTTTCTTTGAAAGGAATAGTCTATATAATCATTTCCATGTGATTTCATATCTCAGTAATCATCTATATGTTGCATAAGTGGCAGATATCTCTAACATATTTTCTTTGTGCCTTCAAGTCAATCATGACTCCTGCTGACTTCATGGACAACTCCGTGCAGTTTTCCTGGCAATATTTTTCAAATGTGGTTTTCCACGTTCTTCTATTACTGATATTATAGCAGTTAAAGAGATGGAATGATGAGAAATTGGGTTAAAAAGTTGGCTGATAAAAGTAATGAGAAAAAAAGAAAAATGGAAAGCATACGGGAAAGTGATATTACATTATTAGTAGGACTCTGTGGATGTCTAGCAGAAGTGTCACACTTCTCAGGTAAATGTAGCCATATGGAAACTGAAGAGGAGTAGACTGATGGTGTAAATA
Organism: Charina bottae; assembly: GCA_023362775.1. Lineage (NCBI taxonomy): Eukaryota > Metazoa > Chordata > Lepidosauria > Squamata > Charinaidae > Charina > Charina bottae. The sequence goes on along the minus strand of JALMGJ010000002.1, from coordinate 201,658,196 downwards.
GGCAGTTCCTTCCAAGCTGAGTAACAAAGTATGTCTTGATGCCTGTACATTTTGGGATATTCTAATCTGAAAAGCACTTTGCACTGGTCTATTTCTTTATCAGCCACCAGATGGTAACCTTGCACAAGGATAGATTTCATGAGTATTATGTGTTATTACTGAAATCTCTTCTAAATTTAGATTCGTGATCTCTCATATTTATTCACATTAGGGATTTTCATATATTCAGCAAGGATGGATGAAATACAACCTGTTTAGAAATGAGGCAATGGAAGGAAAGAGTTCATGGTGAGTTCATGGAACTCACATGAAACCATATGTGAATTGTGTTATCAAGAATAAAAACAATGTAGGTCCCCTAATCTCCAGCAAAGGAGATCGTTACCTTGTCGTGGTGCTGGAGCTTGAGCACCTCAATGAGCACCATGAGCTAAACCGTGAAGGGACACCCAAGACGAGAAGGTCATGGAAGAGAGGTCAGACTAAATACGATCCCTGGGGAAGGTAACGGCAACCCACCCCAGTATTCTTGCCGTGAAAACTAAATGGATCAGTACAACCAGAGATATGTCGGTATACCATCGGAAGATGGGACTCCCAGGTCGGAAGATGGTCAAAATGCTACTGGGGAGGAACAGAGGATAAGTTCAACTAGCCCCAGATGTGATGACACAGCTAGCTCAAAGCCAAAAGGACGGCTAGCGGCCGACGGTGCTGGTGGTGAACGACGAATCCGATGTTCTAAAGATCAACACACCATAGGAACCTGGAATGTAAGATCTATGAGCCAGGGCAAATTGGATGTGGTTATTGGTGAGATGTCAAGATTAAATATAGACCTTTTGGGTGTCAGTGAACTGAAATGGACTGGAATGGGCCACTTCACATCAGATGACCACCAGATCTACTACTGTGGACAAGAGGACCACAGAAGAAATGGAGTAGCCTTCATAATTAATAAATTGAAAGATATCCAAGATGGCGACCGCAAGCCACTGCCGGCTGCTGCTCCAGGAGGAAGACTCTGTGAAAAGTTTGTAATCCTTTCCAAACTTTTCTTGATACCCCTGAATTCTATCTTTGGGGTGTAGAGAACTTACAGCCGTGTTTCGGTGGATGGACTTCCTCGGACGGAGTATTGCGGCGGAGTTTGGCAGAGTCCTGAGAGTCTCTGTGACGCGGAGCCCGGTGGTTGCGGCGGAATCCGGCAGAGCCTGGTGGAGCCCACCACGTGAAGCTGTGGATGTTCCCAGGCCTGTTTTTTGAGACCGCTTGGCTGGAGCTGTGACGGAGCTGCGTGTGTGGACTAGAATTGTGGGGTGCGCAGCACAACGACCTCGAGGCTAGCCTGACAGACAATTCTTGGGGGTGTGGCGAGTCCCGCTGATGGAGCTGAGCGTGTGGGGAGCACAGCGAGCACGAGCTCAAGATTGACCACCTGATAGACAATCTCTGGGGGTACGGCAAGTCCCGGGACAGAGTTGAGTGTGGAGTTGGATTTGTGGGGAGCGTGGTGATCCAGGGATCGGCCCCCCGGTGGACAATCTTTGGGGGCATGGCATATCCCATGGCGTCGTAATTGACTCCGGAATACAGACTAATTATACAATGGTGAGCCTGACGATCTCTGAGTTTTAATGGACGCCGGTAGACCTGGTACACCCCATATGAAGAGCTGTGGGAGTGTATGGGATATGAGCTGGACAGTATTAAAGACCCAGGTGGAATGGTCTGGAATAACACCCCCGCTGATTTTAACATCGTGGACTCTGACATTGTGGATTTTTAACATCACAACGGCTTGGTGGATGAAGGGAAGGGTTGGCCATCCCCATCTTTTAGGGCGGCAGAACGATATAGGGTCCCTGTGGGATTGTGAGGTTCCCCCCTGTGAGTGAGAGTCACAAGGGGGGTCCAGGATCGTATGAGTGTGGGAGAGTGCCTATTCCTGAGTGAGAGACAGGGTAGGCAGGAGTTGTTGTGTGGCCCCTTCTGTGACCAGTGAGAGAAGCCACAGAGGGGCACAGTGAATGTGTATAGAGTGTATGGGGTGATGAGGCTTACCAGCGCCGAGAGCATGAGCTGGTGCGCTGGGAGCCTTACTATAGCCCAGGAGAGATTGGGTGTGAGAGGATGGATGGATGTGGAAAGGGACCCTTGCCTAAATCCAGGTTTTCCAGGGGCTCGGGAGTGGAGGCGACTGGGCTAGGAAACTCTGGGGGCTATGGGGAGGGTAAATTGATCGAGGTGGTGACGGGCAGGGGATATTATGACGGGAACCGGAGGACAGGCCATTTTCGGGGAAGGCGCCCCCGGTGTTTAGTACCGGTGGTGCGTTCCGGTCCTCTGAGTTCAGCCCCAGGTTCTGGACAGCAGATCTTTGAGGGCCCCGGTTTTCAACTGCTGCTGCTCAACGCCAGGTCAGTAAATAACAAAGCCCCTCTCATAAGTGAATTAATCATGGAAAGAGGGGCTGACCTGGCGTGTATTACTGAGACCTGGCTGGGCCCAGAGGGAGGGGTAGCCCTCTCGGAAATGTGCCCGGCTGGGTTTCGGGTGTGGCACCAGCCGAGACACCGGGGTAGGGGAGGAGGGGTGGCAGTTATCATCAGAGACTCTTTGGTGGCTTTCAGGGGCCTTGCTCCACAAGTGGCCGGATGTGAGACCCTGTTTTTCAAGTTGGGTGCCCGGGAACAGTTGGGAGTGTTGCTACTGTACCAGCCTCCCTGCTGCGTAGCAACCTCCCTGCCTGAGCTGCTGGAGGCTGTCTCGGGGTTGGCAGTGGAGTTCCCCAGGCTGACGGTCCTGGGGGATTTTAATCTGCCGTCCCTGGGACGTGCCTCGGAAGCGGCTCGGGAGTTCATGACTACCATGGCAGCCATGGGCCTGGCCCAGATTATTCAAGACCCAACTCGAGACAGTGGACTCACACCGGATTTGATTTTCTTGTCTGAGCAATGGCAAAGTGACCTGAGGGGAAAGTTAGAACTATCCCCGTTGTCATGGTCAGATCACGTCCTGATATCTCTAAGATTCTCTTACGCTGCCCCACTCCGCAGGGAGGCAGGACCTATTCGATTGGTCCACCCCCGGCGACTTAAGGACCCAATGAGGTTTCAGAGGGAGCTGGGGGTAATACCCGATGATCTGCTGCACGGTCCAGCGGAGGCACTGGCCGCTTCCTGGAATAGGGAGGTGGCCGGAGCCTTGGACAGGACCGCGTCGATGCGACCTCTCCAACCCCATTCGACCCGTCACTCCCCGTGGTATACGGAGGAGTTGAGGGTCTTGAAGAGGGTGAAGAGACGTCTAGAGCGTCGCTGGAGAAAGACGAAGGCGGAATCGGACCGAATACAATCTAGAGCTGCTATTAAGGCCTACCTTGTGGTGGTGAGAGTGGCGAAACGTGAATATTTCTCCGCTCTTATTGCATCCGCAGAATGCCGTCCGACGGCCCTGTTTAAGATTACTCGATCTCTCTTAGGTAGGGTGGAGTTGACCACCCACCTACAGGGCCGTGCGGAAGAATTTTCTGAGCATCTGGAGGATAAAATCGCTCGGATTCGGTCTAAGTTGGACTCCATGCGTGAAATGCAGTCTGGGGAGATGCCGGGAGAGTGGTCTTGCCCTATTATCTGGGAACAATTTGATCCTGTTGGACCTAAGGAAGTGGACAAGATCCTCCGAACTGTTAATTCCACCACATGTCAGTTAGATCCCTGTCCTTCCTGGCTGGTAAAATCAGCCAGGGAGGTGACATGTGGATGGGTCCAGACAATGATTAATACATCCTTGTTGGAGGGGGTGTTTCCAGCAGCCTTCAAGGAGGCGTTGGTGCACCCCCTCCTCAAGAAGCCATCCCTGGACCCTACCATTCTGGACAATTTTCGTCCAGTCTCCCACCTTCCCTTTTTGGGAAAGGTGGTTGAGAAGGTGGTGGCGTTGCAGCTTCAAAGGACCCTGGATGAAGCGGATTATCTAGACCCTTTCCAGTCAGGTTTCAGGCCGGGATTTGGGACGGAGACTGCATTGGTCGCGCTTACGGATGATCTCTGGCGGGAGCGGGATGGAGGTAGTGCATCCATCCTGGCTCTCTCAGATCTCTCAGCGGCGTTCGATACCATCGACCATGGTATCCTTTTGGGACGGCTTAGGGCAAGGGTCGGAAATGGCGGCTCTTGAGCCAGATCTGGCTCTTTGGCCCCTCGGCTCTGGCTCTCTCTCTCTGTCTGCCGCCCGACATTCGGAAAGCCAGTCTCCGGAAGCAGCGCGAACCCTGGGGAAGAAAGCCATTGCTGTCAGAGCCCGCCAGCCTCTGTGTATGTGTGTGTATGAGTGCGAGGCGGCGCTGAGGGGAGCCCACCAGGGAGAAGGAGCGGCGGCGGCGAGAGGTTGCGCTCGATCTTGAGTGTGGCTCTTCCAACCTCTCTAGTCCGGGGCGTCTCGTCTGCCTGCGGCTGCCCCACGCGCGTTTGTGCGTGCGCGCGCCCGTGTTTGGGCACCCGCCAGCCGGAGCCGGGCCCCCTGAATGCCGAGGGGGCCGCGGGTCGGGCGTCCCCCAGCTCCCATCCGCGGGGCTGCTCCGCCTTCGCCAGCCCCGAGCCTCGCTGCCCTGGACCTCGTCTGAGGAAAGCGCGTGGGGCACAGGAGGCGCAAGTGGAGGCCGGGGAGCCGCCAGATGTGAAGCGGAAAGGCCAGCAGGGGCTGCGGGAGTGAGGTGGGGCTGCCCCTTCCACGGCCGGAGCAGGCGAGGGCTGCGGCGTCCCGTCGCTGCAGGTTCTCCCGCTCCGCTCGGGAGGCGCGCCGTCCCTGCGCCCCTTCGGGTGCAGCCACATCTTGCCGGCAGTGCGCGGAGGCCGGGACCTGGGTCAGACAGAGACGAAATCTCTGTGAGGGGGAGGGAGGAGAAGGGTGGGCGGAGGTGGGGCAGGGGTGGTGGGTGCCGGCGAGGGAGAGAAGAAGGAAGGCAGTAAGGAGCGGCGGTGGGAGCAGCGAGGATGGAGGAGAAGGTCTTCACGAAGGACGAGGGAAAGAACGATGCAAGGAGCGATGCAAGCGAACACACGCATAATCACACCTTTCTCTCATGGCCGGCACCATGGTGGGTGCCGGCGAGGGAGAGAAGAAGGAAGGCAGTAAGGAGCGGCGGTGGGAGCAGCGAGGATGGAGGAGAAGGTCTTCACGAAGGACCCTGGGGGAGGAGGCGGGGCGACGCTTCACTCGCCGCCCACCCGTCGCGGCTTACTCGGACCCCGGGGGAGGTGCAGTGGCGGACGTGGTGTGGCAGGCATGGCAGCGGGCATGGTGTGCGTGGCGGCGGCGGGCAATGCAGTGGGCGTGGCGGGCATGGCAGCAGGCCTTAAGTGTGCGCAATTGGTCCCGCCCGCAAACCCCGCCCCCTTCCACGTGATTGGCCCCCGCCTGCAAACCCCGCCCCCTGACTCTCGAGCATTTCAAAATGTGCACGAGCATGTCAAAATGGCTCCCGGCATAAAAAGTTTGCCGACCCCTGGCTTAGGGAGTTGGGGGTGGGCGGCATAGTTTTGCACTGGTTCACCTCCTTCCTCCAGGGCCGTTCCCAGTCGGTGGTGATAGGGGAGGAGAGATCCAGCCCGCGACCACTCCTGTGTGGGGTGCCGCAGGGTTCGGTTCTCTCTCCTCTCCTATTCAACATCTACATGAAACCGCTGGGCGAGGTCATCCGACACCATGGGATGAGGTATCATCAGTATGCAGATGATACTCAACTGTATATCTCCATCCCAGGTGAAGTAAGTGATGCAGTGACCACCCTGTCCCAGTGCCTGGGGGCTGTGAGGACCTGGATGGGGAACAACAGGCTTCAGTTGAACCCTGGCAAGACCGAGTGGCTGTGGATTGATGGCTTAGCGTCTTCTAGGAAATTATCATCTTTGGTTCTCGATGGGGTAGCACTGCCCCATTCGGAACCGGTGCGCAACTTGGGGGGTCCTTCTAGACTCACGACTCCTGCTCGAAGAGCAGGTGGCAGTCGTGGCTAGAAGGGCTTTTGCACAGCTTCGGTTTGTGCGCCAGTTGCGCCCATTCCTGGATCGCGATGCCCTCCGAACAGTCACTCACGCTCTTGTCATCTCCCATGTAGATTATTGCAATGCGCTCTACATGGGGCTGCCCTTGAAGACTATCCGGAAGCTACAGCTGGTGCAGAATGCAGCCGCGCGGGCGATTTTAGGTGCGCCAAGATCCGCACATATAACACCTTTGCTCCGCGAGCTGCATTGGGTGCCTGTTTGCTTCCGGGTACAATTCAAGGTGTTGGTTATCACCTTTAAAGCCCTACATGGCATGGGACCAGAATACCTGAGGGACCGTCTTATCCCCATATTATCGACCCGCCCCACCCGATCATTCAGAGAGGGCCTGCTACGAACCCCATCAATTAAAGAATGTCATCTGATGGGGGCTAGGAGGCGGGCCTTCTCTGTAGCAGCACCCACACTATGGAACATCTTGCCCCCAGAGTTGAGACAGATCCCCTCCCTTCCGACCTTTAGAAAAGAACTGAAGACCTGGTTCTGCCGCCTGGCATGGGAGGGAGGAAACGATAGTTCCTCATGGGGGTGGTTAATCCCGTAATTTTATAATGCCCTTCTTTTATTAATACTATCTCCCACTTGGATTTTTATATCTATTTATTATATTAATTGTATAAATTGTTGGTTTATATATTTTATATTTCATGCTTTTATCTTATTTTATTTTGTTGTAAACCGCCCAGAGTTCCCCGTTGGGGGAGATGAGCGGTTATATAGATTAAATAAATAAATAAATAAATAAATAAATAAATAAATAAATAAATAATTAATAATAATAATAATAAAGTGGCTAAAGCAGTGCTTGGATACAACCCAAAAAATGATAGAATGATCTCAATTCGAATTCAGGGTAAGCCATTTAACATCACAGTGATCCAAATATACGCCCCAACCACAGATGCTGAAAAAGCAGAAGTAGATCAGTTCTATGAGGATCTGCAGCACCTACTGGATAATACGCCAAAAAGAGATGTTATTTTCATTACAGGAGACTGGAATGCTAAGGTGGGTAGTCAAACGACACCTGGAATTACAGGCAAGCATGGTCTGGGAGAACAAAATGAAGCGGGACATAGGCTGATAGAATTTTGCCAAGACAATTCACTGTGCATAACAAACACTCTCTTCCAGCAACCTAAAAGATGACTTTATACATGGACTTCACCAGATGGTCGACACCGAAATCAGATTGACTACATCCTTTGCAGCCAAAGGTGGCGGACATCTATACAGTCGGTAAAAACAAGACCTGGAGCTGACTGTAGTTCAGATCACGAACTTCTTATTGCACAATTTAGAATCAGACTAAAGAGAATAGGGAAGACCCACAGATCAGTTAGATATGAGCTCACTAACATTCCTTCTCCAGCAAAGGAGATCGTTACCTTGTCGTGGTGCTGGAGCTTGAGCACCTCAGTAAAACCATGAGCTAAACCGTGAAGGGACACCCAAGACGGGAAGGTCGTGGCAGAGAGGTCAGACTAAATACGATCCCTGGGGAAGGTAATGGCAACCCACCCCAGTATTCTTGCCATGAAAACTAAATGGATCAGTACAACCAAAGATATGTCGGTATACCATCAGAAGATGGGACTCCCAGGTCGGAAGATGGTCAAAATGCTACTGGGGAGGAACAGAGGATACGTTCAACTAGCCCCAGATGTGATGACGCAGCTAGCTCAAAGCCGAAAGGACGGCTAGCGGCCGACGGTGCTGGTGGTGAACGACGAATCCGATGTTCTAAAGATCAACACACCATAGGAACCTGGAATGTAAGATCTATGAGCCAGGGCAAATTGGATGTGGTTATTGGTGAGATGTCAAGATTAAATATAGACATTTTAGGTGTCAGTGAACTGAAATGGACTGGGATGGGCCACTTCACATCAGATGACCACCAGATCTACTACTGTGGACAAGAGGACCACAGAAGAAATGGAGTAGCCTTCATAATTAATAATAAAGTGGCTAAAGCAGTGCTTGGATACAATCCAAAAAACGATAGAATGATCTCAATTCGAATTCAGGGTAAGCCATTTAACATCACAGTGATCCAAATATACGCCCCAACCACAGATGCTGAAGAAGCAGAAGTAGATCAGTTCTATGAGGATCTGCAGCACCTACTGGATAATACACCAAAAAGAGATGTTATTTTCATTACAGGAGACTGGAATGCTAAGGTGGGTAGTCAGACGACACCTGGAATTACAGGCAAGCATGGTCTGGGAGAACAAAATGAAGCAGGACATAGGCTGATAGAATTTTGCCAAGACAACTCACTGTGCATAACAAACACTCTCTTCCAACAACCTAAAAGACGACTTTATACATGGACTTCACCAGATGGTCGACACCGAAATCAGATTGACTACATCCTTTGCAGCCAAAGGTGGCGGACATCTATACAGTCGGTAAAAACAAGACCTGGAGCTGACTGTAGTTCAGATCACGAACTTCTTATTGCACAATCTAGAATCAGACTAAAGAGAATAGGGAAGACCCACAGATCAGTTAGATATGAGCTCACTAATATTCCTAAGGAATATGCAGTGGAGGTGAAGAATAGATTTAAGGGACTAGATTTAGTAGATAGGGTCCCAGAAGAACTATGGACAGAAGTTCGCAACATTGTTCAGGAGGCGGCAACAAAAAACGTCCCAAAGAAAAAGAAAACCAAGAAGGCAAGATGGCTGTCTGCTGAGACACTGGAAGTAGCCCAAGAAAGAAGGAAAGCAAAAGGCACCAGTGATAGGGGGAGATATGCCCAATTCAATGCAAAATTCCAGAGGTTAGCCAGAAGAGATAAGGAATTATTTTTAAACAAGCAATGTGCGGAAGTGGAAGAAGACAATAGAATAGGAAGGACAAGAGACCTCTTCCAGAAAATTAGAAACATTGGAGGTAAATTCCAGGCAAAAATGGGTATGATCAAAAACAAAGATGGTAAGGACCTAACAGAAGCAGAAGAGATCAAGAAAAGGTGGCAAGAATATACGGAAGATCTGTATAGGAAGGATAATAATATTGGAGATAGCTTTGACGGTGTGGTCAGTGAGTTAGAGCCAGACATCCTGAAGAGTGAGGTTGAATGGGCCTTAAGAAGCATTGCTAATAACAAGGCAGCAGGAGACGACGGTATCCCAGCTGAACTGTTTAAAATCTTACAAGATGATGCTGTCAAGGTGATGCATGCCATATGCCAGCAAGTTTGGAAAACACAAGAATGGCCATCAGATTGGAAAAAATCAACTTATATCCCCATACCAAAAAAGGGAAGCACTAAAGAATGTTCAAACTATCGAACAGTGGCACTTATTTCACATGCCAGTAAGGTAATGCTCAAGATCTTGCAAGGTAGACTCCAGCAATTCATGGAGCGAGAATTGCCAGATGTACAAGCTGGGTTTAGAAAAGGCAGAGGAACTAGAGACCAAATTGCCAATATCCGCTGGATAATGGAGAAAGCCAGGGAATTTCAGAAAAACATCTATTTCTGTTTTATTGACTATTCTAAAGCCTTTGACTGTGTGGATCATAACAAATTGTGGCAAGTTCTCGGTGGTATGGGGATACCAAGTCATCTTGTCTGCCTCCTGAGGAATCTGTATAACGACCAAGTAGCAACGGTAAGAACAGAGCACGGAACAACGGACTGGTTTAAGATTGGGAAAGGAGTACGGCAGGGTTGTATACTCTCACCCTACCTATTCAACCTGTACGCAGAACACATCATGCGACATGCTGGGCTTGAGGAATCCAAGGCTGGAGTTAAAATCGCTGGAAGAAACATTAACAATCTCAGATATGCAGATGATACCACTTTGATGGCTGAAAGCAAGGAAGAGCTGAGGAGCCTTATGAGGAAGGTGAAAGAAGAAAGTGCAAAAGCTGGGTTGCAGTTAAACCTCAAAAAAACCAAGATTATGGCAACCAGCTTGATTGATGACTGGCAAATAGAGGGAGAAAAAGTGGAGGCAGTGACAGACTTTGTATTTCTAGGCACAAAGATTACTGCAGACGCTGACTGCAGGCAGGAAATCAGAAGACGTCTACTTCTTGGGAGGAGAGCAATGACAAATCTTGATAAAATAGCTAAGAGCAGAGACATCACACTGACAACAAAGATCCGCATAGTCAAAGCAATGGTATTTCCTGTAGTAACCTATGGCTGCGAGAGCTGGACCATAAGAAAGGCTGAGCGAAGGAAGATAGATGCTTTTGAACTGTGGTGTTGGAGGAAAATTCTGAGAGTGCCCTGGACTGCAAGAAGCTCAAACCAGTCCATACTCCAGGAAATAAACCCAGACTGCTCATTTCAGGGAATGATATTAAAAGCAAAACTGAAGTACTTTGGCCACATAATGAGAAGACAGGATACCCTGGAAAAGAAGCTGACGTTAGGGAAAGTGGAAGGCAAAAGGAAGAGGGGCCGACCAAGGGCAAGATGGATGGATGATATTCTGGAGGTGACGGACTCGACCATGGGGGAGCTGAGGATGGTGACGGCTGACAGGAAGCTCTGGCGTGGGCTGGTCCATGAAGTCACGAAGAGTCGGAAGCGACTGAACGAATAAACAACAAGGTACCCTAATGGAAGTTATACTTTCCACACTATGTGAAGACTATTATTCTATGAGGCTTCCATTTAAAAAAATTGTGGCCAGAATATATGCACTTAACTCTGGTGTTATTTAGTATTATGCTGTAAGGCTTTGAATTCTGTAAGGCAAACTGCAACCTCTGGAGCTAATAAACTTGTTGTGATTAAAATGGTTGTGGACCAACAAGCTATTTAAACATAAACAACATCTTCGTTTTACATTTTTTATTGAATAGACATTGCAAAACATATTGGGAAGGACTGTACCTCAGTGATATATCACATTCATTCTATGCAAAAAAAATATCACCATTTCAATCCACAGCATCTCCAATTGGGCTCAGTAGGACTGGCTATGTAAATCAATGGTGTGATATGGCATAAGAGTCTTTATGATCTTTTCAACTTGGTTGTGCTTTTCTTCTAGCTAGCGGAAAACCACCTTGTCAGTAAAAACTAGAGGGTCAAAAGAGTCTTCCATACAGTTTAATTTTAACCAATATCTTAGCTGACAGATTCTCAAACGTGTCTCTATAAAAGAAAGACCAGCTACTAGACACAAGAGAGCATTTGACATACGACAGGAGACATAAAAGATAGTTCTTATAAATTTATTCTGGATTGCTTCTGAAGCTCTTAAGACCATACATACACACAAGGCTGTGTGCCATAAAGCAACAGGCTCAATAACTTGGGCTTAAAGAGTTTTACTGCTGGAGGGACAAAGGTATTGTCGCTGCAGCTAGCAAATCAGGCTGTAGCATTGGACATCTTTTGTCTGGTTCTTCCATATTAGGGAAGATTACAAAATGGCTCCTAAATATTTGAAGACAGTTACTTATTCAGTACTGATAATTGTTTTCTTCCAATTATGCTTACAATTACTACCTCTTTTGGTAAACATGACAAATTTAGTTTTGGCATCATTAATGTCCAGGGATTTTTGGCTGCGGTATGTTGTTAGTGCCTGCAAACTCTACCTCAGGCCCAACTGGGTCAGCCTAGCATAAATATTTTTAATGGGAAACAGTCTTTGACAATGGGAGTGGTTGATCTCTGCTGTTTTTTCTTTGCCCCTGATTTTTAGTAAACATTTACAAAATTGTGTGTATTTTAATACCATACAGGCATTTTTGTTTTAAAGCTTGTGCTCTTGCCTAGCTCTGCAGGTGCATATATATTTAGAAGATGGCTTTAAAAAAGAACATTAAATAGCCTGAATGACCTCCTACTTCTCATGCAGGGGCAGCATTTTATTTGAGGCTTATGGCTTGTGGCGTAGTCATAAATGCAAATAATAAAACACACATATTTCACATTCCTTTTACATTCCTATAATTGCAATTGTATACAATGTGCACTACACTTGATTATGCTATAACTGTAGCTAATTATGTGCTGTAGTCATTACTATGTGATCATAGAGCAGTGATTGCTTGTAGAAAATAATATGAGCAAACACTGTCTTGGCCATGAAAGGAGTGCCAGTGTAGATTTACATAAGAATTATTGCTACTATTTGCCTAGTGAGACAGACAACTCAAGGCCTTGCTTAAGTAACAGGTGATATAACTTTGGAATTAAATATATTTATGCTGTTTTTATTTAAAGCATTTTTATGCACTCTTTAAAGCATTTTTATGCACTCTTCGGTCAAAAATAATTCCTGATTGGCTTATATATATATATATATGAAGAATAAAATATGAATACATTCCCGTGTCCTGGTTTACAATGTCAGTAATGTAACACAAGAAATAAAAAGGTCAGAAAAATAAGAAATATATATCAGATATTCAAAGAAAACAATGGTTATAATGAAAAGCTGAAGTGGAAACATTTCAGATGTTGTTGTTCAGAGTTGTCAGATGGTATTTTAATAGAGCTGACGAAACGGCGTTGCTTTCTGTCTGCTACAACTGAACTTTCCAATTTTGGTATGGAAACCACTTTGAGAGTTTTGGGTGAATGACAAATAAACAAGTATTGTGAAGTACATCTTTAAAGCAAAAAAGTTAACCTTGAAAAAATAATCCTGACTATGTTGTCAGGATTATAGGTTTTTTTTATGTAGTAGCTGAGGCACTTTGGATCTCTATTAATGTATATTTTGATACCCTTGACATTTTCCAGATTCTTTAGCTCAAAGATTATTTGTGGTTTGCTCTGTGTTCTGAAGAAAGTATTCTAACTGGAACCGTCCAAATCAGAAGAGGAGAAGGAGTGGCATTATATGTAACATTTGTCTTTAGCAACTAGTTAATGCATCAAGAATTCTTTTCACTAGTGAGGATTTGCTCAGAAATTAATATGTTCCATGAAGTCTCTGTCTAAAAGCCAGTAACTACTCTCAAGTCAGGCACAAGTTGTTCAGCCTTTACTTCTTGTGTGCTTGGATGTCTACACATACTGACTTGGCTCAAAGTTAGGGCTACCAGCTGTGGGCTACCCAAATCTGGATGGCCACTAGATGGCAGCAAAGACAAATACATATTTCTACCCAATCCTTCCATCTAGTGTTGATCTAGAATAGATGTTTGTAGGTTAACTTAAAATATTCAATTTCTGGTGCTTGACCTTGGCTTTTGTCTCCGTTTCTCCTCTTAACCTGCTCAATGGCTTTGCTAATCTGAGAGATCTGAGGAAGTTTTATCCTCTATGATAAGGAAGCAGTTGTTTGGTATCAAACATGGAATGAATTCCTATTCAGTTTGAATCCATTTTGATGCCTTTCAATAATGGTATTTTAGCAGTCAAGTGATGAGCTATCTACTGCTTAAGGTCTTGGAATAATTGTGGCTTTAGGATATTTCTTGCATATAGTACATATTTTTACCAAATGGTTTGGGATACCAGTGGCCCTGCATAGTTTCCCTATAATTGCCATCAGATCCATCATTTTCAAAACTATTTTTTTAGCAATGTTTTCAGTTGTTCTCATAGACATTTGATTCATTTGGCCTCTTACTGAATTTAACGTCTTGGGCAATCTTTTAGTGCAAATGTTCCCAGACTTTCTTGGTTCACGGTGCTCTTATTTTTTCATGGTACCCCTAGGCCAAAACTATGAACTATCTTGAGCTAGTAGTTTGTGTCGCCTGGGAACCATGGTTTTAGTGAAAGAAGTTCTTATTAATGCTTTAAATAGTAACTACTATTGTTTAGGAGATATATTATTTTAAAAATTCATTTCAATTCACCTTTTGCCCCTAATCTAGAAATCACTGGTTAGATTTATGTCCTAAGAAAATCAATGGACAAATTAGATGTAGCTACTTCTTTCTAAAGGGAGAACTAGATCTCCAAGGTGATGCATGAGTATTATTCTTTTATGCTTGTTTTATATTTGATTAATTGATCAACTCTTCATATCTGTTTTTTAGGATGTAAATGAATGGAATATTGCTCGTCTCAGTACCATATTGGATGTTGTAGAAGAAGATTGTGGAATCTCGATTGAGGGAGTCAATACTCCATATTTATATTTTGGAATGTGGAAAACAACATTTGCATGGCACACTGAAGATATGGATCTCTACAGTATTAATTATCTCCACTTTGGGGAACCAAAATCCTGGCAAGTTAACCTTTTTATAAATGTGTGTGTATGTGTATATACTGTATACAGTGTATGTTTGTTGTTTATTCGTTCAGTCGCTTCCGACTGTTCGTGACTTCATGGACCAGCCCACGCCAGAGCTTCCTGTCGGCCGTCACCATCCCCAGCTCCCCCACGGTTGAGTCCGTCACCTCTAGAATATCATCCATCCATCTTGCCCTTGGTCGGCCCCTCTTCCTTTTGCCTTCCACTTTCCCTAGCATCAGCTTCTTCTCCAGGGTATATACAGTGTGTGTGTATGTATGTATGTATGTAAGTATGTATGTGTATGTATGTATGTGCGTGTGTGTATATATATATATATATATATAGAGAGAGAGAGAGAGAGAGTGAGCGCGCGTGCGCGCACAAAATGTTTCTTCGTTTTGGAAGATTAAAAAATATGAAGAGCTGTAATGTTAAGTCTATTGCTAAAAGCAGATAAAGAGACATCTTGTCAGCAATTTGTAAGTCAGCTAGAGTCTGAGATTTGTGAGGAAAGAAGTGTACTTAAATTTTCAAATATCTTTTTAAAAAAAATTAAAAAGAACAATTATGGAGGTATACTATACTGCATGAATAAAGTTTCCAGTGTTGTCTCTGGCATCTTTAAGAAAGACAATAATTATAGTATACATTACTGAGTTATTGAATATAATAAGACAAATGTTGCAGTATAAAGAATATGTTATTTGCAGAGCCAAGACATGTTACTTGTTCGGAAATCTTTACTGTTTCAAAGATTTGGGTTAGAGGGATGGGAAAAAAGTGGAAAAAGGAAGCAAGGAGCGAGGTCAGCAATGTTACACAAAGTGCAGAAAAGGAGTGAGAAATAGTAAGCCAAAGGTATTGAGGCATGAGAAAAAAGAGAAGAAAACAGCAAAATCTAATTTACACAAATCATTCATGATACCAGCCCATACCATTCTGTCTTTACAAATCCTCCATGCTTCCATCACACCTATATACTTACTCCATTTATTGTTTTTTGTTGTTTAAACATCTCACTTCGCTCATTTTGAAGATCTCTTCAATTCCATTCTTCAACATATTGCTATCATTCCCATACAAATATTCTAGCATTTTCTCTCTATAGTTTCATCCCAAATTATTTTATTATTTTTAGTTTGATTTCAGTTAACTGTGTTGGAAGCTCGTTTATCCCTTTTCACCCACTTCTAATTTTGTATTTCCATAAAAATTGCTCAGCTTTTTCTCCCATCTCTTTTAATCTTGTGAAGGTTTTATCTATATCTTCTGCTTCTAGGGTGGTCTGTAATACACACCCTCACTAATGACATTATTGTTTCTTTTCCCCTTGATATTCACCCAGATGCTTTTGGGAGTGTTTTCATCCTTGGTATCATGAATTTGTGATATAGGTGTAGTAATTTTTTACATATAATGCGACCCCCCTCCTTTTGTTGTGTCTCTTGAACAATTTGTATGTAGTAAATTGTGTAAAATTTGAACTCAGGGTAGTTGGTTAGTGATTGAAAGTTTCTTGGAGGGATTATTAATTGTTTTTGGGAATGGTGTTGTTTCTGTTTTGATTAGTCTGCCTTGTCTGCTTCTGTGTGTGGCCTGGAGAGCCAGAGAATGCCTAGAAGCCTGGTGTTCAAATAAATGGCCATAAACTGATCAATGGAGCTGGATATGATCTACTACCCAGTTAGGCTCCTGATCCAGCTATAGCAAGGAAAAAAAGACAGTTTCATTATCTTATTCATTGCCTACACTACAGTTACCTAGAATTGTTTAATACTACACATACTCTTGATAGGATAAATTACTACCCTTTCAATGGCTATATGTAGTTTTGAACAATTCTAAAAAAAGAAAGATAGCCTAAGGGGTTAGTATTCATATTCAAATGCAACTGACAGTTAACAAATGCATGATTTCACCAAGGTATATGCATATGTGTTAAAGTGATATTTCTTATTAAAACCTTCCTTTCTTAAACTGAGGGCAACTTCAAGTATTAAAAGTAATAAATGCAAACAATTTTTAAAAGTAACATTAATAGATAAGTTTATAAGCTAGATACTTATGAATAAACTACATAAGAAATGTAGGGCCCAATCTAACTAACTGATCATAAGTAAGCCAATCTTACTGGCTTTTTAATAAGGTAAAACTTGCTTTTATTGAGAGTGATTACAAGTACAGAAGGATATGCTGGGAAGTATATAGCTTTTTTCTCAACTACCATCTATATTTCAGTCTGTTGTCTTTCTCCCCAGTGGATTAGATCTGAGCTAAATTGCAGCTAGTTTTCACTGAAATAATGGGGAATAATTTAGCTGACTGATTTCATTGGAAACTAAATGCAACCATCTTAGACAAGATTTAATCAGATACTTTTAACTGACCAAAGTTTGTGTGTAGCAGCATCAATATATCAATATTGTAAGCCTATACAGTAAAATGTATAGTAATTTCAGAACTTCGTATCGCATGACAAATACAATTAACAGTAATTCTCTAATTTTGCAGTATCATTTGCTTTTAAATGAACAATATAAAAGTACTCTTTCTTCATTATCTTGTGGTAGAAGCATTCTAAATGTAGTGGCAAATACATCAATTTTGATTTCTCTCAGTTTCTAATCTTTGCTATTTTTACATTCTTTTTTTCTCATTCCCATTCTTCTTTGAGAACTTTTTAAAAAGTTCATGCTCAGCTTTGTGTATGTTTTGTATATTTGTATATACATATTTTTGCAAAAATACTTTTTGTTTGCAAATATATTTAATGTACATAATTTGCAAATACTGTAACACATTTTATGTTATTTTCATGAGTGTGTGTTCACATACCATTCAATAAAAAAAAATCTTGCGTTGGTATTGTGTTTATATACTAGTAGGTTTAAAAAGAGAGCCAATTTGGTTTGTGTTAAGGCATCAGGCTAGAAACTGAGAGACCATGAGCAATAGTTCTGCCTTAGGCACAAAACCAGCTGGGTGACCTTGGGCCAGTCACTCTCTCTGAACCCTAGGAAGCAGGCAATGGCAAACAAGTTCAGAAATCTTGCCAAGAGAACTGCAGGGACTTGTCCAGGCAGTAGCCAGGAGTCAAGACTGACTTGAAGGTACACATACAATACAATACAGGTTTAAAAAAATCTTTTTCTGTGTATTTGTTTGTGCCTGTGCATTTGCACATATATACATATTTATTAACTTATTGGTAAAGTGTATTTCAAAAATAAAAAAGTATGAATAACAAAGGATAACTTGGGTTTCTCCCCTATCCCTGTTGCTGTTATCTACATATACTAATTTCTACATGTAATGAACATGTCTATAAATATACACTCAGGAATAGCATAATCTTATATGAGCTGAGACACAAACTGAGAAGTGGCAAAAAAATGCAGCATGGTTGTAAGCACACACGTATTTGGACCAAAAATAATCCACTTAAAAATTGCATAAAAATATTTAGCATCCGGTTTGTAGGATTTTCTAAAACACTTCATAACAGTAAACCAGTGTTAAACATAGTTCAGTTACTTTGGTTTAAATGAAACTACTCTCATGCATATATCATATTCTGTCCGTACATTTTATTTGGATTGCATGTGAGCCCATAAAAATTTGGGACCTGGGTACTTGGAGATATATCCATTCTGGACACCAGTTGCAGTTCTTTACCAGCTGAGATATGATAGATGAGCATGAACAGCAGGGCCTTTTCAGAAGTGGTGCTGATGTTAGGAAACTTTCCTGTCCATTCTTGATTTTTGTTCTACCACTGCACTAATACCAATATTTAGCATCTGTATGATGGAAACTGATGAAGTGTATTTTATTTACCTGGCAGCTGCTTTTATATGAGTTTTTGATTCAGATTTTATTTGTATGTTCATTATTTTATAACTATAAATCAAATAAATAAATAAATATTATTTAAAAATTTTCTCTTGCAGTTAGCCTCTTTAAATTTTATTTTAGAAAGAGGACTGTCATTAAAATATAAAACTAAATAGTTTTGTGTTCTATGTTAGCATATAGTCTATACAGTTTAAAAAAAATCTTATAGGTTAACAGTAACTCTAAATTAATCTGTATTTTCCCCTCATATAAATTTTAGGTATGCTATTCCTCCAGAGCATGGAAAGCGACTTGAACGACTTGCTCAAGGTAGGACTGTTTTTTAAAAGAAATCTTTCATATTTAAAAAGCAGTTTAATAATCTCTTCTTCTTAAGAGGCAAGGCCTTGTGACTGCTATTTCCACTCCTTTTTATACAAAAGTTTATGTGCAATTTTTGGGTAGATGATGAGATTTGTAGTCCAACATATTAGAATAGCACTTGGTTTGGAAAAGTTATGATTTTAGCAATCTGTATTGTTTAAATTAAACTGTTTATATTTTTCATTTATATTATTTCTTTTATCTTTCATTTTTGTTCTTTTGGTAATTCTGTTTTGTTACTGATAGAATTTAGGAAAGACATACATGATTTTTATCCTGTGGTCTCCAGCCACAAAGATTACAATAAAAATTTAAAAACAAGCTTTTTTTAAATTATGAAAATGTCATAACAGCCTCACAGCTACAATTTGCATAATCAGCAAAGGTTAATAAACTTGCAGAGTGAATAGATTTTAAGCTTAATTACATATTTATATTAAAAGTGTAGCCTAGAATTGCAGCAACTAAAAAAAAGCTGTGAGGTGCAACAAAGTTGGACCTGCTTAACAGATGCCTACTGAATTAATTGAATTTTCCTAAATAATTAAAATGCTAAAATAATGCAGTAAATGTGGTGAAGCATTGCAGGTTATCTAGGTCAAGCCAGTGCTCGATACATAAAATTAAAGGAAGGCTAGGATTTTTTTTCCATTATCTTGTCTGCCGATCATAATTATCACATTGCCTTTTATGCATGAATGCTTTCATCTTTGGAATCCATGAATACTTGATTGACTATGGCACCTACAAATATTTTATCTGAAAGACATTAGACTTACATCTAATAAATGCAGGTCTGATTTTGCTCTTTAGGTTCTTTTTCATTTATGTAGTTCTTTCCTTTTTGTATAGCTACAAATGTAATAAAATCTCAAGTGAGCTATTACTGCAATTTTGAAACTAGTTATGTTCCTCTGTAATACTGCTGAATACTTAAGATATTGACAGTAGCTGGCATAGTTGTAAAATGCAAGGTAAGATAGAACAAGAATTATAAATGACAAATATTTTGATGCCGTATTGCAAAACACATTTTAGAAGAGATTTCTGTTTAAAATTTTCTTTTATGTTCAACTGGTACAATACACGGTGTTGTATGTAGTCAGTGAATAATGGCTGAGAAACTTTACTGCTATTAGGTATATCTGAGTGCTTTATGCAGATTATTTGTCTTTGAATTAAGTTTTCATTGAGCTTCTTCATTTTTATTCAAATTGTATATTGGAAATACAAATAAATACACATAATTTATCCGTAAATTACTGTGAATATTGTAGCTTAAGATACGATCTTGTCAAAGTATGGGTCACAAGTGTCACAATCCTTAGGGGATTGTAAGACAATGGATGGGAAGTTGTGAGAGAGTGCCTTCAACACATGTCCTCTGGAGCAGGCTTACCGCTTTGTTATAAAACAATGCTGAATGCAAAGCAATGAGGCGTTTCTAGAGATGCTGAATGCAAAGCAATGAGGTGTTTCTAGACTGTGTGTGAAGTCTAAATGTTCTTTAGGGAGGGGAGATTATTACATTGTACATTATACTTGTCTTTCAGAGGAGGAATAATCATTCCTTGATGGCACAGGATTCCTTTCCAAACCTCTGACTATCTGAC
Source organism: Charina bottae (assembly GCA_023362775.1). Lineage (NCBI taxonomy): Eukaryota > Metazoa > Chordata > Lepidosauria > Squamata > Charinaidae > Charina > Charina bottae. The sequence continues at coordinate 201,638,102 of JALMGJ010000002.1, read as the reverse complement.
TTGATTCTCACTCTGCAGAGGGAATTACTTTGGAATGGAAGGAGGAGGGAGTTGTGAGGCTGTAGGAAAAGGAAATAGCAAGAGGAGGGGATTTACAGGTAGCAGTACCAAGGAAAAATACTGTAATTCTGGGAGAGTGAGACAAAGGCAATTTACAGCCTGCCAATGTTTTGCAAGCTGTAACATTTTAATAGTAATTTAAGAGAACTTTTCCTATTTTTCCCTGAATTTGGTGAGTGAAAATAATTGCACTCAGTAAAGAAGGAGTGGGGGGAGAGGAAATAATAAAATTAAACAGATTCTTCCATTCCATCCTATTCAAAAATCAACATTGAGTTAGTCATTACCTGTATTTCTCTCTCAAGAACTAATAATAAAGAGTGTGTCAGTGATGACATTTTTTTAAAATATGAAAACATGGTAACTGCATCTGCAGGAACACGGTTTGTATTCTGGTTACAATGCAGAAGAAAGTAAGCTCATTCTTCTCATTAAAAATATGCTTTGAAATTTGATTTTTTTGTTATTGCCAGTGATATTTTTTTTATTTTTTAGCATTGTAAGTTTCTACCATGGTTTTATTTGATACACAGAGTAACAATTATTAAAAGTAAATGATATTAGTTATTTCTTGCCCAACTCTAACCTCAATAAAATCATTAGTTTTATTCATGGAGCTGGGCAGGGAAGAAATGTACAAACCCATTTAAAATGTATGGGGATTTTGAAATCCCAGACTTTGAAAACTCCTACCCTAGTCTTAAGAACAATATAATTCTTATAGTGTACTGAGTTCTTTAAGTCTATGAAGAAAATACTATTTTAATGATGTGAAATTTAATTGCTAAGGCAGGTCTGTAATATTACTTGAGAAAGAAGGAGCAATATTTTACTGTACATAATTTATTTATTTATATATTTATTTAATTTATTTATTTTCTATCCCACCTTTATTATTTTTATAAATAACTCAAGGTGGCGAACATACCTAATACTCCCTCCTCCTCCTATTTTCCCCACAACAGCCACCCTGTGAGGTGAATTGGGCTGAGAGAGAGGGACTGGCCCAAGGTCACCCAGCCGGCTTTCATGCCTAAGGCGGGACTATTTATTTATTTATTTATTTAATTTAATTTATATAACCGCCCATCTCCCCCAATGGGGAACTCTGGGCGGTTTACAATAAAATAGTTAAAACAAAATATGAAACATCACTATACAGTATATAGAATAATAAATAATTCTAAATCCAGATGGATGGAATTAAAACGAAGGACCTTATAAAGTTAAGGAGTTAGCCACCCCCATGAGGAGCTATCCTTTCCTCCTTCCCATGCCAGGCGGCAGAACCAGGTCTTCAGCTCTTTCCTAAAGGTCGGGAGGGAGGAGATCTGTCTCAACTCTGGGGGCAAGATGTTCCACAGTGTGGGTGCCACCACAGAGAAGGCCCGCCTCCTAGACCCCATCAGATGACATTCTTTGATTGATGGGGTTCGTAGCAGGCCCTCTCTGAATGACCTGGTGGGGCGGGTCGATAAAATGGGGATAAGACGGTCCCTCAGGTATTCTGGCCCCATGCCATGCAGGGCTTTAAAGGTAATAACCAACACCTTGAATTGTACCCGGAAGCAAACCAGCACCCAATGCAGCTCGCGGAGCAAAGGTGTTATATGCGCAGATTTTGGTGCACCCAAGATTGCTCGCGCGGCTGCATTCTGCACCAGCTGAAGCTTCTGGATAGTCTTCAAGGGTAGCCCCATGTAGAGCACATTGCAATAATCTACATGGGAGATGACGAGAGCATGAGTGACTGTTCGGAGGGCGTCGCAATCCAGGAATGGGCGTAACTGGCGCACCACCCGAAGTTGTGCGAAAGCCCTCCTAGCCATGACTGCCACCTGCTCTTCGAGCAGGAGTCGTGAGTCTAGAAGGACCCCCAAGTTCCGCACCGGTTCCGAATGGGGCAGTGCTACCCCATCAAGAACCAAAGATGATAATTTACCAGAAGACGCTAGGCCATCAATCCACAGCCACTCGGTCTTGCTAGGGTTCAATTGTAGCCTGTTGTTCCCCATCCAGGCCCTCACAGCGCCCAGGCACTGGGACAGGGTGGTCACTGCATCACTTACTTCACCAGGGATGGAGATGTACAATTGAGTATCATCCGCATACTGATGATACCTCATCCCATGGTGTCAGATGACCTCGCCCAGCGGTTTCATGTAGATGTTAAATAGGAGAGGAGAGAGAACCGAACCCTGCGGCACCCCACACAAGAGGGGCCGAGGGTCAGATCTCTCCTCTCCTATTACCACCGACTGGGAGTGGCCTCGGAGGAAGGAGGTGAACCAGCGCAAAACTATGCCGCCCACCCCCAACTCCCTAAGCCACCCCAACAGGTATCCTGGTCGATGGTATCGAATGCCGCTGAGAGATCCAAGAGAGCAAGGATGGATGCACTACCACCATCCCGCTCCCGCCAGAGATTATCCGTAAGCACGACCAATGCAGTCTCTGTCCCATATCCCGGCCTGAAACCTGACTGGAAAGGGTCTAGATAATCCGCTTCATCCAGGGTCCTTTGAAGTTGCAACGCCACCACTTTCTCAACCGCCTTTCCCAAAAAGGGAAGGTGGATGACTGGACGAAAATTGTCCAGGATGGTGGGGTCCAGGGCTGGCTTCTTGAGGAGGGGGAGCACCAATGCCTCTTTAAAGGCAGTTGGAACCACCCCCTCCGCCAAGGATGTATTAATCATAGCCTGGACCCATCCACATGTCACCTCCCTGGCTGATTTTACCAGCCAGGAAGGGCAGGGATCTAAATAACATGTGGTGGGATTAACAATTCGAAGGATCCTGTCCACTTCCTCAGGTCCAACAGGATCAAATCGTTCCCAGATAATAGGGCAAGACCGCTCTCCCGGCATCTCCCCAGACTGCATTCCACGCATGGAGTCCAACTTAGACCGAATCTGAGCGATTTTATCCTGCAGATGCTCAGCAAATTCTTCCGCACGGCTCTGCAGGTGGGTGGTCGATACCACCCTACCCAAGAGAGATCAAGTAATCTTGAACAGGGCCGTCGGATGGCATTCTGTGGATGCAATAAGCGCGGAGAAATATTCACGTTTTGCCGCTCTTACCGCCACAAGGTAGGCCTTAATAGCGGCTCTAGATTGTGTTCGGTCCAATTCCGCCTTCGTTTTTCTCCAGCAGCGCTCTAGATGTCTCTTCACCCTCTTCAAGACCCTCAACTCCTCCGTAAACCACGGGGAGTGACGGGTCGAATGGGGTTGGAGAGGTCGCATCAGCGCGGTCCTGTCCAAGGCACCAGCCGCCTCCCTGTTCCAGGCTGCGGCCAATGCCTCCGCTGGACTGTGCAGCAGATCTTCAGGTATTACCCCCAGCTCCCTCTGAAACCTCATTGGGTCCATAAGTCGCCGGGGGCAGACCAATCGAATAGGTCTTGCCTCCCTGCGGAGTGGGGCAGCATAAGAGAATCTTAGGGATATCAGGACATGATCTGACCATGACAACGGGGATAGTTCTAACTTTCCCCTCAGGTTACTTTGCCATTGCTCTGACAAGAAAACCAAATCCGGAGTGAGTCCACTGTCTCGAGTCGGGTCCCGAATAATCTGGGCCAGGCCCATGGCTGCCATGGTAGTCATGAACTCCCGGGCCGCTTCCGAGGCACGCCCCAGGGACGGCAAGTTAAAATCCCCCAGGACCATAAGTCTGGGGAACTCCACCGCCAACCCCGAGACTAGAACTCTCAGTCTCCTGGTTTCTAGCCCGTTGCCTTAACCACTAGACCAAACTGGGTTAATATCTGGCATGTTACCCAAGCTTGTATTGTGAGCTACTTTTGAGGATTTTAGAATGGAGACTAGAAGCTGTTTCAGTTGGGATACTTTGCTAGCCTTAATTTGCACTACTGACATTAGAAAATTTGGGGCTAAATATAGGTTTTATTCCATAAAATTATGAAGAGGCTACATAATGTGTTTGCCAAGTTAATGCAATACAGATTTATGACCACTGAAATCAATGAGCCTAAATGTGCCTAAATCTGCACTGGATTATTTTGGTTATTATGGTATTTTTTAAAATTAGGCTTTAGTACGATTATTGTTTTGCTATTCTGGAATGCAGCCACATGTTTGCTTCCTGGTTTCACTGCTGAGGAATTGACAGAATAATTTTTCAACACTTCAATGCTGCAATTTCCATACTTTGGGGTATGTGTAATTGCTGCCCATTGCTTTCCATTATGTAGATTGAAATGTTCTGACTTTGTTAAAGTGTGGGAATAGATGTGTGACTGACTCATTCTAGAAATGATTTTTTTAATGTGTCATTTCATTTCTTTAAATCTGTTGTGATTTTTTCTAAAGATATTTCAGTTTGTTACTACCACTAATTTATTTCTGTCTCTTCTATTGCCTCTTTTGGAAGTGTTTTACTCACTTTGATAAACTTCTCAGTATGGTATATAGTAAGAGAAATTGGAGCTTGATAAATCATGATAGTTATTTTTATTATGTTTAAATGATTGCACTGGGAGAAGTGAAGTATATGTTCTGAGGTCTATGATTATTTATCTGAATTGTGCATCAATGGATCTTTCAGTAGTGGTGCAATATAAAACATAAATTTTGGGGAGGGGTGGAATAATTTTGTTACATACTTTTTAAAGCACTATGTAGAAAATTAATTATTCCTGAATTTTAATAAAATTTGACACAGTAATTAGCATTCAAAGGCACCAGAGAATTTGATCAAACTTCATTGTTCTCCCATTGTGATGTTGTGACATCACTCCTGTTATCTTAATTTATCATTTCTTAGCAATATTCATTGCTGAGACTGTTGACCTGGCTACAAATCATGTATGCTGAAAGAATAGTTTTGTGTTGTTCAAATCCTCTTAAGCATGAATACAAAGCATTTTATTCTACTTATGGAGTAATATTTTAGACTCAAATACCAAATAATATATATCACTGTATAGTGTCTAATGTACCCTGCACATATTAACTGGATTCTTACAATACATGAAGCACTAAACGATAATTGTTCACATGGCATGCTAAGCCAAACCCAAACCAATCATATTGCATGTGGAGCCATAAAGTGGTTGACATGGGTTTGGCTTGTTTTAAAACTTCAGATATCATCTGTAATTGCTCCCTAATATTTTAATTGGTTTTTTTTTACAGTCAAGATGCACTGGCACAGGAAATAATGTCTCTAGTTAAAGTTTTGCCTTTTCTTTATTTGTATGACTGTATACAAGCTGCTATGTCTCAGCCCTAGGAAAAATAGCATAACCTTGTAAAATAAATCAATAACACAAATTACTCAAATGATGGCTGGGTCATACATTGTACTAAGCCATGGTTTATTTATCTGTAGTTTTTTGAATAAACTAAATTGGAGTCATTCACACAGCAGGCTATGCCAAACTCTCAGATTTAAATCCAGGTTACATTATTTCAGCTAGAATTTTCTCTGTACTGGAAAAAAAAGGAACAAAAATATGAATTCATTTTCAGGTGCCCAGATTGTTGCTTAGATACATTCTTTTATTTTCGTTTATGGGCATCACAACTATTGTTGGGACGCGGTGGCTCAGCGGGTTAAACCGCTGAGCTGTAGACTGCCGATCGGAAGGTCGGCAGTTCGAACCCCGCACAACGAGGTGAGCTCTCGTTGCTAGTCCCAGCTCCTGTCAACCCAACAGTTCGAAAGCTTTGCAAGTAGATAAATGAGTACCACCTTAAGTGGGAGAATTTGCTGGCGTCCTGTTGGGAGTCGGTCTACCGGAGGGGAAAAAAAAAAGATCGGAGGAAAGATTGAATGGCGGTGGTGACGACGGACCCGGAAGTAACATCTACAGGAAGTCAGCAGCCGGCTCAAGGCATCTTGGGATATGTAGTCCGGAGCCTTAGAAGAGTCGGTTCCCTCACCCCCTCCCCTTACGCGCGGGTACTGTATATGGTGAATTGTATAATGGAATTGGAAAAATGTATATGTATGTAAGCCGCCTAGAGTCCTCCGTTAGGGAGGGGGTAGGCGGGGTATAAATATCACAATAAAAATAAATAAATAAAACTAAATCACAACTAAAATTAGTTGTCTTTGCTTTTGCTCTTGTTTGCTCTTATGTCACTATATACTGTAGCCATCCAGTTGACTATGTGAAAAAGAGTCTCCTCGCCATCTTTTTGGACGGTGCAAACAGCAGTCATGGATTTGGGGGACCTGGACATGAGATGTGAAACACAACATACTGCAAATAGTTTCACATCCCTTTGAACATTTTGAAGTCCCATTTTTGCAGAAAAGTTGAGAGGACTTTTAGATCAATTCTAGGTCTAATCCTAACATCTGTTAATTTAAGATTTTGTTTCCAAGGAGCCTGAGGTTGATATCTTTTGTCAGTTTTAATCAGTATATTGGGAGAAGACGACAGAGAATTAGGCTGCTCAATTATTTTTTTAAATAAAGAATACCAAAAACCTTTAGACTTTCCATAACATTACATGTTGTATAGCAGAAACTTCTACCCAGTAATAGAAGATAAATGGTAGACACTACTATTAGTGGGAAACTAGAAGCGTCTTTGGACAACGCTGGCTTTTTGGCTAACAAACACCGGGATGAGCACCGCCCCCTAGAGTCGGACACGACTGCACAAATGTGCGGGGGGAACCTTTACCTTTTTAGTCTCTTAATATTTTTTATATTAATGTATATTTCCATTTTTGTTCTTTTGTCACTTTTTTGGCATCTAGGGTTTATTTCTCCTGTTATATTTTATCTTATGATTTTAACCATATACATTTACATTCACATAAACTCATGTAATCATATATCCAATTAATAGCTCAATATTTCATAGGTGGAACTTTAATACTCTATGCTTAAGGCAATGTTTCTCAACCTCAGGAGAATTTTGGGAGTTGAAGTCCACATATCTTAAAGTTGCCAAGGTTGAGAAACACAGGCTTAAGGTATTTTTACTAATTAATTTGTCACTTTTTCCTATTATCTGGGCTCTATTTTTGTATTCACTCCATTGTGGTAAATTGTTATATGAACTTTTATCAATGTTTTAGAAGCATTCTAAGTTTTAGGCGTTTTGCCTAAATAATTATCTGTTTTTTCCAAATAATTGTTTTCCCTTCCAGTTCTATCGATTCCTGTGCTCTGTCCTTTTATTCTTTTAAGAAGTTTAAGAAGCTTAGTTTGCTGGTCAGCTACTGTAATAAAGAGTATTTACTAACAGAGCATTTATAGAAAAATCTGGGTTATGAATATATCTAATTTCACCTCATTTTGTTATTCTTTGCATTGGGATAAATAATTTGCATCTCATACAAAGAATCACACATGTCTCTCAGCTAATCATCACTATTAATTGCAAGGATGACAGAAAGACTGCCATTTTTCTCTTACATTTTCTTGACATTTAGTTATAACACTCCATGCATGCACTAAGATTGATCTAATTATATGCATTTCTGCTTATTACAATCAAGCCTTGATACTTAAGACCTAAATTAACTAAAATGCATGATCTAAAATTGAGATTTTTACAGTGTCTCTAATTGGCTATATTCCCGAGACTTAAGATGGAAAAATGGTTTCTGTTTCTTGTGTCTTCTGTGAATGTGCTCTCTAACCATAGTTGTTCACAGAATGAAAACGATGAAATACTGCCCACCTACTAAGTCATGTCAAGCATATTTGTATTTTCATATATATATATAATGTTGGAGACTATGGCATTTGTGCAAAAAATGATATTGGTGATATAAGTGTAACCAATTTAAAATATTCACAGAAGATTGGCTTTCAAAGCATGTATCTTGTATTGTATTTTCCCCCCTGCTGGGATGATATAGGGCATAATTTTCCAGGGTCATTGTAAATATACATTCTAAACTGATGTGCTGGGCTTAATATACTGTGCATTACCTTACTCCAGTGGTTTTCCAATTTAAATTAACTTATGACCAGTCACCACATTTGTTCAGGACCTGATTACAAATCCATAAAGAAGGAGATTTAAATAGTCTCTTCTTTCTTCATTGATTTTAATTTAAAATTTAATTTATTTAATGCAGCACAAACCTCTAGATTTCTTAAAAGTGTGATGATGAGTTCATTTCAAGTTTATGGCTAGCAGACAGGTTTTCCTATTCCTGGTCTTGAATTCATCAATCTTTAATACCAACTTTCCTAAAACAAATAGCATTGTATACTGTAAGCTATTGTATACTATTAGGCAGTGAAATAAGGTTTGATGCACTTTGTATGTAACTTTTGCAATTAGTACTTGGCTTTATTAAATGCTGGTATTTTGACCAATTCTGCATCTATTTACATGTTAGAACTGTAAATAATAAGAGTCCCATTCATGGGTTAGAATTCATCATGTGAGGAGCTATAAGAAGCCCCAGCCCCCCATACATTACACTGTGGCATGAAGTAAAATAGAAATATCTGTACAGAATGCAGCTGCCTACACTATGGAGGTTTTTGTGTATACAGTTGTACACGTGAAAGTTTCCATGTGATCCCAAACCTTGCTAGTGTAGGTTTGGTATTACATATAAGCCCTTGTGTGAAATAGAAATGAATGCCTTACAGTACATAGAGTCATGGATGTTCTTCTTGCCAGCCGGTCCACATCTCACATAATATTCTTGGCTGAAGTATTCTGTACCTTCTGGGAAAATGTGGAGGCCAAAGCATGTAGAACAAATGCTATTCTGTAAAACACAACGTCCTTTACGTGCTATTAATAGATGATTTAGGTGCCTCTCTTCATTTCAGTATTCATTTAAGAATGGAGTGTGCTGTTGGAACCATACTGCTAATTTTTTAAATATAGATTATAAAATATTCTGAGGTCTTTAGGGTAGTGGATTGACAAGGAATATTTTGATAAATAAATAAAACGGTGACTTCTACAAATGTATTTATTTATTTATTTTATTTATTTTTCAAATTTTACCACTGCCCATCTCCCCCCAGAAGAGGGACTCTGGGCAGTGTTTACTGATGTTTATGTGAAGACATAAATTAGTGCATTCTGGAGGGTGAATATTAGCTGCTAACCATTAGTGGAAGAAGGTTCCAAATATGGATTGATAGAAGATTAGGCTTTCTCTATATTTTCTCTTCTTTTTCTTTTTTCAGCTTCATTATTTTTTCAATTTTGTAAAATAAAGAAACAGAATTAAAAGATAATAGTACAGAATAGAAGCAAATAACTCTAGAACCCCCTCAAAAAAAAGTAGAAAGAAATACTACTTGGGACTGTAATAATGTGAATATATATTTGATCTTCAGAAGAAATATAAATATTCTAAACATCCATACTCAATACTTTTAATCAAAATAATCTTTATAGAGATTAGTCTATTAAGAACAAAGTTATCAATATGGCTGTGCAATGCTTTTGATTAATTTTTGGAGTGCTAGGGAGCAAAAACATAGTCTGCAAAACCTTAAAACAACTGCATCTTTTCCTGAGATCATGTGCCAGTTGTGGAGGGCAGCCACACAATTCAGGGAGAAGGCATGGCTACTTTAAGGTACCTCTGCAATGTTTGGACTCCATACCATCCAAAGCACCTTTAGGAGATCAGATCTAAAGAACTGCACAGCCCTAGGTATAATTAATATATGGCAACAAAATTCAAGTTCATTATAGAGTTTTCTAAAGCCTTTATTATGTTGTGGTACGCTTTTCAGCCAAAGCAATTTCCCGTACTTTTAAATACTACTGATGCAATGAAATATCTACTTTAGCTTTCCAGTGTTTTGCAATGGAAACCTAAAAGTTAACAACAAGTCCTGAATCAATTTCTTATGTTGCCTTAGTTTATATGTACTAAGAAACATAGACAATGAACTTTGAATTTAGTATGAAAAACTGTTGAATGATTTCCACAATTTCTTCAAAAACATCTGACCAATGAACTAATTGAGCATTGGCACCAAATGACAATAACATTTACCAATATGTTTATACCTTCACCAACATACTCTAAAAAGTTTGATACTGAGTGTAATTTTAGTGAAGTCAATGTATTATCTATAGATTATATTCATGGTTAATTTTTGATGACTTACTGAGGTATGTAAATTTAAAAGCAATTCTATATCATAAGGCAGAGCTTTCCAAACTTTTCATATTGGTGACACATTTTTTAGACATGCATCAATTCGCGACACACTCTTACAGCAGGGCATCATTTCGCGACACACTCTTACAGCAGGGCACAAGGCAGGCACTAGGACCTGCGCGGAATCATAGCAGGTTTGGAGGCAGCAAGGCACAAGGCAGGCACTAGGACCTGCGCGGAATCCTGGCAGGGCAGGTTTGGAGGCAGCAAGGCACAAGGCAGGCACTAGGACCTGCGTGGAATCCTGGCAGGGCAGGTTTGGAGGCAGCAAGGCACAAGGCAGGCACTAGGACCTGCGTGGAATCCTGGCAGGGCAGGTTTGGAGGCAGCAAGGCACAAGGCAGGCACTAGGACCTGCGCGGAATCCTGGCAGGGCTCGGAGGCAGCAGCAGCCGCGACACACCCAGACACTGCAGCTGACACACAGTTTGGAAAGCTCTGTCATAAGGAATTCTAATGAGATACATCAGATTTAGAACTCAGATGAACTTCTCAAAAGTTTCTGACTCTTTCAGGAGTACCTATCATGTATTATCTTTTAGAGAAGATTGATGAATTTTCCATATTATTAAGTGAAGTATGTATAGAGTAATCTTCAAATATTGTTAATGGACTTGTACGAATTTACAAATATTTATAATACAATTTATATATTTTATGAAAAACGATTGAAAATATGAAAGACTGGGGATAGTATTGTGACATTGCAACACATGTTTTATAATTTTTACATCAATGCAATTTGCCCTGAACATTTACAGAATATCATGCCATTTGGATGCATTGTTTAGTACACCCTCTCCTCATTTAGTGACTGCAATCCATTCCTTAAATTCCTTAAATGCCTGATAGAGAGGGAGATGCTGCGAAGATCATTGGTTGCTGCCTTCTCTTTCAGATAAAATTCTCTTGTGTAGCTTTGCCAGCGTTACTCTTACTCCGGCATGCGTTGTTGTCAGGCGCACAAAATTTGGTTGGAAGTGCGCGCATTGGTCAGAAAATGATTTTTTTTTACTGTTGTATTTGCAAACGGTCGCTAAATGAGGTAAATGCTAAACAAGGCTGTAAACAATGCATGCCCACCCTAAACGAGAATGTGTGCAGTTTGGGGGTAGTCCTAGATCCATCATTGTCACTAGTGGCCCAAGTTGTCTCAAAGGCACAAAGTGCCTTTGGTCAGTCTCAGCTGGTTTACCAAACTGTGATCTTACCTGGACAGACATAGCCTCACATTTATTCATGTTCTAGTAACTTTCCAGTTGGATGATTGAATACACTGCATGTTTGGCTGCCTTTGAAAAGAGTCTGTACACTTCATTTGGTTCAATATAGAACAGCAAGATTGCTTACTGGGACTGGCCTCTATCTATCTATCTATCTATCTATCTATCTATCTATCTATCTATCTATCCATCCATCCATCCATCCATCCATCCATCCATCCATCCATCCATCCATCCATCCATCCATCCATCCATCCATCCATCCATCCAATTGATATGGCTGTCCATCTCAACAAGTGACTCTGGGCGGTGAACAGGGTTAAATTAAAATAATTATAAACAATACAAAAGTAGCAGCTGAGCAGCATCAACCGAAATCACTGGCGTAACCAAGAAATAGGTCCCTGCACACCCTCGGGGCGCCAGGCCTGGGGCCTTACAAAATCAGCAGCATCAGGGCCATCCTGATTTCCGGAGGTAGAATGTTCCACAAGCTGGATGCTACAGCAGAAAAGGCACGTCTTCAAGGCCCTGCCAACCTACATCTTTGGCTGATGGGACCTGAAGTATGCCCACCCTGCTTGACTGGATCGGATGGGTAAGAACAACTGGGGAGAGATGGTCCCTCAAGTAACCCAGTCCTAAGCCATGAAGGGCTTTAAAGTTGACAAACAGCACCTTGAATTGCACCTGGAGGCATTCTGGCAACCAATGTAGCTCACGGAGTAGTTGTGTTACACACGCTGAATAACTGGCACCATTTACTACCCCTGCTGCTGCATTCTGCACCAGTTGAAGCTTCTGAATGCTCTTCAAGGGCAGCCCCATGTAGAGCTCATTGCAGCAGTCCAGGCAATAGGTTACGAGGGCATGAGTGACAGTGAGCAGGGCTCCCTGGTCCAGGAACAGGCACTGCTGGTGCACAACTCAAAGATGTGTAAAGGCCCTCGTAGCCACAGCTGCCATCTGCTCTTCAAGCAGGAGCTGTGAGTCTAGGAGGACTCCCAGATTATGCACCAGGTCTGTTTGAGGCAGTGCCACCCTACCCAAGACCAACAATGGAAGTTTCCCAGCACTAGAAGGTCCAAACACCAAAAGCCACTCAGTCTTGCTTGGGTTGAGCCAAAGCCTGTTGCATCCCATCCAGGCCCCCCACAGCCTCCAAACATTGGGACAGGGCAGGGAAAGACTCAGCCAGCCAGGGGTGATATTAAGCTGGGTATTATCTGCATATTGGTGGTACCTCACCCCAAGCCGTCGGATGACCTCACCCAGGGGCCTCATAATTTGTGGTGTTTAGATTTTGAAGGACCGCCTTGCTGCTGCCTAGTTTGTATGGTGTCTTTATTTTGTATTTTATTTTATTATTTTATTCATTATTTTACAGTATGTGTTTTAACTCAGTTGTATTTTTTAAAGCATGTTTTATTATAAACTGCCCAAAGACCTTTGTCTGTTAGGTGGTTTAAAAATTTAAATAAATAGATAGATAGATAGATAGATAGATAGATAGATAGATAGATAGAGAAACACCAAATTGTGGTTATTCTAGACAGGCAAGAAAATGAAAGGCAAATGAAAGGCAAGCTTTATGTCAGAGCACTTTCTCCTTGCTTTTTTGTTTTTTGTTTTGGAAAATATTACCTGTTCTTGAAACAGAACTTTGCAGTTACTCTGAGGCACTTGGTTCTTGAAATTGAAAATACTGTAAAGAAAACTGATGGAAAAAGGAAAAGGAAAAAGAAAAAATGCTTTTGGGAAGTATAGGAATTTTTGTAAAATAAGAAATTGTTTAATGTGTTTCAATGGAAACTTTCTCCAGGGGGAAAATATCCATTATTGAGTTATTCTAGTATGGCAGCAATAACACAAATATCTTATTTCCCTGCAGAAGGTTTCCACTGAAATGTATTGGGCAATTTTATATTTTATTACAGTTACACATGTTTTTCAGTAATATATTGAGGCTTGCCAATGTTTTTGTGTTTGGTTCTTTCCCTTTTGTTACTTTCAAGAGATGAAATTGTCTGTTCAACACAATTCACAAGTGCCTTCTCAGTAAGGACTGCACAGAATCCACTGTGTTTTTGTGGGAAGAGTTGCCATCATATGATCACATTCTGTGTGACAAAATTCCTTGGTCTGAGACCTTAGGTACAAGAATTGCAGTCCTGTAGAAAAGAAATTTGAATCTCACAACAGCAGCCCAACAATGCAATTAAAGTATTTTCAAATTATCTGGAAAAGCTATCCGTTTTACATGTCAACAATCATGATAATAAATTATTCCACAGTAATTGCCACTGTAAAATAATTCCTGTGGGATTGAGATGTATATAAATATAATTCCTGAGGAGAACTCTTTGAATGAGGGATTTAGTCTAAAAGCACCAATTATTGTTGATTATGTGTGTTCTCTTTTCTCACTTTTGTTTAAAAACAGAATGCTATTTTTGAAAGAAGTTACTGTTCTATATAGGAATTTGATGATAGATAACAGTATACTGTGAATAAATTATTTAAAGTTATCAACTATGTCTAATACAGTTCTTCATTTATTTTTGCTTTACTAGGATTTTTCCCAAGCAGTTCTCAAGGATGTGATGCTTTTCTACGCCATAAGATGACATTAATTTCTCCCTCAATATTGAAAAAATATGGAATTCCTTTTAACAAAGTGAGTTATTCATTATGTTTGGGTCTGTACCCATTACATCAAATAAGGCCTAGGAAATCCTATTTATTTTTACACGAATTCCAGTTTTACACAAAACATATGTTTGTGAAGAAATCATTATGTGCATGCACTTGGTAAGGGCGGAGAAGACATGAAAGAAAACATTTATATTTATATTTATATTTATATTTATATTTATATTTATATTTATATTTATATTTATATTTATATTTATATTTATATTTATATTTATATTTATATTTATATTTATATTTATATTTATATTTATATTTACACACAGACAGACAGACAGACAGACAGAGTCTGGTATCTCTCTCTCTCTTTTCAACCTACAGAAAATTCTCTAAATCAATCAGATTGATGAACTAATATTTGCATAGTCCTGTCATGAAAGTCCCAACCTATATTGTTTGCATCTTATATTTTGTTAAAAGAATTCAAGGCAGCATATATGGTTCTCTTATATTAGGAGAAATAGACCTGAAAATGTAATTGTATTGGCCCAGAACAAACCTTTCAAAAACAATTGTGGGGTAACCTAATTGTCTTAAAATAAAGAATAATTTTATAGAAATCTTCAGAACTGAAACTGCTTTGGGGTAGAGGTAGAGATTGGTTGATGGGGATGTAATGCAGTTTGCTTTTAATTACAGCCTTTAGCCTGTGCAGACAGATACAACTTGGCTGTGGAAGTAGACTATTTGGTGGTTCACTGTGATCAGTTTGCAAAGCATTTTGCCGAGAAATCAGTCACATCTGTTTTTGTTTGAATACTCATCTGAATATTTGTTAGATCAATATCAGTAGATGCATCTTTGGCACCTGCTTGCCCACTTAAAATGATATAAGATGTGTTTCAAATCATTTAGTTTGTAAATGTAGACAGGATTCTTGGCAATATAAGCCAAGAGCAACCCTATGCTTGTTCAATGTAAGTATATATTAAACCACTAAATAGAAACAGTATTTCTGAACGGTTTGATTATGTGCCATCAAGTTGGTGTCAACTCTTAGCAACCACATAGATTTTCTCTATGGTGATCTGTCCCTAACCTGGTCTTTCAGGGTACACTGATCGCCACTGTAACGGAATCCATCCACCTTGCTGCTGGTCGTCCTCTTTCCTTTCACCTTTTCCAGAATTAGAGCTTTCTCCAAAGATTTATACACACCCAGTGGCTTTATTTGTATTACATATATAAATACATACTGTATTAGCTTCTATTCCTTTCCCCATATCTCATTTACTGGCTTTTATTTTATATTTTGTTTGTATTTTGCAAGCTGAAATAAAAAAAGTTGGAAAAATAATAGAAATGTCAATAATGCTGGTAAAAGTATTCCTTTTAATGTTTCTAAACTTGTTTTTTTAGAAGCTATAGGGTATTGAGCATGCAAAGTTTGTCATTTTCTGTTATTTTGTTTTGTTTTCTGTTACTTCATTTTATTTTTATTTTATTTAAGGTATCTGAATCTTGGTTTTTATGTAGATGCATTCTAGGAAAAGGAACTCCGTAGTTTTCCATTTAAGCATTTCAAATAGTTATGTAACCTTGTACCACTAGGGAGCAGTCTGTACTAAACTGGAGTTCTAATTAATAGACCTCTGTGAGAATGTGAATAGAGGGAATTAGGCTATGATCTCTTGTGGCTTGGAGTGATAGAACTGGAAACATGCTGAACGCTGATAAGCCAGCCTACACTTACCAGGTGACAGCTGAACTGCTGGTTATTGCCCCAGCGCACCTGCTAAACTGTCACCAGTGAGGGTGAGTGACAAGATAAATTTGGGAATTACTGGCATAGAAAACGTTTATACTTATACGCACTCACATCATATTTTTAAAAATAAAACAATCCAATCACAATCTCAGCATGATCATATGCGTGTTGTGCACAATCCCATCTATATTGCTTATGCTTAGATATAGTATGCAATTGCTATCTTTAATGGGGGTATAAGAAAACAAGAATTTACATAAAACGGCTTTACAGGCCCTTCTTTTGGGGTAAGCTAAGTTAGGTGCTGGGATCTTTGGCAGTATATTACAAACACATAGGCTTATCAGCCTCAATCAGGATTGTCTCTTGGTGGCCGCCTTTGGATGACTGTGGGCATAGGGCCTACAAGATTCTAGCCCTAGAGTGACATGGTTGCCAGCAAAAGGTAACATCACTATGGTGATTGTATGGCTGTGGGTATAAAGAGGAGATCATATTTCGTTGGGCAAAGGAATACATGGCTGATCTTACTGGGGCCTGATATGGAGCATTGTGGTTGGGAGATGAGGAAACAAGAAATGGTTAGGATATAATCAGTGAGGTCATTGCTACTAAGGGTGGGAGAAGTTAACTTGGCCACCCAGGAAAAAGAGGAAAACTTCAACCTGTCTGTTACAGGGAAAAGAGAGCTGTACACTGGCTGTCTTACCTCCTTTCAGGTTGCAGTGTGATCAAGGAATTCATAGAGAGAGGGAATCGGTTCCTTGTAGCCTAATGAGGTATGCTGGTAAGGCATTTCAAATAAGAATAAAAAAGCTGACCTAGAATGTATCACAAATATCTCCTAAATAAAAATGGGATCATGGACCTGTTTGTCATGGGCTAGTCTGACTCTTCTGCATCAGAGGCTGAAGAGCGTGGTCCATCAGATTGTCAGCCCCAGGAGCCAGCAACAATTTGAGGCAACCTGAATTTGACTCAGCAAACAATCAGCAGGAGCCGGTGTTGGAGGAGTCAGGTGATGAGGGACCACATCCTGGCAGGGCAGCCAACTCCAGGATGCATTAGCAGCTTCAGAGAGCTGAGCAGAGAAGAAAGACACTAAAGCCTGTAATTGAACCATGCCTACATCTGGCCTATTTTAAAACAACTCACTAGCTTTCCTCTCTGCTCTTTGACTCAGACTGACTGACTATGCTCTCTGGTGTTTCCCTGAATGTGTGTCTCCTATGGATTGACTCTAAACAAAACTCTAAACTACCATGATGTACCCAGCTCTGTCTTGCTTCCCTATATTTTGGGGGCATACATGCGTCTGCACAGCCAGCTCTCTGCCTGCCTTTGTAAGTAACTGCAGTACTACTAGTCAGTAAATCACTCATAAATTGATCTGGCGTGTTTGCTCAGCCTGAAATAGAACACTGGTCCAATTAATATCTGGCCTCAAGCTTATAAGGCATATTCTAGATCTGGTGTTCTGTTTGGGTAATCTGAGACTGCAGGTAATTGGTGTAATTTATCCATAGATTGATCCTTCTCTGGTTACTTGTGATCTGATTAAAATGGCTCACCCTAGGTGTCTGATGGATCCAGTTTTTTTTCTAAATGGACCTGGAATTTTGCTGCCTCCTATCTGCAACACTCTTCCCTTTTGCAGACTCAAGTCTGTTATATTAGGGAGCTGAAGGTGATAAAATAGAAGGGCTGAGAGTCTGAGTGTGAATGGAGAAAATCTCAGGTGAAACACATTGAAAAAAATAAATTTGGAGTAATTCCATGGTGATAAGAAGTAGTGAAGAATGTTTCCTTCTCTCTCTAGACAGAGGATCGGCCATCACTGTTTTGAGGTTTTTTGCATTATGCACCATTGCCTCCACCAGGATGCTGGAGAGGTGGAACAGAGCAGTCAGCCACTAGCTGTATCATTCTTTATAGATAAAATTGTTCAGATATGCCTTGAATTGGTTTTTAGTATTGTGGGAACCATTTGTCTTATTATTTTGGATACTTTTAATTTGTAAATCTTTGATGAAGCAGGCAAAGTGCCTTGGACTGGTGAGAGATACTGTTTGCTTGGCTCTTGCATCTTAATATGGCCCCTAAATTAAAGGAAGTAATTAATGTTTCCTTATAGGAGGTGTGTATCCTTCCCTGCCTATAGGAGTCAGTGATAAAGCCAATGTTAAAGAAACCTTCCCCTGACTTGAAAGAGGTCGGAAATCAGCTGGTCTTAAATGTACCATTTCTGGCTGAGGTAATTGAGAAATTGTAGTTTTAACCAGAAGATATCTGGGTGATACAGATTATCTGAACCCATTTCAGTTAGGCTCTTCATCAGGATATGAAGCTCAGATTGTTTTGATTATCTTGATGGTTAAACTATTTTGGAAACTGGAAGAGTGTTCCTATTTTCTTTGATCTCGTGGGTTTTAAGGTGCCATCAGTATATTGATATTGCTGAGTTCTACTTGAGGAAGCAGCTGGCTCCTTTGGGTTAAGTTTGATAATGGGCTGAATGAGGATGAAGTTAAATTTTGGCAAGATAAAGATGATGTTGGTTGGTAGGGAAATAGTCTCAGGCACTGAAGTTCAGCCTGCTCTTGATGAGATTACACTCCCCCTGAAAGAGCAGACCTGTAGTCTGTAGATACTTTTTCACCCCAGCTGTCTCTGGGTGTCCTAATGGCAGTAGTGGCAAGGAGCACACTTGTACAGCCATACCTAGTTT
Organism: Charina bottae; assembly: GCA_023362775.1. Lineage (NCBI taxonomy): Eukaryota > Metazoa > Chordata > Lepidosauria > Squamata > Charinaidae > Charina > Charina bottae. The sequence continues at coordinate 201,619,524 of JALMGJ010000002.1, read as the reverse complement.
ATCAACTATGTTGACTATCTGAGGGGCCACTTTTTAAATATCTTTAAATTTAAATCTCCTCCTCCTCCTCCTCCTCCTTTTTTGCTCAATATAACTTTCTGTTTGAGCATGTGATGAGATTCACATGTGTGGATACATATATGCTTATGAATAACGTATGCACATTTTTCATACATAAAACTCTCTCCAATCACATTTGCTGATTTCTCTCCCTCCCTCTTCTTCCCCATTCTCCTACATGCTAATTTCCATGCATCATGTTGTAGCTTGGTGCTTCCCAAACTTTTTCCTTCATTACCCTAAACCGCTTATCAGAAAGTCCTTTTTACCCAATGTAGATAAAACACTTTAAGTCAATTTAAATGTCCCTGCTGTGATTGGGTAATGGGCTCGTGTGTTGTTACCCAAAGAAAAAACACTTTTACCCAATTTTGGGTAATTTACCCAGGTTTGGGAAGCACTGTTGTAACTAAATGATTGTTCAAATACTAACAAGATCAACTGATTGTTTTATAGACCGATGAAGAAAATGTATCTTTTCTAGAATATATCTTTTAAGACTATTATTATGGCATGGAAGTCTACCCTTGTCATGAGTTTCCCCATATTTTATGTATCTTTTCCTATACACAGAAGATTTAATTGTGAAATTTGCCACTCTCTGTTTTTGGTTTAAATATGCTTTGGCCTTTTTGCCAACCCAGGAGAAGTGGTAATTAACCCCCTAAAGCACTGTGTGATGTAATGGCATATGAAAATGATGGGCAGTATGTTTATTGAAGCTTGCCTGTGGGCTTAGTTTTTATCATGGCTCCTTGACCCCTTGCTATCTATTTTAGCATTGGGTGATTATGAAGTTGTTGGAGGTAGCACCAGGCTAGATAAAAATTATGTATTTCAATCCCTACTTGCTAATATGGGGAGGAACTTGTACCTTGATGTCATAGCAGCTGGTGGCGCATATTTGACTTTAGGTGATCTTGCGAAAAGTTAAACAGAATTGGACCTCATTAGTACTTGGGTGGGAGACAAACAGGAAATCCCAGGAGAATAGGCTAGACTGGACAGTTGAACAAATATCCCAGGAAAAAGCAATAGGAAACCACTTCTCTGTTGTTGATAAGGAGTATTACAAGTATAAGTTCACACAGCCACCTGAAATCAAACATGATTTGAGGGAATCTTTACCTGTTCCTTGTGTCAAATGTCCCACTTGACCCGTCTAGGTTTTTTTTGTATTGTCCACACAGCAATACTGGGAATGGAAAAGGACAACTAAGAGGAAACATCTAGGATAGCAAGGATTCTGCAGCCAGATTTAAGAGGTTCTCATTTTTAGTCCTTGTTTTCTTTTTTAGATCACACAGGAGGCTGGGGAGTTTATGATCACTTTCCCATATGGATACCATGCAGGATATAACCATGGTTTCAACTGTGCAGAGTCAACAAACTTTGCAACAATTAGATGGATTGATTATGGAAAAGTAGCTAAATTGGTAAGTCAAATTATATTACTAATAACCAAGTTATCCAAAAGAATTTGTTTAAAAGGGATTTGTGAATTTAGAAATAAAAAAAATGATTTTTGAAAGATAAAATCTGCAAAGGGTAATAATTTTAACAAGAGTAACTTATGCTGACTATATAATCAGTATAATATGCTATATTATAAAGCATTAGAAGTAATGATAATCAGATATTTCAGACTTTTCCTATGGTGGATATGATTATCAAGACAGTGCACACTTTGTTAGAATTGGCTCATTAAAGTTACTGTGATTCTTAAAACAATAACAACTTTTACAGGTTTATTTACATTAAGTCCAACTTACTTCATCTGAATTACTTTCACAATTTGTTCAACTATAATGGTTCTCTTGCTAAAGTAGAATTCTAAGCATGTCTACTCAGAAATAAGTTCAATGGGGCTTTCTTCTAGGAAAATATATAGTATTATAACTTGTGTTTTCTCATTGTGAAAAATTCCCATTTCATCCAATTAATGATTTATTTAGGTAAGTTCCTAAAAATTCAGCCAAATATTTTGCTATTTTGATAATGTTAACCTTATGTTATATGTATGTTGGAGCAGTGTATATATTACACAGTGAATAAATTTCTGTATTCTTAACTTAGCATATTACGAGATGGTGCTCATGGAGACATCATGATGTAACAATAAATTAAATAAATGGCTTTTACACATATTTATTAGAATTTTTCTAAGAAGTTATATGCTGTGAAGTATCTCTGAACATAAGAAGAACACTGCTAGATCAAAGCTAGCATTCATCTAATCCAGCACTCTGTTCCCATATCAGACAATCAGAGTTCCCATAACAGACTATCTATGAGAAGGCCACAAATAGAACACAAATTCCATATATCCTCCTGTTCATGTTCCCCAGTTTTAGAAAGATGTAATAGATGTCTGGCAGTCATTTATCAGATAATAAAATACAACGAAACCATATGAATATGTGAAATGAGAGCGTTGGATGTTGTATAGAAAATTGATTGATCATTTCAGACATCCTTATACTGCTATTGTATATTTGTAAGTTCTTTTTTCTGGTCAACTTATTGTGCTCTCTTTGTATATGCATATTTATATGATACATATGTATTTCTAAAAATCCAGTAAAATATCATTTTAAATTAACTTATAGCAGTGGCTTTTGAACAATCTAGCATTCCAATCTTTTCCAAAAAACGTGTAGTCACAATCGCAGGGGATTGTGGAAACTATTTTAGGGTTTTTGTTTTTTCAGGCAGAGTATTGATGAGGCTTGTTGAGTCTCTTTGCCCAGCAGAACTAAATGAATCATTGGGGGAGCGTGAAGAGGTATCAACATGATACAGGACAACATACTTTAAAAAGTGGGAATATAATGTCCACAACTTTATTGAACTTTAACTTTATAGCAGTTAAAAGGTTTGGTTCAGCATTGGACCTGGACCAAAATTCAACACACTGATAGCCACTTTACTTGCTGCAAAATCTAGTATCAGCCAGGCAGTTGGCAACCGCTAAGGCTGTAAGCCCCATACAAACAAATTGTGAGCTTTCCTGCCCTCATCAGATGGGAGAGATTAACCCTCAACCAATTTTGTCTGGACCTTGAGTCACTTCCCCACTTCCTTGCCACAGTTCCCCATTCCAGGGTCATAGGACATCCTGACCTGCCTGTCCTCACTATGGATCCAGCCTAATGCCCCAAATGCTAACAGTAATCACACATTTATGATGAAAGTATTTTACAAAATTGCATTAATACAAACATAGAAGGATGGCTGGGAAGAGAAGCCATTAGTCAGATGAGCAAATAAGTAGGGAGTAGGCAAAGCCCACTGTCTTTGTACTATCTAGCTTCCAGACCATCTTTCCCTGACCTAATTATTCAGCACATAAGGAAAATCATGGGGCTCCGTCTCTGCTACTGGAGGCAGCTGTCTGTTCCCTTCATCTGTATCGGCTGCTCTAATCCCTCACCTGCGGATCTGTATTGGGTCTTTGCTCTGTTTGTTAACTTAAGCTAAGAATGCACACCCACCATTACTTTGTAGCCATACATTCTATGAAAGACCAGTAGTTTTGTATGGTATTTCTTTCAGTGAGGCTTGTCTGTCGTTACTGATCTCACTGATCAGCTCAGAGTTCCACAGAACATAGTATGAAGGCTATTGAACTGGAAAAGAGGGCATTCTGTATTGTAAGCTGTTCTACATTAACATCAACTTGTTTGCCAGTTACAGGCTACATAGAGGTGAGACACATGTAGCCTGCATAGTTCGTTCTCTTTCACTAGTACCATATCCCTCCTCTGCACCGTACATCTAATGAAGATACAGAGGAGGTCTGATGTTAAGATTTTAAAGAAGGGCAGGTAGGATGTTTTATCAGACCTTCCTAGGTTTTGTAATTTACTTATTGGAGTCTGTATTCATATTAGTTGGTTAGAGATGTATTTTTCTATGAACAACTTTTTGGCTCATTTTACTTGAGTGCATTTTGTAAATGTTAGTAAAACAGACGATACAGTGACAATTATTTTGTATGTTGTGCTAGGGCCTCCTTTAATTTGTGTTGAGCTTGCAATATTTGTGCTCAAGTAGGAGCTATATACAGACTTCTAAACTGCTGAATATATATGTTTGCAAATTATGTGATTATTTTTCCTGTTTTTGAAAATTAAAGGTTTCCTCAGAAGTAATTTTATTAAAAAAATACTTTAATCCAAACAACAAGAAGTGCAACATCTTCCATAGCAGTTTGAACACCACTCAACTAGACAGATAACCTCTCTGCTAACAAGACCTCTTTCTTGTTTAGATTGAGGTTTAGTTTATATATCATCATCCAATCCATTGATTAACCATGTCTTCCTTAGTTGAGTGTAATGAAAAAGAGTTCTGTGTCAGGAGCATACTGTGTCATTATACAGGATAATAAACATTGTTCACAGAGATTTGGAGGGGAATAAAGAAAAAGTAAAGAAGGAAGGACTACAGGGATATGAATGTGCATCAAGTCTAGGGACAGGAGAAACTATACAATAATCGCAGAAAGAAAATGGAAAAGCGGTGGAATTAAGAACTAGAAATGAGGAAACAAAACTAATGAGAAATAAGATATAATGAGCTCTTTATCAGGGAAAAGTAATATCTTCTTATGGACCTTATGAAAGATCCCATGGTTTTATAAAACATTTGGAACTATTAGCCATTTTTTCCCCATCGCTACAGTAGCTTTGAGTCTCTGTCAATTTAAAGACCATCTGATGATTGATTTCTGACAGTGGAACTGTGAAAGGTTTATCCATACCTTTAGCACAATTATGCCACTTAACATAGAGAGTTGGATGCAATATGTGCCCTTCTTAATGAATGGGGCCCTACCTTGGGAGCCATGAAGGTTTGAATCAGCACCGATAAAGTGACCTCCACATGTATATGGAAGTTCTTAAGAAAATAAGTCAAGGAGATTCTAATGCCATCCACAAGCCTACTCTGGCTACCATTTTGAGCATTCTGTGTATTTAAGCTTGTATTTTGATAATTTAGTTTGACTACAAGCAAGGCACTGCTCTCAAGCAGAGCTAGGTGGGGTAAGGCAGATTCAAATGTGTTAGACCTTATCTGTAGTGTAGATGACAGCTTTGTACACCATTCAGTATGGTGGAGAACACTGGATTTTAATGTGTTTTCTGTCTGGTTGCTCCTGAGTACCAGGACCTCTCATTAATGAGGCAGGGAGGAAATAAGAGGACTACTGTTAGCATTAGACCTTAAACCTGTAGCCATCTCATCTCAGACAGTTGGTCCAACTCATGTGGAATTTGTGTGTCTTATTTCTCTTTTGCGACTCACTAGTAGGGTTGGGGTGAGAACAAAGGTACATTTGCTGGTACAACGACCTTGAACAATAGATAATTTAAGATAAATTATAAATTCGGAGTATATAATTCAAATCACATTCACATCTTTAAACCATATTAACATGGATAACTAAAATGTGAACATACTAGGGCAAGTCCATATTATATATAAGTGTCCTTTATTTTTACATTTTCTGCATAATGAAGTTGTCAGCCAACTTCTTAAACATTATGTAATATGCCCAATAAACATTAAAAATATTTCATTGAATTAACCACATATTAAGTTAGTAAGAAATATTCTTTAAGATCTATAACTATTAATGTACTAATGTGGAGTATTCCAACTCTTTATTGCAAAGTTCTTGTAAATAAATAATATCCATCTTAACAATTTGTTGTTGTTTATTCGTTCAGTCGTTTCCGACTCTTCGTGACTTCATGGACCAGTCCACGCCAGAGCTTTCTGTCGGCCGTCACCATCCCCAGCTCCCCAATGGTTGAGTCCGTCACCTCCAGAATATCATCCATCCATCTTGCCCTTGGTCGGCCCCTCTTCCTTTTGCCTTCCACTTTCCCTAGCATCAGTTTCTTCTCCAGGGTATCCTGTCTTCTCATTATGTGGCCAAAGTACTTCAGTTTTGCCTTTAATATCATTCCCTCAAGTGAGCAGTCTGGCTTGATTTCCTGGAGTATGGACTGGTTTGATCTTCTTGCAGTCCAAGGCACTCTCAGAATTTTCCTCCAACACCACAGTTCAAAAGCATCTATCTTCCTTCGCTCAGCCTTCCTTATGGTCCAGCTCTCACAGCCATAGGTTACTACAGGGAATACCATTGCTTTAACTATGCGGACCTTTGTTGTCAGTGTGAGGTCTCTGTTCTTAAGTATTTTATCAAGATTTGCCATTGCTCTCCTCCCAAGAAGTAGACGTCTTCTGATTTCCTGGCTGCAGTCAGCGTCTGCAGTAATCTTTGCGCCTAGAAATACAAAGTCTGTCACTGCCTCCACTTTTTCTCCCTCTATTTGCCAGTCATCAATCAAGCTCGTTGCCATAATCTTGGTTTTTTTGAGGTTTAACTGCAACCCAGCTTTTGCACTTTCTTCTTTCACCTTCGTCATAAGGCTCCTCAACTCCTCCTCGCTTTCAGCCATCAAAGTGGTATCATCTGCATATCTGAGATTGTTAATGTTTCTTCCAGCGATTTTAACTCCAGCCTTGGATTCCTCAAGCCCAGCATGTCGCATGATGTGTTCTGCGTACAGGTTGAATAGGTAGGGTGAGAGTATACAACCCTGCCGTACTCCTTTCCCAATCTTAAACCAGTCCGTTGTTCCATGCTCTGTTCTTACCGTTGCTACTTGGTCGTTATACAGATTCCTCAGGAGGCAGACAAGATGACTTGGTATCCCCATACCACCAAGAACTTGCCACAATTTGTTATGATCCACACAGTCAAAGGCTTTAGAATAGTCAATAAAACAGAAATAGATGTTTTTCTGAAATTCCCTGGCTTTCTCCATTATCCAGCGCATATTGGCAATTTGGTCTCTAGTTCCTCTGCCTTTTCTAAACCCAGCTTGTACATCTGGCAATTCTCGCTCCATGAATTGCTGGAGTCTACCTTGCAAGATCTTGAGCATTACCTTACTGGCATGTGAAATAAGTGCCACTGTTCGATAGTTTGAACATTCTTTAGTGCTTCCCTTTTTTGGTATGGGGATATAAGTTGATTTTTTCCAATCTGATGGCCATTCTTGTGTTTTCCAAATTTGCTGGCATATGGCATGCATCACCTTGACAGCATCATCTTGCAAGATTTTAAACAGTTCAGCTGGGATACCATCGTCTCCTGCTGCCTTGTTATTAGCAATGCTTCTTAAGGCCCATTCAACCTCACTCTTCAGGATGTCTGGCTCTAACTCACTGACCACACCGTCAAAGCTATCTCCAATATTATTATCCTTCCTATACAGATCTTCCGTACATTCTTGCCACCTTTTCTTGATCTCTTCTGCTTCTGTTAGGTCCTTACCATCTTTGTTTTTGATCATACCCATTTTTGCCTGGAATTTACCTCCGATGTTTCTAATTTTCTGGAAGAGGTCTCTTGTCCTTCCTATTCTATTGTCTTCTTCTACTTCCGTGCATTGCTTGTTTAAAAATAATTCCTTATCTCTTCTGGCTAAGCTCTGGAATTTTGCATTTAATTGGGCATATCTCCCCCTATCACTGTTGCCTTTTGCTTTCCTTCTTTCTTGGGCTACTTCCAGTGTCTCAGCAGACAGCCATCTTGCCTTCTTGGTTTTCTTTTGCTTTGGGACGTTTTTTGTTGCCGCCTCCTGAACAATGTTGCGAACTTCTGTCCATAGTTCTTCCGGGACCCTATCTACTAAATCTAGTCCCTTAAATCTATTCTTCACCTCCACTGCATATTCCTTAGGAATATTAGTGAGCTCATATCTAACTGATCTGTGGGTCTTCCCTATTCTCTTTAGCCTGATTCTAAATTTTGCAATAAGAAGTTCGTGATCTGAACTACAGTCAGCTCCAGGCCTTGTTTTTACCGACTGTATAGATGTCCGCCACCTTTGGCTGCAAAGGATGTAGTCAATCTGATTTTGGTGTCGACCATCTGGTGAAGTCCATGTATAAAGTCGTCTTTTAGGTTGTTGGAAGAGAGTGTTTGTTATGCACAGTGAGTTGTCTTGGCAAAATTCTATCAGCCTATGTCCCGCTTCATTTTGTTCTCCCAGACCATGCTTGCCTGTAATTCCAGGTGTCGTCTGACTACCCACCTTAGCATTCCAGTCTCCTGTAATGAAAATAACATCTCTTTTTGGTGTATTATCTAGTAGGTGCTGGAGATCCTCAGAGAACTGATCTACTTCTGCTTCTTCAGCATCTGTGGTTGGGGCGTATATTTGGATCACTGTGATGTTAAATGGCTTACCCTGAATTCGAATTGAGATCATTCTATCGTTTTTTGGATTGTATCCAAGCACTGCTTTAGCCACTTTATTATTAATTATGAAGGCTACTCCATTTCTTCTGTGGTCCTCTTGTCCACAGTAGTAGATCTGGTGGTCATCTGATGTGAAGTGGCCCATCCCAGTCCATTTCAGTTCACTGACACCTAAAATGTCTATATTTAATCTTGACATCTCACCAATAACCACATCCAATTTGCCCTGGCTCATAGATCTTACATTCCAGGTTCCTATGGTGTGTTGATCTTTAGAACATCGGATTCGTCGTTCACCACCAGCACCGTCGGCCGCTAGCCGTCCTTTCGGCTTTGAGCTAGCTGCGTCATCACATCTGGGGCTAGTTGAACGTATCCTCTGTTCCTCCCCAGTAGCATTTTGACCATCTTCCGACCTGGGAGTCCCATCTTCCGACGGTATACCGACATATCTTTGGTTGTACTGATCCATTTAGTTTTCATGGCAAGAATACTGGGGTGGGTTGCCATTACCTTCCCCAGGGATCGTATTTAGTCTGACCTCTCTGCCACGACCTTCCCGTCTTGGGTGTCCCTTCACGGTTTAGCTCATGGTTTCATTGAGGTGCTCAAGCTCCAGCACCACGACAAGGTAACGATCTCCTTTGCTGGAGATCTTAACAATGCTCCTTGTTTTTACAAAAAATTACTGGAATCTTCTAAAACACAGTTATAATCCTTGGATTTTTGATGTTATTAATGCATCTGGGCCAAATTGTGGAATCAAAAGATGTTTTCATTGAATATAAGGTATTTCCATTCCACAGTAATTCCAAATTCCTCTTGTTCTAACTTCAAGGGGTTTAAAGCTTAATTAGCTAATCTAAAGTATTAACATTCCTGAATTAGAACAGATTTTCCCATCATTGTACGTTTTGATCATTTGCTTTCCAAAAAGAAATGGAAGCCAAAATGTATGCCTTAGTGGTAAAGTTGAAACTCAGGAAAGTTTAAGCCCCCATAATTTGTTAAGGTTATTCTATGTAGGATTCAAGCGAATGGATTCCTTCACTGTGAATTTCAAGCCTGTAAATTGGGATTTTTCCATTCCAACTCGCTGTAAGCAGTTTCCCATAACATTCTCCCAGTAAACACCAGATGTGATTTTCGCTAGTCAAAACAATGTAGTGATAACAGCCTTGTCCCATGAGAACCGTTCCCGGGAGGGAAGCCAATGCGCAACACCGCCATCTCATGGTGGTTTATAGTAAGTACAACTGTTACTACATTGTTAAGCTGAAAATGTCCTGGCCCACATTTAAGCCAATCAGAATGTTGAACCATGGGTATAATTCAGCTATGAACTATGGGTACTCACTCACTCTTTCTATGCTTCTTTTTGACTGCTATCTACATGTTGCCATGTACTTTGTTTCTGAACTGTAACTACGCCTGGTCTTTGCATAGACCATGATTTTTCTTTCCTCACATCTGCTGATGGAACTCTGCGTATGCTTTGTTTTTTCCTTTTTGCAATAATGCACTATACATCCATTGTTGCCTTATGCTACCAATAAAGATATTGTTAGCCTTAAAACATGTTGTTTGGATTAATCTGCGCCTGGAACCCCAAAAGCCAGCAACACCCCACAGGTTATGGGCCAAGTCTGGATGGTCTGCTGTTCGCTGCGCTGGATCTGGCTGTAACAAGGGGGTTTGTTTTTGAGGCTGCATTTTGGAGTAAACGTGTTTTTCTTTGAGTGGTCAGCATGGCTGCTGCAGGGCTAACTAGTCTGCCTTTTGAGCGTTTGAATGGCACAAACTATCGGACCTGGTGTGTGAAGATCAAGTCTTTCTTCCTAAAAGAAGGTTTGTGGAAGTATGTGAAAGACGCACCTGCAGCTGGTCCCGTTACTGATGAAGTGCAGTTGTGTTTGGATCGTGCTTATGGCAATTTGATTCTGGGACTGGAATCATCGCAGCTACTGCATATCAGCAATCTAGACACTGCACATGCATGTTGGGAGGCTCTCAAAGCCCTTTATTCCAAGCAAACCTCTGCTGCCATTGTTGGTCTATCACGTCAGCTTTACAACCTGAAGCTGCAGCCCGGTGGAAATGTGATGACCCACCTCCATAAACTCAAGACTTTGTTTCTTGAACTTGAGGAATGGGATGTTGTGGTCCCTGATACCCAGAGAGCTTGTGTCATCCTGTCAAGCTTGGACAAGAGCTTTGACATGCTCATCGAGGCAACTCAGACGTTGAGGCCCCAAGACCTTACTGTGGATTATCTTACTAATCGGCTGCAAGAAATCCAGCAACCTCGTGACCTGGAGAAGATGCAGGGTAAGCCTTCTGTTGCTGTTCCTGAGGCTTCTGCACAGCGTTTTCCAGCTGGAACAGAGGCTGCGTGTGCTGTAAGAAGATGCTACCGGTGCAACTCGAGTCAACACTTCATGAAAGATTGTCCCCAGCCACCTCGCCCAGCCGGTAGTGCCAGTGGAAAGAGGTTCGTACGAAAGAAGGGGAAACAACTGCCTAGACAACGTACCCAAGTGTCTGCTTTGCTCACGGCTGTGAGTAAACGATCTCCAGAGACTTGGCTCTTGGACTCGGCTTGTAGCCAAATCATTGTAAACAATGAACAGTTGCTGTTAACAAAAAACAGGCCTAAAATCCAACAAGTTGCTCTAGCTGATGGATCCATGGCTGATGTGTCTTTTCAGGGTGAAGTATACATTCCTTGTTTGGGGATAAGTGTACAAAATGTGTTGTGTGTTCCTACACTTGACTTTTCCCTCCTTAGCGTTCCAGCCCTGGTGAAGTCTGAATATACTGTTGTGTTCAAGGGTACTGGATGTTCTATTGAAAAAGATGGAATTGAATGTGCTAGGGGGAGGTTAGTGAATCAGTTGTATGAAATGCTTCCTAAACAGGGGATTGTGTCAAGAAATTGTATTTCCAATGTTCCCCCAGATAACAAATGCATTCACTATTATCACAGAGTTCTGGGACATCCCGGGTGGGGAAGTTTGTCCCAAATGGCCAAGGTGTATCCTGAACTAGGATCTAAAAAGTGTGATGATTTTCTTGATTGTACTGTGTGCAAACAATCTAAAATTAAGGTTGCGCCTGTTGCTAGGAAAAGTGACAGGGTGTCAACTAGGCCTTTTCAGTTGGTTCATGGAGACCTAGCCGGCCCCAATGCTCCTAGTGAAGGGGGGGCACGTTTCATGTTTCTTCTGGTAGATGACCATACTCGCTTTACGTTTTGTTATTTGCTCAAATCTAAAGTGGAAGCCTTTGCTCGCTTTAAGGAGTTTGTTGCAATGGTGGAGATAAACTATGGTTATCAGGTAGGTCAGTTTCAATCGGATTGTGGAGGAGAGTTTCTAAGTCATGAGTTCCAGAATTGGCTTCGTAGGAAAGGAATCTCCCATAGACTTGCCAATGTTGGTGTTCCTGCTGAGAATGGAATAGCTGAGAGGAAGATTGGTGTTGTTAATACCATTAGAAATAGCCTGATGTTAGATGCCCAGGTGCCAGCCCGTTTCTGGGGTGAGGCTACCATGACTGCAGTGTATCTAACCAACAGGGTGTGGAATTCAGCTGTAAATGAAGTTCCTTACTTCCTTTTGTTTGGCAAGCGCCCTTCTCTGAAGCATCTGCGTGTTTTTGGAACATTTGCATATGTTCACATCCCTAAGTCTCAGCGAAGGAAGAACCAGCCAAAAGCACAACGCTTAAGGTTTGTTGGTTACTCCTCTAGATCTAAGGTTTACCGTTTTTCTGCAGGCTATGGTCATGTATTAGTCTCCAGAAGTGCTAATTTTGAGCACCCTACTGGTTGGGATAGGTTGAATGCTAGTTCAGAGGTATTGTTGCAATCTAGTGTACAGCCAACTGTCCATGCTCCTGTCGCTGGACAACAACCAGTCCAGCTGCCTTCTGGTTCCCAGTCTCCTAGCGTAGTGAGAAGGTCCCCTCAGGTGAAGGAAGAGGAAATTTCACCTGAGCAGGTTCAGGACCTGAAGGGGGAATCAGGTAGTGAAAAGACAGAGGACAGTGATGAGGAAGAGGCAGTGGTCATTCCTCGTAGGTCTGCACGTTCCACAAAGGGTGTGAAGCCTGACAGGTTTGTGATTCAGCAGGTGAGAGTGTGTCAGATTACCTGTGAACCCCAGTCATTCCAGGAGGTGTTGCTTCTGCCTGTTGAAGAGCAGGAGAAGTGGAACACAGCGATGGATAAGGAGTTTAAGGCATTAGTGAGTCAAAAGGTGTTTGAAGTCACTGACTTGCCCCCGTCCCAGAAAGCTGTTGGTTCCAGATGGGTTTTCAGAAAGAAGCTTCTTCCTGATAATACAGTGCAGTACAAAGCCAGGCTTGTTGCTCAGGGATTTTCACAAGAGAGGTTTTTGAACTATGATCTCACATATGCACCCACAGCTAGACCAGAGTCTTTACGTATGGTACTTTCTCTGGCTGCACAGCGTGAACTGGTTGTCCATCATTTTGATGTTGACACAGCATATTTGAATGCAGAGCTCCCTGAGACAGTGTACATGAAGCAGGCCCCTGGCTATGCTTGTGACAATTCCCAGAAAGTGTACAGACTAAACAAGGCGCTTTATGGATTAAAGCAGGCTGGTCGCTGTTGGCATCAGTGCTTAGATTCAGCTTTGATGGAGCTAAAGTTTAAAAAGTCAGTTGCTGATCCTTGTGTGTACATAAGAGGTTCTGGAAGTAGCTACACAGTGTTGCTAACGTATGTTGATGATTTTTGCCTAGCAACTGGTTCTTTGCACCTTGTACAAGAGTTTGCAACACAATTAAGACAGTACTTTCAGTTAAAAGACCTAGGTGAACTGAAATACTATCTAGGTGTTGAAGTCACTAGAGCCCAGAGTGGTGACTTCTATCTGAGTCAGAAGAGAAAAATTGATCAATTGTTGAGTCAACTTGAGATGTCAAATGCAAAACCTACCAGAACACCAATGACTCTTGATTTCCTAAAGGGTGACACATGTGAGGAACCTTGTCCTCAACCTGAATTGTATCACTCTGCTGTAGGAAGCTTGCTACACTTAACACAATGGACACGCCCTGACTTAGCTTACTCAGTTGGAGTACTCAGTCGTAAGGTTGCCAAACCGTCTATGCGAGATTGGCAAGGGTTAAAAAGGGTCCTACGTTACCTTAAAGGCACAGCTGATTTTTGTCTTAAAGTATCAGCTACTAAAGCCGAAATGCCTGTGATTTATGTTGACAGCTCTTTTGCAGAAGAGGGAGACAGGAAATCTGTGAGCGGTTTTCTTTGCTTGTTTGCCAATACAGCCATTGCTTGGCGGGTGAGAAAGCAAAATGCAATTGCCGTGTCAACTTGTGAGGCAGAATATAGCGCCCTCAGTGAGGCAGTAAATGAGCTACACTGGTGTAAACAACTATTTGAAGATCTTTCCGTAGATATAACCTCACCATTCACAGTGTATGAAGACTCACAATCATGCATTGCGCTTGCTCTCTCTGAGAATGTAAGAGGCCGGACAAAATATGTCGATGTGAAGTTAAAAAATGTAAGACGTGCAATTCAGGAAGGATTTATCCAGTTAGAATATTGTCCTTCTGAACTGAATGTGGCAGATATATTCACGAAAGCTCTACCTTTTGAAAAACATGCTGTCATGGTTACAAGATTGGGACTAGAGCGAATGTGTTTGAAATAAAATCATTTGTGTCTCTGTGTGCTTGTAAAATAACAGTTTTCACTCCCCAAAACCGTTCCGGAAAACCATTCAGAAGGGGTGTTAAGGTTATTCTATGTAGGATTCAAGCGAATGGATTCCTTCACTGTGAATTTCTAGCCTGTAAATTGGGATTTTTCCATTCCAACTCGCTGTAAGCAGTTTCCCATAACATTCTCCCAGTAAACACCAGATGTGATTTTCGCTAGTCAAAACAATGTAGTGATAACAGCCTTGTCCCATGAGAACCGTTCCCGGGAGGGAAGCCAATGCGCAACACCGCCATCTCATGGCGGTTTATAGTAAGTACAACTGTTACTACATTGTTAAGCTGAAAATGTCCTGGCCCACATTTAAGCCAATCAGAATGTTGAACCATGGGTATAATTCAGCTATGAACTATGAGTACTCACTCTTTCTATGCTTCTTTTTGACTGCTATCTACATGTTGCCATGTACTTTGTTTCTGAACTGTAACTACGCCTGGTCTTTGCATAGACCATGATTTTTCTTTCCTCACATCTGCTGATGGGACTCTGCATATGCTTTGTTTTTCCCTTTTTGCAATAATGCACTATACATCCATTGTTGCCTTATGCTGCCAATAAAGATATTGTTAGCCTTAAAACACGTTGTTTGGATTAATCTGCTCCTGGAACCCCAAAAGCCAGCAACACCCCACATAATTGTATGATAATCATATTTTGAATAAAGAAAACATAGGGGCTTGTCCTTCTGATTAAAACTGTATTAATAACTTATTAGTATGTTTGACTTAATGACTTACAGTATTGACATTAGAATTCTTCTAGGTAAAACAGGCACAGGTAGTCCTCACTTAACCTCCATTCGTTCAGTGACCTTTCGAAGTTACGACGACATTGAATAAAGGGACTTACAACCGGTCCTTGAAGTTCCGGCCATTTCAGTGCCCCCGCAGTCATATGGACAAAATTTGGGCCTACTCAGTCCCACCCGCATTTACAACTGCCTTTTGGCTGTCCACCTACCCGCTGCCAGCAGCTGCCATCACCATCCAGCCCTGCCCACTGTTGCTGCTGTACCAGCTGGGGCCTTGTTTCACACCCCTGTGCAGCCAGAACTTATCTCACATGCTGGCCAGGGCCTCCATTTGTGTACCAGCCAGGACCTCATACACCTACCTCTGCTTGCATGCCATCCAGGGCCTCCATTTGCGTGCCAGCCAGGGCCTCTGTTCATCCCCCGCTCAGGGCATTGTTTCGCAAAAGAAGCCCAGCGTGCAAAAGATCCTGGCAGTGCCAGTGTGAAAGAAGGACTCAAAAGGGCAGAGATGGGGGATAGGCAGGTGGGGGGAGATCAAGAGGGGGCAGAGGAGGCAGTCCCTTGCCTTACCAAGGTTTGGGGCTGGGAGGGACCAAGCCGGGAATAGCTTGGATCAGGGTGGGTCCTTGCCTAATGATCAGGATTTGATAAACAACGACAATGGGGACTGCTGGGATTGCCGCTGCTAAGCGCAGGGAGGCCAGGAAAAGGGTGCAGAGTGTGTCACGTGATTTTTCACTTGGTGACCGTGGTGCTTAGCGATGGAGTTGCCAGTCCCAATCGTGGTCTCAGTTAACTGTACTCCTCAGTTAATGTAATGGGACCAGTATTTCCATCGCTAAGTGATGCAGCCGTATAGTGAGACATCACATGACCACATCACTTTCCTATTTCCCTAGATTTAAGAGAATGTATTATTTACTGAAGTGATAAAGAGGCAGCCAGGTAAAAACCTTGGTCATGTTTCTTTCCTTCCTTCCTTCCTTCCTTCCTTCCTTCCTTCCTTCCTTCCTTCCTTCCTTCCTTCCTTCCTTCCTTCCTTCCTTCCTTCCTTCCTTCCTCTGTATCCTTTGGATTGAATTACAAATTCACATATAAAGTAACAATTTTAAAATGCTATTTTATTAGAGCAGAATCATTATATACCTTACCCTGAACATTTTTTCATAGTATATTCACTGGTGGTGTTTCAATTGAGAGGGGAATAATTTACCAGTTCTTTCCCCTCTCTCTCAATATTGTTTGTTTTATGCAATTCAATAAATACTCTGTTTCAAGTATATAGAGGGAATTAATTTTCAGTTTAGCAGACATAATAGCTTTATATAATTCCTCTGTAGGTTGCCATGCATGTCATGAGAGAGATGAGATATTTTATTAGGGTCCTAGACTAGGGACATATTTTTAAAAAATCACAACCATAATAAAACGATAGAGAGCAAAATACTGGAAACAAATGGTAAAATTTAAAATACAGCATCAGAATTGGACTTAAATCTACGATCAACCTTTGCGTTGCCTCCAATACCATTTATTTTCTAAATAAATTTCTAAATTAATTGGCCACCCAACTCCCATGGAGTTACTTAAAATAGTATTATTAATAGATGCCAGGAATCCTTATAGAAGGAACAGTGTAATAAAACATGTGCTACTGACTTGACAGATCCTGAGTGACAGTGACTTAGCTGTTCTGAATATAGACTGTACCTTGCATAGTTGAAGAAGGCAGTGTTTAGTTAAGCTAGTAAAAATGCATGGTGGTACATTGGAGGAAAATTATTGAAAAGCTAAGAAGCCAGGGGAGAGATTTTTGTAAAGTTTTCAACTAGAAAACATTGGGCCATTTTACTAAAAGAGTTTTGTTTATGGATGTCCCAGATGTACTGATTTATAGCTTCTTTGGCTTTTAGATGTCTCCTAGGTGCATAGAAGATGGTGAGAAGCCATACCCCCTTAGTTTTGTTTCCAGAGAGCTTATCCACCTGGAATAATGCTGCTCATATAAAGTTAAAGGGGCTAAACCTTCTGGATAATAAATCAGCTTTAACCAGTATGTAAGTCTACATTGCCAAAACTGGGCTTCTGGGGAAAGAAAGCTGACTTATTTCCCCTCTTTCTCAATATAGTTTGCTTTATCCAGTTCAATAAATATTCTGTTTCAAATTTATAGAGATAATTAACTTTCAGTTTAGCAGACATATTGATTGATATAGCTTAATATACAGTAACTGCAGGGACTTGTCCAGGCAGTCTCCGAGAATCAGACATGATTGAACTGATTAAAAAAAACCCCTCATCCCTATGGGTGGTATGTATCTTCCTCAACCTCAGGTCCTCTACCAGAGGCCTGGGAGTTTGAGGGTTCTGTGCAGGATCTTAGCTGTTCCTAGCACTGCACTCTTCTGGACAGAGAGCTCTGATGTTGCTCCTGGGATCTGTTGGAGCCACTCTCCCAGCTTAGGAGTCATAGCCCCGAGTGCTCCTACCACCACTGGGACCACTTTGGCCTTCACTTTCCTCTCTAGTTCCTCCTTCAGGCCCTGGTACTTCTCCAGCTTCTCATACTCCTTCTTCCTGATGTTGCTGTCACTTGGCACCATAGTGAGTAGACCGGTTCTTCAGAATCTCTCTGAACAAGGAGAGGACAGGAGGTCGCCCACATGTGCTCTAGATGGCTGCTCCTCACAAGTGGTCTTCTGCAGGTTTGAGTGCCAGGAGACGAAGGGATTAGCCATCTTGCTTGCAACTGTGGCAGAGCCTTTTGAAGGACTCTAAATTCTCAAGCCTCACTTTCTAATCACTTTCGGAAATTGCCTATTAATCATCTTAAAGCTATTAGAGACCTTCGGAACGACAAGTTTGAAAAGTCGCCAGGTGTGTTTAGCTTCAACTCTGAACAAAAGAAAAATTAATTATAATCTTAAGAATTTAAAGAATTTTAAATAAATACCAAAAAGCTAAATAAGATTTTTGATCTAAGAAAGGTATAAGCAGATTAAGAGACCAGTTAAATTTGGAATATTGACTTTTACTAATGCTACTGCGGAGGAACAGAGAACAGAATAATATCTATTATTGTAGATATTCCGTGTAGCTTTCTGACTTGGTAATGACTGGAGTGCTGATCATCTTGTAATATTAGAGGTTCTTGTAAGTAGGGAATATATTCTAAGTTATCTAGGATGTTGAAAGTATGGAATTTTAGTATAATCCTTCCACCTTTGTTTGATTTTCTTGGAACCAGTTCCTATCTGTCCATTATGATGACCCCAACAACAATGCCCTAATAAACACTGCTCAATGCAGTTCGTTAGAATGCAGATTAAGCTTTATTCAGGATACATGTTAATTGAAGCACTTCTAAAGATCTGAATGCGGATTCCCGCCAAACTGTACCATCTTAACTTCCCCCCTTGTGCGCCAAATTACCAACCGATGATCTCATTGTGCAAACGTTCTCAACTCCACACTCCCGCAGGTGGGTGACCTTGACGAAACCGTTTCCAGCCTCCACTAACAGACATAACACTCAACGGCCAGCCCCCCTCCCAACAGTTCCCAAAACATCTCTAGCCTGAATCCCAATGACAGGATTCATAGACATGAACCCTGACATGCCGACCCTCCAAAATTAAGAGCAATATACAGACTACAAGAAAGGATAATGCATACAAATAAACATAAAGACAAAGCGAGCAATTCCAGAATTGTTCAGGCAGCAGAGATATGTAAGGCGTTGCAATCTGAAAAACAAAATCAAGTAGAAAATCACACAATTAGCCAGGTTTAGCAGGAAACTGAGCATGGAACTTCTTTAACAAGCGAGGAGCAGAAACATGAACTTTATCAACCCATTCCTTAAATCCAATAGCTAGATGCTTCCATTGAACCAGATATTGAACCTTACCCCTATGTAATCTAGAGTCCAAAATGTCCTGAACTTCAAAATGTTCGTTATCTCCCACCATGATGGGTGGGGGAGCGACCGGTTCCGGATGCCACTGAGGAGCAAGTTTAACTGGCTTTAACAAACTAATGTGGAATACAGGATGCACCTTACGTAGGTTTTTAGGCAAATCCAACTGAGCAGCCACAGGATTAATCACTTTCACAATAGGAAAAAGTCCAATAAACCTAGGTCCCAGCTTTTTAGAAGGTTGAGTAGATTTCAAATGTTTTGTGGACAAATAAACCTTTTCACCCACCACCAATGGCCATTCTGGAGCACGTTTGCGATCAGCAAAAGTTTTGTAAGAGTCTTTAGTATCCTGCAAGACATTAAGCATGACTGGCCAATTGGCACGTATTTTTGTAATCCATTCATCTGCCAGTACAGGATCTGGAGATGGAGTCATGGAAGGATCAGGTAGTTCAGGGATAGGGACAAAGTCTTGACCGGTGGCCACTTTAAATGGCGAAAATCTAGTGCTTTGATGAACAGCATTATTATACGCAACCTCAGCAAATGGCAACAAGTCCACCCAATCATTCTGTTGGTAACTGATACAACATCGCAAATACTGCTCCAGCACCCTGTTAAGGCGTTCACACGCCCCGTTGCATTGTGGGTGGAACCCAGAGGTAAGTCCCTGATTAGTCCCAATCAATTTTAAAAACGATTTCCAAAATTTGGCTGTAAATTGACTTCCGCGATCGCTGATAATCCGCAAGGGGGCGCTGTGAGCTTGGTAGATATGCAAAATGAACAACTTTGCTAGTTGACCAGCAGATGGCAGCCCTTTACAAGGGATGAAATGAGCTTGCTTAGAAAACAAATCAGTTACAACCCATATGACAGTTTTGCCTTTACTCTCGGGTAAATCCACAATAAAATCCATTGAAATTTGTTTCCAAGGACTTGTTGGTTCAGCCACTCCTTGTAAAAGTCCCACAGGCTTACCTGGCACCTTTTTCATAGAAGCACAGGTAGGACAAGACAATACATATTGTTTCACATCTCTCCTTAAAGTTGGCCACCAAAATTGCCTTCTCACTAAATGCAGCGTTTTAACAAATCCAAAATGTCCAGCAATTTTAGTATCATGACAACGTTGCAAAATAGCTTTCCTCACAGTTTCAGGAATATACAACCTATCTCCACTCCACCATACTCCATTAGTTTCCGTTAGAGATTGTTTATGTGCTTTCCACCATTCATCCTCTATCATAGCTTGTCGGATTTCTTTTTCTAAAGAGGGCTCACATGGAGTATGTTGATGTTTGGCCTGGCATCTAGTAAGAGCGACTTTCCCCTCCAGTTCTACTGGTAAGGGCGAAGGCAGAGTATCGGAACCCTCCTCAGTATGGTTTTGTATACCTAACTGTTGTGGAGACATTACTATAGACACAACATGCTCCATTTGAGTATCATGCTGAGGAAAGCGAGATAATGCATCGGCCAAGAAGTTTTTTCCTGCCGGCAAATACTTCAACGTGAAGTTAAACCTACTGAAAAATTCGGCCCATCTAATTTGTTTAGGATTTAACTTCCTGGGAGTTTTGAGAGCTTCCAAGTTCTTATGATCAGTAAACACTTCAAACTGGTGGGGAGAGCCCTCCAGCAGATGTCGCCACGTAGCTAATGCATGCCGTACAGCAAAAGCTTCTTTCTCCCAAACATGCCAGCGTTGCTCCGCCTCCGTAAACTTACGGGAGATGTAAGCACATGGTCTTAATTGATTATTATTATCTTTTTGCAATAATACAGAGCCAATGGCAGAGTTTGATGCATCTGTTTGGATAACAAATGGTTGTTCAGAATCAGGGTGTTTTAAAATAGGCTCTGCTGTGAACAACTGTTTCAATTGTTCAAAAGCACTTTGGCAAGCTGGTGTCCATTTCAGTTTTGACTGGGGCTTATTTGCTAATACACCATCAGTTGATTTTTTAGTTTTTAACATATCTGTCAACGGTAACGCTATTTTAGCAAATGCAGGAATAAATTGCCTATAGAAATTGGCAAATCCTAAAGAAGCTTGTAATTGCTTTTTTGTTCTGGGTGTTTCCCACGCCAAAACATCTTTAACTTTGGCAGGGTCCATTTCAATGTCTTGATGGGATATTCTGTATCCCAAAAATATCAGATTTCTCATATGATATTGGTAAATTGGGTTTCTCTACAAAGCAAAAGTGTCTTGGCAAATTGCATTCCTGTACAAAGCACAGCGTTCTCATGATGACGTGAATGCCAGGTGGCTGGATAACAGAGAAGCCTTGGCTTTGTTTACATCCTCATGAGATAGGGAGCGAGAAGATACCATGTTATGGCTAGCATTGGATCTTCCCATGAGATCAAATCCTCCTGATTTCCTTCTGTGGGAAGCCTTGCCCAGGCCCCCCTGAGCAAGGAGGGGGGGAAACTCAGTGCTTAGATGCAGCAGGTCATACTATGTGCTTTAGGCCTAATACAACCATGCAAAATGGTGTTCTATGCTTCTTTGATTTCTAGTGTCTTTTAGTCATGTAGTTCTTCACGTGTTCACTTCCCGTGGACTGGGCAGAGTGCGCTATGCCTGGCTTTGGGTATAGGCCATGGCAGGAACTCTGGCCCTGGGATCAATACACGGAACTCTGCTTATAAGTTTGTTTTGTTTTTCCTTTTACAATGCTGTACCATGTATATTCATCTTTTTCATTGTTGCGATAATGTACTGTATCCGCATTATTGCCTTATGCTATCAGTAAACACTGTTAGCCCTAACAAGCTGCATTCTTGTCTGTTTATTCTCAAGCCTTGGTTTTTTCCCTTTAAGCCAGCGTATATCCCATCAGGTTATGTTGCCGAGAGAGAAATTTGCGTTTTCTTTGCTGCGTTGGACCTGGCTGTAAAAGGGAGTTTGTTTTTAGAGGGTGGTTTCGGAATAAACATGTTGTCTTTGAGTGGTCAGCAATGGCTGAACAGTATCTGGTCAGTCTGCCATTTGAGCCTTTGGTGTGTGGAGATGGAATCATTCTTTTTGCAAGAAGAAGATTTGTGGCAGTATGTGGCAAATCCACCTCCAGAGGATCTCTCTGAAGAAGTGCAAGCATGTTTGGACTGTGCTTATGGCATTTTTGCTTTTGGGACTCAAATCCTCTGAATGGAATTATATCAGCTACTCCAGAACTGCAAAATGAGAGATGAGAAGCTGTTGGAGCCTTTAATACACAGTGGAACTCTGTTGCCCTTGGTGGTCTATTAAGACAGCTTTATGGTTTGAAGCTGCAACCTCGGGTGAGACTGTGATGACCCACCTTGGTGAGTTCAAGACTTTGTTTGCTGCATTTGAACAAGAAGGCATGTTTTTCTGGCACTGAAAAAGCGTGCGTGATTTTTGTCAAGCCTGGAGCTACTGGTCGAGAAAACGACGACGCTATCTCCCTGCGACCTTGTTGTGGATTATTTTACAAGCCACTTCCAGGATTCCTGAGAATTCCTAACAGAGTGTTCCAGCTGAAGTAAAACCTGGTATGGAATTTACATTTGCCGTGGTTTGCTGTAATTCTACAAGGCTGTTCCCTGCCCCGATGTCCAGCGGATGCTGTCAGTGCAAGAAGCCTGATTTACGAATGGAGGGGAAGCCAGAAGCCAGATGTCAGCTACACAACGAATCCAAGTTTTCTACTCTGCCGGACTGCTGTTTGTAAGCATTTCCAGAGACTCTGTTTTTGAATTCGGCTCGCTGTAAAGTTTGTAAACATGGACGGTTATTGTTACAAATGTCAGCCTTGAGTTCAGCAAGTCATTTTAGCTGATATTTCTGTGTAAGAATGTGTATGTGTACACTTGTTTTTCTCTCCTCAGTGTTCCAGCCCTGGTCAAGTCTGAGTGCAGGTGCTGAATGTTTCATTGCGATATGAAACTGCTTGTGTTGAGGTTGAGTGTGTTAGAGACAAACCTGTAACATCAAGTGTGTGAGATGCTGTGGAGATTGTGTGGACAGGACATTGTGTGTTTAATGTTCCCCACATCATAAATGCATCCATGAAGTTTTCACAAAGTACTGGGGTATCCCAGGATGGGAGAGTGTGTCTTAGATAGCCAAATGAATTCTGAGTTAGAACCCAGGAAATGTGCAAAAGTTTCTTGATTGTGTTGTGTGTAAACTGTGTGTAAACAATCTAAAAAATCAGAACTGTGTCTGTTGCTAGGCAAAGTGACAGAGTGTTAACTAGACCATTTCAGTTGGTTCATAGAGACCTAGTTAGCCCCCATGTCCCAAGTAATGGTGGGGTCCGCGTTTCATGTTCCTTCTGGTTGATGATCATACCTGCTTGTGTTGTTGCTACTTGTTGAAGTCTAAAGCGAAGGTCTGTGCTCGCTTTGAAGTGTATGTAGCAATAGTAGGATGAAAGGAAGAACCAAGGAAGCAGAGTGCTTCAGGTTGTTGGTTGTTGGTTGTTGATTAAAATCCAAGGCTTATCGTTGTTTTATTAAGCCATGGTCAAATCCAAATCTCCAGAAGTGCTTTATTTTTAAGCAGCCTACTGGTTTGGAAAGGTTACATGCTAAGGTTGCAGAAGTGTTGCTGCATTGCTATTGGAAAACCTACTGTCCATAGTTCAGTAGATGGGCAAAAACCAGTTCAGGTTTCTTCTGTTCCCCAGTCTCTGAGTGAAAAAAGGCCCCTCAGGTGAAGGAAGTGGAAATTTCACCTGAGCAGTTGCAAGGCCTGGAGAGGGAGTCAGGTAGTGGAAGGAAAGAAGACGGTGATGGGGAAAGCACAATGGTCATTCCTCATGGGTCCTCTTATTCCACAAGGGTGTGAAGCCTGACAGATTTGTGAGATTTAGCAGGTGACAAAATGCCTGAGAAAACCCTGTCTTTTCAAGATGTGTTGCTCCTGCCTTTGAGAGGCAAGAAGAACATTGGAACACAGCTGTGGATAGTCAGTTTGAGTTTTGGTGAAGTGTTAAAAGTAACCAACCTATCCTTTGTTTTAGTAAGCTGTAGGTTCCAGATGAGTGTTCAGAAAGACATTTCTTCCTGATAATTCTCTGCAGTGTAAAGCCAGTGTTGCCCAGGGATTTGTTCACAAGAAGGAGTTTGTGAACTGTGGATCTAGTGTATGCACCCACAACTAGGCCAGAATATTGACGTGTGGTGCGTTTTCTGGTTGCGTAGCGTGGAAACAGGTGTCCATTTACATATTGTGATGTTGGCACAGCATATTTGAATATAGATCTCCCTGAAACAGTGTGTGTAAGGCAAGCGTTTTGGCTCTACATGTGTGACAAGTCCCAAACAATTCATTGACTTAACAGGGTGCTTTATGGATTTTAAAGCAGGCCAGTCATTGATAGCATGGTGCAGATGCTAACTGGGATGTGAGAACAGTCACGTGCTGTTTTCTATGTGTACATAAGAGAGTGTAGAAGTGTGTAGAACTTCTTACTTATGTGAGTTGTTTTCTGCTTAGAAACTGAAGTTTTCCACCTTGTATAAAAATTTGTCAGTCAGCTGAAATAGAATTGCCAGCTGAGGAAGTTCAGCACAAATTCAAACATTTATCTTGGTGTTGAAGGTACAAAAGCCCAGAACAGAGAATCCTATGGTTCTTGAGAGTGTCAAATGACAGAGTGTTACAGAGTGTCATTTGTGTAAAGGAAAGCTTATCCTTAATTTGTTGTATATCACTCTGCAGTAACGCAGTGGACATGCCCTGAATTAGTTTTGCCCAGGTAGGGTACCAAGCTTGCTAAATGGTTTAGCCCTCGATGTGAGCTTGCAAAGGGTTGAAACAGCCCTGCAATTTTCTTAAAATCAAAACGAGCCTTTGCTTCAAACAGAAAGCAGCTAGCAAGGTCAGTTTATCTATGCTGACTGCAATTTTTGCAAAGGAGGGGGCAATGAGGGCAATGTTTTTCTGTTCCTATCTGACTGTGTTTTATATTACTACATAAGTTGTATTTGATGTATTTGTATGTATCTGAATAAAACATTGCATGAAGTGTATATTGTGCAATACATATGTGTAACAAGAGTTTTTAAACCATTTTCTAGTGTTGATGACTATTGGTTGTAAAAACTGTAACTTGAATAGTGTAATTATTACATGTATTAACCTTTGTTGTTTCTGTTTCTGTACAAATGTATTTTAAAGCTTTGAACAACTTCCATCGTTTGCATTGTGTCGAAATCCAATTTGGAGGGGTATCAGATTTCTCATATGATATTGGTAAATTGGGTTTCTCTACAAAACAAAAGTGTCTTGGCAAATTGCATTCCTGTACAAAGCACAGCGTTCTCATGATGACGTGAATGCCAGGTGGCTGGATAACAGAGAAGCCTTGGCTTTGTTTACATCCTCATGAGATAGGGAGCGAGAAGATACCATGTTATGGCTAGCATTGGATCTTCCCATGAGAGCAAATCCTCCTGATTTCCTTCTGTGGGAAGCCTTGCCCAGGCCCCCCTGAGCAAGGAGGGGGGGAACTCAGTGCTTAGATGCAGCAGGTCATGCTATGTGCTTTAGGCCTAATACAACCATGCAAAATGGTGTTCTATGCTTCTTGATTTCTAGTGTCTTTTAGTCATGTAGTTCTTCACGTGTTCACTTCCCGTGGACTGGGCAGAGTGCGCTATGCCTGGCTTTGGGTATAGGCCATGGCAGGAACTCTGGCCCTGGGATCAATACACGGAACTCTGCTTATAAGTTTGTTTTGTTTTTCCTTTTACAATGCTGTACCATGTATATTCATCTTTTTCATTGTTGCAATAATGTACTGTATCTGCATTATTGCCTTATGCTATCAGTAAACACTGTTAGCCCTAACAAGCTGCATTCTTGTCTGTTTATTCTCAAGCCTTGGTTTTTTCCCTTTAAGCCAGCGTATATCCCATCAAAAAAATCCAGTTTTTCTTTATGAAATTCAGATTTGGACAATTTCACATACAACTTGGCTTCCAACAATTTTTTCAACACTGCTTTGACCAATTTTACATGTTCTTCCATAGTTTCTGTATAGATCAAAATATCATCTAAATATACCAATGCCCCTTGATATAAAAATTCATGCAAAACCTCATTAATTAAGCTCATAAAGACTCCAGCCCCCCCCCTTAATCCGAACGGCATGACTTTATATTGAAAACAACCTAATTGGCAATTAAAAGCAGTTTTCCATTCATCTCCCTCTTTTATGCGTACTCTAAAATACGCTTCTCTCAAGTCCAGTTTAGTGAAGATTTTTCCCTTTGTCAGTTGCGCTAACATATCCTTCATCAAAGGCAAAGGGTACTGATTAGAAATACAAATAGCATTCAACCCCCGATAGTCTGTCCATAGTCTCAACGATCCGTCTTCCTTTTTCCTGAACAACACTGGAGCAGCCATGGGAGAAGTAGATGGCTCAATAAATCCTCGCTTTAAATTCTTATCTATAAAATCCCTCAATTCTTGCAATTCCTTATGAGTCATTGAGTACAACTTTGGTTTAGGCAAAACTGCTCCAGGTTCCAATTGCAGGGAACAATCCGTTTTACGATGAGGGGGCATTTGATCTGACTCAGTCTCTACAAAAATTTCCCCCTCCTCCTCATACGAAGCCGGAGCAACGGCTGCTTGTGCCACTTCCCTCATTGAGCCTGCTAATTCCACACACAGTCCCACATGGTCCCGTTCCATCCCCAGATACGAACCATCTACAAATTCCATCTCCCCAGATACCCAATCAATTTGAGGGTTACGTTCCCTCAGCCATTTAAGCCCCAACACTATGGGCTGACTGGCAATAGGTGCCACGATAAACCTTATAGTCTCTTGGTGTGTCCCAATAGTCATTTTTAGGGCTTCAGTATAATATTCCACTGGTCCCCCCTTCATGTATGACCCATCCAATTGACAAAATATAATGGGAACCTTTAGCTTATGCAATTTCAGTCTTTCTGTGATGACCCCAACAACAATGCCCTAATAAACACTGCTCAATGCAGTTCGTTAGAATGAAGATTAAGCTTTATTCAGGATACATGTTAATTGAAGCACTCCTAAAGATCTGAATGCGGATTCCCGCCAAACTGTACCATCTTAACTTCCCCCCTTGTGCGCCAAATTACCAACCGATGATCTCATTGTGCAAACGTTCTCAACTCCACACTCCCGCAGGTGGGTGACCTTGACGAAACCGTTTCCAGCCCCCACTAACAGACATAACACTCAACGGCCAGTCCCCCTCCCAACAGTTCCCAAAACATCTCTAGCCTGAATCCCAATGACAGGATTCATAGACATGAACCCTGACATCCATTGGCATCCTTTAGCATTCCAATTTGAAGTTAGAAACTCCTTCTGAGTTCAGAGATCTTTTGGAAGACTTTCCTTGTTTTTCCATATCTGTTTCAATCCTCAGTGTCTTTATAGATGTTGTTGTAGTAACATCTTGTCTTTGTTGTAATAACATAATCTTGTTTTTTTAATAGCTCTCTGAAATTCCATGTTAAGTTGCTTCCTGAGATCTTTTCCTTTTTTGGTTTTGACTTATCATTTTGACAATTTCTACTGTTTGTTTCTGACATCTAGTTTGCCTTCTTTTCCTTCTTGATTTTGTTAGTCTCTTTTCACACTCACTCTTAACAACAACTTTGATTTTATTCCACAGTTCCTGGTTCCCTATCAGTGATCCTGATATTCTCCTTAAAAATGATGATATGTGCTCAATATCATATTATGGAAACTGGATGGCTTTGTTTTTCCATTTTAGCTTAACTTGGGACTTGCACATGAACAGTTTATGATCTTTTCCACAGTTACTCTCTGACCATATCTTGGTTGTTATAACTGAGCTCCTCCATCTCTTTGTGCCAATAATATAGTCAAATTGATTTCTGTGTACTACTATGGTTGTTTGAAGAATGTGTTAGCAATAAAGAAATTATTGGATTGGCAGAAACTGAAAGGCATTCTGCTTCATTTCTGTTTCCTAGGCCTTATAGTCCAACTACATTTTCCTCCTTACTATTTCCAGCTTGGGCATTGCAGTCTCCAACTACAAGCAGCACATCTTGCTTTCATGTTTGGTTAATTCCAGAGTGAACTTGACCATTAATATTCATCAAAGTCCTCTTCTTCCGTATCAGTGGTTGGAGTATAGATTTGGATAACTACCATATTAAAGGGTTGTCCATAAAGTCTTATTGATATTATTCAGTCTTCAATTGCGTTGTACCTGAGTATTGTCTTTGCTATATTTTTTCTGACTACGAAAGTAACACTGTTCCTTTTCTGTTATTTGTGTCCTAAGTAGTAAACAGTATGATCTTCTGGCTAAAAGTGTCCAATTTCAGTCCATTTCAATTCCCTGATGCCTAAGTTATCAATGTGTAGTTGATTCATTTCATCTTTCACTGAGCTGAGCTTTCCCATATTCATGCTTTTTACATTCCATGTTTTCTGCATGGCAGCATCGCAACTAGACATCCCAAATGCTTTAATCTACCCACATCATAAACACCATTAGTACTCCAAAAGACTGTTACCTATTCCCCAATAGCATGTTGAGTACCTTTCAACCTGAGGGGCCCATCATCCAGTAGTATAATTTTCAGTCATTTTATCTTGTCGATCCATGTGAGGTTTTTGGTAAAATAAAGGAGTGGTTTATCATTGCCTTCCCCCATGCAGTATGAAATGATCCCTTTGCCACTAAAATGATCATCTGCCTCCAGCGTCTCCTTCTATTGTTGTTGCCCGATATAAATATAGGTACCTGCTTGCGTTAGCTGGGAGTTGGGATGACCTTCATGCCATGAGTGACCCTGTTGGGCGTGTGTATATTTGCCATATATCCCCAGCATTCTTCACTCATCCCCCCTCAGGAACACCATCCTCCATCATGATGAAGCAGTATAGTAGGACTTGAGGGAGGATTAGAAGAATAGTTTTCCTACATTCAAATATACTTTATTTGTTGATTTTCAAAATATTATACATACAGCAATAACTATAAGTATCACAGTTAAGTGTCTTACAATTAATATTGCATAATGCTGCTACCCTACTAGTTCTGTAATGTGATATTGAGGAATCTTTACACTTGATTCCTAGCAGTCTATTAATATAGTGCTAACTTATAGATTTCAATCATAAATCTGCATTAAGCAAAATTTGGTGAAAATAACCCCAAGTGGTGAGTGAAATGAATCAAAGCTGATGATCTCCTTTAGTTGAAGTAATGAAGAAACAGGTATATATAATTTCCATCTTCATTATTTTAACCATTAACATAAAGTTTAAAAGAAAAAAATTGTAGCATAAAAACGCATTGTATTTCTAAAGGTAAAAGGTAAAGGTTTTCCCCTGCACAGTCGTGTCCGACTCTAGGGGCGGTGCTCATCTCCGTTTCTTAGCCAGCGCTGTCCGAAAACGCTTCCACGGTCATGTGGCCAGCATGACGCACGCGGAACGCTGTTTCCATCCCACCGAAGTGGTACCTACAGTATTTATCTACTTGCATTTGCATGCTTTCAAATTGCTAGGTTGGCAAGAGCTGGGGCGAGTGTGGGAGCTCACTCCCTCATTCACTCATTGTATTTCTACCAGCTGTAATTACCACAGATGGATTGATTGAATAATTTTTAATGATATATAAATGAAAATTTATATACTGCCTCTTGCTTAGTTTAATACATCACAAAAGGAAATATATAAAATTTGTATTAAAGAGCATAATAAGATTTTAGGACAGCACAAAATTCTCTCTGAGATTATCTCCTATGATCTGCTATTAAACTGAAAAGGAGCCAGTGTTATATTCTGAAATCATGGCAGCTAAAAATGATTAGCTTGTTTGTGAGATGTAAGCCCATAATAACTCATCCATATTCTGCAGCAGTAGCTGCTTAAGAGACCTTTGTTGTGTGGGTAGGTTAGATCAAAGTGCTGGCCTGCAGGTTGTATTTCATTTTCCCCCCTTTGGTGGGATGAAGTGCAGTTGTTTTGATGTTAGGTTTGATGGATTTGTTTGCCACTGCATTCATTAGCTTCACATCAAAAAATTGACAGGCTGTTAAATGAAACTTTGGCTTAGATTTTCAGCTTGACTGTTTGGAGACATTTGTGAAGATATTTTATGTTGGTGCTATGCAACCTCAAGTACTTAAGACTACCTCTAAAGCCAAGAAAAGTTAGTTACTACATTGATTTCTTTGACTTAAAAAAGGAATTTCTTGCCCTGCAGGCAATCAAGTTTAGCCTGTGTTTTCTAAAGAATAGATGGGTATTTATAAAGTTGATATTTGTAGTAGTATGTTTTATGTTTGAAATAACAAATGAATAGGTATATCTGAGGCTTCAATAGAAAAAAATTGCAACCAACAAACAAGGAATGCTCACAATAAATATTATATATATTTTAATAAAATAAATGAAAAAATAAAATAAAGAAATATGTTGTATTTGGTACACAAGATAAAATAGCATATCTATCTTTTTCTTAACATTAACAGGTATTGGATTCACAACCCACTGAACTGAATGTTGTTTTTTATGGAACAACATAGAATTGTTCATTCTGATTCTTCAGTGTTAATTTGAAATTGTTGACTTTTGAGAAAATATGTGGGTTAAAAATGTGCTTTGTTGTGAATCATAAATACCAGATCCTTACATTTATATCCATATATTAAATTCAATTGGGAACCTGAGAAATTGGCACAATATTTTATAGCTTAATAGGAAAAAAAATGGTAAGCTCCATCATCTAGAAATCTTTGGCTGTGCATTTATTCACTATTGCAAAACCTAATCATTTGTGTACATAAATAAAAAGCAGACAATGTTATTTCCCTTAAACTAGATACTGGATTTGGGGTTAAATTGTTGTCATATATATGTGAATAGAAATAATATGGTCTACTTTTATATGGCCTATTTGAAGTTTAAAGTACCATAACATTTCATTTCTTAAGATAAGAAACATACTGAGCAGACAGATTTTCTGCAGACTAGCACACTTGCATGAATGCCTTTCAGAAGAAGTTTATAACTTAAGAATTAGGTTTCTAAAAACTTTCAGTTCATGAATAGCTTATAATAATCAACATTCATCTTCATAACACATTTTGAATAAAATTGAGAAGACCAAGGTATGTGAGGTTTTGCTTTCTTTGCATATACTAACTGAATATCAGTTATCTGAGCTTCAATTGCCATCTTTCCAACTGGTGGTTGCAGCCATTTTTGTTCCCTTGATAGTTTACAGTAGTTGTTGTTGTGCATTAAAAAGGCATTTGGGTGATCAAAATAGAAACCTACAACCAGTAATATACAGTGTAGTATACAGTATATTAAAAATAAGATAAATGCCTAATAATCATTTAGTACTTCTGTGAGGTTAGACTTTGAAGTTGTTTTATTTATTTGTAGCTTGAATCATGTCAACTGGATTTCTATTTTCTCAGTGGAAACGTTTCGCTCACTGAGAAAATAGAAATCCAGTTGTCTATGAAGGTTCTCAGTCATCCAGGTGGAATTGTCTGTAGCTTGAATCATGTCAACTGGATTTCTATTTTCTTAATGGAAACGTTTCGCTCCTTATCCAAGGGGCTTCTTCAGTCTGAGCAAAGTTGGTAAGGGAATCCTAAATATGTTCCTAGGTAGCTGTGTGACCTTACACCTGGGGCTAGGTCATGGTTATATTGAGATGTAATTTTTAAGTCCTTTTATCATCTAATGGAGGGTCGTTAAAAACACCATGCTGCTGTTGAGCTTCTGAAATGGTCTTAATCTTCCTAGGCACAGAAGACAACACGGGGAGGAAGATGGGGGAGAGTTTGTGCCTGAGGCCCCCACCTCTATTCAAGGAAGGATTTTCCAAGTTGGCATAAATGGATTCCTTGACCCCTCTCTCAAACCACCTATCTTCTCTGTCTAAAATGTGAACATTAATGTCCTCAAATGAGTGTCCTTTTTCTTTTAGATGAAGATAAACTGCTGACTCTGGTCCTGTGGTGTTATTTCTCCTGTGTTGTGCCATCCTCCTGTACATAGGTTGTTTGGTTTCTCCAATGTAGAGTTCAGAGCACTCCTCACTGCACTGGATTGCATAAACTACATTGCTTTTCTTATGTTTTGGAGTTTGATCTTTGGGGTGTACAAGCCTCTGTCTCAGTGTGTTGGTGGGTTTGAAATATACAGGTATGTGGTGTTTGCCAAATATCCGTTTTATCTTTTCAGACACGCCAGCCATGTAGGGAATGACCAGGTTCTTTCGTTTACTCTGAGTCTCAGCCCTATCTGTCGCTGTTTTAGGTCTGGTAGATTTAGATTCACCAAATCTAAATCTACCAGACCTAAAACAGCGACAGATAGGGCTGAGACTCAGAGTAAACGAAAGAACCTGGTCATTCCCTACATGGCTGGCGTGTCTGAAAAGATAAAACGGATATTTGGCAAACACCACATACCTGTATATTTCAAACCCACCAACACACTGAGACAGAGGCTTGTACACCCCAAAGATCAAACTCCAAAACATAAGAAAAGCAATGTAGTTTATGCAATCCAGTGCAGTGAGGAGTGCTCTGAACTCTACATTGGAGAAACCAAACAACCTATGTACAGGAGGATGGCACAACACAGGAGAAATAACACCACAGGACCAGAGTCAGCAGTTTATCTTCATCTAAAAGAAAAAGGACACTCATTTGAGGACATTAATGTTCACATTTTAGACAGAGAAGATAGGTGGTTTGAGAGAGGGGTCAAGGAATCCATTTATGCCAACTTGGAAAATCCTTCCTTGAATAGAGGTGGGGGCCTCAGGCACAAACTCTCCCCCATCTTCCTCCCCGTGTTGTCTTCTGTGCCTAGGAAGATTAAGACCATTTCAGAAGCTCAACAGCAGCATGGTGTTTTTAACGACCCTCCATTAGATGATAAAAGGACTTAAAAATTACATCTCAATATAACCATGACCTAGCCCCAGGTGTAAGGTCACACAGCTACCTAGGAACATATTTAGGATTCCCTTACCAACTTTGCTCAGACTGAAGAAGCCCCTTGGATAAGGAGCGAAACGTTTCCATTAAGAAAATAGAAATCCAGTTGACATGATTCAAGCTACAAAGAAATCCAGTTGACATGATTCAAGCTACAGACAATTCCACCTGGATGACTGAGAACCTTCATAGACATATTGTTTTATTTATTATTATTTTTATTTTAAATCATGGAATAGTAGCTCAGGCCATAATAAGTTTCCTTGAACTTTATCCTCTCTTAAGAAATGTGATCTTCGGCTCAAGTTTATTATAGCTACCCTTAATTACAACAAACAGAAATAAAGAATTTTGTAGGTCATATTTTCAATATTCTGGAAACCTTCCTATTTCTTAGTCATTTCTATATCACTGTAAAACATGCTGCTTGCTCTCCATCTGTCTTTTGCACGATGAGCAGGCTCAAGCTATTCTGCCTGGAGTTACTATCTTCTGTGGAAGTGCTGGGAATATCACTTAAAGATGGTGAAAGTTTCCTTTCTTTTGAGAGTTGGAACTGAATCATACCTTTGTCAGTAATGTAGGATTCTAAGAATATTTTAGTATACATATTTAGTATACATATATTTTAGTTATAGAAATTAAATAAATAAATAAATAAATAAATAAATAAATAAAATACCTTTTTGTTTATGGCATTTTCTTCCTCAAATAAACGTCTTAAGATTGCTGGAATTGCTTGCTGTTTCCAAGAAAGTAGATTATCAGCTGATATACAGTCCAGATAGCAGCATTTAACTTTATCAGCATCTTGCCAAATGACTACAGTCCATAACATTCTAATCATAAATAGGAATATGTAGCATTTACAAACAAATTTTGGCTACCATAATTTCATATTTTTCTATTCAGTTTTTTTCCTGATATAATATAAATTTAAATTGTAGCTCCTCAAAAATAGCAAAACCAAAACTTATTTTCATTTATTCCTTTGGAAATTTTCATAGTGACAATCCTACAGAACTGTGCGTTATCATTTATCACCAGAGACTTCACTCATCTGTTTAATGAAAATTAAATATCTTGCATGATTCTAATAATCATTAGGAGTGGGATTGTTCAGGCGGGAAGAGCATAGGTGAGCGTAGGCATGGGGTATTTCATCGGCAGTAACTGCATAAATGTGTTCCTGTTGATAAGGATAGTTTGAAAGCAGGTCAAATTCCTTAATGTTTTTCTCTGTACTTTTAATTGCTTGATGTGTAAAGTGGTAGATGGAATATAATACTGATAAAATATGAAATAAATATTTTTTCTGTAGTTTGTGTACCAAAAGGCAGTATGGAGAAGCCATATGGTGAAAATTTGGTCAAAGGGAGGCTAGTTTTTTCATAGATTGAACATTATTCAGAGTGTGATTTTTGTTTAGCTAATCTTTGAGGAAAGAGTCTTTACCTGCATGTGCAGGTTTTTGATAGAAACAAGTTTAGTAGTTGTTATAGTGCTAAGAACAGAATTAGCAGATGGATTGCTTTACATATTTCCCTCGTTCCCTCACGTTCATTCATTTTTAATGCTAGCAGAAAAAGGGTAATAAGAATAAAAAAATGAACAAAGCCATTTCACTATATTCTGCATTCCTTCTGGCCAGACTGTTGAAAGGAAGAAATCTAAGCATTTTCTTCTTATCTCTGTCAATATATCTTATAATAGTTGCATTTTTGCAAAGAAAGGTACCATTATACTACAACTATATGTTGCAGTAAAGAACTAGACATGCACAATTTTTAACCGGAAGCTTTCAATAGGTAGGCTTATATAATTGATATTTTAAGAAGACAAGAATTTTATTTGTCTATATAATTTTTAATATTTTAGAAATATGATACCAGTTTTGTGCTACTAGTGATGTTATAAATTTGGAAATTCTATACATTTATTTATTTATATTTTATTTTATTAAATTTATAAGATCACCTAACTCTGTAATGATTCTATTATGCTAAAAGTTAAGTAATTACATTGAAATCATTTAGTATCTCTTGCTTTGTGACAAGTTAAGGAGCTACATCAGCAAAGGAGATTGTTACCTTTTCGCAGTGCTGGAGCTTGAGCACCTCAATGACGCCATGAGCTAAACCGTGAAGGGACACCCAAGACGGGACGGTCATGGCATAGAGGTCAGACTAAATACGATCCCTGGGGAAGGTAACGGCAACCCACCCCAGTATTCTTGCCGTGAAAACTAAATGGATCAGTACTACCAGAGATATGTCGGTATACCATCGGAAGATGGGACTCCCAGGTCAGAAGATGGTCAAATTGCTACTGGGGATGAACAGAGGATAAGTTCAACTAGCCCCAGATGTGATGACGCAGCTAACTCAAAGCCGAAAGGACGGCTAGCGTCCAATGGTGCTGGTGGTGAACGACGAATCCGATGTTCTAAAGATCAACACACCATAGGAACTTGGAATGTAAGATCTATGAGCCAGGGCAAATTGGATGTGGTTATTGGTGAGATGGTAAGATTAAATATAGACATTTTAGGTGTCAGTGAACTGAAATGGACTAGAATGGACCACTTCACATCAGATGACCACCAGATCTACTACTGTGGACAAGAGGACCACAGAAGAAATGGAGTAGCCTTCATAATTAATAATAAAGTGGCTAAAGCAGTGCTTGGATACAATCCAAAAAATGATAGAATGATCTCAATTCGAATTCAGGGTAAGCCATTTAACATCACAGTGATCCAAATATACGCCCCAACCACAGATGCTGAAGAAGCAGAAGTAGATCAGTTCTTTGAGGATCTCCAGCACCTACTGGATAATATGCCAAAAAGAGATGTTATTTTCATTACAGGAGACTGGAATGCTAAGGTGGGTAGTCAAACGATACCTGGAATTACAGGTAAGCATAGTCTGGGAGAACAAAATGAAGTGGGACATAGGCTGATAGAATTTTGCCAAGACAACTCACTGCGTGTAACAAACACTCTCTTCCAACAACCTAAAAGACGACTTTATACATGGACTTCACCAGATGGTTGACACCAAAATCAGATTGACTACATCCTTTCCAGCCAAAGGTGGTGGACATCTATACGTTCGGTGAAAACAAGACCCGGAGCTGACTGTAGTTCAGATCACGAACTTCTTATTGCAAAATTTAGAATCAGACTAAAGAGAATAGGGAAGACTCACAGATCAGTTAGATATGAGCTCACTAATATTCCTAAGGAATATGCAGTGGAGGTGAAGAATAGATTTAAGGGACTAGATTTAGTAGATAGGGTCCCGGAAGAACTATGGACAGAAGTTCGCAACATTGTTCAGGAGGCGGCAACAAAAAACGTCCCAAAGAAAAAGAAAACCAAGAAGGCAAGATGGCTGTCTGCTGAGACACTGGAAGTAGCCCAAGAAAGAAGGAAAGCAAAAGGCAACAGTGATAGGGGGAGATATGCCCAATTAAATGCAAAATTCCAGAGGTTAGCCAGAAGAGATAAGGAATTATTTTTAAACAAGCAATGTGCGGAAGTGGAAGAAGACAATAGAATAGGAAGGACAAGAGACCTCTTCCAGAAAATTAGAAACATATTGGAGATAGCTTTGACGGTGTGGTCAGTGAGTTAGAGCCAGACATCCTGAAGAGTGAGGTTGAATGGGCTTTAAGAAGCATTGCTAATAACAAGGCAGCAGGAGACGACGGTATCCCAGCTGAACTGTTTAAAATCTTGCAAGATAATGCTGTCAAGGTGATGCATGCCATATGCCAGCAAATTTGGAAACACAAGAATGGCCATCAGATTGGAAAAAAATCAACTTATATCCCCATACCAAAAAAGGGAAGCACTAAAGAATGTTCAAACTATCAAACAGTGGCACTTATTTCACATGCCAGTAAGGTAATGCTCAAGATCTTGCAAGGTAGACGCCAGCAATTCATGGAGCGAGAATTGCCAGATGTACAAGCTGGGTTTAGAAAAGGCAGAGGAACTAGAGACCAAATCGCCAATATCTGCTGGATAATGGAGAAAGCCAGGGAGTTTCAGAAAAATATCTATTTCTGTTTTATTGACTATTCTAAAGCCTTTGACTGTGTGGATCATAACAAATTTTGGCAAGCTCTTGGTGGTATGAGGATACCAAATCATCTTGTCTGCCTCCTGAGGAATCTGTATAACGACCAAGTAGCAACGGTAAGAACAGACCACGGACCACTGGTTTAAGATTGGGAAAGGAGTACGGCAGGGTTGTATACTCTCACCGTACCTATTCAACTTGTACGCAGAACACATCATGCAACATGCTGGGCTTGATGAATCCAAGGCTGGAGTTAAAATTGCTGGAAGAAACATTAACAATCTCGGATATGCAGATGATACCACTTTGATGGCTGAAAGCAAGGAGGAGCTGAGGAGCCTTATGATGAAGGTGAAAGAAGAAAGTGCAAAAGCTGGGTTGCAGTTAAACCTCAAAAAAAAAAACATGATTATGGCAACCAGCTTGATTGATAACTGGCAAATAGGGGGAGAAAACGTGGAGGCAGTGACAGGCTTTGTATTTCTAGGCGCAAAGATTACTGCAGATGCAGACTGCAGCCAGGAAATCAGAAGACGTTTACTTTTTGGGAGGAGAGCAATGGCAAATCTTGATAAAATAGTTAAGAGCAGAGACATCACACTGACAACAAAGGTCTGCATAGTTAAAGCAGTGGTATTCCCCGTAGTAACCTATGGCTGTGAGAGCTGGACCATAAGAAAGGCTGAGCGAAGGAAGATAGATGCTTTTGAACTGTGGTGTTGAGGAAAATTCTGAGAGTGCCTTGGACTGCAAGAAGATCAAACCAGTCCATACTCCAGGAAATCAAGCCAGACTGCTCACTTGAGGGAATGATATTAAAGGCAAAGCTGAAGTACTTTGGCCACATAATGAGAAGACAGGATACCCTGGAGAAGATGCTGATGTTAGGGATAGTGGAAGGCAAAAGGAAGAGGGGCCAACCAAAGGCAAGATGGATGGATGATATTCTGGAGGTGACGGACTTGACCGTGAGGGAGCTGGGGGTGGTGACGGCCGACAGGAAGCTCTGGCGTGGGCTGGTTCATGAAGTCACGAAGAGTCGGAACGACTGAACGAATAAACAACAACAAGGAGCTACTGCTAATTCTCTGTGACACAGCTTTCCAAACTGTGTGTCGCGACACTTTAGTGTGTCGCAACACACAGTCTGGTGTGTCGCCACACAACCCAGAAGTGGTAGTGGGGGTGTGCACGGCGGCGGCAGCGGCGCGCCATTAGCGCTTCTGTGTTTTAGCGGAGGCCGCTGCCACCATGCACACCCCTGCCCCCGCACGCCCCCCTGCACCGCCGCCGTGCACGCCCCGCGTGCGCCCCCTCCGCTGCCGCCGTTGGTGTGTCGCCAACGGCGGCACTTTAGAAAGCACTGCTCTATGAGAAGAAAAGTTAGGCCAGTAGAGCTTCCAAAATGTAGCTCAGTAGTTTGATGATGATGATAGTGCAGGAATATAAAATATTTGGGAGAAATACATAAATTGTGGTTTTTAAAAATTCCAGTAAAATAATACTACACATTTAAGCTTTAAATTTAAGCTGACTGGAGTTACCTCAGTAATTGAGGCAGCAAAGAAAGAAAGACTGCAGTTTACTTAAGTTTGCTATTTAGTTTAATTTCCAAGAAGCTTAAAATATTTTGGGATTGGGAATTGATCTATATTTCAATCTCTGCATTTACAAGCTTCTGTAAAATAACCAAGATTTAATGTGACCTTTCTTTGAAAATGGATTTATTGTAGTCTATGTATTATTTTTCCCCAAAAATTTGCTTCTACTTCTATTTAGAAGTTGTGCTTCTGGGCCCAATTCAAGGTGTTGGTTATCACCTTTAAAGCCCTACATGGCATGGGACCAGGGTACCCGAGGGACCGTCTCATCCCCATAACATCGAACCGTCCCACTCGGTAATTTAGAGAGGGCATGCTACGGACCCCGTTGGTAAGGGAATTTCACCTGACGGGGTCTAGAAAGTGGGCCTTCTCTATGGTGGCACCCACCCTTTGGAATATCTTACCCCTGGAGGTGAGGCAGGCCCCATCGCTCCCGGCCTTCAGAAAGAACTTAAAGACCTGGTTCTGCCGCCTTGCTTGGGATGGGGGGGGGGAACAGTTCCTCTTGGGGATGGCTGGTGCCATAGAGCCCTTTTAAATACAAACCCATCGCATCTTGGATTTTATATTTATTTTAATTATTATTGTATGGTATTATATGTTGTTTTAATTGTTGGATTTTAATTTCTGATTTTTGTAAACCGCCCAGAGTCCTCCTGTGGGGAGATGGAGTGGTGAATACAAATCGAATTATAAATAAATAATAAATAAATAAATTTAAATTTAATATTTATTTATTTATTTACTAGACTTAGATGCTACCTGATTCCAATTGATTCTGGATGGCTCACAGCATAAAAAACAAAACTGCAAAATTCAATGAAAAATAAAACATATAACAGTAATACGGTAAATCTAGTCAACAACAAACATCATGTACCCAATAAGGTGTCAGATTTCTTATACTATATGATATTGGTAAATTGGATTTCTTTTCAATGCAAAGGTGTTTTGGCAAATTGCATCTTTTACAAAGCAAAGCAAAGCATTCTCATGGTGACGTGAATGCCAGGTGGCTGGACAACAGAGAAGCCTTGGCGTTGTTTACGTCCTCATGAGATATGAAGCTAGAAGGTACCATTATTATGGCTAGCAATGGAAATCTTCCCATGAGAAGATATCCTCCTGATGTCCTTCCGTGGGAAGACTTGCCAAGGCCCCCCTGAGCAAGGAGGAGGGGGAAACTCATGCTATGTGCTTTAGGCCTAATGCTTTGAGGCCTAGTGTGTGTGTAACAGCTAACTTCCAGCCAATCAGAATGCTAGAAGAACTGAATATACAACCATGCAAAATGGTGTTCTATGTCTTCTTGATTTGTCTCTTAGCCATGTAGTTCTTCACGTGTTCACTTCCCGTGGA
Organism: Charina bottae; assembly: GCA_023362775.1. NCBI lineage: Eukaryota > Metazoa > Chordata > Lepidosauria > Squamata > Charinaidae > Charina > Charina bottae. Next base: position 201,579,679 of record JALMGJ010000002.1, on the reverse strand, counting down.
CTGGGCAGAGTGAGCTATGCCTGGCTTTGGGTATAGGCCATGGCAGGAACTCTGGCCCTGGGATCAATACACGGAACTCTGCTTATAAGTTCTAGTTTTGTTTTTCCTTTTACAATGATGTATCCTGTATATTCATCTTTTTCATATTTGCGATAATGTAATTGTATCTGCATTATTGCCCTATGCTAAACAGTAAACACTGTTGGCCCTAACAAGCTGCATTCTTGTCTGTTTATTCTCAAGCTTCGGTTTTTCCCCTTTAAGCCAGCATATACCCCATCAGGTTATGGGCCCAGAGAGAAATTTGCGTTTTCTTTGCTGCGTTGGACCTGGCTGTGAAAGGGAGTTTGTTTTTAGAGGCTGGTTTCGGAGTAAACATGTTTTCTTTGAGTGGTCAGCAATGGCTGAACAGTGTCTGGTCAGTCTGCCATTTGAGGCTTTAGATGGCACAAACTATCTGACCTGGTGTGTGGAGATGGAATCATTCTTTTTGCAAGAAGAAGATTTGTGGCAGTAAGTGGCAAATCCACCTCCAGAGAATTTTTCTGAAGAAGTGCAAGCATGTTTGGACTGTGCTTATGGCGTTTTTGCTTTTGGGACTCAAATCCTCTGAATGGAATTATATCAGCAACCCACGAACTGAGAAATGGGTGCTGAGAGCTGTTGGAGCCTTTGATACACAGTGGAACTCTGTTGCCCTTGGTGGTCTATTAAGACAGCTTTATGGTTTGAAGCTGCAACCGGTGAGACTGTGATGACCCACCTTGGTGAGTTCAAGACTTTGTTTGCTGCATTTGAACAAGAAGGCATATTTTTCCTGGCACTGTGAAAAAGCGTGCATGATTTTTGTCAAGCCTGGAGCTACTGGTCACTTCCAGGAGCCTTGCCGAACAGAGTGTTCCAGCTGCAGTAAAACCTGGTATGGAATTTACAATAGCTGTGTTTTGGTGTGCTGCTTCTCAGAAACTTTCTACAAGGCTCTTCCCTGTCATGTCGTCCAGCGGCTGCTATCAGCGCAAGAGGCCTGATTTACGAAGGGAGGGGACGCCAGATGCCAGGAGTCAGCTGAACAACGAATCCAAGTTTTCTGCTCTACCGGCTGCTGTTGTGTAAGCATCTACAGAGACTCTGTTTTTGAATTCACTGGCTGTAAAGTTTGTAAACATGGACGGTTATTGTTACAAATTTCAGCCTTGAGTTTAGCAAGTCATTTTAGCTGCTAATTCTGTGGAATGTATATGTGTACACTTGTAGTTTTTCTCTCCTCCAGTGTTCCAGCCCTGGTCAAGTCTGACTGTACTTGGTGCTGAATGTTTCATTGTGATATGAAACTGCATGTGGCTGAGTGTGTTAGAGACAAACCTGTAACATCAAGTGTGTGAGATGCTGTGGAGATTGTGTGGACAGGACATTGTGTGTTTAATGTTCCCCACATCATAAATGCATCCATAAAGTTTTCACAAAGTACTGGGGTATCCCGGGATGGGAGAGTGTGTCTCAGATAGCCAAATTGCATTCTGAGTTAGAACCCAGGAAATATGCAAAAGTTCCTTGATTGTGTTGTGTATAAACAATCTAAAAAAATCAGGACTGTGTCTGTTACTAGGCAAAGTGACAGAGTGTTAACTAGACCATTTCAGTTGGTTCATAGAGATCTAGTTAGCCCCCATGTCCCAAGTAATGGTGGGGTGCGAGTTTCATGTTCCTTCTGGTTGATGATCATACCTGCTTGTGTTGTTGCTACTTGTTGAAGTCTAAAGCGAAAGTCTGTGCTCGCTTTGAAGTGTATGTAGCAATAGTGAAGAGTAGTGGAGTGGAGTGTTCCTGAGCCATTTGTTCCAGAATTGGCTTTGTAGGAAAGTATTCTCCCAAAGACTTGCCAATGTTGGAATTCTAGCTGAGTGTTGGTGTTGTGAATACCATTAAAAATAGCCTGTTGTTAGTTGCTCAAGTGCCATCCCATGTCTGGGGAGAGGCTGCCTTGATTGCAGTGTGTTTCTAACTAACAGGTAGTAGAATTCAACTGTAAAAAGAAGTTGTTTTTCTTTGGTATGGCAAGCGCCCTTCACTGAAGTACCTGCATGTCTGTGAAACATTTGCGTGTGTTCACAACCCCAGGTCACAGAGAAGGAAGAACCAAGGAAGCAGAGTGCGTCAGGTTGTTGGTTGTTGGTTGTTGATTAAAATCCAAGGCTTATCGGTGTTTCATTAAGCCATGGTCAAATCTAAATCTCCAGAAGTGCTTTAGTGTTTAAGCAGCCTACTGGTTGGGAAAAGGTTACATGCTAAGGTTGCAGAAGTGTTGCTGCATTGCTAGTGTAAAACCCACTGTCCATGGTTCAGTAGATGGGCAAAAACCAGTTCAGGTTTCTTCTGTTCCCCAGTCTCCGAGTGTGAAAAGGGCCCCTCAGGTGAAGGAGTGGAAATTTCACCTGAGCAGTTGCAAGGCCTGGAGGGGGAGTCAGGTAGTGGAAGGAAAGAGACGGTGATGAGGATGTACAGTGGTCATTCCTCATGGGTCCTCTTATTCCAGGGTGTGAAGCCTGACAGATTTGTGATTTAGCAGGTGACAGAGAGTGTCAAGTTACCTGAGAAAACCCAGTCTTTGCTAGATGTGTTGCTCCTGCCTTTGAGAGGCAGGGAGAGCGTTGGAACACAGCTGTGGATAGTCAGTCTGAGTTTTGGTGAAGTGTTAAATGTAACCAACCTATCCTTTGTTTTAGTAAGCTGTAGATTCCAGATGAGTGTTCAGAAAGACATTTCTTTCTGATAATACTCTGCAGTGTAAAGCCAGTGTTGCCCAGGGATTTGTTCACAAAAAGGAGTTTGTGAACTGTGGATCTAGTGTATGCACCCACAGCTAGGCCAGAATATTTACATGTGGTGCGTTTTCTGGTTGCGTAGCATGAAACAGGTGTCCATTTACATATTGTGATGTTGGCACAGCATATTTAAATGTAGATCTCCCTGAAACAGTGTGTGTAAGGCAAGCGTTTTGGCTCTGCATGTGTGGCAGTTCCCAAACAATTCATTGACTTAACAGGGTGCTTTATGGATTTTAAAGCAGGCCAGTCATTGATAGCATGGTGCAGATGCTAACTGGGATGTGAGAACAGTCCCGTGCTGTTTTCTATGTGTACATAAGAAAGTGTAGAAGTTTGTGTAGGACTTCGTACTTATGTGAGTTGATTTTCTGCTTAGAAACTGAAGTTTACCACCTTGTATAAGAATTTGTCAGTCAGCTGAAATAGAATTGCCAGCTGAGGAAGTTAAGCACAAATTCAAACGTTTATCCTGGTGATGAAGTTACAAAAGCTCAGAACAGAGATAGTTCTTGAGAGTGTCAAATGACAGAGTGTTACAGAGTGTCATTTGTGTAAAGGGAAGCTTATCCTTAATTTGTTGTACAGTATATCACTCTGCAGAACGCAGTTGCCCTGAATTAGTTTTGCCCAAGTAAAAAATACCAAGCTGCGGTTTTTTTCTTAAAATCAGCTAACAGCATGCAACAGGATTGGAATTCCTTATCTATGCTGACTGAGTTTTTGCAAAGGAGGGGACAGAACATTTGTGGGCAATGTTTTTCTGTTTCTCTGTACTGTTTCTGTTACTACATAAGTTGTATTATTATGTATTTGTATGTATCTGAATAAAACATTACATGAAATGTATATTATGCATTATACATATGTGTAACAAGTGTTTTTAAACCATTTTCTAGTGTTGATGACTATTGGTTGTAAAAACTGTAACCTGAATAGTGTGATTATTACATGTATTAACCTTTGTTGTTTCTGTTTCTGTACAAATGTATTTTAAAGCTTTGAACAACTTCCATCATTGTTTGCATTGTGTCGAAATCCAATGTGGAGGGGTGTCAGATTTCTTATACTATATGATATTGGTAAATTGGATTTCTTTTCAATGCAAAGGTGTTTTGGCAAATTGCATCTTTTACAAAGCAAAGCAAAGCATTCTCATGGTGACGTGAATGCCAGGTGGCTGGACAACAGAGAAGCCTTGGCGTTGTTTACGTCCTCATGAGATATGAAGCTAGAAGGTACCATTATTATGGCTAGCAATGGAAATCTTCCCATGAGAAGATATCCTCCTGATGTCCTTCCGTGGGAAGACTTGCCAAGGCCCCCCTGAGCAAGGAGGAGGGGGAAACTCATGCTATGTGCTTTAGGCCTAATGCTTTGAGGCCTAGTGTGTGTGTAACAGCTAACTTCCAGCCAATCAGAATGCTAGAAGAACTGAATATACAACCATGCAAAATGGTGTTCTATGTCTTCTTGATTTGTCTCTTAGCCATGTAGTTCTTCACGTGTTCACTTCCCGTGGACTGGGCAGAGTGAGCTATGCCTGGCTTTGGGTATAGGCCATGGCAGGAACTCTGGCCCTGGGATCAATACACGGAACTCTGCTTATAAGTTCTAGTTTTGTTTTTCCTTTTACAATGATGTATCCTGTATATTCATCTTTTTCATATTTGCGATAATGTAATTGTATCTGCATTATTGCCCTATGCTAAACAGTAAACACTGTTGGCCCTAACAAGCTGCATTCTTGTCTGTTTATTCTCAAGCTTCGGTTTTTCCCCTTTAAGCCAGCATATACCCATCATAAGGTGCTCCAACCATCTTAGCCCAAAGTCTAGGAGATGCGTAATACAGGTAGTCTTCACTTAACAACCACAGTTGAGCCCAGATTTTTGGTTGTAAGTCATAACGGTTGTTAAGTGAGCCAGACTAATTTTTACAACCTTTTTTTTACCATAGTTGTTAAGTGAGTCACAGCGGTCATTAAGTGATTCAAGATTGGGGCTTGTGGTTTCCTTCGGTTGTTAAGTGAACAGTGTGGTTGTTAAGCAAACCAGGAGTTACTTTGCAGTACTGTGGGGGGCGGAGTGTGATAGTCATATGTTTTCCACCAAAACATAACTATGGAAATGCTTCTATGGCTACAGTAGTAGTATTTTCAGTTAATATTACTGTTATTTTCAACTAATATTACTGGTTGATTATTAAAAACTTTTACTGTAAGGTCTTCATTGGAATCTTTGTTCTACAGTACAGTACTAAACAGGTTTAAAGGTACAGTACTGTAATTTTTTCCCCCTGCTGTAGTAAACTCTGCAGCTTTTATTACTGTACAGTACTGTATATAAATCTGATTTTTATAAAACAATTGCTTTAAAAACAGTAAACCAGCATTCAGTATTGTTAAATATAATTAAAAATCAGACAGGCAGAGGATGGAATATGCATAGCACCATACAAATCTCTACTTAAGTTAAATAAAAACTGGGAAAAATTAAAGGCAAGCATAAGTACAGTACTTACTTTTCCTGTACAGTAAGGCACAGACAAGGCTCCTTCTGCCAGCTGCTAAATCACAGGAAGTAGTGCGACCACGTGACGGGGCCTGCTGCCTCAGAAAACCAGTGTCGTAAGCCTGGAGGACTTCCTGGTTCCAAAGGGCAGACATGTGACCCACAATGGCCGCCGCTTCCGGGGTGGCCGAATCTCGGTCACGTGATCGTGGAGGCCGTGTGAGGGTCATAATTTCGGGCCCCAGTCGGAAATCTACTTTTGGGGTACCATCGTAACTTTGAACGGCCTTTAAGCGGCCGGTCGGTAGGTGAAGACTACCTGTATGGTCATATATATACACACGGACAGAGAGAGACAGACATATACACATATATGCACACACACACACACACACACACACACACAACATACATCAAGTTTATGTATAAATGTGAAATGATACAGGTATCTGTATTTCATGTAGAATGTGAACTCTAGAATCAAAATAGATTATACACACGCACACCTATTTTTGTTTGTTCTCTATTCTTTGTGAAAAACATTTAACACATAATCAGAATCTTTTTTCTAATCAAAGGCTTCTTTGAATAGGACTAGTGAAAGAACCTTAATTGCAAGAATATATATCTGTAGATTTAGCAAATCTGGATAGTTAAATCTCTTGCTGTTAAATTAAAGCTAACCTTCAGGATTGTTTAGCATCTTTAGTTCAATATTGAAAATCATTAGAATGTTAATTTCATTTTCAAAGTACCTGCATATATTTTGTTCATCATGAATGATGAATTCACAGTGCCTTCCTATTTCTAGACTGCCTTAGCAAAAGCTGCAATTAAAACTCAATCATAAAAGCTAAACAACTCATAAGTACAGAAGAGTCAAAAGAGCGAGGTTCTGAAAATAAAAAAAATTGAGGTAAAGCTAAGAAATTTCTTTGAATCATATACTGTAAATCTTGGTAATGAGACTAAGATTACAGTTATACAGAATTATCACTGAAATAAAACTGTATTAGATAGTGATGTGTGATACAAAACTGCAGATGTATTTCTTCATGGAGCAGAATTAATCTGTTATATTTATATAATATGATTGAGATATTGTTACTCATTTAAAACAATATAGGAATACATTTCAGTGATGATTATGTGGAAAATTGTTACAAAACATTTTGAGTCATGAGATTTGAAAGCAATCTAATGTGAATGCTTTAATTAAATCTGAGTTTATTTAATTCATATTGATTGTTACTAGTATGGAAGAAAGGGCCTTTTTAATCTTTACTTACTATCTGATTATTTTGTTTAACTTTCAGAGCTCTTCTGAAAATGAATGTGTAGAAGAAAAATCATATTCCTTAAATTAGCATTTATACACAAAGCAAAAGCAGATTTTTTTTTAGGCAGAATCAAAATCAATGAAAAGCAGAGAAGTACCTGCATGATCATGATCAAGGTTGATATCTCTTTCATCAGAGATGCAAACACAAACTTTTTTTAGAGTTATTTATTAGTAATATTTGTTTACTATAATTTAGTCACAATGTTTTTCAAAGTGGATTTCAAAAACTCAAGATTAATAAGCCACAAATCTGGAAATACGATCTATCAGTAATTTGGAGCAAAAGGAAGTATTATCCATTTCCTTGGTTATGGAGAGGCTCATAGGTATGTGTCTAATATTTCTGGCCTTGCACTGGAGCTTGAAGTTGTTGCTTTAGCTTTAGTTTAATAAGAACCTTTTGATGAAGGTTCTTTTTTTTCCTTTTTAATTAGTTGGGCCTTAAGCCA